>JAKOOJ010000003.1:59632500-60832500 GCA_022577455.1 Arizona elegans
ATCTACACTGGTTTGTGTTTAACCATTTTCATCTTCCGTTGAATTACATATAGGTAGCAATTTCTGCAGGACTCTGGAGATGGCAACTAAGGATTGTGAGAGGTATATGAGGCTTGTGGGACCTCAGGTGGGGCCACTGCTGTTCAGATATTGCTATCTTAAAAGTGTTAATTCCACACTGATCCTACATTCTTCCTGTTGCTACCTCCAGAACACAGGAGGAATCATGAGATGCTTACAGACCACTGATGGGTTTCAAAATTTTTTACTACCGGTTCTGTGGGTGTGGCTTGGTGGGCGTGGCTTAGTGGGCGTGGCAGTGGAAGGATACTGTAAAATCTCCATTCCCACCCAACTCCAGGGGAAGGATACTGCAAAATCCCCATTTCCTCCCGATCAGCTGGGACTCGGGAGGCGGAGAATAGATGGGGGCGGGGCCAGTCAGAATTTTTACTATCAGTTTTCCGAACTACTCAAAATTTCCACTACCGGTTTTCCAGAACTGGTCAGAACCACCTGAAACCCACCTCTGTTACAGACCATTAAAAACAGTTTTTTTCATACATCTCTGAACACTTTTCTATGGTGTTCATGAATTACAGCAATCCAAATGAAAGTTAACAAAGGAATGGCTGACCATTTTGGTGCATGCTGTTCTAGAGAAGGCTACAACCAGGGGTGAAATGCTCCCGGTTCGGACAAGTAGGTAGCGATGGTGGCAGGCAGTTCAGAGAACTAGTAGCAAAAATCCCTGCCCCCGTCCCCCATGCCCAGCTGAGCCGCGCAATCATCAGAGGCTTTTTTTCTTTTAAATGGCTCTGACGATCCAAGCTCTGACAATCCCAGCTGAGTTGCCTGATCAGCAGAGGGTTTTTTAAAAACTTTCTGACAATCAGGCAACTCAGCTGGGATCATCAGAGCCTTTTGAAAGCATTTTTAACATGGTTTTACATGTAAAAAATGGTTTTAAAAGTAAAAAAAAAAAATTGGCCACGCCCACCCAGTCACATTACCCCCCCCCCACCAAGCCACACCCACAGAACCAGTAGTAACAAATTTTAGATTTCACCACTGGCTACAACTGATGCAATAGTTAAAATTGGAAAATGGCCTCTTGACTGTAGCTTTCATCTGGTTCTCCAATAGATAGATTATAGGACTGCATTTTCAGGGTAAGCAGAAACTCACCAAGACCCCAAGTTATCTTCTAAACCCCATCACTCCAAAACCAGTTGTCTTCTAAATCAATAGTCACTCCATCTTGTGTGCATTGAATATGAGGTCTGTTTCTCTCCATCCAGGTCCTGACAACCTGCAGTCACTAGTTAGAACTTCTATCACATCTCCCATTTATCCCAAAGGGGAAACATAACTGAGTATCATTAGTGTGATGATGGTTACTTATTCTGCACTAATAGATGATCTCCCCCAGTAGCTTCATATTAATAAAGAAACAGAATCAAGCCCTCCGTTTGAGTGCCTATGGGCTCAATCTTTTCTCCAATGCAACCAATGATTGGACTTGCCAACTCAAGAAGGAGCAGACCTGTTGTCTCCCATTTGATCTTTCATATGTAATCCGGAAGGATGTTGTGATCAGTTGTATCAAAAGGCTGCTGAGAAGTTCATGGGGCCAGAATAGTTGAACTCCCTCTATCCATGGCACATCAGTGAAAATGACCAAAGTGATTCTCTCAAGAAAATCTCCCAAGAATCTCCCACTCTAACAAGGAAGCAGATCCAATCTCTAGTGCCTTCCTTGCCTGTTTAATCAACCAGGAGAGACAAAGAATAAATTTATAAGTGGTAGAATTTACATCTCAAAGGATTCTGTCCACTTTCTTCTCATCAATAGTCTAAAATCCCATCCTTATAAAATAGTCAAATATCTTTATCATCTTATCAAATCTCATCCATCCATTTTCTAGCTCTGGATGAATACAAGGAAATTTATCCATGAAAGGATCAGCTAGTTGCAAATAGTTGCATCTTACTTTTGGTGGATCATCAGCATTGGTAATATCTAAGTTAATTGGTCAGCAGTCAGAAGAATGAGGAAATAATCTATCCCAATGGCCCCCAAACATTTGGGAACCAGGGACCGGTTTCATGGAGAGAGGTTTTTCCATGGACCGGAGGGGGTGTGATTATATGTGCTGCCTGCATCCTGCAGATGAGGCTTTGCTTGTTTGCATGGCCCAGTTGCTGGCATACTGTGGACTGGTGCTGATCCACAGACCAGGGGTTGGGGACCCCTGATCTATCCAATACAGATGGAAATGCTTTCAGAACCAGAGCACAAAACTAATCTGTTCCGTGATGGAAACCAGATCTAATGTGCGACCAGCGGTGTGGGTCAGAGTCTGAGGATTTGGGACAAGCATCTGGTGGGTCAAGGGAACAATGAATTCTTGTTAAAAGTCTGTGTAATAAAACTAGAAGAAGTAAATTAAAAAAGGAATAGGGTTTTAATGTATGTATGTAGATGGAATATAAAAATGAGTGTCCAGTAAAAAAGATACACATTGGAGTAGTTTGCTCATACCAGGAAAGTGAATGAGGGTTGAACATTAAAACAGTAAAATGATTATGTGAAGGCTTGAGAGGAAAAGGAAAACTGAGAAAGTCATGACTTGAAAGAGTTGATGAGATCCTCAAAAAGACAGGGTAACAGTAACAGAGCTGGAAGGGACCTGTTGTGGCCTGCCAGTGGCCTGCACGGATTGTGGCTGATCCTGATGACGAGGAGGTTGGTGTGGTGTTGCGCCAGTAGCCTGTGCAGCCAGCACTCGAGTCAGACAGCGAGGAGGCTGAAGAAGATGTGGTGCCAGAGGCAGAGATTCAACCAGGGCCTTCAGATCCTCCAGAGACTCCTTCAAGTGAAGAGAGTGAAGTGGAGGAGCCTCTTCTCAATGCATGAGCATGCAGAGCTGCCAAAAAGCAGGAGTGGTTACTCAGGAGGAGGTCTCCTCAAGAGTAAGGCTTGGGGCTAATTGGCCAGTCAGCCTATTTAAGTTTGCACACAGCTGGCAAACGTTGCAGGAAACAACGTGTGTTTGTCCGGTCGTACATTGAGCATTTGAGAGTGAATTTTCCTTGCAAACCTGGTTTCTGGGCTAATTGCCAACTCTTGTAAGCCTTTATCTAATCTTTGAAATTTCTGGCAGGCTGTTAAGGACATTTTTAGTAATAGCCTGCATTTGAAAAAGACTGTGTTTGTAGTAAACAGAGTTGTTCGGAGTTTTGTGTATGCTACATTTCTTGGGTTCCATAGCTGGGGCAGAACAGGACCTTGGAGGTCATCTAGTCCAACCCCCTGCTTACGCAGACAACCTATACTAGGGATTCAAACCGCCGAACTGCCAACCTTTCTGATCGGCAAGCTCAGTGTCTTAGCCACTGAGCCACCTACTCAGGCTAAGGGTAAGAAATTTAATAAGAGGGAATATATGAAGCAATGCACGGACATGCAAGAAACAAGAATTGTTTGCAAGTATACAAAGGTCTGAAGACCTAAATTAGTGAATGATGTTGGTGCAGACCAGTTTGAGAGATTTATTTTCTTCTTTAAACTCAAAGATATTTTGATTTCCTTTTTTTATTATTACTCATTCTGTTTCTGTGTTTGGTATAATGTTGCTTACCCCAAAGAAAATAGTATGATGGGCAAGTATTTAAAGCACTCTAAGTTTGTATGTTTAGAAGTTTAATTTTATTCGTTTCGCTAAGCCCTAGCTAGTCTTCACTATTTTTTTTATGGAAAAGTCAAACTATAATATTATTGACTATAATAACTAATATAAATTCTCAACTGACAAATCGCATAGCTTACTAAACAGCTTTCTTCTTCTTCTTCAAAAAATCTCCCTCCATATCTCACTTGTTCAATATATTTAAAAACTTCAGAAATTGCTGCAAAGATTATAAAAAGTAAACTTACAAAGAAGTGAGGGAATCTGACCAGTGAAGTTTGTGCAAAATAAGGTCTTGCTTGTTCATAGCTTTTTTTTCTTAAGAGTATCTACTTCTGTATCATCGCAGGGTTATCTTGGCACATGGATCAGGGCCAGCAATTTCAATCATTGCACATCAAAGTGATTTTCCATCTCTGGGATTAATCTGCAGCTCACCACGCATGTCTGTTCAGAATTCCTGTTAAATTCAGCTGAACCTATTTACAATTAAATGCAACTTCCCCAAACCCAGCAATTCCCAAAAGAGAGAGAGAGAGAGAGAGAGAGAGAGAGAGAGAGATAGAGAGAGAGAGAGAGAGAGAGAGAGAGAGAGAGAGAGAGAGAATACTTTATTGGCCAAGTGTGATTGGACACACAAGGAATTTGTCTGCAGCGCATAAGCTCTCAGCGTATGTACAAGCAACAAATTAATATAACCTTAATATGATACCAAATAAGAAAAATTAGTAGAAAAGATGAGAAGGATAATCATAACATAGCTATATGCTATATGGGTAAATATGTAGAATTATGTAGAATTAATTATATAGAAATGCAATATGTCAATGAAGATTCTCAATCATCCATGTAGAGTTGTCAGGAAGTTGAGTTGTGGCAACTGGGCTTCTTTTCTTTTTTCTTTCTTTTGGTTTGAAATGTTTTTGTTGTGGCCCACCAGCTGCCAGCGGAGCTGGCGACAGACTCGGCTGATGAAGAGGTTGGGGAGAGACTTGGGCCAGGGCTGGAGTCTTGGGAAGGTTCTGGTGGATGCTCTGTGTCAGATGCAGAGATGGAGCTGGGGCTGTCCGACATTTCCCAGCCACTGGAGAGGCAGCTGCCTTTGGAGGCTGATATGAGTGAGGAGGAAGAACAGCTGGGACCTGTTCCAGATGCACGTATGCACAGAGCAGTTAGAAGAGGTGAGCAACGGAGAACAAGGAGTTGAGACAGGAAGCAAAGCACATGTGGATGCTGAATGGCCTCTCCCTGGCTGGGAATAAATAGAAGGAAAGGGGAGTGGCTGTCGTAGGAGACAACAGTTCGTATTTTTGAAGATTTTGCTCATCGCGTTTTGTGCCACAAAGACTGCTTGCCAGAACTTAATTTGCAGCCTTTCGTCTGGGAGCTCACAGCTTTGCAATTATCGCAAGGAACTGATAAGGTCTGGAATACAGTTAACTTCTTGAAGGACTATTGCCTGGGTTTTTCGGTGGATGAATGCAATTAATTTATAACAGGTAAATAAAGAGGGGTTTTTCTTGTCTGTTTCTTGCTTCTGCTAAGGCTGGGTCAGAACAGTTTTGCTGCTTATCCAAGTATATTCTTGAGACTAAAGTCATGGCTCAACTTCCAGGTGTAATATAGAAGTACAGCCTTAGAGGAGATCTCAGACCCACTTACCTGAAAGTTAGCCCAATGAATTCAGTGATATTTACTTGTGAATAGACTTGTGCAGGATGTCTTGTTCTATATTGTACTGAAAGCACTATGTTTGATGCATCTGAAAGAATGCATATAAATGTATATATTCCTAGGATATGTATGGATATATACCAGCCTATAGAAGAGATGCAGCATACAAAATTGTATCTCACTAGTGATCATATCATCTTACTAGACTCTTGGAAATCCAGGCTACATTCTAACCTAGCCACAGAATTTGTTGGTGGTATTGAGTGAAACTCAATCTCTCAACTAAAATCTTACTCTGAGGTGCATATATTAAACCCACTCTGCATGGATGTATGGAGTCATGTAAAGGCAATGGCAGCTTGTCTGACTCAACACATTTTCTATCACAAAGACATCAGTTAAAACCTAAAATGGGGCTATTCACTAGGCTGATGGAAGCAAGTCTCTCTTGCTTTGGGCAAAGCTATTAAGGGAATGTAATCTCCTGAGGATTTCCTCTTTCCCTACTTGGAGAAGTAGGAACACTTTTGTCCAATTTGCACAGCATTTTTTTCCAGTGAAAATTTATCCAATCTATGTGGATTTAGATGCTATAGATGGGCCCAATTTAATGCATACTGTAGATTAAGCTTCTTGGAAAGATTATTCAGCATGTGATATTTTTATGTGTCACCTGGGCTGCTGATCTATTTCTAGGTCCTTTTTATATCTAAATAATTAAAGAAAAAGTATGAGATGTCAGTAAGAATTATATTAGGGCAAAACAATTAAGCAATTATATTAAGGCTTATCTAGATCCATTCCAGTCAGATTTCAGGCCTGGGTACAGCACGGAAACGGCATTGGTCGCAATGGTAGATGATCTCTGGAGGGCTCGGGACAGGGGTTGCTCCTCTGTTCTGGTCCTGTTAGACCTCTCAGCGGCTTTTGATACCATCGACCATGGTATCATGCTGCGCTGGTTGGAAGAGTTGGGGATGGGGGGCACCGTGTTACGATGGTTCTCCTCCTTTCTCTCGGACCGGTCGCAGTTTGTGTTAGCAGGGGGGAAGAGGTCGACCTCAAGACACCTCATATGTGGGGTGCCTAAGGGGTCAGTTCTCTCACCCCTTTTGTTCAACATCTATGTGAAACCGCTGGGTGAGATTATCCGTGGCTTCGGGGTGAAGTACCACTAGTACGCTGATGACACCCAGCTGTACATCTCCATCCCGGGCCACCCTAATGATGCCCTTGAAGTGATGTCCCAGTGCCTGGAGGCTGTGTGGATCTGGATGGGGAGGAACAGGCTCAGACTCAACCCATCCAAGACTGAGTGGCTGTGGTTTCTGGCATCCCGATATAGTCAGTTGACACCATCACTGACTATTGGGAGTGAGTCTTTGGCCCCCACGGAGAGGGCTCGCAATTTGGGCGTCCTCCTAGATATGCAGCTCTCCTTGGAGGAACATCTGACGGCTGTAGCCAGGGGGACTTTTTATGAGGTTCGCCTGATCCGCCAGTTGCGGCCCTTCCTAGATCGGAATTCCTTGTGCACAGTCACTCATGCCCTCGTCACCTCTCGCCTGGACTACGGCAATGCTCTCTACATGGGACTCCCCTTGAAGAGCACCCGGAGGCTCCAACTGGTCCAGAATGCGGCCGCGCAGGTAGTTATGCAAGCTGCATGGCGCTCCCACATAACACCTCTCCTGTGTGAGCTGCACTGACTTCCAGTGGTCTTCTGGGTGCGCTTCAAGGTGTTGGTTATCACCTTTAAAGCGCTTCATGGCATAGGACTTGGATATCTTCGAGACTGCCTGCTGCTACCAATGGCCTCCCACTGACCTGTGCACTCCCACAGAGAGGGCCTCCTCAGGGTGCCATCGGCCAAGCAATTTAGACTGGTGGCCCCCAGGGGGAGGGTCTTTTCTGTGGGGGAACCTGCCCTCTGGAATCAACTGCCCCCAGAGATACGAAGAATTCAAGACCTCGGTGCCTTCTGCCGTGCCCTGAAGACCTATCTTTTTCAGCAAGCCGGGCTGGCTTAACACATTTTTAAATGTTTTTAATAGGTTTGTTATTGTTCTTTTAATTCTGGGGCCAAACACATATATACTTTTTTATCTGTATTTTAATGTTTGTATCTATGTTTTTTACTTTGGCTGTGCACCGCCCTGAGTCCTTCAGGAGAAGGGCAGTATATAAATTTGATAATAAATAAATAAAAAATAAATAAGGCAAAACAGTTAAGTAATCATATTAGGGCAAAATAAATAAATATATATATATATACATACATGCATACACACATACACACTCACACACATATATTGCCACTGTTGCAAAATTAAGCTTTTCTCCAGACAAATCAGAGGTGCTTCTGATTAGTTGAAAGGCAAATCAAGTGATATGGATTCAGGCAATCCACCTTAAAGGTACAACTGCACAGTTTAGATTTTTTTTCCTAGATTTAGCCCTGAAATATATTTTTCCAATTCCACTGGTGTCCAGACATGTGTTTGTATAGTTAAGATATAACATGCTAAATTTTTATTAGAATTATATAGAACCCTATTACATACTGCCCAGTATCTTTCCAATATAATTCATAGTGTTATTTGTGACAAATACGATTAGCATATAGCTTACTTGAGTTAAGATATTCTTCTTAAAAGCCACTCCAGAATTTAAGAACTCTGGTAAACATTTTTCTCATTTATGCCAGTGGTGGGATTCAAGTAAATTAACAACCAGTTCTCTACCCTAATGATTTCTTCCAACAACCACTTTGCTAAACTGCTCAGAAAGTTAACAACCGGTTCTCCCGAAGTGGTGCGAACTGGCTGAATCCCACCACTGATTTATGCCAATCACAGAAATAGATGTAAATGAAAGAGAACTGTCTAGATAGCTGCTTGTACATTCTAGATCTCCTTGACAAGAATTCATATTATTACAATATTCTTCTATTAGTACATGTTGGGTGGATAAACAGATTATGTCTGAAGATTCAAAACATCCAGTGTTATTCAGTTCCAATCTGTTATGAATAGCTGGAAAAATCTGAACTGAAATCTCACTAATAGGGAATTCAGTGGTGTTGCTTCTATGCGTAGATAATACCTTGGAACAGAACATTTCAGATAAAATAATTCTTCCTTTCGCTTCAGTTGGGTAACAGGGTTGCAGATATTATCTGTTTAAGAGTCTATTTTTGGTTTAATGACTACAGGAGCCTCCTCCTCCGGTATTAGCTTGCTTTCTATTACACATGGCCTCAGGAGGTACACAATAATAAGATAACACAAATGTCATTCTTTGGGAAAGTGTTCCTATTAAAGATCAAGACCTTTCTTTGAAGAGATTCAAGATACGTAATTCAAAGCTTCCCTCTAGTGGTAAGAAGGGGGAAAGGGAGTTTGCTCCTTATTCACACAATTCATAAGGTCTAAAATAGTCTCAACAGAAGTTCCTTATAGACCAGCCTCTCTCTCTCCCTACCCCAGTGGTGACGAAGCTTTTAGGCACAGAGTGCCGGAAACCCAATAACAAGCTGGCTGAGCTGGGGCAACAGTGCGCATGCCCAGTGAGAGGGCTCTGCGTGCCACCTCAGGCACACATGTCATAGGTCCGCCATCATGGCCCTACCCTCTTTAGCAGTTTCACACTGCTGTGTAAGTGTCCTTTCTGCTCTGGTTTATTTTCTCATGTTTGCTAGATAGCCTTCTTGGTATTAGGAAAGGGGTGTGTGATAAAAGAATGAAAAAATGGCCGCCTGTCTATTCTCGTCCTTGCCTCCACAACTCCAGAGAAGATGCCATATAAGTCCCACATTAAGTGGTAATAGGAATAGGGAAGAGGCCCAAGAATAAATATGGTCAGATTGTTAACATACTTTAAGCCAGTGCCTTGTTTCTGAATCAACATTCAAAAGGTAAGAGTTCATTGTAAGAAAACTCAGGTAAAATGGGAGAAGAATGCTCCCACATTTTGTCGATTGAGCTTTTATAAACTCCCATGAGATTAATTTAAAAACAATTTATTGGAAGAATTAAACAACAATTTAATTTAAAAACAGCAACATTATCTACAAAGGATCGAACAATGGGAAGGACAAGAAGCAGAACATATTTCAGCCCACTTTTTCAAAGGTAACACTTAGATATGTGATTCCTATAAGTCAGTGGAACGTTCACAAGGGGAGATGCTCGGCTGGAAGTATGTATTTCCTACATGAAAGAAATACCTTACAGCAGTTTGAACCAGAGGTGGGTTTCAGCAGGTTCTGACCAGTTCTGGAGAACTGGTAGCAGAAATTTTGAGTAGTTCGGAGAACCGGTAGTAAAAATTCTGACTGGCCCCACCCCCATCTATTCTCTGCCTCCTAGCTGATCGGGAGAAAATGGGGATTTTGCAGTAACCTTCCCCTGGATTGGGGAGGGAATGGAGATTTTACAGTATCCTTTCCCTGCCATGCCCACCAACCACGCCCACCAAGCCATGCCACGCCTACCAAGCCACACCTTCAGAACTGGTAGTAAAAAATTTTGAAACCCACCACTGGTTTGAACGGTATTGCTGATCCAATCTGCCACCGCCCCAGGGCAAACACCCCATCTGCTAGCAGCAAAGAAAATCAGGGATTCTCCATCCAATCACACAAGAGATTGGGAAGTGGTCACTTCCTGACATAGCTACAAGGACGAAATGCTGGGTGGGGGCGGGGCGGAGAAAGAGCATATCTACCTGTCTAAAATAGTTTGTCACCAATGCAGGTCACCCACCTCTTTCAGAGGAACAAGTACAAATAATGTACTCTTCAGAAAGCAGAGGATTGTGTGCTGAATGGTTTATTTGCGGACATAAAATGTTTGATATGGTTTCCGGGGGAAAAAAAAGTAAGATGGGCACTCCAAATTTTTTTAAAAAAATTTTTTTGGGGGAATCATACTTGAATCTTGATGAGTACATAGGTTTTCTGAAGCCTGTTAGTTTTGGAGGGTCTTCTGTACAAATACTAGGATCCTTCTGAGTATTTTGAGGATCAGCCAAGATCGGCCAAGTGTTGCCATTTGCTATGGTGTATTTTAAATACATCTTTGTAATTGCACATTTTGTACAAGTACATGAATAACTCAAGGCAATAACTTTTATTATTGTATAAAGAGTAAATGGTCCTTAGATAGCCAGAATGCATGCTTCTTGTTATAATTTCAGATTCTGAATCACCATCAGGCAATAAAAGTTAATCTTTGTATTTTATCTTTATATCCCTAGTCTTTATTCTTAATAAACCATTTTTCCTGCCTAGCCTGTTTTTTCTACTGAAACTCAATTAATTTGTTCTTCACCTAAATGGGGATAGCTTTTTAATTGACGTTCTATATTGCTCCCAGACAGGTTCTTTTCAGTCAAAGGAAGAGATGGAGTAGTGAGTCTGACGGCGGATTCTTTCTCTATGAGATATAAGCGAATTCAATGTGCTTTAATATAATATGTATAACTAGAACTCCTCATTGAGGGAGAAAGACCTGGGCTTCTTGTTAGTGGCCATTTTAGTTCAGATATGCTTACTTAAAATTATTACGGTGTCATAATTCTATAAGGTATAGTCCCAATCTTTTATTACAAAATAGTAAATGCTTTTCATGGCTGTGAAGAATTGATGGTTATATGAGGCAGAACTGATCAACAGAGAGAAACAAAAGGGTTTTAGAGACTCAGTGATGGGGCTTAACTGTGGAGAGTTACAGATTTGAGGTCAAGGAACTGGTGTTCCTCTTCAAAGGGGAAGCAAAGAAGAAAATACATCACATAACCTGCATAAGCATAGACATTTTAAATATATTTTTAAAGTATCAGATGGTTTGACATTGTAGACCCCAAAGGGAGGACATATCTAGGAAATATATCATTAATGATCAGGACTTAATCAGGAATATAACATTAATGATCAGGACCTAAAGAGTTCTTAGTAAATTCTAGAAGAACTAGCTACTCCCCCCCCCCCACAAATAATCCATCAACTCAATTTTTTAGTTTTTGTACCTACCTTTATTATTAGTAAATCAGTTGTGGCCCGCCAGCAGCCTGCACGGATCGTGGCTGATCCCAACGATGAGGAAGCTGGTGTGGTGTCGCGCCAGCAGCCTGCACAGCCAGCGCTGAGGAGGCTGAAGAGGATGTGGTGCCAGAGACAGAGACTCAGCCAGGGCCTTCAGAACCTCCAGAGGCTCCTTCAGGTGGAGAGAGCGAAGTGGAGGAGCCTCTTCTCAATGCTCGAGCACGCAGGTCTGCCAAAAGGCATGAGTGGCTACTCAGGAGGAGGAGGTCTCCTCAAGAGTAAGGCTTGAGGATAATTGGCCACTCCCTTAGCCTATTTAAGTCACATACCCTTAGTAAGTTTGTTGCTGGAAACAACTTGTAATTATCATCAGAGCATTTTTGAAAAGTCTTATCATATCTTGTTTTCTGGACTGGTTGCCAACCTTTGCCGGACTTTGGTTTATTCTTGCTACTTAATAAATTTGATAAGGACCATTGGTGTGTGTCAATATCCTTGGGAATCCAGAGCTGGGGCAGAACAAAGTCACTCAAGGTAATAAACATACATAACAAACATTTCCTCATCCTATCTTTCCCACAACAACAACTGATGGGCTGAGAATGATTGGCCCAAAGTCATTCAAACCAATCTTTCATGGCTAAGGTGGAACTAGAACTCACAGCCTTCTGGTTTCTAATCTGGTGCCTTAACTGCTAGGCCAATTCATGCCATAGCTTCCTATGAAGAAAGACTGATAACAAGCATATGTGTTCTGATAGGTGAAAGACCTCCTTTTCAGATTGATACATTTGATGCTTTATATGAATTTCAGAATTTAGTGGTTTAGTTAAGAGAGATTAGCATAATGTTTAATGTCTTCATTTAACTGTTCCTGTCAAGCATTCTTATTTATTTATTTTCAATTTATTAGTATTTTGTCATTGCTTAAATGTATACACAGTATAAAGATACAACACGAAAGTCCAACACTAAAGTAGTATAAACTTTAGTGAGGGGTCCTTGGTGCTCTCTGAGCTTGCTTGTTTTCTTGTGGATGTTTCAGTACCCAAACTAGGTAACACCATTAGTGCTAATGCTAGTGACTAGCACTAATGATGTTACCTAGTTTGGGTAATGAAACTTCTGCAAGAAAACAAGCAAGTTCAAAGAGCACCAAGGACTCCTCATTACAACCCTGAGCTACAAATATTCTCCTTTATTGATAAACTTTAGTTTATTCCATTTATATCCTGCTTTGCTACTTACAAATATTCATGACAGGTAGCAATAATTAAAATAGGGAATATAAAATGAAAAGTTTAAAAACCAATTCAGATCAACATTATTAATTAACAGTTACAAGCCCTTCAAAAGACTGATATTTTGGTTGCACTTCTAAAGTCAAAGAACAAAGAGGAAGAATCTATACAACTGCTTTCCAAAGAATGGATGTGATACAACCTGCCAGACAAATCTCTCAGAAAGGACATTTTTAGGAAGCATTTCCTGCCATTTTTAATGCCTAGATGAGTTAAAGAATTCCATTGAAAACATACCAACTCACTTTCCATTTATAGCCAAGTCAAGAAACATAATTACTTCAATTTCCAGTTTAAGCAATCCCAACTGTATATTTTATGTAACATGTAACATACTATGAAAAAGAAAGGTATAAGTTAAATTGTGCTAACACTAGGTTTGGATGAGGGGGAGGGGGAGCAACTTGAAGGCAGGGAGAGGACAAGTCATAAATTCATAAATTCAGCCTCTGAGTGAGTTGGTTCAATCTCAAGAATAAAAAATAATCTTTTGTTTCAACCTAATGGAGTTGAAAGAGTGAAAAATTGGGGGAAGACCTTAACAATTAAGTTGGTGGAAAGAATAGAGGGAGAAGCATAGATGATATTAATAAGGCAATCGGAATTACAGAATTTACAGAATAAGAGTTGAAAGAGACCTTAGAAGTCTTCTAATCCAACTCCCTGCTCAAGCAGGAGACCTTATACCAGTGATGGCTAACCTTTTTGCCATCACGTGCCAAAAGTGGAGGGAGGGGTCACGCGTGCGTGTGCCCACACTCATAATTCTATACACCCTGCCCCTCCACACATGCATGCACAACCCCTTCGTGCTCCCCCCTGCTTTGACATGTGATGGCACGGTGGGCCCAGTAGGCCCGTTTTTCACCCTCCCCAGGCTCCAGAAGCTTTCTAGAAGTCTGGGGAGGGTGAAAACAGCCTTCCCCACTCCCATGGAGGCCCTCCAGAGGGTGGAAACAGCCTGTTTCCCAACTTCCAGTGGGCCCAGAAGGCCCAAAAATCAGCTGAGCTCGTGTGCCCACCAATATGGCTCTGCGTGCCACCTCTGGCACACATGCCATAGGTTCGCCATCACGGTCCTATACCATTCCAGACAAATAGTTGTCCAATCTCTTCTAGGGAAAAGTCATTCCACTGTTTAATTGTTCTCACAAGTTGGAAATTTGTCCTTAATTCTAGGTTGGATCTCTCATTGGGTTTCCATCCATTACTTCTTGTCCTGTCCTCAGGTGCTTGGGAGAATAGATCAATCTCCTCTTCTCTGTGACAGTCCTCAAATATTAGAAGACTGCTATCATGTCACCCCCAAAAACAATCTTGTTTTTGATTAGAGCACAGTTTCTAGAGTTCTTTCCAATCTCTCTAATAACTGTGCTCAGGTTCATATGACTGGGAGAGGAGGGAATTTTGATTGGACAGGATGCAACATTCCAAGCCTCCCACTGATTTTCTGTTCCAGAGAGACACGTGGAAGGAATTTTTTTGGATATGGGCCATTTTTCAACTCAATCTTTCCAAAAGTTTATTGCAATAATGGTAATTCAGGTTCATCGTACATACTTTTAGTCAGGGTTCTCCCAAAGTCTGGAGATATCAAAGCTAGAAGTAAATTTAATCTATCTTTTGCCAAGTACTTTTCCTATACCGCATTGAGTCTTGTTCAGAGCAGTTGTTGGAGTTAGGCTAATGAATCAAACCTTGACTCCCTTTACACAATCTCCTCCAGAAGCATGAAAACCAGCTGGGTGACCTTTGGTTAGTCACTCTCCCAGCTGAATCCACTTCACAGGCTTGTTGTTGTGGAGAACATAGGAGGAGGAAAAGAGCATTAAATATGTCTGACACCTTGAGTTCTAAAGTAATAAACATAGGATTTTAAAAATTTAATAAACAAACAAATATTTTGTTGAGTTGGATGGAATAATGAAGGCTGAAAAGCATGAGATATCTGGATTCATGAATGATTTTCACTCCTTTACCAGGAGTGGGCATTGAAGGCACGAGTATTTTCTTCTATGTAATGAAACCGCTGCCCATCCCTAGGGATGTGTAGGGGATCTTTTCCTGATTTTTTTTTCTTTGTAGCCCCCAGAATGATACAGTCAGTTCTCAAAATAATTCTCCCCTATCACTACATTAGGCTTTGTTGTGTTCAACTTTTTGAATTATTCTGTCATAGATGGATGAACAGAGTCATGACTCTGTTTATATAATTTAATTCCAACCTTCTGTTGGAAGGTTGTAAGTATAACAGTAAGAACCTTCACATTTGGATGGGTCATTTTCACATTCAGAGTTAGAAGCTATTTAAATTTTACCCAGCTGTTAGCAGCTACAGAAACTATTACAGGATCCCAAGGTTTTCATGTAGTTGGGACTGAGCATAGATATATGCACCTTCCCAAAATCAACACTGACGAAAACCCTTTAAAAATGGCCAACAAAAACCCAGAATGCTCAGTAGGCATGGAAAGCTGATTGATTGCCACTGGATTGATCCTGAATAGGAGCAGTTCCTGCTGTGACATATTGTTGCAGCGGCATGCATATCCCCTCCAGCCTTTTAAAATTTTTAATAAACTGCAATTTTCCACTTTTGAGGGGGAGTGCTTCTGAACTGTAAGAGCAGGAATCTTTGCTCCTTTACTGAAATTATATTTAGATCTTATCGTTTTGGAGCCTGCTAGCAATGCTTAAAATATATTCAAGAATATCCTCAATAGATTTGCTTACTGGCAATGAAACCATTCAGCTGTTTATAATAAGATCATAAGGCCAACTAGCCTGAGAGTCCATCGTTCTCCATTTCCAATCTGGAAGTTGTTTATTAATTCCCACCTTTATCAGAACTGTACCAGGGGCAGATTTCAAAATCCATCACTACTGGTTTGTGTGTATGCACATGCGCAGAAGCGTCCGGGCAGGTGGGTGGAGCCTCCCACCGGCGCCACTACCAGTTCGTCTGATCCGGGGTGAACCGGTAGCAATCCACCACTGAACTGTACTGTTATCAGGTATAGTAGGCTCCAGAATGTATAGAAACCATAGGAAATACAGTTATTGTGATTTATTATTTTATGTTTCAACAATAACACCCAAAAATTACATAAATGGATATACCAAAAAGTAAATGTGCCTGTCTCTCTGTGTGCATATGAATAAATATGCCTTGGGCCAGCACAAATAATGACTCAAAGACTGGTTCTGCTTTTTAAAGGCATGAAACAACTATAGCCACTTGAAGGCTTGGTGTGGCTGCTATGAGACCTTCTCAGTCTTCTCAACTTATTCAGACAACTAATAAAAACATTCTAGCCATCTGCATTCAATATGGCAATCCAGAGTGATGTTTACACACCTAGGGACAATGCATTAGAAAAACATTATTATTATTATTATTATTATTATTATTATTATTATTATGTATATACGGTGATTAAATTTGTCTAAAATATCTTTGTTCTTGTGATTATTCTTCTGACAACACTAATTATCGTATGTACTTTAATTTTTTCAGGACTTTGTAATAATGAGCCTAGCAAGTAATACAAGAACTGAATCAATGTTTTAAGTTACCTCAATGTACACTCAACAGGAAATATTGGCTGAATTCAATATTTTTGGATTATTTTCAAGATTTATACAAGAACTTTCAACCAAAAATATTGATATATTGGCACTGCTTCCAGGGATGATAATATTTCTTCAACATAATATGTTCCCAACTTCTGCTAATGCAGGTTGAAAGGTTTTAGTTTATGCAGCATAATTTTTGCAGAGTGTGGTGTGACAATGGTTTATCTTCACAGAATGCTTGATGGTTTGCTGAAATATATTTTATACCAGAGTTCCAATTTAGATAATCCTCCCAGAGTTTTTCAAAAAAAAGTCAGAGTTTGATATAGCCTTGATGAAATTCCCTTGATATCGAATGATGTGTGACTATATAATGTGGTCAAATATTATCTTACACATCTTAAATAATATATAAAGAATCTGGATTTATTTAGTACCAAGTTAGTATTTATGACTGTTGTTTAGACAGTGTTGAGTTGTTGATCTGGTTTTTTGAATATTCAAGAAGGAATAACTCCTAAGGGTTCTAGCACCCACTGAACATGTTTTTCTTTTCTAATAGTATGAATTAATTTTCTTGACTGAAAGTTCTCAAAATAATGCTTTAAATTTGATATACTTCAACCTCCATTGTATGTTTGCTTGTATTGCATAGCTAGTTTAGTCTCGGGACATTTTTATAATAATGATATATAAATATATCCTAAATAGTGCTATAAAACTGGGACTGAAACTGTTTGGGACCGGATTTTATAAAGTATTGTATAGTTACTGTAACTTCAGCAAGCAATGGAAAAGAAATATGTTTCAATGATTTAAACTCTGTTTCAAATGTAGATATAAAAGGATCATAATTATATTTTAAATTAGGATCAATTCTTTTAAAAAATCTCCTACTATATATCTAAGTCCATCTTGAAGTCCAATATCTTGAAACTGGTTTCTGTGATTTTTAACTGATATTAGCATAGCAGAAAGGATTCGTAGAAGTTAACTTCTGACCTTCTTTCATCACATTCTTATAATTCAAACTGCAGATGAAATATATCTCTGACCAGGTTTTTAAGAAAATAAGATAATCTTATTTTCACCACATAAAGAAATTACATGGTGATTGAAGACTGTTCCCATTTCTCCTAATATTTGGCACTGATCTTTTCCTACTGTATATAAACAGACATTCTTGTTTGATACCACTTACACTACTGTAGTTTACGATGTACCTCCTATCAGCATCTAGGGGTGTCAAAAGTCATTTCCCCTGGCTCTTCAAAATCCTGGATATTGCTTGTACATACATGTGGCAGCTGTCTAGATCGTGACAGAGGGCCCCACTGTGACCCCTTACACTTGTGCTGTATTTTATCCAGGGAAAAACAGAGCTTGCCAGTGGAAAGGAACTTTGCTTAAATTGGCATTACAGTGGGGCTACAATTGTAAAAAACTTATTAATTAGCATTTTGAAGATCTGTCCCCTTTTTGTGATTATGGTGGTGATGAGGACAATCTCTGTACCTCTTTTTATATTTTACCTGATGAAATTAGACAACTTAAAGCCTCAGCTGGAGAGGACTAGAACATATTGACTTCTTTACAGATGAACTGTTAGTGTAATACAAATTAATAAAATGTATTATCAAAATTTACTCATCTCTACATATGTACAAATATTTAAGAGCATTTTTCCACTGTGCCATTTAATTAACAGCTATTTAGAAATCCATTTTTCATATCACTTTTAATCATTTCTATACAAAGCACAATCATTTAGAAAGCTCATAACCTCCAGCCTAGTTCTTATATTTCTAATTAATGTCTGTATATTAACCAACAGAACATCATGTAAAAAGTGACTGATAACAATAACTTCATTAACAGTCCTCCTGTGGAAACTGGCCCTAGATCATTCAATTAACACATTAATAATTAAAATAATATTTCAGGATGAAATGTTCTTCCGTGCAAAACCCTCAGATCACTGAATTATGGGCATATTAATTCATAACTGGCTTTCTTAATGGGTCTTGGCCTTTGTTTAACACCTAGCACATTAATATGGCCTGAACTGATTTTTCCCATCTATTTCACATATGGTCATTCCTTCTCATTTTAAAATTACAGTTTTTAAAGAGATTTCAGAATGCAACTTTTTTTTTATTGCTGTCTCTTGCTTCTTCCTCTGAAAGATGTGGAACCATTTCTCTCCTTTTGTTAACCTTTTGAAGTAGACCAGATTATGAAACTAAAGTCAAGTAGACTATTTTTATTAAAAAATTATAGTAAAAAAAAAATCTTGCAAGCTTGAATCTGCTTTCCTTCTCCATCTCTTTATGTTCCCGAGAACTAAAGAAGATCTTATCTGAGATGCTTTCTTAGGTTACAGTTCTGTCCAGGACTTAGGTTTCTTTTATCTGATTGCTGTCCTGGTAGCAACTCTTCCCTTTGTTCCTCAGGGTCATTAAGTTAAACCTAAATTTGGTGTTTTTAAACCTTGATAAGATTGGAGTGGAATATTTGGTTGGAGCAACTAACTAATAAAAAAGGAATGGTGCTTATGAAAAATGGATTTTACTCTAGAAATGCCCTTTCTACTTCGATATATTTTTAGAATAGAATAGAATAGAATAGAATAGAATAGAATAGAATAGAATAGAATAGAATAGAATAGAATAGCATTCTTTATGGGCCACGTATGATTGGACACACAAGGAATTTGTCTTTGGTGCATATGCTCTCAGTGTACATAAAGAAAAATAAAATATATTCATCAAGAATCATAAGATACAACACTTAGTGATAGTCATAGGTTACTAATAAGCACTCAAATCATTCTAGGAAACAAATAAAACAATATAAATTGTAAAGATACAAGCAGCATGGCTATAGTCATAAGTGGGAAGAGATAGGTACTAGGAAGGATGAAAAGAATAATAGTAATACAGTCTTAGTAAATAGTTTGACAGTGTTGAGGGAATTATTTGTTTAGCAGAGTAATGGCGTTCGGGAAAAAACTGTTCTTGTGTCTAGTTGTTCTAGTGTGCAGTGCTCTATGGCGTCATTTTGAGGGTAGGAATTGAAACAGTTTATGTCCAGGATGTGAGGGGTCTGTAAATATTTTCACAGCCCTCTTTTTGACTCGTGCAGTATACAGGTCCTCAATGGAAGACAGGTTGGTAGTAATTGTTTTTTCTGCAGTTCTAATTATCCTCTGAAGTCTGTGTCTGTCTTGCTGGGTTGCAGAACCAAACCAGAGGTGCAGATGACAGACTCAATAATTCCTCTGTAGAACTGGATCAGCAGTTTCTTGGGCAGTTTGAGCTTTCTGAGTTGGCGCAGAAAGAACATTCTTTGTTGTGTTTCTTTGATGACGTTTTTGATGTTGGGTGTCAATTTTAGGTCATGAGATATGGTAGAACCTAGAAATTTGAAGGTCTCTACTGTTGATACTGTGTTGTCTAGTATTGTAAGAGGTGGTAGTATGGGAGGGTTTCTCTTAAAGTCCACCACCATTTCTATGGTTTTGAGTGTGTTCAGTTCAACTTATTCAAATAGATGGGTGACCCTATTACAGGAAATCCCACAAAACTGTCACATGATCCTCAGGCCAAGACGGTGTTTGGCATGCTCTGCATTGCTATTTTCTTTCTGATTCATTTATTTCATTCAGGGCTAATCTGTTGGGACATGCATGGTGAACAGTTGGGGAACAAAGAACCTTTCTTAAAAGGAACTTTATAGCAACTTCTCCTTACAAGATGAAAATAACTGGGGTCATGGCTTACATTTTAGCTGGGATGTGTGCTAGAAAATAGGGTTGACCCTAAGTTATAGAAGTCTTTGAAGAACATGCAGCTCTCTCAATGGTACACATGCTTCTTGGCTAGAATCTTAAAGTAACATAAACAGAAAGCAAGCAGTCAACAGGAAAGACCAGAGACAAGATAAGCTCTTTCTAGTTCCTCCCATGTAAGAAATGGATGAACTCAGAAGAATTTGGGGAAATGTTAGGAATGTCATTCCAATAAAGAGTTTTAACTTTAACCAAACAAACGTAGGATATACAGTAGATTAGATTTAGAATGTAAAATTAGCTAAAACAGCACAGAAAGATAAGCAAACAATTGTTCTGCTGATGCAGGTGCAAACATACATTTTCACATGCAGTGGAACTGCACATCCTGCTACAAAACAGCTTCTATAGATAATGGGACAAACCCTCAGGAGGTTGCCATGGAAATGTTACTATTATGATACTGATGTGCAATGGCAAACGTTTGAAAGATTATCTACTTCTTAGAAAGCTGTAAGTCACCAAGTATGAATGAGCCAATGCTGATACATTCTGAGATATGTTCTAAGGAGAGCAAAGGTGACAGTTTAACATTTGGACTTATTGTGGTCCATAGTAAAATACATTACCCATAAGAACAAAATTAGGATTAGGGTTAGAGTTAAGGGTAGTTCTTCTTGGAGTGACGGGGAAAAACTAATGTCAGAAATAGATTCTTAGAGTTTCTCTAAATAAGTGACTGTAAAATCTTTTTGTTCAGACTTCTTTTTAGACCATAGTAAAGTATATAGGAAAATCCCATTGCCAATGAAACGAAACTAGGGTTAGGATTAGTGATAAGTTTGCTTGGAGTCAGGGCAAAAACTGATATCAGGGAGAGATTCTTAGAGGTTTTCTAATGAAAGAGATGGTGACAGATTTTCTTTCAGATTTCTTTGTGGACAATAGTAAAATTCTGGGAAAATCCCATTGCCAATAAAATGAAACTAAGTTTAGGATTAGGATTAGGGTTGGGATTAGGGGTTGGTCTTCTTGGAAATAGGGTCAATAACTGATGTCAAGGATAGATTCTTAAAGGTTCATGAAGGAAAGG
This sequence comes from Arizona elegans, assembly GCA_022577455.1. NCBI lineage: Eukaryota > Metazoa > Chordata > Lepidosauria > Squamata > Colubridae > Arizona > Arizona elegans. Next base: position 59,653,673 of record JAKOOJ010000003.1, read on the forward strand.
GACAGTGACAGATTTTCATTCGGACTTCTTTGTGGACCACAGTAAATTTCATGGGAAAATTCCATTGCCAATGAATGAAACTAGAGTTAGGGTTAGGGTTATAGTTAGGGCTCCTTGAATTCATGGCTGAAAATTGATATAAGGGATAAATTCTTAGATATGCTTTATTGAAATGGATGTTGACAGCTTTTTGTTTTAACTTCTTTGTGGACCACAGTAAAATACATGGGATAATCTGACTGCCAATGAAATGAAACTAGAGTTAGATTTAGTCTTAAAATTAGTCTTATGGTTAGGATTATGATTACCATATTTTTCGGATTATAAAATGCACTGGTGTATAAGACGCACCAAGATTTTGAAGAGGTAAGCAAGAAAAAAAAAAGTGTTTGCCCTCCCTGGCCCCCAGGAGCACACTGCAGGCCTCCCAAAGCCTCTGCGTGCCCTGTTTTTGTGAAAAATGTGCCTGTTTTTTGCAAAAATGGGACATGCTGGGTGGGACTTCAGGAGGACAAAAATGGCTGTATTTGGTGTATAAGATGCACCAACATTTCCACCCTCTTTTAGGGGAGAAAAAAGTGCATCTTATATTCCGAAAAGTACAGTAGGTCTCCTTGAAGTCATGGCTGAAAAAATTAAATGAGGAAAGCCCATTGCCAATGAAATGAAACTAGGGTTAGGTTTAGGATTAGGATTAGGATTAGCGTTAGGTCTCCTTGGAGTCCAGGCCAAAAACTGATGTCAGGGATAGATTCTTAGAGGTACTCTAAATAAAGCCACTGTAAAATCCTTTCATTCAGACTTCTTTTTGTATCATATATACAAAGTACATGGGAAAATGCTGTTGCACTGTTTGAAATACTTGGTGTGAAATTGACTATATAAGGTTGTATATATGCTCATATGTGTATTGGGGTCTTTTGCCTCTAAAGATTTCTTCATATGTCTGTCTCTCTCTGTGTGTATGTGTGTTCTTTACTATATTCTTATTTTTCTTTTCTTATTTTTCTACTTTTTTCTTTTAGTTTGCATTAATTTTTTTTCATTGTAATTGTAGTTTTTAATAAAACTCCACAGAATCAATAAAATTCTGGAGAAGTATTCTGTGTAATGGCTAAGTAAAGAAACAGAACTAAACATTGCCTTCCAGGTGTTGGATAAAGGAGAGGAGGTGTTTTCATGGAATTTCTGCAACATCCTGAAAAAAGTAAAAGGACCACAGTATCCTTTCCTTCCGCAGATCCATATCAGAGGTAGAGATTCCTCGATAAAATCCGAAATTGATCCACACTTTTAATGTAATCTGATACCATTCAGTTTTATTATTTATCCATCTAGGATGGCTTCTTTTGCCTCCAGCCTGGCCTATGCTCACTAGACTACATTCACAGGGCAGCAAACTAAGCTTTAATTAAGAGGTAAAATTATTAAAGCCACAAATTATTATAGCCTGAGGATGCTCCAGACCTGGTGATACCAAACAGATGGTCCAGGGCAAGCAGGAGCCCTTTAATAAAGCATTGTTTGCAATTCATGAGCATTAATTATGTCCACTCCTCTCATTTTCCAGTGTTATGGTTGTCAGGCCTGGCATTGTATTGCAAGAAAGCATGATGAATGAGGCAAACCCCATCTGGTTCAGGACAGAGGCTTTGTGTGGCAAAAATTAAAAGTATTGTCTTCCATAAAATGCAGTGATTGGAATGTTTCAGCCTGTAGGTTTCCCCTTTTCTTCTATACCTTCCTTTCCTTTCCTTTCCTTTCCTTTCCTTTCCTTTCCTTTCCTTTCCTTTCCTTTCCTTTCCTTTCCTTTCCTTTCCTTTCCTTTCCTCTCCTCTCCTCTCCTCTCCTCTCCTCTCCTCTCCTCTCCTCTCCTCTCCTCTCCTCTCCTTTCTCCTTTCCTTTTTTTTTTGTAACCAATGGTTATCTGACATTCCACTTCTTTTCCTTTAATTACTTGTTATTTTTCATTTATTTATTACATTTATATTCTGCTGCTGTTCGTCAATGTGTGAACATGGGACAAATGGAACTTCTAAAACAAAATTCTAAGAATATGATAAATAAATTACTTAGTATCAAGATGTAATCTAGAACACTCAATGAAATAATCAGTTTTCAGCATCTTCCTGAATGTAGTTAAAGAGGGGATCTGAAAATGTAAGAAATAAAACATTTTTAATGAGGTTACTCGCTCACCTGGAAGTAAAGATTTAAGGAAAAAAAAAAACTATTAATGGAGTAGTTGCATTTTAAACATATTTTAGACCAGACTACATTCAAAAACAAGGCAAAATTTAAAGGAATGTAGCTGTTCCTGCTCTTGGGGTCTGTTTAAATTGCCAAACAACAACCAACTGGAATAGTATGTAGCCTGATTTACATATAGTTAGCGAATAGCTCTTTGGTGGTAAAAATGTTATGCTATGGTAAGTCATGTGGTAACTGATCTAGGTAGCAGAGTTAAAAGTAGCTTCCATTTAATGACCTTGGTACAAGTAGTCCTCGACTTATTACCACAATTGAGCCCAAAATTTCTGTTGCTGAGTGAGACATTTGTTAAGTGAGTTTTGCCCCATTTTAGACCTTTCTTGCCACAGTGGTTAAGTGAATCACTGCGGTGGTTGAGTTAGTGACACAGTTGTTAAGTGGATCTGGCTTCCCCGTTGATTTTGCTTGTCAAAAAGTCACAAGTGGTGATCACATGACCCTGGGACAGGGCAACTGTCATAAATGCGAGTCCGTTGCCGAGCATCTGAATTTTGATCAATGGGATGCTGCAACGGTTGTTAAGTGTGAAAAACGGCCATAGGTCACTTATTTATTTATTTATTTATTTATTTATTTATTTATTTATTTATTTATTAAATTTGTATACCGCCCTACTCCCAAAGGACTCAGGGTGGTGAACAGCCATAGAATAAAACATATAAATACAAAATTTAAAATGGAAATAAAACAAATTAAATAATTTGGCTGAACTATATTAAAACCCCAATAATTTAAAACCAAATTTTCAGTGCCGTTATAACTTTGAATGGTCACTAAATGAACTGTTGTAATTTGAGGACTGCCTGTATATATTTTAGCCCCTGACAATCAATATCATTCAAGTTATGGTATTCTCTTTCTCCTTCAAATCCATAAATGCATAGCATCTAATTGGCCACTCCGTTTGGACCCAATAAGCTCCAGGATTCCTAATCCTGTGGGTTTTTGGCTGCCCTGGACACTAGTCAGGAAAATGCCCCCAGCGAGCAGCAACCAAATCCCAGCTCTCCATTCTTATAAGTAGCGCTGGAGCTCCTTGCTCATCTTGCTGAGGAACGCACGTCATCAACCAGTTCTGTGATAGACATTTGAAAAAGGACACTCGGCCCCAACGGCTGGTTTTTGATTCAGCCCCTTTCCTGAGGCGTTCCCAGGTGACTGACTTCCACACAAAACCCCAACAAGCATCTGGCCTTTTGGGGAAACTATAACCTATGGAGCATCCGTGATCAACTGCTGAATTCATTTATAGGAAATCCCTTGCCTCTCCCACCTGCTCCTGCATGACTGTGGGTCAGGTGCAGCTCCAGGCCTGCCCCCATGCAGTCAGAGAACCAGAGTATGAGGCACAGGTCATGTAAGGACTTGAGGGTCTCTCATTAAAGGGGGGAAGGGCAAACAACAACAAAAAAGATTAGACACAGCATAGCCATTCATTATCTCGCTTCATTCTCGGATCCATTAAACAGTCCCTTTTCCCTGACAAGGGAATAGGTGACAGGGGATGCTGTTTTGCTAGGGCAGATGGGATCACAGCCAAATCACACCCCAGGTGCTTCGCGGTGCATTAGTGCTGAAGCCAAAAACAAGAAAGTGGGATGACAATTCCTCAAAGGACAGGGCTGAGACCCAGCAGGAGGCCCCGAAGTTCATCTGTATCACAGACACTAATTTAGTTTAATTTACTTCAAAGGCCTCCTTGAATCAGTCAGGGAACGGTCCCTTACTTTTCTGTTTGGTGAAGTCCATGGGCCAGGAAGAACAAGAGGCCAGGCCACTGAAACCATTGAAGGAAACCCTTCTGAAGTAAAAGCAAAAACCATTAGAACAAAAGCTGGACTGAAACAGCAGTTTGACACTTAACTATGGTGTCTCCCATTATTATTATTATTATTATTATTATTATTATTATTATTATTATTATTTATTTATTTATTTATTTATTTATTTATTTAATTTCTATACCGCCCTTCTCCAAATAGGACTCAGGGCGGTGCACAGCCAAGATAAAAACAGAGCATACAAAATTTAAAAACAGTATTAAAATAATTACATATTTGGCCGTAAATTAAAACAACCCAATTTAAAATCAATTTAAAATTTAAAATTTAAAATTTGGCTCAAGCCAGCCCAGCTAGTTGGAATAAATGGGTTTTCAGAGCCCGACGAAAAATCCGGAGGTCTGTTATTGTACGCAACTCTGGGGGAAGGTTGTTCCAGAGGGTGGGCGCCGTCACAGAGAAGGCTCTCCCCCTGGGGGTCACCAGCCGACATTGTCTGGCGGACGGCACCCTGAGGAGGCCCACTCTGTGAGAGCGTACTGGCCGGTGGGAGGCTATTGGTGGCAGAAGGCGGTCTCGTAAGTACCCCGGCCCTAAGCCATGGAGCGCTTTAAAGGTGGTCACCAACACCTTGAAGCACACCCGGAAGACCACCGGAAGCCAGTGCAGCTCGCGCAGGAGAGGTGTCACATGGGAGCGCCTCGTCGCCCCCATAATCCCCCGCGCGGCCACGTTCTGGACCAGCTGGAGTCTCCGGGTGCACCCCAGGGGGAGCCCCATGTAGAGAGCGTTGCAGTAGTCCAGACGGGAAGTGACTAGTGCCTGAGTGACTGTGCGTAAAGAGTCCCGATCTAGAAAGGGACGCAACTGGTGTATCAGGCGAACCTGATAAAAAGCCCCCCTGGCCACGGCCTTCAAATGATCTTCTAAAGACAGCCGTGCGTCCAGGAGGACGCCCAAGTTACGAGCCCTCTCCGTGGGGGCGAGTGATTCGCCCCCAATAGCCAGCGATGGCGTCAGCTGGCTATATCAGGACGCTGGAAGCCACAGCCACTCGGTCTTGGAGGGGTGGAGTCGGAGCCTGTTTCTCCCCATCCAGGCCCGCACGGCCTCCAGGCACTGGGACATCACTTCAAGGGCATCGTTGGGGTGGTCTGGGGTGGAGATGTACAGCTGGGTGTCATCAGCGTACTGATGGAACTCCACCCCGAAGCCACGGATGATCTCACCCAGCGGCTTTACATAAATGTTGAACAGCAGGGGCGAGAGGACCGACCCTTGTGGCACCCCACAAGCAAGGTGCCTCAGGGTCGACCGCTGCCCCCCCATCAACACAGATTGCGACCGGTCAGAGAGGTAGGAGGAGAACCACCGCAAAACGGTGCCCCCCACCCCCAACCCCGCCAACCGGCGCAACATGATACCATGGTCGATGGTATCAAAAGCCGCTGAGAGGTCTAACAGGACCAGGATAGAGGAGCAACCCCTATCCCGAGCCCTCCAGAGATCATCCACCAACGCGACCAATGCTGTTTCCGTGCTGTGCCCAGGCCGGAAGCCGGACTGGAGCGGGTCTAGATAGACAGCTTCATCCAGGTACCGGGGAAGCTGTTGCGCTACCACACTCTCAACAACCTTCGCAACGAAGCGAAGGTTGGAGACTGGACGATAGTTAGCCAAAACAGCCGGATCCAGAGAGGGCTTCTTGAGGAGGGGCCTCACAACCGCTTCTTTCAAAGCAGCCGGCAGGACCCCCTCACTCAAAGAAGCGTTAACAATCTTCTGGAGCCAGCCTCGTGTCACCTCCCAGGAAGCCAGTACCAACCAGGAGGGGCACGGGTCCAATAAACATGTGGTCGTGTTCAGCCGTCCCAGGACCCTGTCCATGTCCTCGGGAGCCACAGGATTGAACTCCCCCCAGATAACACTCTCAAGACCTGCCTCAGTCATCCCGTCCGGACATACCCAGTCAGAGGCCAGCCCTTCCCGAATCTGAGCGATTTTGTCATACAGATACTGCACAAAGTCCTCAGCTCGGCCCTGCAAGGAGTCATCCCGCGCCTCCAGATGGAGGAGGGAGCGGGTCACCCTAAACTGATTATCTGATGACGCGATAAGAGCGGCAAAATAGCTAGATTTCGCCGCTTTTATTGCCACTAGGTAGGTCTTAATATGAGACCTCACCAGTGTTCGGTCGGATTCGGAGCGGCTGGTCCTCCAACTACTCTCCAGGCGTCTTTTCCGGCGCTTCATCTCCCTGAGCTCCTCGGAGAACCAAGGAGCCAGGTGAGTTCGGTGCCGGGTCAGAGGCTGCAAAGGCACGACACGGTCCAAGGCCCCGGCAGCCGCACTATCCCAGGCGGCCACCAGGTCCTCAGCCGAGTCATGAGCCAGAGTCTCAGGAAATGGCCCAAACTCCATCTGGAACCTATCAGGGTCCATCAGGCGCCTGGGGCGGAACCACCTGGTCGGTCCCGCCTCCCTGCAGCGGGGTGCAGCGGTTAGAAAGTCCAGTCGAAAGAGCGAGTGGTCAGACCATGACAAGGGTTCGATGACTATATCCCCTGTATCAAGGCCACTCAACCACTGACCAGAGACAAAAACTAAGTCCAGAGTGTGTCCACCCGTGTGAGTGGGGTCATGAATTAACTGAGTAAGGTCCATGGCCGTCATGGAAGCCATGAACTCTTGAGCCACCTCAGACGTTTCACCGACAGATGGCAGGTTGAAATCCCCCATGACTAGAAGTCTGGGGGTACCAACCGCCACCTCAGCTATGACATTGAGCAGCTCGAGCAGGGCTGTTGCCACGCGGCAGGGAGCCAGGTACGTGATCAACAAGCCCATCTGTACTCTACGACACCACTTCACAAAAAGGGACTCACATCCGGCTATCTGTGGAACAGTGGTCTCCCTTGGTTCAAGACTTTCCTTTATAATAACCGCCACCCCCCCCCGCCCCTGCCCTGAGCTCTCGGCTGATGGAATGCTCGGAAACCTGGTGGGCACATATCCACGAGGGGAACCCCTCCCTCGTGGCCCAACCAGGTCTCCGTAATATCCGCCAGGTCCGCTCCCCCCTCCTGAATAAGATCGCAAATGAGGGGGGCTTTATTTACCACGGACCTGGCATTGCACGACAGCAGCCAAAGGCTCGGGCCCTGAGAGTCTGAACAGCCTGGGTTACGAGAAGGGCTATGGGGACCGGGGCGTGCCACCGCTCGAAGATAGCGAGTGCGCGCCCCCACATGATGCGGCCCCCTGCTCCCGCCATATCTGCTCCTCCCACTCAACACATTGATAGAAAAACCCTCGACAGAATGGACTCTGATATCCCCCTTACCCCCGGAATCCGCACCCTCCGTGGCCCCACTAACAGCTGGGCTGGACCCCTCCCCCCGTGGGTTAACCCCCAAACCCACACAACCCTCCTGCCCTTTAAAATCCCTTAAAAATCTATCAAAAAATTTCCCTAAAAAACCCCTCAATCCCCTTTTTGCAGCATGCCACCTCTCAGGGTGCCAAAGCCCGTCATAAAGGTAGGCCCTTGATAAAGAGGAGGGCCACACCTGCGAGAGGGGGGAGTCTCGCAGAATAAGAAGTTCTGTTGGCGAATACATCTGATCAATCAGTTAATTAATTAATCAATCAATCTGGGGGAAGTCCACGGCCTGGGGGTAATCAAGATAGTCCAAAGTCTGGGGGGGGATATTCAATCAATTCCAAGTCAATAAATCCCATAATGTATGTTTAAAGGCAATACTCAATCAGGGGTCGTGAGATTTTTAATTAATTCATATACATATAAATTTGGCCAATTTATATGCACTCAAAGCTGCTGCACTGGGATAATTCCAATGGTTGCGTCGTCTATCTGATACACCAAGGTAGATAAATATATATGATGAATAGATGATCAAAAATATGTTGTTGCTTTATTTTACAATTTCAGTTGCTTCTGCAGCTGGGCTGACACTGAATACATTATAATGGGTTTTCCACAATTTTAAAAAGTATGTTTTAAATAAAGCCTAATATTTCTTTTACTACCGTGTTTCCCCGAAAATAAGACCCTGTCTTAATATTTTTTACTTTTTTTTTGAACTCTGAAATAAGTGCTTGGCCTTATTGCCATGTGCTCAAAAATCCAATTGGGCTTATTATCAGGGGATGTCTTATTTTGGGGGAAACATGGTATATTGTGAATCAGTATATGCCAGATTCATTCTAGTCTTTGCAAAAACACAGTCGATTCATAGGTTCACTGGGAAGATTTTGCATGCAATTATACCCTATATAGCCTAGATTTCGTCACAGTCAGTGGTGGTATTCAGCCAATCCAATCCAGTTTGGGCAAATTGGTAGCAGCTCCACCCACCCGCCTGGACATCATCACGTCTTGTTTTTGACACTCTGTGCATGCACGGAAGGCCCACGTGCTCACATTTGCGAACTGGTAGCAAAGGTAAATGAATACCAGCCCTGATCACAGTCACATACCTATAACTATTTTTTTAAAAAAGAATGTTCATAGACATGAGGGTTCTGACAAAAGGGTCGACAATGCAGATCCTTTAACAGTGTACGAACAGCACTGAGTGAGAACAATGGCATGATATCAAATGCTATCAAATTTCCTCAGGATTTTCTTCCCCCTTTGATTCTTTCTTAAGATAAAACAACTGTTGTTTGATGGATGAAGCGGTGGAAATGAGGGAGGTTTTGCCTGGCAATATAGCAAGGGGATACAGATGGGATCCATATGATCAGTTCTAAACTGCTGTGTTATCCTTTAGAGGTTATTTTTCTAGATGTGCTATAATTAAGCCTTTTTTTTTTTTTAAGGTGCAGGGTTTGTCTTCTTCCTTCCACCTTTTCTCTTGTCACCTACTTCCTTGAAATTTCAAAATCGGGCTGTTGTAGTTAAGAAAGGGAGGGGAAGAATTAGGAAGGGACAAAAGAAGCTCCAGATAACAAGCGACACTGATGGATGTAAAATGAGAAACCTGAGATCAAAGCCAAGAGGGCTGTGTGACCTCCTGCTGGGGGAACACAACAGCTAAAGCAGGATGGCCTCGGTCTCTGCAAGGGGATGGAATTTGCTGCCCTGCATTTCTCAAAAAGTCCCTAGCCAGCAATGCCAAAGGCTAGAGCAATAGTCTTGTCTATTTTTCAAAATAGCATTCTTTTGCTACTAAACCTTCTGTGCAAAAATTTCATTTACCATTAAGTGACTAGTTATGATTTGACGTACTGTAAACCCTTCTTTGCAGTCACTGTGCGGGCGCATCAACAGGCATGTCCAAGGGAATGAATTCCCAACTATTTCTCTCCTACATTTGCATATCCCCAAAAAGAGTTTAATAGCAGTATATTGAGAACCACAGAAGACACCACTGTAGCCAAAGAGGCCTCAAAGGATCATGAAAATATCTCTTTGTAATTGTTCTGCCCCAGCTATGGACCCCAAAGAACACAGCACTCAAAAAGTCTGTTCAAACCTTAGTTTACTAAATAAACCAGTTTTATTTTTACAACAATGGCTGTTCATTAACTGAATTAACAGCCGCCAAGAATTCAAAGAATAATACTGAAAGCTTACTGTGGTTGGCAGAATGCCCAGAAGCAATTTGCAGGAAGCTGGTAAGATAAGCAAGACAAGACAGGAAGGTATGTGAACGAAGTTGTTCCCTGCAAATTGCTTCAGTTGGTGTTCCTCCTTAAATAGGCTAAGGGAGTGGCCAATTAGCCCCAAGTCTTACTCTCGAGGAGACCTCCTCCTGAGGAGCCACTCCTGCCTTTGGCAGTTCTGCGCGCTCGTGCATCGAGAAGAGGCTCCTCCTCTTCATCCTTTTCACTTAAGGGAGCTTCTGGAGGTTCTGAAGGCCCTGGCTGAATCCCCACCTCTGGCACCACATCTTCTCCAGCCTCCTCATTGTCCGACTCGAGTCCAGCTGCACAGGCTGCTGGCACAACACCACACCAGCCTCCTTGCTGTCTGAATCAGCTACTAACTGCACAGGTCGCGTATGGGCAACAACAGTAATACAGGTAGTCCTTGACTTACAACAGTTAATTTAGTGACCGTTCAAAGTTTCAATGGTTCTGAAAAAAGGGACTTTATGACTTTTTTTCACAGTTACAACCATTCCAGCATCCCCATGATCATGTGATCAAAATTCAGACGCTTGGGAAACTGCTTCATATTTATGATCGTTGCTGTGTCCCAAGGGCTCGTGATCTCCTTTTGTGATCGTCTGACAAGCGAAGTCAAAGTCAAAGTTCACTTAACAACCGGGTTACTAACTTATCAACTGCAGCAATTCACTTAACAATGGTGGCAAGAAAGGTTGTAAAATGGGGCAAAACTCACTGAACAAATGTCTCGTTTAGCAACAGAAATGCTGGGCTCCATTGTGGTCGTAAATTGTAAGTATACAGGTGGTCCTCGACTTATCTATTCATTCCATTCATCTATCCACCCTTCAAAATTACAACAGTACTGAAAAAAGGGACTTTCAACTGGTCCTTGCACTTACAGCCACTGCAGCATCCCCACAGTCAAGTAAAAATTTGTGAAAGTAACATTTGGGTGCTTGGCACATAGCATGATCACCATTTGCGACATTCCCAGCCTGCTTCTGACAAGCAAAAAAAAAAAATCATTGGGGGAAACTAGATTCACTTAACAACCATGGGATTAATTTAACAACTTCAGTTATTTGATTATGAACCCTGGCCAAAAAAAAAAAAAAAGGACATAAAATTGGGCACCATTTACAGCAACTACTTTGCTTCGCAATAGAAATTCTGGCCCCGATTGGTGGTTGTGAGTTGAGGATTATCTGTAATCATCATTTCCTGAGTCTTGAGGACTATTCATTTTATGCAAGCAAAAAGAAGCAAGATAGGCTTCTCGTATTAGTAATGTGGTAAGCAAAAAGCAATGCGGTAGAGAATTGCCTTTGCTGGGGATGTCCTTTTGCTGGTTAACATTGGTTTTTTTTAAAGATTTTGTAAAACCAAATCCAATCTTTTAAAACATGCTACTTGTTTGCCATTATATCGATTGGTCTTTATTGTTCTGCTGTTTTGCTGTTGCTAGATAATGTAAGATGCCTTTGCTGTCCTTTGGAAACATAAAGGGAGGAATAGGAATGTGAATCATCATGTGTGAAACCAGAGGTGGGTTTCAGCAGGTTCTGACCAGTTCTGGAGAACCGGTAGTGGAAATTTTGAGTAGTTCGGAGAACCGGTAGTAAAAATTCTGACTGGCCCCGCCCCCATCTATTCTCTGCCTCCCAAGTCCCAGCTGATTGGGAGGAAATGGGGATTTTGCAGTATCCTTCCCCTGGATTGGAGAGGGAATGCGGACTTTATAGTATCCTTCCCCTGGAGTGGGGTGGGAATGGAGATTTAACAGTATCCTTTCCCTGCCACAGCCACCAAGCCACGCCCACCAAGCCACACCACACCCACCAAGCCATGCCCACAAAACCGGTAGTAAAATTTTTTGAAACCCACCACTGTGTGAAACCTATCAGAAATTATTTCTTTAGCTAACATGTCATGCTTCCTGATGAAACCATAGACAACTCTGAAAAGGGGCAATAGTCACACCACACGTCTTTTGTTGATACAGCTGGAATGAAAACAATTACATCAGAGGAATTCCTTGGATTTAGGATACTCATCAATGTAGGTGTACCTCCCTTGTCAAGTGAGCAAACCAACTTCAGTTTAAACTTGGATAAATTGTTGCCCAAATAAATAAATTTGTTTGGGCAGGGAAAAAACCACGAGTAAATCAAAAGATAATGCAAGATACAAGAGAAAGAGGAGGTCTTAAAATGCCTAATTTAAGATTATACTACAAAGCCGCTGCCCTCTCAGCAATTACTGATTGGATAAATTTAACGGACAAAAGGATATTGAATATTGAAGGATATGGTCTGGTCTATGGCTGGCATGCTTATTTATTGTATGATAAGACTTTTAAAAGTCATATATTAAGAAATGCCCTATTACGTGTCTGGAAAAAGTATCAATATAAATTAAATGATAAGTTACTAATATGGACAGTACCCAGACACGCGATAGAGAATATAAATTTGGAGCAAAAGCAAGATAAGATTACATACAAAGAACTCCTTTATAAAGAAGGAGTCAGACTACAATTAAAACCTATTGAGCAATTAAGAGAAGAAGGAATAATTAGAACTTGGTTTCAATATGGGCAGCTGCAGGCCAGATGGAGAGAAGATCAAAAAATTGGTATTTTGCAACAGGATGAGAATTTGATAAAACAAATAAGAGACATAAGTCAAATGCATATAAATATTTTTTTTATAATGCGTATAAAAAGATTGTATAATGTGTTAATGGAAATAGACTCAGAAACAGAACTAGTCAAGGACTGTATAATAAAATGGGCACAAAATGTAGGAGAACCAATAATGATGGATACATGGGAAAAGATATGGGTTAGAAATGTAAGATTTACACAAGCTCAAAACTTAAGAGAGAACTTTTATAAAATGTTTTATAGATGGCATTTAGATCCAAAAAAACTAGCCTGTATGTATCCAAACTTACAACCTAAGTGTTGGCGATGTGAATGTGAAGATGCTACGTATTTTCATATATGGTGGACATGTAAAAAAATTAAGGCTTTTTGGATAAAAATATGATGGATTATGCAAAATATTTTAAAGAAAAAGATTAAATTTACATCACAGTTTTTTTTTTGTTGGGAATAGTTACGGATTGTACTGTAATAGAAACTAAGTTGGTTTTGAATTTAATAACAGCTGCCAGGTTGGCACAGTATTGGAAGAAGGAAGATCCACCTACTATTGAGGAATGGACACTAAAAGTCGTGCATTTGGCAGAGATGTCTAAAATTTCAGCATATCTTAAAGACCATTCAAATGAAAGATACATAATGGAATGGAGAAGATGGATTGACTATATTCAAAACAAGTATCAGACTAAGAAGATTCATATAGCTTATGAGTGAAACATTTTCAACTTTTAGCTTATGTTTATAGTGTTCTAAGTCATAAGGAGTTAAAGACCTAGAAAGAATTGGAAGTCAACAATTTGTTAGTATATTTTAGTTTTATGTTTGTGGATTCTATACCCTGTGCTTGTTCTGGGAAGTCAAGGGAGGGGGTGGGGGGAAGGCTGAGGGGGGATGGGTGGGGGGAGGGCAGGGGGGGAGAAAATGTTTGTATTTCCTATAAAACTTTTCAATTAAAAAAAAAGAAAAAGAAATTATTTCTTTAGCTAACATGTCATGCTTCCTGATGAAACCATAGACAACTCTGAAAAGGGGCAATAGTCACACCACACGTCTTTTGTTGATATAGCTGGAATGAAAACAATTACATGAGAGGAATTCCTTGGATTTAGGATACTCATCAATGTAGGTGTACCTCCCTTGTCAAGTGAGCAAACCAACTTCAGTTTAAACTTGGATAAATTGTTGCCCAAGATATGATGACTGCTTTTCATTTGTCAGAGGGGTGTGGGAAGGCACATGGGATTAAAATATACAGATTCTATACCTCAAAACTGCTTTTGTTCATGATGCAACATGAGGCTCGACCTAGTGGCGAGCAGTCCAAATAATATGACAAACATAACTGGCATTGGCAAAACGATCCATTTTTGTGTTTGGAAAAGCACAAAAAGAAGACAGCTTGTTCTTGCTATACAACTGCTAAGTGAAAGGCCCAATTGCCAAATACATAAGGATCGGATAATTTGTCGGATAATTTGCAAGCATGCTGGAAATGATTTTTGAGCCATTGAACACCATCTCTGGTTACCATCTCTGCAGAGAAACCAAGCCAGAATATTAATCTTCATAGTCCTTGCCAGGTCTTCTACTTTCTTGTTATAAAAAAATAATTTATTCAGCAAAATAATAAGCTGTAACATAAGCTCTGCAATAGATTTTGGTAAATAAATATGGTATATGCTCAAACCAACTTCTATTGCTTCTAAATTTCAGGGTCTGATGAAGTTTCCAAGAATCAGAGCAGAATTAGAGACAGATGAGTAAGGTTACCATTTTGTAATTGTGAAGCTTGGATTTATTCTGCTGGACATTATTTAACACAATAATGAAACAAATGAAATACTCTTTTCATCTTCTTCATGATGGTAGACTAGATACAACTAACCTTCATTGCCGGCAGTGTCATTTTATGTAAATTGGAAGGAAAGTAACATCCTTAATATACACAGTAGTATGTTATATGAATTTCTAAATTAGTGAGATCGTGGCAACAGTTTGCATATAAACTAAAATACAGTTCTAAAACAGGAATAAAATATACTTATAAAAGTATATTTGTAAAATACTGTATAAATTAGGTATCCTAACCAATGGGCTTTTGTATACTTAGAGTTGGTTGACTGGAAAAAAATATGTACTCCTACTGTAAGTAGCAATTTTAAAAACTTCCTTGCACAACATCATTTGAATGTGTTTGATATAAAATTCTACTTTGGTTGTTCCCTCTCCCTCTCCCTCTCTCCCTCTCTCTCTCTCTCACACACACACACACATACAAAATGACATTCAAAATGAAGACTGTGTATAGCTGTGCAGTGCGCTGGAGGGTGTTTTTTTTTTTAATTTGATTTATATGCCGCCCTTCTCCGGAGACTCGGGGCAGCTTACAATGGGTTAAGCAATAGCCTTCATACTTTTGTATATTTATACAAAGTCAGCTTATTGCCCCCATAAACTGGGTCCTCAATTTACCTACCTTAGAAAGGATGGAAGGCTGAGTCAACCTTGAGCCTGGCGAGATTCGAACCTGCAGTAGAGAGTTTCACCTCTCTTCCTCTTTTTGTATGCACTCTTTACTTTGGTGGTGTGGGATTATTTTAAATGTAGAATTGTCTTTTGTCTGGATAATTGTGGCATGAGATACTTGGCTGACAAAATGGAGGATTACTGAAAATCTTTTCTTCTGGCCTGGCCCAGCCTTGCTAAGTATTTTTTTTTAAGAAATCTTGTTGCTTCTCTAGAACTATGCTTTCTAGATAAGCCTGTAAAAATCTATGTAAATCTGCTTTTATCTTCTAAAATGTCCACCGCAGAACCTCAAAAGATTCAAGAAGAATTCCAGTCTCTCAGGATCTGCAAATGTCTTAAATATTAGAGGTGCTGCTGCTTGATGGGAGGGATAAGCCATAGCATCAACTAGCATACAAACTGAGAAATAAAAGGCTTACTTCCCAAAATCATGTTATCGGTATTTTTCCAATGTTACTGAAAATTGTAGCAGAACCCATTCAGAATTTCCATTCCCTTTCATTCTTCCTGGTTTTCTTTCATTTTCATTCCTACTTTCATTATATAGGTGGATCTTTTTAAATTCCTATTTAGAACAAGAAAGAGGGCCAAGAGGCAAAGTATTTGCATGGTTGTAATCTTCCCAGTGGCACAATGTTTCCTAGATTGCAGCTGATTTTCACTAGCAATTGACTCTGTAAATGCCAGTATAAAAGTTTATGCTACATTAAAATAACAAGAGTAGGGGAAAAATTCTACTAAAAGATAGCAATAGAAACCTAATTGTTATGGTTCCTTTTATTTGTCTAATAAAAACCTGGGCATGCCTGAATCAACAATGAAGAAAGTTTTGAGGTACAATATACAGTGAAGATTATTGACTTGATTAATATGCTGCCAGGGAGAAGCTTCAGACAGTTAGAAAATTAGAATAAAAATATTAACATCGCCGCATGTTTATTATGGGAGAAGGAGTAATGGGTTTATTGAGACCTCTGCATGCTCTTACCCTTAGTTTTTCAAGGCCCATAAAGACACAATCGTTTAGTCATAATTTATAGGGTGGAAATATGACATGGCATAATTTCTACTTCCTCCAATGCATTTTGAAGCCAACTGCGCTGTCAGCTTTATTTGCACCAACCTTAGAGATTATGCCTCTAAGTTTGTCAAAATGCACCTTATTTACCACAGAATGAAGACAATTGCAGTGAACACACTCAAAGCCTAGTCCTCAATGTTCAGTATTACATGCTAAGCCGGGTTAATACAAGTAAATGCAGGTAACATCCAAATACTTAACACCAGTAGCAATAGCACTCAGACTTTTCCCAAATGTGCTTTTTCAGAAGGCAACTGGACTTCCTTGTTTTTTCTTTTGAAGATGTTTTGCTTCTCATCCAAGAAGCTTCTTCAGCTCTGGCAAGATAGTGGGGAATGGAAGGATTTATGTTCCTTGCAGACAGCTAGTAATCTGCATCCTTTTAGAGGGTAATTGAAGCACTTGGAGGTTTATCTGTGTCCTCAGGGTCACCTGAGTAGTGCTCCTGGTTTCTGCAGTTGCAATTTTTCCTCTGGAAATCCCTTCTCACTCCCACACCATTCAAAGGGCGTACATCCCAAATTGTATAGTTAAAAGTCTGTAGAGATTCTCAGTCATCCAGACTGAGCACCATTGGGACAATCATGACCTGAATGACTGAGAGTCTCTACAGACACTTAGAATTATATACTACTTCATAGTGCTTTACAGCCTTCTGTAAGCAGTTTACCATGTCAGCATATTGCCCCCAACAATCTGGGTCCTCATTTTACCCACCTCAGAAGCAAAGGTGGGTTCTACTTACCTTTACTACCGGTTTGCAAAGGGGCCGCGTGCGCGTGCTTGCTTCGCTCACGTGCACGCACGCTCTTTTCCGCAAGCATGCGCAGAAGCATTATGATGACGCAAGCATGTGCAGAAGCATTTTGATGATGTCGGGGTCAGTGGGCGGAGCCTCCCGCTGGTTTTACTACTGGTTCTATAGAACCAGAGGCAACCCACCACTGCTCGGAAGGATGGAAGGATGGGTCAACCTTAAGCAGTTCAAAATCGAACTAGAGTGAGCAGTGAGTTAGTCTGCAATACCGCATTTTAACCACTGTGCCACCATGGCAGCTGTCAGATAAGTTCTTTTTGCATGTTAAAAATCTCAAGCAAGATCCTGTCATCCTTTCTATGATGAAAGCAAGAAAGCCTATGCATGTACTCTTCAAGATAAGTAGTCCTTTCACACAAACTGAAGCACTGATAATACATGTCTTCAGCTTATGAAAAAGTCTATGAATACAGGTTTTTATGCTTATCACATGAATGTCAAGGACAGAAAATTCTGTGAAAAGTTGGAAGGTAATGAGATGGGCACCACAACCCTTTTCTCCTAGATGACCCTTTGCCACAGCACTATGAAGGTAGAGGCACGTGTCCCACTTTTCCTCCTCATGTGCATAGACTGGTTCTTTACTAAATGTGGTTTGTATTTTCCTTTCTTCTTATCTTTGAGAAATTTTATTTATTTTATTTATTTATTTATTTTATTGAATTTGTATACCGCCCTACTCCCGAAGGACTCAGGGCGGTGAACAGCCATAGAATAAAACATATAAATACAAAATTTAAAATAAATTAAAACGAATTAAATAATTTGGCTGAACAAATTTAAAACCCCAATAATTTAAAACCAGATTTAAAATTTCCATTTTAAAAAGGGAAAGACTTAGGTCAGGCCGGCTTGATGAAATAGGAAGGTCTTGAGCACGCGACGGAAGGTAGATCCGGGATCCTCCGTATCTCCGGGGGGAGCTCGTTCCAGATAGTAGGTGCCCCCAAAGAGAAGGCTCTCCCCCTGGGGGCCGCCAGTCGACATTGTTTGGCCGACGGCACCCGGAGGAGCCCCTCTCTATGGGAGCGTACTGGTCGGTGGGAGGCTATTGGTGGTAGCAGGCGGTCCCGTAAATAACCAGGTCCTAAGCCATGGAGCACTCTAAAGGTGATAACCAAAACCTTGAAGCGCACTCGGAAGGCCACTGGGAGCCAGTGCAGCTCGCACAGGAGAGGTGTTACATGGGAGCACCACATCGCTCCCATCACCACCCGCGCGACCGCACTCTGCGCCAATTGGAGCCTCCGAGTGCTCCTCAAGGGGAGCCCCATATAGAGAGTATTACAATAGTCCAGAAATGCTGTCTAATGTATTCTTTGGCCTTTAAACTAGTTTCCATAAAGTTTAAAATGTTCTTGCTCAATAACCAGTGGAAAAAAGAGGTTATAATGGTATTGCCTAGGAAGACTCTCTTTTCTCATTTCTGCAGGAGGGGATGTAACTGTTAACTGAATTATCTTGGTCAATATTTCCTGCCAAATAGCAAGTATTATGCTAATCAGTATGATTAATTAGAATAATAGTACAGGTAGTCCCCAACTTACAACAGTTCATTTAGTGACCTTTCAAAGTTACAATATTGTTGAAAAAAGTGACTTATCATTTTTCACACTTGCACCATTACAGCATCTCCATGGTCATGTGATCAAAATTCAGACCTTTGGCAACTGGCTCATAATTGTGATGGTCACAGTATCCCAGGGTCATGTGATCCCTTTTTGCGAGCTTCTGACAAGCAAAGTCAAGGGGGAAGCCAGGTTTACTTAACAGCCATGTTACTAACTTAACTATAGTGATTCACTTAACAATTATGGAAAAAAAAATATTGTAAAAGGGGGCAAAACTCACTTAACAAATTTTTCACTTAGCAACAAAAATTTTGGGCTCAATTGTGGTCATAAGTCAAGGACTGTTCTATATATAAATCAATCTTAGAAAATGAGTCTCAGCCTGGACTAACATCTCAGGAAGATGCATGTGTGGTTCCCTTCACTATCATATCTGGGGATTTCTGACTAGAAAGTTTATTTGATTCTTTATTTTGTGCTCAATGTATAATTGCGCCTATTCTGCAAAGTTTAATCTTAAAATACTCATAACTCTATTGTTCATATATTGTCAATTTCAGAAAAAGCAGGCAAAGCCACTCACCTCTACATATTAATGATTCACCTGTGGAGATGATTAATAGCATCAAGATTCTGGGTACAGCATGCAGCTAACGGGAAGGCTGGTTTGGTTGGTCAACAGTGAGACATTAGTGAAGCGGGCACAGCAGCGTTTGCATTTTCTGCATCGCATGAGAAAAGTACATCTTCCTTCCCCTATCCTTACCACTTTCTATAGAGGGACGATTGAGAGAATCCTGTCATATTGCATTACGGTCTGGTTTGGAAGCATTACTGCTTCAGACAGGAAGGCGGTGCAGAAAGTGGTGAGGATGGCAGAAAAGATCATTGACAGTTCACTCCCTTTTATCCAGGACATAGCGCATAAGTGTTGCTTGAGCAGGGTTTGCAGTATTGTCTGGGATGCTACACATCCTCTTCACAACCTGTTTTTCTTGTTAGCTTTTGGGAGGAGGCTTTGCGCTATCCGAAGCAAAACATCCAGATTCAGTTACAGTTTTGTTCCACACAGTATCAACCTTGTGAATTCTCAAGGGTCCTCTTCCCACTATGTATTCAAAATGGACAGTGATACACACACACACACACACATTCATATACATATGTATGTATGTATATATGTATAGTGCAGGTTTATATTTATGTACGTGTGTGTGTGTTATGTATGTGTTTGGGTAGATATACACCTTCTCTTGAGAGTAGGCAACATAATTTCATTTTTAATGTGGGCCGGTGTGTTCACAATAAAAAAAATGACAATCAAGTTATTTTATCTCCTCTCCTCTCCTCTCCTCTCCTCTCCTCCTCTCATCTCATCTTATCTTACTAATATTTGCCCTGAATGTTCTTTACCTTTGAATGTTCAACTAAAAATCAGTGGCAGTTGTAGTTTAACAAATTGGCATACATCTGGTCAGAGAAGGTTGTTCCAAATGAAGAAGATAGATGCAATAATCTGAAGGGAAATGATAAAATATGCCTCTAACTTCAGAAGGAAATAATAGGTATTGATACATATTGCTTGTTACCCATGTGGTGGTTATGTCAAAAAACTCAAAAGTACTTTATGAAAAGAAATACATCAAAATATTTAAATAATAATAATCCTAAAAATAAAATTTGAATTGCAACCACATATATTGTTATTAGGTATAATTCCAGCAAACATATATGACAGTTGCAGAACAAATTTGGCACAGCAGAAAATGTCTCAAGCAAAAGGAAAAGATGCTCAGATAGAAACAAGAGTAAATATATAGGTTTTGTATTCATTTAACTGCTATTCATATAATTTATTTTGAATAACTAGGCAAGGTTGCATCATGTTTTGTGTGCACCACTTTTCTAAAAGCTCTACAGCAACTGAATTCTTTATAGTCGTTCTTTTGTTATTGTAGTTAAGAAACAGTTCAGACTAGTTTATAACTAAAGTGATTGTAACAACTCATACTATTGTTAGATCATTTCAGGATTTTTTTTGAGGGGGGGGTATTTTCCTCCTGCTATTGTCTGTATAATCTACTTCATATTTTCCCTTTACTGTATTAACTGTATGAAGACACCTCCATATCCCATAACTAAAGTGAATGACAATTTTACAGAGCGATTAGTTTATTAATTGCTGGAAAAAATTTGGAAGAATTTGATTAGGTACAAGAGGAAGCAATGAGTGAAATATGGAAAGCAAAATGAGGCTATATCCCATCCCAGGAGGTTGTTGGGCATTCAAGATTTAGTTTAGTTTAGTTTAGTTTTATTTGATTTGTATACCTCCCTACTCCCGAAGGACTCAGGGCGGTGAACAGCCACAGGATAAAAACATAAATACAAAATTTAAAACTGAATAAAATCGAATTAAACAATTTGGCTGAAGACAGATTTAAAACACCCCAATAAATTAAAAACAAATTAAAATTTACATTTTAAAAAGGAAAAAAAGGGAAACAGGTAGGCCAGGCCAGCCTGATGGAATAAAAAGGTCTTGAGAG
Organism: Arizona elegans; assembly: GCA_022577455.1. Taxonomy (NCBI): domain Eukaryota; kingdom Metazoa; phylum Chordata; class Lepidosauria; order Squamata; family Colubridae; genus Arizona; species Arizona elegans. Next base: position 59,674,577 of record JAKOOJ010000003.1, read on the forward strand.
CGCGGCGGAATGTGCGTAGATCCGGGATCCTCCATAACTCCAGGGGGAGCTCATTCCAGATAGTAGGTGCTCCCACAGAGAAAGCTCTCCCCCTGGGGGCTGCCAGTTGACATTGTTTGGCCAACGGCACCCAGAGGAGCCCCTCTCTATGAGAGCGTACTGGCTGGTGGGAGGCTACTGGTGGCAGCAGGCGGTCCTGTAAGTAACCAGGTCCTAAGCCATGGAGCGCTCTAAAGGTGGTAACCAAGACCTTGAAGCACACACGGAAGACCACCGGGAGCCAGTGCAGCTCACGCAGGAGATGTGTTACATGGGAACGCCATGTCACTCCCATAACCACCCATGCGGCCACACTCTGAGCCAGTTCGAGCCTCCAGGTGCACCTCAAGGGGAGCCCCATGTAGAGAGCTCCATTTGTGCTCTTTGGCAGGTCATTGGGAATTTTTGAGTGAGAGGATTGTTGTATATTTGTTGTATACAAAGATTGTTTTATATTTGTTGTTCTAGAAAGCATACAGGTAGTACTTTACTTACAATAGTTTGTATAATGGCCGTTCAAAGTTACAAAGGCATTGAAAAAAGTGACTTATGACCATTTTTCACACTTATGATTGTTGCAGCATTCTCACGGTCACATGATCAAAATTCAAACACTTGGCAACTGACTTACAAATATCATGTCATAAATGTGTTGCAGTGTCATAAATATATTATGTCATAAATATATTGCAATCTCTTGGAGTCATGTGATCAGAGGTGGGTTTCAGCAGGTTCTGACTAGTTCTGGAGAACCGGTAGTGGAAATTTTGAGTAGTTTGGAGAACCGGTAGTAAAAATTCTGACCGGCCCCACTCCCATCTATTCTCTGCCTCCCGAGTCCCAGCTGATCGGGAGGAAATGGAGATTTTGCAGTAACCTTCCCCTGCCATGCCCACCAAGCCATGCCACACCCACCAAGCCACACCTACAGAACCGGTAGTAAAAAAATTTGAAACCCACCACTACATGTGATCCCCTTTTGTGATCTTCAGACAAGCAAAGTCAAGGAGAAGCCTGACTCACTTAAGAACCATGTTACTACCTTAACAACTACAGTGATTCACTTAATGACTGTGGCAAGAAAAGTCATAAAATGGGACAAAACTCACTTAACAACTGTCTTGCTTAACATAAATTTTGGGCTCAATTGTGCTCATAAGTCGAGGACTACCTGTACAGAAAGCACATGAATAGGTCCGAATTATGGAATGTTTTATACAGAATTGAAGGTCTGTCACTTAATATAAATTCAGTAACATCCAGTATAATGAACGTTAAGCATGTTCATGAAAAGAATGGAATGTTTAACAAAAGGCCTAATTTTAAACAGGATGTAGGACAAGATTCCTTTATTTGTTTAATGTATTTATAGATATATGTATAAGGAATGCTTATGATAATATTAGAAGTATATTGATGGGGACATAAATGTGTTTATAGTTTTGAATTAAAATAATACCAGGGTGAGGGCTGAGAACATTCACTCAAAATCATTTTAACTGAGTTTTAAAAATATTGTATGATATAACTAGTAGTTTGGATCTAAAACATATTATATCCAAGATCAAAGCACTTGAGTGTGATGAGGAAAACTGAGCAAACAATTCCAAGTTACACCATCTGTGTACCTTGGAAGAACATTGAATAAATATGAAGAAATTAATGGAAAAAATTCAGATGTACAAATGCAGACATAGTATATTTGTGAAAAAATTATGTTTGTTAAAAGAAGCAAAAAAAGGTTGTGTATAAAATATTTTCCTGCTTTGTTAAACAGATGTAGGAGTTCGACAGGGGGCAAAAAAACAACAACATAAATATTCAATAAGAGTAGATTATTTAAGAAGTGTGTATGGTCAAACAGTATGAGATAGGATCAAGCATGAATGTTTGCTCAAGGACTATGCATTGAATATAAACTTGTGTTTGGTATAAAAGAAGTACTTTGAGGTAATTGTGTTCAAAGTAGGACTGAATCATAGAACAAATATGTGAAGTGTGGATGAGTCAACTATAACTGTAGGAGATAGGCTGAGCGGAAAGGTGAAAGCCATTCAGCGATCTTCCAATTGGTATGAATGTTAATGTTGGTCTTTCTATTTCTAGTTCAACATCTTATCTCTTCCATGGTACTGATCCATTTCAAGAACCTGTGAAAATCGTGTGTTTCTATCTAACAAAGCCCTCACCTCTATCCATTCAGTCTTTGAGAATTTCTGTCAGTAACAATAGACCAATCTTGCCCAATTCAATGCTCTCCAGAGGGGATGGATTTTTGACTTCCAGAATTCCCAACCAAAATGGCTGTGATATTACTAAAAGCTAAAAGTTTTCCCTGTCCAGTTGATTCTGACTGTCGGGGGTGGTTATCATCTCCATGTCAGAGTTCCAAGTAATCCACCCATTGGGTTGACACTCCATTCCTTAGCCGAGGGAGCCAGCATTATCTGAAGGCACTTGGGTTTCTAACCTGGCCTGTCAGCTTTCCAGCTGACAGCATCTTTAACTGCTGAGCCATCTGATATAACTAAAGTGAAGTGTAATGCATGTGAAGAATAGTTCCAGAGAATACCAGATTGGGGGAGGTATTAAAGAATGAATAAAGACAAATTCTTAAATTTACACTGAGTTGACATACCAGACTAAGCTGTGATTTGCTCGGCCATAGTTTGCTGAATAAAACACAGGAGTCTATATTTAATGACACACTACGTCAAAACTAAATCTTAGTACAGTGTATGAACTGAAATATAAACTACCTTAAGCAAATTAAATCTCAGTTTTTGCAAATTCAAGGCTATTCTGAAACTCATTGGCTTCTAAATGATATTACTGAAAGATACGTGGTCAAGAGCACCCCCTATTGGTTAGATATCATTTGTTGTTTACATTTAATTCACAGCACTGGTCTGTTGTTGTTGTTGTTGTTTTTTTTAAGTGACAATAATTTTGAAACAGTTGTGGCATTCTTTTACTCTGAAGCTCGGGAAAACCCTCCGAATCAGAATTATAAATGAAAGCTAAATCTATTATGTATGTGTATTTTATTAGTACAAAACTTAAGTTTGTAAAGGATTATTTTGTATAGATTTATGGTGCAATGTACATGAAATAATCTTTCCAAAGAAGTATTCTGTCTCCCTTTATGTATTGCTTAAGTCTCTTATGTCTTGCTGTGACTTTCATTTCCAGATATTTTTCTGTGGCTGCCATAGAGTCAATTATAGATATCTGTGGAGATTTTAAAGATCCAGCAAGTTCTGATACTTATTCAAAATCTATTTCTATACAGGAACAATTAAACATATTTGTAGAGAAATGTGGTCACAAAGACCAACCATACATAGATTGGCTGGCTCCAATGCTAATAAATGTTTGTTCTCTTTGTAGCTGTTATCAGCATTTTAAATGGGAATGTCCTAATAAACTAAAAATAGCATCTTAATTCTCTTGAGTTGTTGTTCCTGGTACCAACATGATACCAAATAGAGCACATCAATTTATTGGCTTCTTACCTCCAGAAGAATGAAATAAGCTTTACTCTATCCGATCAAAAATCCTCTTAATGCAATGTGTCCCACGCTAGTCAATCAGATGTCTGTAGGAAGCTCACAAGCAGGATAGAAATCAACAGCCATTTCGAATAAGTGGCATGTAAAGAGACATTGCTAGCTGCCATAGTTAATTTGACCATGATTTTATATATATAGTTTCCAGTGGTGGGTTGCCCCCGTTCGCACCGGTTCTATAGAACCAGTAGTAAAACTGGCAGGAGGCCCCACCCACTGACCCTGACGTCATGAAAATGCTTCTGCCCCATTGCGAACCAGTAGTAAAGGTAAGTAGAACCCACCCGATAGTTTCTTCTTAAAATTGTCCATTAACCAACTTTGTGGTAGGGAGTTGCATAGCAGTCTATCATTGACACTTGATGTTTCTAACCATTTTTTGTTGCTGTGCAGGCATCAAAGAAGATGACCTCTCATTAGAAGGAGCCTATAGATGTATATAAACGTAGAGATCTATTGAAGGTTCCTTTGTGATGCTTTGTTGCCTAGAGGAATAGAAACTATACCCATTCAAAGCAGCAGTTTCTGACTTCTAGGCATTTAGCATAGTTGTCTACTGGTACAAGTTTCAAAAAAATGAACAAAGTATATTACTTGGCTACACATAATGAGAATTCTTACAAAAGGATTTGTAAAGATTGTATTCTCTATATATCTAAAACAACAAAAAAACCTACTGAAAAATTTACTTGTGTTTTCACTCTTCACAAACAGTAATTTGGAAAATGTGATTCTATTACTTTTTTTTTTAAAAAAACACACATTTTATAAAGAAGAGAACATGCTTGCACTTTTGTGGCTCCATGGTGTAATGGTTAGCTCTCTGGACTCTGAATCCAGCGATCCGAGTTCAAATCTTGGTGGAACCTGTCATCTAAATCTTTTTCATAAACGACTTAGATGGGGGAATAGAAGGGGAACTTACCAAATTTGCAAGCTGGCAGGAATAGCTAACACCCTAGAAGATAGGCTCGAAAACTATCTAACAAAATGAAATTTAATGTAGAGAAAAGTAAAATCCTACACTTAAGAAAAGGTAAGAAAAACCAAAAGTACACATACAAACTGGGTGAAACCAGGCTTAATAGCAGTGACTATGAGAGGGATCTTGGAGTCTTAGTGGACAACCAGCTAAATGTAAGCAAGCAATGTGCAGCGGCAGCCAAAAACGCCAATGCAATCCTAAATTGTATTACAGAGGGATACAATCAAGATCAAGTGAGGTACTAATACCACTCTATAAAGCCTTAGTAAGACCTCACTTAGAGTACTGCATCCAGTTTTGGTCACCACACTATAAAAAAATGTTGAGACTCTAGAAAAAGTGCAGAGGAGAGCAACCAGAAGGATTAGGGGACTGGAGACTAAAACATATGAAGAACGGTTACAGGAACTGGGCATGGCCAGTCTAGTGAAGAGAAGGACCAGGGGAGATATGATAGCAGTGTTCCAATATTTGAGGGGCTACCACGGAAAGGATGGGGTCAAGCTGTTTTTCCAAAGCACCTGAAGGCCAGACAAGGAATAATGGATGGAAACTGATCAAGGAGAGATTTAAACTGGAAATAAGGAGAAATTTTCTGACAGTGAGAACAATCAATTAATGGAACAGCTTGTCTTCAGAAGTTGTGGGAGTTTCATCACTGGAGGCTTTCAAGAAGAGATTGGTCTGCCATTTGTCAAAAATGCTGTAGGGTCTCCTACTTGAGCGGGTATGTGTGTGTGGACTAGATGACCTATAAGGTCCCTTCTAACTCTGTTAATCTGTTAATTGTATTTAGGGAATTCGGAATCCTTATGGAATGCACATTTTCTCAAGAACAAGAGTGGTAGTGCCACATTTCTCCCCAAGAGGGCAGACATTCATTACATTTTAGCTTGCTACTAAGAAATCAAATGACCATTACTAGGCTGCTATCATTAAAAAAAAAATAAGTGTATATGTGTGTTGTATGTGAAAACCATTCCAAAGAATTTTTGAAGTTCAACAAAATGTGAAGTGAATAAAAGCTTGTCCTGAGGAAATTCATTTCTGAATCAAAATGGTGTCAGTAATGATGGCTTGGTTTCTGATAAATTTGCACTGATACAGTTTCTCAGTGATATTCCAGAAAAAACTTTCCCATGCCAGAGGAGAACTCTGTATCTTTCAGGGAACAGCTCAGACTCTGAAGAATAATTACTAAAATTTCAGGAATAAAAATCAAGCAACAAATTCTAATATATTGAGTGTTATGCATCTAAAATACATTTTGAATACCATAAGGACTGCAAGATTCACAAACTGGCATGATAACATTGCCAGAAATGTGTATGCTTCTGAGTATGTAGCATTCAGAGGTACGAGCAGGCTTTCGTTTACAGGACATAGGTGAGTTTAGGAAGACTTGGAGGTACTAAAGAATTTAGATAACCTGCTCACTTTCATTCTCGTCTTACTCTACTTTTCTGTTGAGCCATACTTCTGAATCTTAATTGCATGAAGGTAATCATAGCCTGATTTCTTCTCATCTTGATCTTCCCACATGGCCTAAAAAAAAAAAAAAAGCTCTGAATCCTAGTTTCAGACATATATGCTGTTCTATTTGGAGTCCTGTGAGTTGGATGATTTCTCCCACACCGTATCTTTTTAATAGGAACAAGCTGCTAAAACCTGCCCAGGGAGGGTGACTGGTTTTAATACTTATGTCAACCTTTTCTGAAATGATTTGTGAAAATGCAACAGTTCCAGTGATGGAATTCAAATTTGTTTACTACCGGTTCTCTTGACACTTGGTGGGCGTGGCAGGGGAAGGATACTGCAAAATCTCCATTCCCATCCCACTCTGGGGCCAGCCAGAGGTGGTATTTGCCAGTTCTCTGAACTACTCAAATTTTCCGCTACCCATTCTCCACTACCTGTCAGAACCTGCTGAATAGCATCCCTGAACAGTTCCCTTTCCCTCAGTTCTTTCGTTCCACTTCTCCTGGAAAAGGGAGAAAGGATAAAGCTGATCACTAGGTGCCCTTGTGGTTATCTAAGGAAGTGCAGAACCTTTCACAAAACTTGCGAAACTCCTAATCTACACCAATTGAGAAGACTGTCAATATGGTCTTCACATGAGTCAGTATATTCCTAGCGTCCTACAAACACTATCAGTGCCTTTTAGGAAGCAAGAAATTCAGCTAATCCAGTCAGGAAAATGCTTAAAGTTAAGATGGGGCTTGCCGATGTAGGCTTGTTATCCATCTACAAGCACAAGCTCCCCATACAACAGCTGCATTAATAGTGTCTATAAGTCTGTGGTAATCTTGCATCAAGAGTTTCAAAATATCTAAAATCGCCTTGAATTTGAAAATTAAAAGAATGCCCTTAAAATTAACAGAGTAGCTTTACAGAGTGCAGAGATATATGCATGTAGGGATTCTATGAATGCTAACCAAGCCACACCATTCTCTGGTTAATGGGTATCCTAAATTGGGATTAAAGGGCTTGGTAGCCCTTTAAATACTCAAATACTGAGGGCGTCTTATCATAGTGTGGAAGACAAATAATGAGTTTGTTAATGGAAGTTTGAGGCACTGGCATTCACAGAATTTTGGATTCAAAATCAGACCACTTCTGCTAAAATTCAAAGTGGGTTCTTTCTTTGTACATGAATGTTTTTATAGCATCTTCAATCAATAATGATGAAGTCCGTCTTTCCTCAGTATTAAGCACAATGGTGGTTGAATGGATCTAGAAAATGTAAGCCACAAATAAGGATGCCTAGCTGGTCTGATTGGTTTGATTTTGGATATTTGATGGGAATGTAGAAAATTATGATTTTGTAAAATATTATGAAATAAAAATGTGACTTAATGGGAGTATGCAAATCTGTTTATACAGTCCATCAATAAAACCAGAAGTTGCACCAAATAAATCTTCTATACCAATCCACATCCATTAGGATTGGCTTAGTCTTGGTTTACTAAATGAAGCACAAATTCATTCGTTTCCAACATCTATTAATTAAAACTAAGCAAACCCCAACATAGCCTATAGCACATTAGTGTGAAGAAGGTCACTAGTTTGTCAGTTGCCCAACAAAAAGGCTAATTGAGAACAATTGATTGAGATGCAATATAAGCCAAAGCACTTGAGTTATTCTGGCTTTTATTTTGTTGCTTCTTAGTCCACACAGCTGGTATAAAATCAGAAAAGCAAAGAGAAATAATTGCATAATAAAGCCTGGAGTTTTAGGATTAGACGGCATTGCCTTTACTGCTCTGGTCACCTGTACAGTTCATTCCCAGACATCTCTGGAAGCACAGAAAAAGGTTACAGAGGCAGCTTTTTTGGGGGGAGGGGCAGCAGATTCTGTAAGCTCTACAGGTTGCTTACTTCCCTTCTGCCCATGAAGGGAACAAGAAAAAAAAATCCTTGGTTATAAGTGCTTTATTAAAAAAATAGTAATAATAATAATGGATAGCGACTTTCCTACATACAAAAGCAGTTATAGGTTGTATATATTACACAGAATTATTTATCATTCCTATTCCTTGGCTTTTCTCAAAATGGTTACCGCAATTTCCAGTGAGCAACGGTTAAATGGCTTAGCGATATAAGGAATGGTAAATAGATAGCACCATTTCACATATTTGGTATTTGATTTCAGAGGATCTTGGGAAAGGGACGAGGGTGGACCATAGAGCTTAGAAAGCGTCATTCAACTTTTTCACTTTTGCTTATTCTCCAGGAAACAGAGGAAAGTCTTTTCTGAAGATCAGCTGGCATAGCTGAAGGAGAACCACTAAGCTAGTTAAAAATCACAGAGGTTTTTATTTGAGATCATCATCCCGCCCGTAGTGTTCCTTTCAACTAACTCAGCTTCCGTGCTAGCCTTGGCTGATCTAAGATATGCAAACATTTCCTTCCTTCCCAAGACTGAGGCCTAATTCAGGTTCTTTGCATCACCTCTGTCCTACAAGGAACTCAGGTGATCATACCAGGTGGCTTTAGATGGTGATAACAGTGGCAAAGAGCTTTGGGTTGCATCACTGAGGCAATGTACCTCATTCAATCCTCCACAACTTGGTTATCATCCCAAGCAGTTGAGAAGCTGGGCTCGCCCACCCTTAACACACCATCTGCTTTCAGGTAGAAGTTCCTCCCCTTTCTGTATAGCATTTGGTCTCCATCATTTGGTTAAAAGGGCCATAATGCAGACATGGGCTAAGGCAGGTGCCAGGGTACCAGACCATACTTAGCTGGAGGGGCCAGATGGAGGGTCCTCAAACTGGGCTTGGCTTGAGGTTGACAGTGGAAAGCTTTGGAGGAGGGATCCGCTTGCTTCCACAGCATAAAGATAGGGAGAAAAAAGCGGCACTCTCATTACATTGTTAGGAGTTAAGAGTTCTTAGGCACTTTTTTAGGCTTTAGACATGGTGGCAGGTCAACAAACAAAAGCAAACAGTACTCTGTACATATATGTAAAAAGTGTTATAAATAGGCTTTTTAAACCATAGATACTATATACATCTCCAATGAATACAGTAATCCTTCTTTCAGCTCTCTTTCTTCCTTTTTTTCCCCTTAATATCTTTGTGGGTTTTGAAGGGGCAAGGGAGTGGATGGGGTTGGTGGTTTGGGGGGGGGGAGGGAAAAAGTGTTTGGTTTTTCATTTTCTATTTTGCCAACACCTCTTGTCCTGAGGGCTCTAAGTCTCAGTGACCTCCCTTGACATTTCACTCGCGTTTCCTCAAGATGACATAGATCACCCCGCTAAGGATAGCCAGCGGGAAAGCCACCCAGGACAGAATGTAGGCAAAGCCAAAGGAGACGTCTGTGGAGGGATGCCACTCTGTGTGCCTCACGGTGAAGATGGCCGCAGCACTCATCACGCACAGGCCTAATGCAGAAGAGAGAAAGAGAGAAAGAGAACATGAGCAACCAACCAAGTCCATGATTAAGAGACCTAAGAACAAGAAAGAAGATGCTTTGGTTTAAGAAACTCCCTCTTTCCCTCAATCCCAACCCTTTGACTTCAAGAAATGGTAGGAAGTTGGCAGCCATGCTTAAGGCATCATTATCTTTTGCCCTCTTTTCAAAACATCCAAATTTTCTTTAGGGTCAACCCAATTGTCCCAGCAGTTACAGAAGACCTAGTGCTGTAATGTACAGGATACTCTGTACTGTTCAGTTGAAAAAAAAATCCTTCATTTGTTCAGCAGATAGATAGGTGCTCTTTTTAAGTTCAGGTTGTTACCTTTAAGTAGGGACCCCAATCCGGTTGGAGCTCTGCTCTGCAATCCCCAGCACAGTAGTTAATCCTACCTTGTCATAACCAGTAAAGCCAAGCCTGACTTTTCTATTTTTCCATCCTGCTGCCTCCAGTATCTAAGCTCCTGAGATCAACATTTAAGCTGCTCAAATCGGGCCCCTGTGTAGTAATGTCACTAAGGTCAGCTTTTTTGTATTGCCAGTTCAGCAACACCAGCTCGATGGGCTTTTCACCCCTTTTGCTTTTTCTGAAAGCCCAGCATCAGAGTTTGCCAGGACTACACAATGCCCCTTCTATTCATGGTCCAGAACAAGGCTTTTCCGTTGATCTCTGCAATTCCACAACCTGCTCTCTGGGCCACCAGTTATTTCTGTTCCTACAATGTGCCTCAGGACCACCTACACCTCAACGCAGTCATATTTGAGCCCTTCTTTCCCTCTACACTGCCCCCTTTGTTTGCAGAAAATGCATGAGTAGGAAGGTGTTGAATTCATGAACTGCTGATGTAGCTCCCATTCTCTGGGCCAGCAAGTGGACACCCACAAACAGAGCCCACATTCTGCAAGCAAAACCTATTGTCTCTCTGCTTGGGTGGAATGGAATAAAGCAGAGCAATAGCCATTTTATAAATCATCTACAGTCTTTAGAGAAGAGAGGCAGAGATTGTCTGTGGAAAGGGCAGCTGAGAAAGGATGTGTAACTTTAAGCAGAAATACTCAACTTCAGTTTTGGCTTGTGTTGAGGGGGGTGGGGAAAGGTGTTTCACTGGGCAGGTGGGCGTCGTATACTTTCTTGCTTGCAAAAGGTAGCACTTGGGATTATTTTCCTACAGTTCTCCTAGGAGTATATGCAACGCAATGGCTGCGGGCCTCTACTCCAGATCCATAGTGATATTGAAATTCACCTCTCATATTTCTCTAACTATTGCTGCAAAACTGGAAGCACATATTGACAGTGGACTTCCATTTTATCAGCATGCTAGTCAGTCATCTTTCCACTGGCATTCTGTCCCCTTGCTCTTCCAACTGGGGCCCTTCTCCCATTCTGAATATCCTTGTATGGAAGCAATCAAATAAGGATTCTGGAGCTGTGCATATCTTTGTGCATAAGTTATGAGGCATAGATTTGAGCTGGGGAACCCTCAAATAAAAGTAAAGGGGACTTTTTAAAAGTTGGTTTTGGTCTAAGACTTTCATCTTACTGGTTGCAAAGTTAAGAAGAGGGATTTCTTTCATCACATTTCTGCCAAGTTCTCCTACCTGCATTATTAAATTGCTAATGGAAAAAATGAATGTTTAAAAAGAACAGAATTAATATTACTTATAATGTCAGGTGATCCAAACTCATAATTTAATACAGGAAGTCCCCAGTTAAGAACCAGCTCTGTTTCTAACTCTTTCACTCAAATATGTGTAAGTCATAATTCATACTTACAAATGGGCTGCCTTTTATTAAAATGGTGGACAATGTTGTCCTTCCTTCATCTGACAAATTGCTGAAGCCACACAACGCTTTCAGGAACCATTGGACACTGCTGAAAATAGGCTGTATATTAAAAACTCAAAACTTCAGCAGTTTGTTGGCTTGAGGAAGGAGAATACCATCTGCCATAATAATATGCAGCCTGTTCATATCTAGAGGCTGTCCTTACGTTAGACAATATTACCTCAGGAACTGCCTGTGTTTGGATTCCAAAAGGGGAAGGCCATTGGGCTATGGTGACTGGAGTTCCTTGTGGGTGTTTGACACGTTTGTGTTGTTGTCTGGCTCTGCCATTGTTACTACTATATGCTCTTCCTTGCTCCCTTTTACTATATTTTGTATTATTTTTTTATTCCATGAGCTGCTCAGAGATGGAATTGGGTGGTCTCAAAGTCAAATAAAATTAAAAATATCATGCTTATAATTTGAGACTGTTATCTCAGTCACATAACCCCTTACCAAAGTCAAAGAAGCTATTGTCTCCTGATGCTTAATAGCATCAAGGCTTTTTTTGCATAAAGGTCACTTAATTTTACACATAGTAATTGCAGAAGCAAATGTTCTAAAAAGTCAGGTGCTTAGTTCTGATCTTATTTCCATCCCCATTCTTCCACCAGATAGCTTTTACATGCATATTCAGATTATCTGAATCCACTTTGTTTCTTCTGGGAAAACACTGTATATGGAGCAAAATCAGACGACTCTCTCTCAACATTCTGTTCCTTTCGGCACAGGGATTGAATTACACAGCAACCACATCACTCCCAATCAACCATTGTACCATTGCTCTTCCTAGGCTGAGTCATAGAACAAAAGGTTGCTTTGTGGCAGAAGCTTTTCCAAATAAAATAGTAGATGGCTTGAAACCAGTGCTGCCTCACTGACTCCGCCCGGAGATGCTTTTCAGATCTTCCACCCAAGAGAAACTGAGTTTCATTCCCTCACATTAATCCTGTCTATGAAATTGCAAATAGGAAAAATATGGGTGAGGGCCAGTCTTAATCCTACTACAAAGAAACATGAACATTCTACACTGCTCAAAAAAATAAAGGGAACACAAGCAGAAGACATCCGAGATCTGAATGAATGAAATAGCCTTATTAAATATTTTGTTTGTTACATACAGTAGTTTTGTGTTCCCTTTAGTTGTTTGAGCAGTGTATAAAGTACTATATGTAAAGAACAAAGTATTTAATAAGGCTATTTCATTCATCTGAGGAATGCTACAAAGAAGCATCACCAGGAATTTTGAAAAACCATACATTTCCTACCCTCCTTTTTGGGGGGGGGGGCGGAAGTAAATTTATCTAAGACAAGGCAGCTCCCATTCTGGAGAAATAAATAAGCAGACAAACAAACAAACAAACAAACAAATTTTTTTAAGGACAGAAACATGGAATGTTCAACTGTAGCTAGATTGGAGCACAAGGAGATGAAGATAGTCAACACAGAACTTGGCTCCTGACACAAAGTGTACCGAGCAGCACATCACTCTCAGCCAGATCCTATCATAAGCAAACTCATTGGCTGAACTGGCAACTTATGCTTGATATTACTTCAAGGTTGAAAAATGGAATATAATAGCTGGGAAGTCTGCCCTGAAAAAAAGCCAATGTATGGGAGACGCAGCCCAATGTATCTGTAAGGCATCAGAGTAGGGAAAACAACCATATAATATTCAATTCATTTTAATACAACAGATTTAATTACTGGCCCAGAATATTGCAGGAAGGTACCTTGGATAAATGTTGTTCCTTCTACTATGTAAGCAGGGAGACTTTATTCAGTTTACATGTTCTCCTAAACAGATAGTTATCAGTCTAGTCCAATTCAATTTTTTGTCCCTAGATCTATATTTATGTCTTAATACTGTATGATGAAACATCTTCAAAGGAAATTAAACTGCATTTTTGGGAGGGACAGCATAATGGTTCTTGGTATTAAAAGACAAGGAAAAAAATAGCTATTTCAAGATTTCATTTTTTTCCCTTAAAAGTTAGCTTTGGCTGGCAATTTATTTCTATTTTTAATTGGCCAGTAAATATACTGTATATAAATTCCATACTGAACATTTTTCAGCCTGTTGGTTTGATTCCTATTTTAAATAGTTCTCAAATTAATTCATTTGAATGTCCATTTCAACAGAGACACTAGAATTTTCTTATTGGGTTTTATGCAAGATGTTTTGGCAAGGGTGCAAACAGAGGCAGGAGGAATAAAAATCTGTAAGATACTGGTAACTCCAAGCACATGTTTAGTTTCATGGATTTACAAACTCTCTGAAAATCTATTACTATAAGATACCGAAGAAAAACTTGTTCTTATTGTTGTTATCATCCCAAATTAATTCACTGCAGGATTATTTCTTCAGTGAAAATTATAGATTTAAATTTATCACACTAGTCCAGTATACATTGGTAGACAGGTGTTTAGGTCCAGTCTAACCGCCATATATGAGCACCAAAATATTCAAATAGAAATGCTAAAGGAGAATATTAACTATTGAATCTCCAGGTCTATTATCCATATCCGATTAGCAACTGAGGTTGAAATCTTATATTTTTATGTGGAAGAAATCCTCTTGAATTAAGTGCACATTTCAAAGTGGATACACAAGGGTGTTTTGTTAGCAAGCTACCGAAATTGGCTCAAGATGATGCATTCACGTAATGCAACCTATTTGGAGAACACCAAGTTGTAAGAGGCTGCAAGAAACTCCTGCTTGAGTGGAATCACCCTGCTTTCTATTATCAGCCATGACTTTCTTCCCTTTGCAAGCATTCCAAAGCACACATTTTTGTCCCCTCTACTTACCAGCAAGGATCTGGAAAATACCAGTAAGGTAGAAACGTCCACCTTTAGTGAGTGTGAAGAGCTGGCAGAAAAACAGGAATAAAGACTTAACACTGAAGATGACAGAAAGTATCATCAAAGCTTGAACAGATTGCAGCCATTCTGGAAAGGAAAAGAAGAGAGAAGAGTCAGGACAATATTGTTCAGATTTTATTTCTACTGGTGTATACAATCAGGAAATTACAGCATTATTTCCAGCTCTTCTAGCTGTAGAATTCAACCAACCATAAAAATAAATTAAGATTACCTGCTTTCTTCCAAATGTTTGGAATTTACTTTTAGACTTATTCCTTGGGGTTTTTTTTTGGGGGGGGGGGTTGCGTTGTTTAGATAAGTAATGATCTGAAAATATATCATATTTTGTTTGCAAAACTATAGACATCTGATTACAAAGATAAGTGTTCGCAAAGATCAGGTATACAAGACATATTAAGAAGTGAGTACTTTTCAGTTCTAGTTGGAATGGATAGGAGAAATGGGGATTATTGTGTTGCTGTCCAATACCCCAGCAAGATTCTTGTTTGGGGAAGGTGGGATTAGGGGCATAAATCTCTCCATATGAAAGAGACATATCAAGTCTTCCTAGGCATAATTGCTGAAAGTGCTTGTAAATCCAGTCCTAAATGTACAGTGAGAATCACTGGCATATTGATGTCACACCCTTATTGTTGCTATCAACCAGCAGCAAGAGTTGTCTCTGCTAAGATATAAGCTGCATCACTGATGGAATGCTAGAAAGAAGTACCGACCCAGACTATGGCAGCGGGAAAACAAGGGTATGCAAGAAGGCTGCAGAAGGCTATTATCAAGGCTGGGATGTCAACAGGTGACTAACATTGGAAACAACTAAATCAGTTATAATTAATACTCCTGTCCTCTTTTCGACCTTTACAGGAGGCTTTGGACATTGCTGTCAAAAGGACAATAAATTTACACTATAAACTCACTCAAAGCCACCCTGGATATTTGAGTCAGAGGCTATTTGTGAGCCTCGTGGGTGGCTAAGTGGCCTTTCCAAACAAACACTATAAAATGCCACAACTGTGCTGTTTTGATGCAGGAATATTTTTAAAAAGTCTTTATGTAAAGCAGGGTTTACTCCGACTGGTCTAAAAAGGGAGAATAGAATTAGCTCAACTCCATGGACCACTTCGACCTATTTAAAGCTATGTGGAAATTAGCAGTTACTACAAAAGGATTTGGATTTGCACAACCTACTTTTTTGTGAATTCTTACTTGCCTTTATTTATATGATAAAATAAGACAAAGGGAAACATAACCAAAGGAATCAAATAAAGCAGTACAATAGCCTTTTTAGCTCTTACTATTATTAAGGCCAGAAAATGTTAAAAAGGACAAAACCATGATCTGGATTCATGCACATTCTCTGTAATAAACCCCATCAGGGACTTTCCATTTCTTTCTGCCCCCCCCCCTCCCCAAAATGAAGTAGAAAAAGATCCTTTAAAAATAGGATGAACCTTCTCATAGTTAAGGAGCATATGACAGGCACATACTTATTTATTTCTACCTAGGACATCCAGAATTTCTTTGTTCTAGTCCAGGGTTCTGTGTTCAAACTTGGCAACTTTAAAACGTGTGAACTTCACTTCCTAAAATTCCCCAGCCAGTCCACACATCTTAAAATTGCCAAGTTTAGAAAACATCGGACTAATCCCAATAGATTTCCATACCATATGCACATCAACTTTTTTGTTTGATTGCTTTTTAACAAGACAAGGATTTGTTACAATCTTTATCTAATGCTGTATCATTGTCAACCCACTGCAAATGTCATGCATTGTACTTGTGTCATGATGCACAAAGGATGAACTTAATACATGCAAAGATATAACATGTCATCATTTTGACACCATTCAGGTTTGTTACAGATGCCAGTACCAGTTGCACCTTGCTCCAGAAACTCAAATGTAGAAATCAACTTTCACAAGTGCAACTGTTTTCACATTTTTGACATGCGGACCCCAAAAGGTTCTCCATTATTTTTCTATAAAAAAAATCTATGCCTCTGACCCAGTCATGTATAATGCATTTTTCATACATAGTCATTCGCCCAAATAAACTGTATAAAATACATAATAGTGGACATATGCTTGACCAATTTTACATCTGTGCCCTTTTGGCTGATTAAGGCTGACTGGGAGGGGTCACCTCTTGGATGACCTCTGGTCAGAGTAGGATGGGAGTAGTTCATCCATCCTTGCTCTTCTTGATTTGTCAGCAGCCTTGGGTACCATCAATCATGGAATCTTGGTGATCCGATGGTTTGGAGTGAAGTATCATCAATATGTCAAAACCCAGCTTTATAGCTCCACCATGGGCTTGAACGATGCTGTGGATGTCCTGTCCAGGGGCCTGGATAGGATGCAATGGCTTTGGGTCTTTAGGCATTCTGATGATAAGGTTCTTCTACCTCTGATCCTGAATGGGATGGCATTGTCCCAGATTGGCAAGGTGCACAATTTGGGGGTCCTCCTGGATTCACGGCTTCTGCTAGAAGAGAAGGTGGCAGCCACGGCTAGGAGGGCCTTTGCATACTTCCAGATTGTGCACCAGTTGCACCCATTCCTAGTCTGGGAGGCTTTGCTCACAATTATTCATGGCCTCCTGACCTCTTGGTCTGTATTACTGCAACACAGTCTACATTGGGCAGCCCTGAAAATTTTTGGAAGCTTCAATTAGTGCAAAATGCAGCTGCACTGGGTAGTAAATTTGACACATGTAAAACCATTACTGTGTGAGCTGCATTGCTTGCCAGCGTGTTCCTGGGTGCAATTCAGGGTTCTGGTTAAAGCTTCTGATGGCTTGGGACCAAATTACCTGAGAAACCGTCTTCTCCCAGTTTTTTACCTGTCCAATTTGGTCCATCAGATTGGGCAAATTACAAATCCCATCAGTTCAGAGATGTCAGCTGCAGGGACTAGGAGATAAGCCTTCTCTTCTGAACTCCCTCTGGAACTTCTCTTTTCAGAAATAAGAATGACTCTGACCCTGATAGCTTTTCATAAGTCCATGAAGACCTGGTTTTGGGGCCAGATCAAGTATTTTAAGGGTCCTGATTATTTGGATATATCAACATGTATGGCAGTAGTCCTACTCAGCAACCATATATATTTATTCTGAACTGTTCTAATTGTTTTATTGTTCATTTTTATGATATATTTCACTCACCAGTTGAGATGGGTGGCTATAGAAATTAAATAAAAAAAAAGTATTTATTATCCCTACAGCATAGCATTGTATAATATCTGACACAATGAGCTAGACTTATTTTACTGGCATTAATACATTGGCACATAGTTCATTAATTATTGTGGTTATAAATAGCTAACATATTCCAACCATGGTTATACCTGAATAGAATTCTTGTTATCTAAAAATGGCTATCTTTAATTATTTGTAAAAAAATCTTTGTATGTCCAGTTATCTCCACAACCTCTTTTTTAAAGGGCTGCCCAATCTTCTTGTGTTCTTCAATCAAAGCTTTGTTTACAGGCTAAAAATAAACATTTTTACCCGCTGTTCTATATTCTCATTTGACATCTAGAAATATTAAAATGAAAAGCAAAGAGTCATCCATATTGTAGATCAGTGTTGAATAAGAATAAATCTTTTGTTAGTGATGCTCTTCCCCTTATTTCCAAAACCCACCAACATTCCTATCCTATCATGTTCAACAGACTATAGTAATTAGTTAACAAAACTAATTTTCCAGAAAGTTGGTCCATACAGACACAGAGGATCATGATGATCAAAATTAGAGAGATGATATTGCTTAAGAATTTCAGCTCAATCTCATACTTTTTTTTTCCAGAAGTAAAGACCAGCTGTGTTTCTGGTGTCCAGATTAAATCTCAATTCACACACATACAGTATATCTCATGACTCAAGATACTTCAGCGGGATGTCCATCAGAGTATCCTGCCTATTAGAGTTTATGTTGAAACCAATGAAAGCAAATTCCAAACGTGACTAAACGGCCAACTATGAAGATAAAGAATGTTCTAAGCAGCTTTCATATAAGGAATTTGGAAGTAGTGTTTTTCCTGTTCCATGTCCAGTTTCTCTTCTTGCGCAATAGGATCTCAAGTATCGCAATGGGTATCTCTTTTGGGAAAACTAAAATATTTGCTTTATGGGTAGTCCTTGATTAGAGGCTGATGTGGTATGAAAGTGTCTGTGAGAGAGAGAGAGATCAGGGAGATTTCTTGAGAAGATGAAAAAGTTCTGAAATGCAACACCAGGAGAAAGCTATGAAAAATGTTACATTTCATAGTGTGGGAATTATTTTTCCATGATATGATCCCACATAACCAGAGAGTTATGTATGGGTGGGAAGATTTTATGGGCTACACCTGCAACCAATGCTTTTAGTTGCCTGCAGACTTATGTAACTTGTCCCATCCAAGGACCGCAAGTGAATCCCACAGGAGACAAACTAAGCAGAAAAGTTCTTGCTATTGATTTACATAAATACAAGAATTGTGCCTATTTTAAAGGAGAAACTAAATGGAATGCGCGGAGAGAGGCATTCCACTGTATGCCAAACACTTGAAAAGGTTTAATATCTTCTTTTCTAAAATAACTCACGGCTGTTGTGGATAAATGAAAGTACACGCTGTACGTGTTACTTCAGGCCCTTCAACAAATGAGCTCCTAAGAATGTAACTCTTAGCCATTAAGAGTTGTTAAAATGTCACTGGAGTAATACATTAAAAAAAACATTTTCTGTATCTGGTAATTTCCAGATATGTTGAATTCTCATAATTACCAACCAGTGTGTTTTCCAAGCATTTGGCTATGGATTACAGAGGCTAAAGTCCATATTTGGAGAATGCTAATTTGCAAGCTGCTAATTCTAACAATTTGCTCTTTTCCCCCCACTTAAAAATGACAAGAATGGAGGGGAACATCTATATTAATGCATAGAATTAGCATGCAGTAAGTTATAATTTTATTTCTTAACAACTATACAATAAAGATGGGAAACAGCTGAAACGTCTCAAAACTCTAGCTGGCATGAAAATGAACATTGGCCAAACTCAACAGAAGACTCAGTTTAATGTAGCATTATATAAGGAAATTGCATCTACAATAATAAGCACTAACAACTCCACCAATTTTATTGAACAACTAGTGTAACATCACTTGAAACATACGCTGAAATGAATTAGTCATATAATTCTACACTGAGCATGTGTCAGGCTTATGGGTCCTTGTTTTGTTTAGATCCCAGAGGCCTATTTGAAACACACAAAACCAACGGCTGAAGAGAAAGTCATAGAGTAACTCATAAGCATTGCCAAATTATTGCCTATTATTGTGCCATCTGCCCATGCAATAAAAGAACTACAGATCAGAGGTTGTGAAACTAAACTCAACACTGTACATACTGCAGAACTGCACAAAAACTTAGGAAAAGGTGTCTGGTTTGTACAGAATGTTACGTTTAGCATTTTTATACTACTGGGAATCAATAATCAGGAACTCTTAAGAGATGCAGTGCATATCACAGACGGATTGATTAATACACATCTAATTTTGACCCACCTGGATCTATTTATTTTGTATTTTATGCATGTAAACTCTTGACTTCAATATTACTTTTGCCAGTCCCCATTCCTTTAAAAATGGCATGTTAATGGCAATTTTTACAGTCTTTCTTTCTAGTTACTTGTTTCCAGTTGAAAATAATTTTGCTAAATTATTCAGAATGAGTTGAGATGGCACAGTTTGACTAGGACTATTTCTTAATTGTAAATCGAAATGTGTATTTAAGACTACAGTCCTCCCCCCCCCCCATTTATGAAATATCCTTATTATTAATTTGCAGCCTGTCAGGTCCTCCAAGCTGAAAATAAGAAAAAAAAAATAGGTGTTTTTCTCAAATTACTGTCAATTTAGAGAAATCCCACTAAAGAAAGAGTTTTCGATCATCAGATTCACCTGTATTGGATCACAGAAGTTCAGCAGTATTTCCTACAAAGGCTGACCATGTGCCAATGGAGAATCTATAAAGCAGGACAGCCTCTTGTTTGCATGGCATGATGACTGGCATCTGAAAACAGACTGTTCGCTTTTCACTGAATTTATCTGTAACTTTTTTAAAACTTATGAAACATCAATTTTTAAAAATTCCAGGACAGAATTGTACACTGTCTTTTCCAGGTGTGTATCACATCCGTTACTTCTCTAAAGGCACCATAGAAATGATCTACACCTTTTTTCCCCCTTGTGATTGCCTAAAGCATGTGACTTTTTATAGCATATACACTTATCAATCTATCCACCATAAATCTCAATCTTCCTTCCTGATCAATCACAATACAAAGATTTCTCTGAATTTGTATATTTTGTAGGCCATTTTAATGTCTCTTTTCCACTTCTAATGTACACAATTAAAGTAAAATAGAAAAATTATCAAAATATGAGAAAGAAAATTACAGGAAACTGAAAATATCTAATATGGAGAAATAATTAGAGATTTATCAAGCGATAGCAGGAGGCTGACCTTGTCTGGACTCCCAAGCAAAGCAAGGCTAGGTTTGGTTTTGACTTGAATGAGAATTTCAGGGCTGTAGACTAGAGTGGGAAGTGGTGGGGGGAACATCCTGAAAGGAGGCAATGGGCAAACCACATTTATGCTGCTGCCAAAAGTCAATGCACATTCACATAAGTCACTAGGAGTTAAGCCTAATTCATGGGTTCATTACTTACTTTCTATATTAAGAGGGAAGGGAGGGGACACAGAAAACAGATCAGTTCATACATGATATTTATACCATCTTCTTTAGCTTCCAAAAACACATAATATGGCCTTCTGCATATCTTATACACCAACCCAAAATCATCAGATAAAAGGTCAGACAAACCAACATGTACAACCTACAGTCTGTGAAAAGCATTCCACCTCCCACCTTCCTGCTGAATTTCTCAGGTTTTTTAGTATTTTTGCTTCCAAACAGATTAAGGGGAGGGGGGTTAGAATCCAGTACTTTGTAAAAGTTATGACAGGACTGACTTAAACTCTACTGGAACTTGAACCAAGCACTTCATGTAGAAAGCTTGAAAATATGAAGAGTTGAAACAGTTTGGTATGAAGAAATAAGACGAAATACCCACCAGCTGTGTGAGAAATGGGTCAATTACAGAAAGCACTTGGTTATAGGTATTGCGACTCAAGGTGGTGAAATAGTTTCCTGAATCGAAAGGGGAAATTCCTTTCCTGTATTGTATGTTTAAATGAAATAAATGAAACAGGTGCCAAACTTAATATTATATTCTCGATAAACTAGCATGCCTTACTATTCTCTACTTGTGCAAAGTAGTCTAGTGCCACAGAGGTGAATGAGAACGGATGCTGAACAATGTAAATATGGAACTTTCCTGTTTAGATCCACATTTCCAGCATAAGGGCTTTTGTTCCTTTGTTGTTTTACAAGTTAAAGAAACAAAAACAGGATTCTTTCTCAATACTTATGTGTTGAGAAGTGCTATCTTCTTGTTCCATTTATCACCATGGAGTAACAGGCTCTAAATTGTCACCCATGTTGAAGACATTACTTGCTGGAAAGTACAAAGCCATTTTTTTCACAAGAGAGGGAGGAAAAAAAGAATGACAAAGAATGCAGTTTGATGTTTTTCCTTGTCAACTATGCTACAGTGTATGCCTATGAATGCAAATAATCTTAGCTTACAAAATTCAATAGGAGAGATACTGCTGCTACACATCTACATGGTCCACTCGCTTAATCAATTTTCTGCTAACAGCCTTTCCAAATGAGGTGCTTCCTAACATCTTGGTCTGTAGCTCCCATCCTCCTCTGTCCTCATGATTTGCAAACAATAGGGTCCACTTTGTGAGGGTGTTATATTTAGAAATGCTACCTCCCTAGAAATGACAAATATTCCAAGAAGAAGGGGATCTGGAGGAGAAGCTTGGCATTTCAACATCTTCCTCAAAGGTTTCTCTAACCGTTCCTTAAGAAACTGCAAAATCACTCACTGAAGTCTTGTGGTTGCAATAGTCCTTTTTAAAGATTATATTATTGTATTTATTTGTTGTATACTTTTAAGAAGGAGCAATACAAAACATACAAGCAACCAATCAATGCCAATAATTGCAATATTTTATAACCCTGGCAATTTTATTTTATTATTTTTGTTCCTGACCTGCAGAATGTAAGCAAACAAATTTTTTATGACATGTACCTCCCAAAATGGGGGAAAATTCTGCTTGGTTTTTGTTTGAAGTGACTTTATTTAAAATGTTTTGAGACTGCCTTTTAGGGTAGATAATATTTTCAAAGGAAACAATGGTAAAACAGAAGCAAATAGTAAGCATCAGAATAAAAGCAGGTGACAATAATTAAAAAGCCCTTCTAGCTCTTAAAGAAAAAAAAAAACCACCCACACCACAAAGCCACTTCTGTCAAAAGAATGCATGGAGATTAAATAGATCCAGAGAAGTCGCTAAAAACTGTAATGACAGCATTAAAAAAACTTAATTTGTTTTTTTTAAACAAAACTCTGCCACTTAAGTGTATTGTGATTATGCAATTATATTTATCTGTTGAAAACTACCTATGCAACTTTTTTAGAACCCTTCCAACATGACAAAGACTAAAGATTTGATACACACTGGAGAGTGGCCTTGGAGAGTGATGGAATAAGAGGGAAAACACTAGTTAATGCTGATACAGCTAAGGAAAATTTAAGTCTGTTTCACTCATGCCCAGCAGATAAGAAGGCAATATCATGGCTATAGTGCAAAAAGATAAATCACATGATTGCTAGGTGCAAGGATGACATGGCAATAAACTAAATCTACCCTTGCTTGATCAAAGTTATGCATATTCATCTTGGCTCTAGGCAGCTACAAGTATCTAATATCACTACTAGCTGCAATGGGTTCCAATGTGTTTCCAAGTGTAATTCAAAGTGCTGGATGTCACCTTTAAAGCTTTTCATGGCTTGGGAATGGTCCAATTGAGGGACTGTTGTTTCTACTCAACTGAACTGATCAGGCAGGATGGATGTAGTTTGGGTCCTGTCAGCTAAGGAATGCTGGTTGGTGAGGCCTAGAAAATATGCCTTTTCTGCCATGGCACCTGTTCTGTGGAACATTCTCCCTCCAGAAATCAGGCAGTGACCCTGCTGGCTTTTTGTAAGTCCTTAAAGACATGATTCTGTGCGCAGGCCTGGAGCATTGAGGGTGTCCAAGAACCTTTTTCTCGGTTATTTTTTTAGTGATTTTATGATTTTTCTGTCACTATGAATTTTAATTTTATATTATTGTAATTTGTTGTTGTTTTAATTTTGTTTGCCATTTAGAGGCACTTGTTGAGATTGGTGGTCAAACAAATTGAAAAAAAAAATCTGGTGGCCACTGATGACTTCATTTCTTCATGAATTTGATTCACCATCCTTTAAAATTGCCTGGGTCAGTGACCATCATCTCATT
This sequence comes from Arizona elegans, assembly GCA_022577455.1. Lineage (NCBI taxonomy): Eukaryota > Metazoa > Chordata > Lepidosauria > Squamata > Colubridae > Arizona > Arizona elegans. The sequence continues at coordinate 59,698,246 of JAKOOJ010000003.1, forward strand.
GGAAACAATATGATGCTTAATTTATTTCTGCTTTTGATGAACAGTTTTTATTTCATTCCTCCTTCTACATAAACATGTAAACTAAACAGCTAGTTTCCCCCACCCATCTCTTCCCTGCAAAACTCCAGCTAAGCAGAGGAAGACAGAGCAGCCAGAATTGGATTCTAGAGCTCTTCTTGCAGCAATGACCATTCAACAGAAGATGCCACACAGAGAAAGATCCAGTAACTCCACCAGCACTATCAGTACTGGGTAGAAAGCAGAGGCTTCTTATGAATATGGAAAAAACGAATGACTGGTCTACACATTAGTACTGCACTCCAGAGAACAGACTGAGCCAAGAACAAGTAATGTGAATATAGACTAATGTGTAAAGAACAATACAAGTCAAGATCTTTTTAAACTATATGCTGACCAGAGTCACCGCAAGTGGGACAGCCTATAAATTTGATTTACAAACAAGTGAACAAAGAAATATGCAGCATCATAAATAGTTGCCTCTCCAATGATTCCTGTACAAGGAAAAGCATCAATTTCTACATATATGGCTCCTACTACATGCACAGAAGCAATAGGAAAATTGGCAACTTCAGGATCTTTCAGAAATAAGACTTTACATTTTCAAAGATCAAAACTTTCTTTAATTCCATGAAAAACAAGCCCTGTTGTATATTAAGGATGCAATGGTGAAAAAAGAGGAGGGGAACAGAAGGACAAAACTCATTTCAATATTGGCCATCCTTGGATCCAGTTGTATTAGGCAACTTTGATCCAATCTCCAACCTTCCTTTTTTGGCTTGCAGCTTCAGAGTGCCTTGAATGAAGTGGATAATCTGCACCCTTTTCAGGCTGGGTTCAGGCTGGAGTAGAGCACTAAAAGAGAATTGATCATGCTGGCTGATAAGCTTTAGAAGGTTCAAGATAGGGTACTGCAGCTCTCCTACTTCTCTCAGCAGTTTCTATATCACCATCCATTGTATCCTCATGGACCAGCTCCAGAGGTTGAGTGTGGAAAGCACCATTTTGTAGTGGTTCTCCTTTCTCAAGTTGGTGTTGGTAGGCAAGAAGAGATTGAACTCTAGTCTCCTGCAATGTGGGTTGCATAAGAACTTGTGTCCCACTCCTCTTTAACCTCTTCATGAGACCACTGGGTATGGTCATCCAATGGCATAGGGCGTGGTTTTCTATGCCCATCAGTGCAGGTGAAGCTGATCTAGGTTTCACCCAGGGGTCTGGTGAGTTTTTATCTTTGATTCTGGATGGGGTTGCATTATTTTGGACTGAGTTGGTACCCAGTTTGGGAGTACTCCTGGATTCATGGCTTCTGTTTGATTAATAAGTGGAAACTCTGGTTGGCGGAGGGGGTGGGGCTTGCACAGATTCATCTGGTGTACCAAATGTACCCTTTTCTGGATCAGGAAGCCTTGCTCATGGTCACTCATGCCTTAATTACTTCCCCTTTGGTTTACTGCAATGCGCTTTACATGGAGCTGCCTTTGAAGACTACTTGGAAGTTCCAGCTGGTCCTGAATGCAACAGCACACACAGTATTGGGTGTTCACAGGTTCATCCATGTTATACCTCTATTGTGCAAGCTGTACTGGCTCCCAGTTTCCTCTCGCATGCAATTCAAGGTGCTGGTTATCACCTTTAAATCCCTACATGGCACAGGATAACCCTACATGGTTATTTGCAGGACTGCATTTCTGCTTGTCCCACTGGATCAGATAAAATAGGCATGCTCCAGAGCTCTTCCCTGAAATCCTGCCACTTAGTGGGACTTTGGAAGCATGCCTTTTCCTTGGTTGCTCCTGCCGTATGGAACATCCCCTCCCCAAGATATTCAGAAGTCCCCCACCATTTTAGCCTTTGGAAGACCATAAAGACCTGGCTGTTTACCAAAAAGCTAAGCTGGGCGGGGCGGGACAGGATGAATGGGATGAGCATAATTGGAGCATGCTGTGAGCTATCTTAAGGGGATGATTGAAGCACAGGGTTTTGGTGTGATCTTTTATTTTATTTTTATTCTTTTATAGTTACTGTACTGGTTTTATAGTCGTGAGTTTCTCAGAGTTGTTAAAGACGGGCAGTCAAATAAATCTTTTAAAAAAATAAATAAGATACGTCATCTGAAAAATGATATCTGGCCTTGACCATGAGCTCATTATTCCAGGCATCCTTTGACTTTATGCCACTACTTTCAATGGTGCTGCTTCAACAGAAAAACTAACCAGTAATCCTTTGATATACAAGTGGGATACCGTTCTAAATTCCTGAGATAAGTCTTAATGAAGAATGCCTGGCAAGGCAAGCTGAAACTATGATGAGTGCAACATTGAACTGACAATTGTAATAAATTTATTTATTAATTTATTTATTTGCCAGCTATCTCGCGGCTCAGGCAACTCTTGGGTGTCAAATAACTGACCACTTAAATTGAAGAATGAATTTCAGTGGTAAAAATGTACCGAAATCAAACAAACAGACAAGATGATACTGCTAGATGACATTGTTAAAAAAAAAAAAAGTCTGAATGCAAAAGTTATATGTTTTTTTGCCAATGTAAAAATGGGTGCCTAAATAATAAACAAATAAACATACATAAATGCTACTGTAGTGTCTGATTATTCAGGAAATAACCACATCTTTGCCACTGTTACTGAACAAAACATTTCAGCAGATGGCAACATCTAGCAGAGAATCTGAGAGCTGTAACTGGATATCTTGAAAGAACTCAACTTGAGACTTTTCTTTAAACACTGAGCATATAGTATAATATGAATATCTGAATTAGATTTAGAATTTATATTACATATACTGCTCTGACAAACTGCACTGTTACCTTAAATTCTTTCACCATCTTTCACAGCCATCATTTCTAAGAAGGATGACCACAATCAAACACCCCATTTGTACCAAAAAGAAAAAAGAAAACAGCATTATTTAAGAGGAAAATTGGTGAATTATGCTAGGTAAACATAAAGCAGGTATTAATCATATACTCTGTTATATGGCTAGTAATTCAAGCAGCCATATATCTGCAAAGATATTAATTCTAGACCTAGCTTGCTGTAGTAGTTAAGACACTAAAGATTAAAACAGGTAGAAAATGGAAGACCATGAGCTCTAGCCCTGACTTAGGCTCAAAGCCTGGGAGATTTGGGGCTAGTAGTTCTCTCAGCCCTGAGTAGGAGGCAACATGACAAACCACTGAAAAATCTTGCCAAGAAAACTGCAGAGCCTAATCCAAGCAGTCACCAGAAGTCAATACTGACTAAGGGCACATGCATGCATGTACCCTCCCACATCATTCTACTAAGCTCCTAAGCAAACCTTGCCAATTAAAATAAGATGTAGTTGAGGAAAGTATGGTGACACATTTCCTGTACCTCGCAGTGACATTATTCACTGGTGGTATTAATATTTACGGAGCTATTGAACAGCATCAGCACCCAATTCAACTATATGAATTTTACAAGTAAGGGTCATTTTTAAAAAGGTACTTCATTCCCTTTCTGCCCCTGTAAACACAGACAATGGCTTTAAAAGGTTTGATTTTTGATTGCAGCAAATAAAATTAAAAATTAGCATTTTATTTGAAAAGCAGGTAAGGCTATCGAAGATACAGTCCTTAGTTTCTCAGCAAAAATCTGAGTGACCAGGTCTACTGCACGAAGGCTTACAGAAAAGAACCCAAAGAAATTTCAAAGTTTCAAAACTGAACTACATACGCGGCTATAGCTATTGGACAGCTTCTCTTCAAAAACTAGAAGCAAACTTCTATAATTGAGGACATCTAAAGGATTAATCATGGCATCCATTTACAATGCATAAAATCTTTCTTTACAGATCCATAGAAGAAATAGAAATTTTCAGGAATATCTATTACCTGATGTCAGCTAGGAACATAGGACATAATTTATATTCAGAATAAGGATAAGGAGGCCTATAACAAAGAAGGTCTGGATGGACCTTGGTATGTGTTTGCCTAGATGTAGAAAATATGTTGCTCAGCTACATCTCCCAGCAGCCCCAAACCAATAGGGAAAGATGTAAAGACTTTAGTTCAGCAACATATGGAACCACACAAGTTTCCCATTCTTGGTATGTAAGGTTTGGCAGTGAGTGTATTGGGAGGAGGCACAGGAGCCAAAAGAAGGGGTTGTAAGAACATGGCATTGCATATGGCTCCCCCTTTCTTGTCTCAATCCATTCTATCCCCAGAGGTAAACAATACAAGTATCCAAATTAAAAATGCAAATATTTCCTGGTGGTTGTCCTTTGGGATATATCCTGCACATTTGCAAAATATTGAATATTCTCCCTTGTGTAGGTTTCTGTTACTAAGAGCAAAACATTATTTCATCTTTCTCAGCTGTGCAAACAGTATTACCCCTCCCCTCAATTTGGAGGGCTTTTTAAATATAAATAGGTTGGAGGGCTCATTTAATATACTGTAAATAGGTTTTATTTGAAAATAAAAGGTGCCCACTATACCAATGACTTCAAAATCCATAGTCCTCATACATTTAAGCTGCACAAAAATGAATGCTGATTAGAAACTTTCAGATTTAGCATGTAAAACCACTACACTGTTACACAGATGTGTCCAGGTACTTGCATACTCATCTCCTACTATTAGGGGATAACAGAGCATCTTTTCCATTCACTCCTGAGAGGAGCACTGATCACTGCTGCTTTCAGTGAACATTGAAGCTGAACTGGGAACATTACAGAATATCCCAACCTTACCAGACAAAATATTGATTATGGAATAAATAATTTGGAATATGTAGAAACACACACTTGCCAGTTGTCTACAACTCATTGAATCGGGCTATCTGAATGAGTTGGAAACAGATGCTGTGTTTGTAGGCCTGCATATGCTGAACCACTGAGTCGAAAGCATTAGACAGCCTATCAGCTATTCATTTTACCTGTGTGGGCCTGCAATTAAAAAAAATAGACTGAGCAGAGTAATCCGCCAATTCAATATGCTCATGCTGACATTCACTACTATGGATCCAAGGATTTAGAAAGAGATGCTGCCCTTGACAATGGGACTCAGTTAATGGGGATATTAAAAAAATGTTGTTTTGCCCCACTGTATCATTGTTAAATACTAAATTATTGTCTTACACAGCAGCTTTCTCCATTGCTGCATTCTAATGATGCATCAGATCAGCTCTTCTCGGAATAAGCAGCCAACAAGATCAATGTCCATATTGTGGGAGCACTATTGAACTGAAGTCCAATACAACAAGCTGGGGGAGGCTATTAAACGTGAACATTACTTTGCTGCAAGATGCTGCATAGTTTTCTGCTGAGAATTATCACAATTCCGAAACACTTTATTCTAAGAGTTTGTCTGAATTCTCCTACATGTGGGAATCCATGTCCAAGCTACAAATGCTTCTTGAAGTCCTTTCTTGCATTTATCTCATAATTCTAGCCCAGTTCAGTAAGTGGGCAAAAGACTAGGGCAAACTGAAATAGAAGCAAAAGGTGGACCACCACTATTTTGTCTGCAATTTTATATCTCTTTCATAGTCCAGCTGTTTTTAATATCCAATATTAAGCTTTTGTTTTTTTGATGTCTAGTATCATATTAAAGGGATTCTAGGCTAGTGATCTCAGAAAGAAATTCTAATATATTTCAACTTCCACAATTTAGAACTAAAGTCACATGATCCCTCACAATTGCTCTGATTGGCTAGGGAAGAACTTATCTGATATCCCCAGCTCCTGTTAAAATGTACTAAAAGTAACCAAAGTTGTAGCAATTTCCATTATTCCTGCTTGCATGACTTGGAGTTTCAGGAACCGCAAAAAAAATAACCACGGGATACATTCAAAATAATTAATTCATTTCCAAATATTTTCACAGGCTCAGTGTTTTAAAATGTATGTAAAGAAAGTTCCTGCATCTTCAAAGGAAGGAAACATTATGGTTTCATTCCAGTATATTGTTGCAATTTAGTATTTCTTTTGAACTGAGAACAAACTAGCATAGATCAAACTACTTACAATTCACCTCCCAGAATATTGTCCCAGAGGGATTATTTTAAAAAAACAGTTGCAAGAAATGTCAATCTACACTTGGTGATTGTAATGGGGGGGGGGTGCTTTTCCTCTTTATCATCAAAAAGTCTACGTATCCTATGGGGGAGACTTAGAAGTATTTATTTCCTTTCCTCTTGGGGTTGTGTAATTGAGAAGACAGTTTTTCCAATTAGGAAAAAAGAATATCAAAAAAATATAAGCGTTCCTCCAACTCCTCCCTCCCAGTGGTGGTAACTTCGGCTTCAGCTTCTCTGAATAAAATTAAAAACGAAAAGCATCTACCCAAAGCAACAATTCGGAGATTCAAATAACTCAGGCTCGCATTAAGTTTGCAACAAAGATTCTGATGCTCCTTGAGAGGAAACTGAAAGAATATCCTAATTGAGAAATACTGAAACAATATTACCAACAATATCCGAGAACTGAGTAGCATAGTGGCCAAGAAATATTGTACAAAAACCGATGCTGGATAGAGTATATAGCTGTTTGGAGAATGACCACCTATAGCCAATGAATTATCTGTAGACAGCAAATTAAAAGATTCAGATTGGAGTGTTATTTCATTTTATGAGAAAAGCTGTTACCATAATAACCCTTCATTCCCTAGGTTTAAAATGCTATTGGGGTGGGGGTGGGGGTGGGAATGTAAGAATGCTTTTATTTTATTTTATGTAATTAATGCATTAATGTGCAGAAAATAACTTTTACACTTAGGCAAGAAAAACCAAAAGTACAAGTACATATTAGATGAAACCTGGTTCAAAAACAATAACTATGAGATGGACCTTGGAGTGTTAGTAGATGATCACTTATCAGTAAATATGAGCCAGCAATATGTGGCAGCAGCCAAAGACGCTAATACAATCCCTGGTTATATAAACAGAGGCATAGAATCAAAATCATGTGAAGTATTAGTACCACTTTATAAAGCCTGGAATACTGCATCCAGTTTTGGTCACCACATTACAAAAAAGATGTTGAGAGTTTGGACAAAGTGCAAAGAAGAACAACTAAGATGATTAAAGACCTGGAGACAAAAATATATGAAGAACAGTTGCAGGATTTGGGGTTTGGCTAGTCTAGAGAAAAGAAGGACTAGGGAGAACATGATAGGAATATTCCAGTGTTTGAGAGGTTGCCACAAAGAGGAGGGGGTCAACTTATTTTTCAGAGCACCAGAGGGCAGAACAAGAAACAATGTATGGAAACCAATCAAGAAGAGAAGCAACCTGGAATTAAGGAGAAACTTCCTAACAGTGAGAACAATTAACCAGTGGAACAGCTTGCCTTCAGAAGTTATAGGTGCTTCATTACTGGAGGGTTTTAAGAAGAGACTGTCCAAAATAGGATCTCCTGGTTGAGCAGGGGGCTGGACTAGAAGACATCAAATGTCCCTTCCAGCTCTATTCTGATTGGTTATCCCACATCACACAGTTGCAAGTTACAACACTCAAAGAGTGTGTTGGCCAAAACCACGTCTACTTAATTCAGTGGTCCACAATGCCCTTTCAAACACCCTTAGAAAACTCATCACAGGGTCTTATGGAAAATAAGCCATGCTCTTGATTGGGAAGCAAAATGGGAAAACCCAAATAAGACAAAATCAAAGGACTTCCTAGCTACATAGAAGATGAATTTTCAAAATAAAAGGCAACTAAATGGCTTGACAAGGACCTATAATCAAAATACTGAGGCTGGTGACAGCAGAAGGGAATCCATAATCTGCAGCAACAGATATTAACAAACTATATACAGGGATTTTAACAAAGATTTAATCAAACAGTCAAAGACCAACCTGGAAGAAAACTCATGTATTTCACGATTTCCCTTAATGTGGGCCCAGTTTTATCATTATTACACATGTCTACAGTACATCTTACACATTTATTCAAAAGTCCCAATTTCTGCAGTGGAATTTACCTTTAAATAAGCATAGGATTGCAGCCTTAGTGACCCTAACATGTATTCATGTATATAACACCACTGTCTTTGGAATATCTCTGCCTATAAATATCTGTTCATAGATTAAAAACCATGGTTTAGCATAACAGAAGATAATATTTAGGCTGGGTGTATATACAGGTGTTACGGTATCGATTCATTATTGCATATTCCAAAGGTTAAAGAAATATCCAATTTTGTGGCTAGATTAAGGAAGCAGGACAGAGCCAATATTCTACACAAAAAGTATTAAGAATCAATCATTACTAGATTAACCACTCACTTCATGCAGAATGCTTTATTTGATGGACAAACCAAGCACATACAAGTAGCACCCATTTTCTTAATAGACATCTGACAGTCAATTTAGTACAAAATGGGAAGAAACAATGCAAATTATATATTCATTCAGAAATGGAGCTAAGTATCTAGATAGTATTAATGAGCCAGGGTTGTCTAAAAGTCTGGCAAGAAACTGGGGAAACAGGGTACACATGCAAGCATAGTTGGCAGTGAGAAAAGTGGGTATACATCATGAAATCCTGTCTAAACTGCTTCCAGGATTAGCAGGTCACGCTGTTTCAAAGATAATATTGGAGTAAAAAAAAAAGATGAAAGAGACTATTTTAAAAGAAAGCCACGCCCATCAAAAATCTCACCATTTGTGGATGATGATGTGCAACGAAATGGAGACACAGGAATGGTGCAGTTCAGCCAAAGGTCTGCCCTGTGTCCGTTCCCAACGAGCCATTGCTGAAAAAGAAGGAGTGGTTTATTCAGAGATGAACAGTTTGGAAGCGGGTAGAACTTAAATGTTATCTTCCATGTTAAGGAAGTTAAGCCAATCAAGATTGCTTAAGGAATGAACGCAATTAAAAAGACCCTCTGATCCATGCCTCGGCAAAGGCTTCTTTCCAACAGTGAGTGTAGAAATACATATTCCTTCTTTACATTGACTGAGAGAGAAAGACCTTTATTCATGCTTTGATTCCTTCGACTGCATTACAAACAGCCTTCAAAAAAAGGCAAAAAACAAAGTCAAGTATCTCATTCTTTTAAAATCTTTGCCAAATTTCACAGGAGGAAGTTTTATTCACTTCAACCTTCTTTTCCCAATCACAGAGCACCAAGAATGGTTCTGGAACAGAATACCAATAAAACACATGGCAGTTAATACAATCAGCTATCTTGGAGACCTGGCAATCTGCAGTGCCAGGACTAGAAAATCTACAGTTCCTCCAGATGTTGCTCAACAACTATCCCAGCATATTTCACATCAGCCATGGAAACTGGAACTGCTGGAAATTGTCATTCAGTAACATTTGAAAGGCCACTAGTTCCTATCCCTTTAAAAAAACATAAAATTGTGGCTGTTAGCCACTTTCAATAGTCTGGAAATTTTTCTGTGGTTACTCAGTAAGAGGAAATTTTTCCTTAACCATTCCCAGTGCAGAGACCGACTCACATTTAATAGGCCTTTATGCTTAAAATTTTGGTTTCTATTTTATTTAGCTAACAGATTCCCCCAAAGGCTAATATATTCTCTGATACATGTAAATACTATAGTTAGTATAGCAAACTCAAAAGTTATGAGAATACCAATGATTCTGTTGTGTTTGCATTATAATTTTACATTAAAAATTTAAAATAATAAAAAGATAAGTTTAAAACTATTTTAATAGATGGAACTGATATATTTCATAAGGAAGCAATGATTTAATTGCACAATGGAGCACTAGGTGCAGGCAATAAAAACAGGCAGGATAGTTTACTTACACTGACAATTGTAGAAACGAAGAGAAGAACAAGCACCGAGATATGGAGCACAATGATTCCCAACAACAAAAGGAGCATTTTGGCAAAAGTGTTCAGTAGATCTGGAAAGCAGAGGTGAAAATGTTTACTCATGGATGAGGTAAGGCAAACCTGAATTTAAGAAATGAACAGCAGAGGGTGCCTCTGAGACAGAACATAGCAATGTTTTAAGGCTTGGTTTATGATCACTTAAAGAAATTCACCAAATGTGTTTTTGTTTTATGCAGAATGAAGCTAAAAATATGCATGAAAGTGGGAGAGTTTCCAATTCTTAACTAGGGGTTTTAAGTATAAAACATAATTTTGTGTGTCTGAATGTGATTGTTTGGAGAAGTAAAAGCTAAGATTTGAAATCATTTGAATTTGGGGGGGGGACGACAGGGTTTGGGGACTTTCACTGCAACCACATGGTAACTACCTTAACAGTTGCAGAAACTGCAAGAAAAAGGATGTGGCATTCTCTACCAAACAATCCATAAAATACACATCTTGAATAACTTTCCTTCCCCGAATCAGATTCCCTTTTTTCTTTCCTCCACTTTGGAAAAGTTATGTTTATGCCTGGCGTACTGAGTCTAAATGCCATAACATTCCTCAGAGTTTCCCTCCAGCCTACAGGAGAGCTCTCCTCCGAAGAGAGACGGCAGACAAAAATCTCTTTTCTGAGGGTGCAACTTGAATCGTGTTAAATGTCTAAAAGTAGGAAAACAGTGCCATGCTTGGACTAGACCTCGGAGACTGGCTGAGGTAGTTTAGGAGGCGGGGAATGGAAACAGTTATGCCACAAAGTCACCACTCTTTTTTGAATCATCGGCATCTGCAAACCAATAAACCGCCAATCCCTCAAATTCACAGCCCAGCTATAGATAATAAAATAAACCGGACAATTGGGGAGGGGAGGGGGGTGGAAGAGATTTTTCAAGCTTATATAGTATTGGACAGGATAAAACGAGGGAGGGAGAAACAGATAAAACCCTGAAAGTTTAAAAAAAGAAAAGTAACAACTGAACGGGGTGTTGCTAACGCAGCAAAGAAAATGGGGAACCTGATGAACTTAATCTAGGTGGGAAAAACCTCTCCGTGTATTTAATTACAAACTAGGAAAATGGGAAACCACTACACCACCATAAAAACACACACACACACACACCACACTTCAGTCTAACATTGGACTGCAGGGAGGAACTAAATTCCAGGCAGAGGGAAATGGGGGTAGGGGTGGGGGTGGAGAGATTTACGTGCTAAAATATTTCAACCCGTTTCTAATTATATCAAGGGCCGGCATGATTTAGAGCGGCTAGTTTTCAAAACAGGAATTGAAGCTTTATATTAAGAGCTGAAAAAATCCCGAACCAGAACCAAAAATCCCGAACCAGAGGTCCAGTTAAGCTGAAGAGGGTCTCTCCCGTTTCACACCCGCCCCCCCACCTCACGCTCCTCCCAATGAATGCGCAATTTAGCCCACTTAAGATGCAGGGAAGGGAGGGAGGAATAATAGCAGACGTGGATTTGCCATATCCCTATATTGTACCCCTACAATTAAAGTGCCGGGAGTCTTCGGGGTACTAAGGAGGGCGATTTAGAACAGACACCCCCACCCAGAATGGAGTTCCCTGTCCCATCAGAAGAATTGAGTTGGAAATGAAGCGGCCTACTTACTGCAATTCGTTTTAATTTCTGCCGGGTGTTTTTCTGTCGCTCGCTCCCTACCACTGGTGTTGGGGGGGAGAGAAAGGCGCCCCAAAAGAGGAAAGTCCGAGAAAGCGGCTGCCCGCGTTTTTTCTCGCCGAAGACGAGGGGCGGGAACTCAAAAACGTGTCGCCCTTCAACAGGAAAAACGCCCCAATCACGGCGGGGCGCCTAGCGTTCTGTGTATGTGTAGCACGCCGACGGCCAGGCAAATCGGCAGGCTGGCCGTGCCCCAGCTATAAATACTTTCCCCCAGGAGAAGGGGATGAGATAACGGGGCCCTTCTTTATTGCAGGGGCTTGCGGCGCCTACAACCGAGCGGAGGAGAAATACCTCTCCCGCAAAACTTGCCTTTCTCTCGCAACTCCCAACCAACTCCCTTTTTTATGAGCCCTAGTAATAAGCCTTCATTCGGGAGAGCGCGAAAAAAGAGGCGAGCCAGGTATAGGTCGCGCGCCTCATCAGGGGCAGGTGCCACCTTTCCAGGATGGATATTCCTCATTTCAATCCCGGCAAACTCCCTTCCCTTTCCCACACCTGGTCCCACGAAAGCGACTCTCCCTCGCTCCGTTAAAAAGAGAGCAGCGCGCCCCTGCCAGGGCCCCCACCCCCTCTGCTTTCCATTATTCTCGTCGCCGAGAGAAATCTGGAGGGGAATCATAAGAAGCCTTCCGAAGGATGCGCAAAGAGGGCTTTCTCTGAGGTTGGTGGGGAGTTATTTAGGAGCACAGAGGCGCCAAGGATTGCAGAGAACACGTACCACACCGCGTCTCCCAACGGCGTTGGTTACCTATAGTGCGCCTACTTCACACATTCGCTTCACAGAGAGAGAGAGAGAGCGCCAAATGGGAGGCACAGTACTCCCTTATAGGGAAACCTTTATTACTTCCCTCGTCCCACAGGTGACAGCCGTCGGTCCCGTATCGTGAATGATGCCTCCCTCCACCACCCTCGAGGCTTTCAAACCGCTCTCTTCCCCTCCCACGTTTTGGTTTCTCCCTGGCCCAGAACCGGGAGGACTGTGAGGGGCGCGCCTCCCTTTTCACAAGGTCTCCTACGAAGTTGTCCGCCTGCGACTAATTTCCTCGTGCAGAGCCCTCTCTCTCTCTCTCTCTCTCTCTCTCTCTCTCAGCCTTTCGAACAGCGCTGGTACTGTATAGAAACGGGGCGGGACTAACCCATTGATAACTGTCCAGCGAGTTTCTGTGCTGCCCCCCCCCACACACACCCCGTCCCAAATAAACGAAGCGGTCGACCCTTGAGCGACTGATTTCGATTTTAAAAAACAAAACAAAAAAACAGGCTCGTGTGATGTCCCCGAAAAACTTCGACTCCCGAGAGGCGAATCTGTAGAAAAGTTTACCCTAGACTGAAGTGAAGATAATAATAACTCTCGTCCTCGCCGTGTGTTGACTTACCAAGGCTGAAAAACCGCGCGCTTCCTTTGCAGCAGTATTCCCTAAAACAAGAGGACCCGGTGGTTTAAACTCCAGGAACCGAGCCCCGCCTAGCCAAAGCCGTCGCAAACCACTCCGGTGTATATCAGCGAATGGGACAAGCCCCAGCTGTTTGCAATCCCTTTACTGCTAGCGCAGATCTCGTGCTTACTCGGTTTATTCGGCCCCCGTTCCAACGCCCAGATATGTCATGGTGGCCTGAGAGAGAACACCCTGAACTATTTAAAGGGGTAGCGCCTCTATCTTTATCCCCCAGCAAGGAACACAGCAAGCACGCAGAACTTAAGGTTGGGGGGGCGAAGAGAGCGAAGCATTACTCCGCGAGGGTGTGGCTTTTTGAGGACTCTTCCCCCTCCCCCGAACGACGGAAAAGGCACGTGAACTATCAAAAGCGTCGAAGGGGTCGGGTTCGTAATATCCCTGGCAGCTGTCACTCAAATACCAACGCGAGGGGCAGACCCTATAGTGCAGCATCCTATCTGGGGATTCAGTGGGAAAGATAAGGGAAACCTTACAGTTGGTTTCCCTCCTCTGTTCAAAGACAGCTTAGTTAAAAGTATTAAAGAGACCCTCTTTAGAAACTTTTTAAATCCTACTACTGTGTTTTCCACATTTGAAACAACCACCAAACTCTGGACTTCGAATGCTATGCCTTCTTTAATATATGGGTTTATTTTTCTGGATTTGGTTTTCTTTTTTACACTCTGTTTAAGAATTTTGGAGGAATTCTTGAACAAGTGGTTGACTGACTGTGACTCTCCCATATTTATTTATACGTCATATTTGTATTGCCATGGATCTCACAGAAAAGTGACACTTGGTGGTGGCATGATAAAAATCATAAAATCGAAATATTGAAACAAGTTTAGTTAAAAATCCCTATACATATTAAAAGCAAGGCAGTAGAGAAAAATAGATGTTAAAAACAATGCAGCCATCTTATTAGACCACTGTGAGATCTCCAAGCCTGCTGATACAGCCATGTTTTGAGGGCCTTACGGAAGAATAACAAAGATGGACAATTGCACTTTGGAGGGGATGATGTTCCATAAGGCAGGTGCCAATGGAAAAGACCGATCTTCTGGGTCCCTTTAAATGAAACTGTTTTGTAGACAGCACCCACAGCATAGATCCGTTGCCGGAAATGATGGGATGGGTACAGTGGCGGGTTCCAAATGCTGTTGCTACCAGTATGCACGCGCACTGCACTTCTGCACATGTGCAGAAGCGTCTGTGTGGGTGGAGTCTCCCGTCACCACCGCTACCGGTTTGTCCGAACCGGTGCGAACCGGTAGCAACCCACCACTGCATGGGGAGATATAATCAGGCAAAGGTGGTCCATCAAATAATCCACCACATGCCATGAAGAGTTTTGAAGATCAAAACCAGCACCTTGAATTGGACTCAGGAGCAAACTAGCAACCAATGCAGCTCACGGAGCAAAGGTATGATATGTGCCATTCTAGGGGCACACATAAACTACCTGTGTTGCTGTATTTTGCACCAGCTAAAGCTTCTGGAAGTGCAGCCTCATGCAGAGGGTATTTCAACAATTCATCTATTCTAAGTGGTGACCAGGGCATGAGTGATTCTGAGATGGCATAGTCCAGTGATGGCTAACCGTCTTTTCCTCAGGTGCCGACAACACACGTGAACACGAGACAGCGTGTGTGTGCCCACACCCATAATGCAATGCCCCCCATGCCCCCCGCACCCCTGTGCATACGACCCACCTGCAGTCCCCCGCCCCCTGCGCATGCGTGCACAACCCCCACGCTCCCCCCACGCATGCATGCACGATCCCCCCTGTGCCGTTTTGGGCCTAGCAGACCTCCCTGAAGCCTCCTAGGACCAAAAATGAGCCTTGGGGGGGAGCACGCTGCACCCCCCTGCCCCCACACATCCCCAGCTTTACTTTACACACACACACACACACACAAGTATGCCTATCAGTTAGAAGATCTTTGTACAAGTAAAGGCTGCAGTGCCATGTGGACTGCCTAAGGAACTCCTCTTGAATCCACTGACAATTCTTAATAACTACATTGAGAAACAGATTGGGTGTCATCTGATCAAGGTATCACCAATGCAATTAATTCCATTTGAAAGCAAATTGGGCTTCCTTTCGATACTTCATGGGAATTCTATTTTTATTTATTTATTCATGAAGCCCTCTCATGCCCTTTCTGATTATGTATTTCATTCATTGGACTGGAGAGCACAGGGTTTCCAAACTTTAGTTTAACTTACAAGAGAGAAATGAAAAGTAATGCATATGCCAAGACAAATTAAGCCATCTCATTGTTACTTAAGCAAATAATTAATCAGAATTTCCCTAAGGCATAAGTTATTCAAAGGAGAGAGAAAAAAATGAGGTTTGATTAATTGAATCTTGTCTAAATAATGAATTTGTGCTGATTATTTTTTTTTTTTACTATGTACCTGAAAAGCTGATTCTTGCCTCCTTCTTTTGCCGATCTGCATTCATATTTTGCCTTGAAATATTCTAGTAATTGACATTCTAAAGGGGAAAAAAATTCTAGGCCTTTAATGGCATGCAGATAAATGCAGCTTGTTTCGAAGATCTGAGTAGGCACTTTGTTCTCAGCTCACAATGCCCACTTTATTTTAGCTGGTGTTTTATAGAGTGCTTGGTTTTTAAGAGTTCAGAGTTGATAGCAAGAAATCAAGGGAGGCATCACTGTAGGGAAATGAGGAGATACTTCTGTATGTTTTTTTGGGAGACATGCAGCAAATTCTCATGTGATCATGAAGCATGTGGCTGGCTGATAATTGGCAGCCTCACTAAAATTAACTTCTGATATGGGTATCAAAGGCAGTATTTTACACCATTGCCTTACGTACACATGGCATTATTGTATGTAAACTTTGTTAGCAATTAGGTGACTGAAACAGAGGGACAAGTCATAAAAATATGATCACATGGCTACACTAACAGTCATTTGGATTTTTGCCCATAAATTCAAAATGAAAGTGTCAAAACTCTTTAGAGATATTGATTTATTAGATTTTTAACAACTTTTATTACTTAGTAAGTAAGTCAAGGCATACCAAATATTCCTTCTTCCTCCTGTCTTCCCCACAACAGCAACCCTGTGAAGTGCATTGGACTGAGAAAGAGTGACTGGCCCAAAATCACCCAGCCAGTTTTCATGCCTAAGGTGGGACTAGAACTCAGTCTTCTGGTTTCTAACCACTACACCGGATAGAGACATAGACAGACAGACACGTATGGATACATATATAGATACTAGATTTTTTTTACTTTGAGTGGTTTTCAGGAATTGGCCATATGGGAGGAAAAATATGTTCAAATAATATCTTATATACAGCTTCACAGTGCTTTATAGCTCTAAGCGGTTTACAGAGTCAGCATATTGTCCCCAACAATCTGGCTCCTCATTTTACGGACCTCGGAAGGATGGAAGGCTGAGTCAATCTTGAGCCTGGTGAGATTTGAACTGCCAAATTGCAGGCAACTGGCAGTCAGCAGAAGTAGCCTGCAGTACTGCACTCTAACCAATGCACCACCAAGGCTTATAATATGGTAATTTTTCAACTGGGTTGTATATCCAAATCAAATCCGTTAATATTTTATGACAACTAAATTAGCAATAATTTAATGCCTAATAAAACTAATCTAGACATAATATATACCAAATAAAACTTAAGAGAATGAAATTAAAGAGTCAACCCAACTTTCTACAAACTCTAGTCCCTGGGTGTGGTTAGAAAGGATGTGAAAAGAGATCTGACTTAAGTAAAGTTCAGAACAGAGAGAGTTTTAACAAGTTAAATGGTTCCTCAGCCAGCTCCGTCTTCTCCAAAATATGGTTGTCTGCTAACAGAGGCTGGCAGTAGCAGGAGGAAATGTTGAGAAGTGGCAATTGTGATAAGTCCTCTTCCTCAGGCAGTTGGAAGTCCCAGCTGCTTTCTGTTCATGGAAAGAAGAGAGATTTATTCAACAAACTCCCCATGCTTGTAAAATAAAAATAAAAAAATGTTTTTCTCTAGAATTTTATATCTTGTATATTTCAGTTCAACTGCCAGTTTGATGAAGACCAAATTTGTAGATCTTTCTGTCTAAAGTTGAATTTTGTTAAATAGAATGACTAGGAAGGAGACAGATCCTTAATGTACAGTGACTATCAATATATCTATCCAAGCTTATTCTCTGATGGTTTTCCTCAGTCTTATTGCAATTCAGTCTCAACAAATAAACCCAGAGCTGTTCTTATTGGCCAGCACAAGAACTTTCAAAATACCTCCAGCTGATGCTATAAAGTGGGCTGGGACACACTCCCACTCCAAAGCAATTTATCTTGAAATCCTATCCCTCCTAGAGGCCCCAGTGTGTATAGGGAAAAGGACACAGGGAATGATCATGTACATTGTTCTCCAAACAGAGAAGGAGTTGATTTTCCCTGTACAGAGTGATTTTACTAAATATGGTTTCTTCTCTGGCATAGGAAAAAAAGGTGTTTTCCAAATGACTTATATTATTGTATCATACTATAAGCCATCCTAGCATTCCCAGCTAGCCTGGGCCACATGACCAAAACCAAGATTGCAAGGTGCAGAAGTATAATAAATATTCTAAAATATACAGAATGTAAAACAGCTTGTTCCAAAATAATAATGTCTTCAGGAAAAACCCAGAAACATGGGGGATTTGTGTCTAGTTCTGCTTGAATAAGGCAGTGAAAGAACTGTAGATTTGAACTGATTTGGTCCTTTCTAAATATAGCCTTTAGATTAGTGCAACATTAATATTTGAATCTCTCCTATATGTTGATATTTAAAGTAACATTGCAATTTAGTAAAAGCTATGGGAGTGGTTCTTGAAGTTACAAGAGGTCTTGATTTATCTCCATTTTAAAAACAGAGAAAAATCTAGAATCACTAATCCATTTCCTAGAGTCATTATACTGGCCTATAAATGGTGGACATGGTAGCAAAAGGGTTTTTTTTTTTTAAATGTTCAATTGTGTTCAATTTTCAGAAACTGTCTTGACACGTTCCTGCAATTTTCTTGGCAAAGTTTTTCAGAAATGGTTTGCCCTTGCCTTCTCCCTAAGGCTGAGAAAAAATGACTGCTTCAAGGTCACCCAGCTGGCTTGCGTCTAAAGCAGAACTATAACTCACAATCTCTTGATTTCTAGCCTGATGCCTTAACTACTTAGACCCAACTGGCTCTCTACCATAAGAGTAAGTTTGTGTTTATATATGACTTCCAACTTTAAAATGATCTGTGGTGCAAAAAATTATCTTTAGGATCACATGAAGCATCATCAACATTTGTATTTCTTCATCTCTCACATCATCCACTTCAGGCCCTCCATAAACCAAGGGGAGCTAATCTGGTAAAGCAGAGGGGAAAAATATAATACATTTAAATTCCCATCCCACCTTTTTATTATAATTTTAAACTTGGCCGTATTTCTCTTTTTCTCCTTTGTATGCTCACCCGAGTTGACTACTTATATGTACAGTCTAAGCTGCTAGCTAGCAACTTACAGCTGGAGCAATACCTTTAGCCAAAAGAAAGCCAGCCTTGTCATGAGGCAAACTAAAAACCTATCTTTCAATGGCTAACTGGGGAGATTCAAATGTACCATTTTGGGCATAAAAGTCTGGCGTTAATCTGGATCCTGCTTAAGGTTAGCTCTGAGTTAAATAAATTCCAAAATGCCCACTCAAATATTTTAAAAACATAAATATTTTAATTCAAACATCTAGTTCATATATGGCATGGCTTGTTTAACCATGATTAAATTGATCTTTTGCTACATATGAAACCAAGAGAATACTAAACCAGGGGTATCTTCTGTAAGACTGAAAGCTACTCTTGTCCTTTGACTGGCAGGCTGGGGATTGCACTCCAGAAAGAAGTATATGACTCAAGAGAAAAACTAAAGTTGATATAATTTAATTTTGTAATAAAATTAAATGCTACCTAATACACTTAATATGCCCATTTTCCAGGTATTTAATGGCTTTTCCATGCATTTAATGATTTCTCCCCTTCTGTCACTTTAACAATTATCATTTGGCAGCAACTTTTAGAGAATTTAGGAAGCTAAACCAAGATTTTGAGAAGCCATAAATCACCTCAGGTTGGGCAACCTACTCAAATATCTAAACCATGGATTATTAACTGCATATGTGCTCACTAATTCAAAGCCAGTTAAAGTACATTATGTATGGCTTAGTGTAGCATGTAAACTTTTCACACCTCTAGTTCACACAGCAGTATAATCACAGATGTGTTTTTCAGAGAAGACAGTCAGAGGAGCTGACTTCTCCCTGGGGAAATGGGTTTAAGAGTGCAGTCTATGTTTTGCAATGAAAATCTGCATTTCAGACAAGTATTTGAATCTCTGGTAAATTAAAATACAAATAATGTTCCAGTTTGTGAAACAGAAACAGTTTGATCCTGATATGAGAAATCACAACTTAAAGCTCTTAAACAGAAAAAAAAAAAAACAAAAAACACCACCTTTCATCTTATCCTTTGTCCAGCAGAAGCTGGCCAGAGACAGCCACTCTTGTCCACTCAAGCCAGAAACATTTTAAAGTGAGAAATATGCCAAACTCAGTTAGGAAAAGGCTAGAGCTAAGGAAGACTCATCTGGCAGAATCTCCTATATTGGAAAACGAGGAGGAAGCACATACATGAGCTCTCGCATCCTGCCAGTATCCTGTCTCAGAAAGTCTCTTTTTGGAAGGAAAACTAGTCCAAGCAGACATGGGGCCTCTGGACTTATTTATTGAGCATGTGGTTTCCATTATAGCTCCAGGGATTTTAAAACTATGCTGCTTCCAAATATTTTTAATCACGTGAATAAGCCACATGGAAAGTTACTTTGCCTTCCTTCTGCAAAGGGAAGGGATGAGGAGAGCTGAGTTATTTAGACAGTAGATTTAATTTAGAGACATAAAAAGAACCAGATTCCTAAATTAATCTTACAGACTTTTCTTTTGGTATAGCACAGGATCTACTTTAGGATTCCATGCAACAGAATAAACTTGCATAGGATTTCTGCAGACATTTTCCAGTGCTCCTATGAAAGGTCTGGAACTAATGGAAAAAACAGAAGCAGATGTTTCTGGTGTTTGAAGCACTATTCTGGACTAATATTCAATATGCCCCAACCAAGTCACAGTGTGTAGTTATAGCATGTTTCAATAGCACCAAGACCAGGAAGGCTGAAATATGGTATTTAACTAGATAAATTGAGAGGTTTCAGGAATGAGTTCATTTAAAATATGCGCTAACTATGATATATTGAATATATCTGTATATTTTAAACCATAAATCATGTATCAGAACCATAATGATGGGTTTACACAATGCATTAAGCCAGGACCTCTCATATTCTGATACCACAAGCCACTAAAATGATAAATTATTTGGCAATCCAACCCAAGTAAAATAAAGGTTTTCATAGGGGTTAGGGTGTGCAAGAAATAAATATAACACTTTTCAGTACAGAAATGTATTCAGTAATACATTTGTAATGTAGATATCACAGGTATCTCAAACTTTGCAGTATCACAATCACTTGTCTAGGCAAAACAGGAGTGAGTTTTGATTTGCTTGGCAGAGCTTGGACAATCTCAAAACTCACTTGAGACTTCACTCCTCACTTGACCTGTAAGGCCCAATTCACATTTTTAAAATATAATACAGACTACAGTTTCAGAACACTTGGCATACCTAAAGAAAAATAATAACCCAAATAAACAATCCCAGTTCAATGCCGCACATCTCTGATCCTATCCCATCGATTCTGATGGCTGCTCAACCAATTTTCTTCTGTTTGACTTTGTTGTGGTTAAACCCTGGAGCACCTTTGAGAAGTAAATCAGGTTTGTTTCACAGTGGACATGATTCCAGTTGATCCTCCATTATTTTTGCATTTTTCCTATAAAACTACTAAGCTGTTTGAATGCCCCAAGGGTCATATTTTGTAGCCACTGGATCAACATTATTTCTTAATTTATCAAAAGTCCATAAAGCAAGCTTCAAAAAATGACTTGTTCTGATATTGTCCAGAATTTAATTGAAGCCTTTGGTAACTCACCTTCTAAATCATCTGTATCCACATGTTGCCCCTTCTTTAAGCAATGGAAATAGGGATAAAATGTCTATGAATTTTGCAGGTATTGCTGGCTTCTTCACATTGGCTGGTGGAAACTGAGTCCAACTGCAAATGGAGGGAAACAGCACCCAGCAATACCTAAAAAATAAAAATAAAACAAATTCTGACTCCAGCATCCATTCTTCTCTACCTCCAAGCCCATTATCTGAGTAGTGGCATGGAGAGCATTGAACAAGTCACAGTTCTAGCATCCTGGACTTAAATGGCTTAGATTTTGGTACAAACTGTAAGGATAGTTTGGTGTAGTGCAGGGGTCAGCAACCTGCAGCTCTGGAGCCGCATGTGGCTCTTTCAACCCTCTGCTGTGGCTCCCTGTTGCTGGTTGACTCCACAATTGATAGGGCTTTCAGTTAGGATAGGTAGAGGAAAAAGGACGATTTGCTAGGAGGAAGCTCTATGGTGGAAGAACCAGACTTCCGGTCAGCAGAGGAAAAAGGACCCCGCACTAGGAGGAGACTATGATGGGGGAACTAGACTTCCGGTCAGCTGTAGAATTGAATGGGGGCTTCCAGTTAGGACCTTTGTGGCTCTTTGAGTGTTTAAGGTTGCCAACCCCTGATGTAGTGGCTAAAGTGCTGGCTTAGAAACCAGGAGACTATGAGTTCTAGTCCCACCTTAGACATGGACACTAATTGGGTAACTTAGGGCCAGGCACTGTCTCTCATTACCACACACCACACAAGGTAACATTTTCCTTGTGAGGAAAATGGGAATAAGAATGAATATTATGTATGTTTACCACCTTGGGTTACTCATAAAGTAATAAAGGAAGGATAAAAGTCAAATAAATAAATAATAAAATTGCTCTGCATACTGTATCATGACAATTTCCTGAACATTTTTGTTTGTTTCTTTGTTTTGGTATTAGTAGCTTGAGAGAAGTAGCTGCTCCTCATCGCTTATTTTAGAGTCAGATCCTGGATTAATATTCAGGATGAAAGAATTGACTTGCTTTTATCTCATGTCATGCCAACACAATGATGATAATAATCTATTCCTATTTGGTTGGTATATCTGAACATTGTAAATTCTAGGTGATTTTTATCTCTTATCTTTTTTACCAGTACACTATATAAACCATATGATTTCTACAAATACTTTGAATGAGTTCTCATGAAACAGGAAATTCTGTCCAAGTGCAAGGTTACTGAGGGAAGGTTACCTGTTGACATAAACATGGGTTGGGTTTTACGATGGCAGCATGAGGGGAATCATGAGTCAGAATAATTTCTGATGTGGACAACCTTGCTATATTTAGAAATATGGTAGCTGGATTATACAATGTGATTGAACTGCAAGAATGATTTGACTTCGGTTTTATGATCTTTGATATTAATCTAAGGAAATGCTTTAAATATATAAACCCAGTGTGTTTAATAAAGCATCACTTGAAAAATAAGGCACAGTAATTAATGACTTTCATTTAAATGGCCTCTCCAAGCAGCTCTGGGACAACTCTGTACAATGAAATTCTGTGTGTGCTTTTTACATACTGCATGTATGTAAAACATACATACTGCATGTATTCTACCTTGCTGGATCATAAATTGGCCAATTATCTGCTAGAGAATAAATACATTGTCCAGTCATTGTATTTATTCATGATTTAGAGCCCTGAAAGTCTATGTGTCTTCGCTGCAGAACATTGACTGCAACCAAAGGGATATCAACCTACTGCACTGATGCATGTCATGAACTGTATATGCAGGTTGATTAGAAGCCTTCATGAAATGCTCCCAGTTCGGATTGGATCGCCCGATCCGGTAGCAATGGCGGCGGGTGGTTTGGAGAACTGGTAGCAAACATCCCTGCGCCCCCCCACCCATGCCCAGCTGAGCCGCACAATTATCAGAGGCTTTTTTTTTTTACTTTTAAAAGCATTTTTTCTACAACCTCTTCTGCTGAAAAAATGCTTTTAAAAGTAAAAAAAAAAAGCCTCTGATGATCACGTGGCTCAGCTGGGATCAACAGAGGCTTTTAAAGGCATTTTTTCTACAACCTCTTTGGCCAAAGAGGTTGTAGAAAAAATGCTTTTAAAAATAATAATTAAAAAAGTTGGCCACACCCACCCAGTAACATTACACCCCCCACCAAGCCACACCCACAGAACCAGTAGTAACAAATTTTACATTTCACCATTGCCTCCAACCATAATTTCAGCAAAATAATAAGTAGATCTTGAGAAAAAATAATATAAATAGATAACAGATCTTCTAAAGCATGAGTAATATGAGTGGCATAGCTGAAATTTTATCCAAGATGCAATAGCCTTACATTCTTTCCTTTTTTTCTACATATTGTAACAATCATTGGCAGTGACATGCATATCTGACAATGATTGTTTCCAAGGAAAGTATTTGGCTAAATGTAACTAATAATACTGGCACTAGAAGGGTTTACACTGTAGACTCTACAGCGTTTATGGGGTACTTACCTCCTGTTCCTTGCTTACAGTTGCAATTGTCATTTTGAGTCATCGTGCATTAAGAAATATTGCACACAGATTGCTTTTAGATTGGAGAGAATGACTCCAAGGGACAGCTATCCATACAAATGAAAGCTGTGAATGAATAATCAAATTCATTTGGAGACAATAAGAAGAAGGAATTAGCCAGGCAACAGGCATGGTGTAATTGGTTGCATGCAGGTGTAGATTAACACAAGATGTATGCCATAAAAATGTTTTTTTTTTTAAAAAAAAATAATGAATCGGGCAAGGAAGTAAGAAAGAGCCTTTGTTAGACAATGAATTCGAAAGACAGTAAGGGAGAAAGCATATGAAATAAGAAATAGAGAAATAAATACGTGTGAGAGCAATGATCAAGAAATGCGTAGCTGCTTGTGTAACCTGCATGTTATCAACTGACCTCTCCAAACCAAACATCTGCCAAATAATTCTTGTTAAAATTAGAACATTAGCTGTGAGTTTTATTTTGACAATTTGGCAAGGATAGAATTTCTGTGAAGTTCACCAAAATCCATGGATCTTCCTCCAAATGTGTTATGTAAAAATCCAAACATACTTTTAATTAACAAAGACTGTAATCCATAATTGGACAACCTTCATTAATGCCTCTATTGTATTGTACAGATGAGGGTATGGGTATGGTATGAGTGTTGGTATGGAGGAAGGCGATTCCATCAGGACTGTCGGTGGGAGGGGCAGATATGGTGGGAGCAGGGGGCCACATCATGTTGTGGGGGCACGTGCCCGCTGTCTCCAAGCGGTGATGTGCTCTGGCCCCCAATGCTCACCTCGTTCCCTGGGTTGTCCAGAGTCTCAGAGCCCCAGTCTTAGGCTGATGCTGTGCAACACCAAGTCTGTGGTCAACAAAGCCCCCCTCATCTGTGAGCTGATTCAGGAGGGGGGAGCGGACCTGGCGGGTATTACAGAGACCTGGTTGGGCCAGGAGGGGGGCTCCCCCTCGTTGAGATGTGCCCCCCGGGTTTCCATGCATTTCATCAGCTGAAGGCCCAGGGTAGGGGTGGGGCAGTGGCGGTTATTGTAAAGGAAGGCCTCATTCCTAGGGAGGCCACTGTACCTCAGATAGCCGGATGTGAGTCTCTCCTTGTGAAGTGGGGCCATGGGATGCAGGTGGGCTTGCTGATTGCATACCTGGCTCCCTGCTGGGTGGCAGCGGCTCTGCCTGAGCTCCTCAACATCATAGCCGGGGTGGTGGTTAATACCCCCAGGCTTTTGGTCATGGGGGATTTCAACCTGCCGTCCATCGGTGAAACGTCAGAGGTGGCTCAGGAATTCATGGCTTCCATGACAGCCATGGACCTGACCCAGTTAATTCATGGCCCTACTCACACAGGAGGACACACTCTGGACTTGGTTTTTGTCTCTGGTCAGTGGTTGAATGGTCTAGATACAGGGGATATAATCATCAAACCCTTGTCATGGTCAGACCATTCTCTCCTTAGACTTGACTTCCTGACCGCTACACCCCACCGCAGGGAGGCAGAACCGACTAGGTGGTTCTGCCCCAGGCACCTGATGGATCCTGATAGGTTCCAAATAGAGCTTGGGCCATTTCCTGAGACTCTGGCTCACGACTCGATGGAAGACCTGGTGGCCACCTGGTGGCCACCTGGGACAGGGCGGCCGCTGGTGCTTTAGATCGGGTCGTGCCTTTGCGGCCTCTGACCCGATGCCGAATCGGCCCAGCTCCTTGGTTCTCCAAGGAACTGAGGGAGATGAAGCGCCGGAAAAGACGCCTAGAGAATAGTTGGAGGGCTAGTCATTCTGGATCTGACCGAGCACTAGTGAGGTCTTATATCAAGACCTACTTAGTGGCGATAAAAGTGGCAAAGTGTAACTACTTTTCCGCTCTTATTGCGTTGGCAGATAATCACCCAGCTGCCCTGTTTAGGGAGACCCTCTCCCTTCTCCACCTGGGAGCGTGGGAAGACCCCTTGCAAGGGCGTGCTGAGGATTTTGCGCATTATCTGCACGATAAAATTGCTCAAATTCGGGACGGCCTGGACTCTGACTGGGTGGGTTCAGGCAAGGTGTCCAAGGCGGGTCTTGAGAATGTTATCTGGGAGGAGTTTGATCCTGTGACTCCCAAAGATGTGGAAAGGATGCTGGGGAGGTTGAACGCAACCACATGTTTATTGGACCCGTGTCCCTCCTGGCTGGTGCTGGCTACCCGGGAGGTTACACGAGGCTGGCTCCAGAGGATTATAAATGCTTCTTTGAGTGAGGATTTCTTACCTCCCGCCTTGAAAGAGGCAGTGGTGAGGCCCCTCCTCAAGAAGCCTTCTCTGGATCCAGCTGTTTTGGCAAATTACCATCCTGTCTCCAACCTTCACTTTGTGGCAAAGGTTATTGAGAGTGTGGTTGCGCGGCAGCTCCCACAGTACCTGGATGGAAACTGTCTATCTGGATCCATTCCAGTCCAGCTTCAGGCCTGGGTACAGCATGGAAACGGCATTGGTCGCGTTGGTTGATGATCTCTGGAGGGCTCGGGACAGGGGATGTTCCTCTGTTCTGGTCCTATTAGATCTCTCAGTGGCTTTTGATACCATCGACCATGGTATCATGCTGCACCGGCTGGAGGGGTTGGGAGTGGGAGGCACTGTCTTACGGTGGTTCTCCTCCTATCTCTCCGACCGGTCGCAGTCCGTGTTGGCTGGGGGGGCAGATGTTGACCTCGAGGCACCTTGTTTGTGGGGTGCCGCAAGGGTCGGTCCTCTCGCCTCTCCTGTTCAACATTTATGTGAAGCCGCTGGGTGAGATCATCCGTGGATTTGGGGTGCGGTGCCATCTGACACTCCTGTCATCAGGTGTACACTGATGACACTCAGCTGTACATCTCCACCCCAGACCACCCCAACGATGCCCTTGAAGTGATGTCCCAGTGCCTGGAGGCTGTGCGGGTCTGGATGGGGAGGAACAGGCTCCGACTCAACCCCTCCAAGACCGAGTGGCTGTGGCTGCCGGCGTCCCGATATAGCCAGCTGGTGCCATTGCTGGCTATTGGGGGTGAGTCATTGGCCCCCATGGAGAGGGCTCGTAACTTGAGAGTCCTCCTGGATGCACGGCTGTCTTTAGAAGAGCATATGAAGACCGTGTCCAGGGGTTTTTTTTATCAGGTTCGCCTGATACGCCAGTTGCATCCCTTTCTGGATCGGGACTCCTTATGCATGGTCACTCACACCCTCGTCACCTCTCGCCTGGACTACTGCAATGCTCTCCACATGGGGCTCCCCTTGAGGAGCACCCAGAGGCTCCAGCTGGTCCAGAATGCAGCCGCGTGGGTAATTATGGGGGCGACATGGCGCTCCCATGTAACACCTCTCCTGTGCGAGCTGCACTGGCTCCCGGTGGTCTTCCGGGTGCGCTTCAAGGAATTGGTTCTCATCTTTAAAGCGCTCCATGGCTTAGGGCCCGGATATTTACAAGACCACCTTCTGCCACCAATAACCTCCCACCGGCCAATCCGCTCCCACAGAGAGGGTCTCCTCAGGGTGCCGTCGGTCAAGCAATGTCAACTGACTACCCCCAGGAGGAGAGCCTTCTCTGTGGGGGCACCCGCCCTCTGGAACGAGCTACCCCCAGGAATATGATTGATCCCGGACCTCCGTACTTTCCGCCGAGCGTTGAAGACCTTCTTATTTCAGCAAGCTGGGCTGGCTTAAAATTTTAATGGGCTATTTTATGGGTAAAGGGTTTTAAAATTTAGGGAAGCCAAACTGATCTAATTCTGTTTTAATTTATTTTAATTTTTATACTGTATGTATTTTAATTTTGGCTGTTCACTGCCCTGAGTCCTTCGGGAGAAGGGCAGTATACAAATTTAATAAACCTAACTTAACCAACCATATTGGGATGTATTGTATGCCAATGGTGGGCAAAGTCAAAACCAAAAGTAGTCAAGACCCTTCCC
This sequence comes from Arizona elegans, assembly GCA_022577455.1. Taxonomy (NCBI): domain Eukaryota; kingdom Metazoa; phylum Chordata; class Lepidosauria; order Squamata; family Colubridae; genus Arizona; species Arizona elegans. The sequence continues at coordinate 59,725,792 of JAKOOJ010000003.1, forward strand.
CTTCCTTTCCTCTCTGTCATTCTATGATTATGTTCCCCCCCTCCCTCCCTTCCTTCCTCCCTTCCTTCCTCCATATTTTACCAATCCCTCTTTGGCCAGAGCTCTAAAATGTACTTTTTTATTTTTGGAAAAGGATAGAAAGTGAAGATCACTTTGGTCCCACTCCAGTTTTAATGGTTAGAATGACTCTATTGGTCTGTTGGGTCATTATGAATAATTCTAGAATAACATGCCTGAGTGACAGGCAAAATGATCTAGCAGGAAGGGTGGGGATATGTTTTTCAGATAAAAGGGATTTTCCACAAACTAATAATATCTCCCCTCCTAGCTAGTGATAAATGACATGTCTCCTAACAGTTTTTAGAACAGTCAGGAATTTTAAAAATCTACAAATACCACATGTACACACACACACACACACACACACACACGGCAATCAAAAATATGACACTGAATTTTTATGATTATAAAATTTTATGAACAATTTATAATAGATTAACTGGCCTAAATGCATTGGCAACAGGAATTCACTGCCTTGAGAAAGTCTAGGAAGGTCAGGGTTATCTTGCTCTCTGGAGGGATGCTGTTTCAAGGGCAGGAACTGCTGTTATGGCTCCTGGGTCCAAAAGATGACATTGTTTAATGGAAGAAACTTGGAGCATGCCCTCCCTGTTAGATCTGGTGAGGTGAGCAGAAACAATGGGAGAGAGAGGCGATCCCACAAATAGCCTGGTCCTGTGCCAGGTAGAGCTTTCTAGATGATAAGCAGCACCTTGAATTGTGTCCAGAAACTTACAGGGAAGCAGGGCAGAGCAATGGTATTATATTTGATGGGCATAACAGATACACCAAAAACTGTCCACACCATCACATATGTCTCTTTTATTTTCCCTCAAAAATAAATTTAAAGCTGGCTAATAACAAAAATAAAATCTATAAAACTAAACTTTTGGGCAACAGTTAAAAATCTAAGACTTGAAGATTAGGGGAGAAAAACATGGCAATGTTTACAAAATTTTAAATTCTAGTAATCATGTTTGCAGGGCCCTTGGCAATCTGCCATAAGTGCGAATGGGTTGCCAAGCACCCAGATCGCAATCCTGTAACTGCAGGCATACTGAAACAGCTGTAAGTTTGGGCACCAGTGGAAAGTCCCTTCATTCAGCACCACCATAACTTTGAACCCTCACTGAACAAATGGCCATTAAGGGAGGACTATTCATAATTTGAGAAGGGGATTTAGCTGTATGAGTTGTAAACTACCCTGTGAACATTTCATGAGGAAAAAAAAATTAAGGAGCTGGGTTCCTGGGAGCAGTAGCCATAGGAAAAGAATCCCATGCTAGACAGGCTACCATAGAGATGAAACTTTTCAATTACATGTATTAAGCCAGGGACCAACTAATTAGTTTCAGGACTTTGTATTCTGTGAATTGACCACTTGACGAGTAGAGCAATCTATTTTAAAAAGGGAAAGAGTGACTGTGGGAGTTATAGTCCAAGATTATTATTTATTATTAAATCTATATGCTACCCAGCTCTTAATTACTTTTGGGCAGTTCATAATAATAAAAATACAATAAAATCAATAAAACATAATAAAAGATGAAAAGTGTACTGAAGTGAGGCTCCTTGTTGAAGGCCTGGGTGAATATCCTGGTCTCCATGGCTCTTCTCCAACAGTAGAGTTGGAAACCCCAGATAAGGTTTGCTTCTAGGGTCCCTAGAGAGGATATTGGTAATGACTTGTGCTGGTTAATGACTGCAAGAAAGTAAGGCTAGTGCAGCCAATCCCAGCTTAGCAGCAAATCAGGAACAATGAGTCATCCAATTCCTCAGAATCAGGCTTGCTCCTCTCTTTTTTCCTCCTCCTCCCACAAATCCTGAACTCTTGATTGCATGATTTTTTTTTAAAAAAAAAAGGCCTACTGAGCTCTAGTTCAGAACTTATCCCCAGATGAACCCAGTGAAAAGGCTTCAGAGTAAAACCAGCAGCTTTCACCATTTGTTCTTCTTTTCAGCTGCTTAGTCACACCAGGCTCTCTATCAGCCCTGCCCCCTTTCACCAACTTTCAAGGGACTGTTGAATGCAGAGACGTTCTATCTTTTTCAAGCCACATAGCAATAAATTGGGCATCCAGATAAGGCTCTTATTACATAAAATGGGAGGGGAACTCCTGATCTGTCACACCTCTATTGCTAATCATTCTGTGTTTCTTCATCTCTTCTTGCATCATATGAATTTCCAAAGAACATCTGTTTCAAAGGAAAAGGTGAAATAACTATGCAATATCTCTTGATGAACCTCTCACTGGAAGCATTCCATAATCACACTCTTGATAATGATTGTGCCTCTCAATTAGAAATGCCTCCTGATTCCACAGGAACAGAAAATTAAGGTAATTGCACTCTGCTGAGAAAGTTTGTTTTTTTATTATTTCTGAGAGGCTTAAGTCAAAGCAACAATAATTACTGGAATTCCTCAGGAAAGAACACTTTAGTCAAAAATAACCCTTGACCAAAACAAATGGACAAAATCAACAGTGGAACAGAGTTAGTGATGTCAACCACTAGTGAAGCTAAAGGCCAATTTTAATTTGGTATACTATTTATTTATACAGTATTTAATGAAGATATTTTAAAACAGAATAAGAAGAGAGTAATTTAATTCATACAAGGACAGGTATTTTGGAAGTTGATACCTTCTGATAGCTAGAGAGAGAGACATAGATAATAAACATAACCCCTATGGTTGTATATACAATAGAGACAGTCTATTTTAAAATTACAGGAGGTATACTTCTGGTTCAAAGAGTTGCTAAGAATAATTACTTCCTGTTTGGACCTGCTGCCTTGACAGAACATTCTGCCAGGATACAGTCAGGATCTTGCCAAGAGGATTTTCAGGCATATTGCCAGAGAAACAAGAAGAACATACTGTAGATGTCCTCTGAACATAGACAATTACAAAGTCATTGGCTTTTGATATGGAGTTCAAACATGCTAGGCTCCTTTAGAAGAAAAGGAGAAATTCTGTCCCATATACAGAACCAGTTTCCAGGTACCAATTCTACTGTCTTAAAATTCCTTCACTATAGCTGTTTTTTCTCATTGCTAAACATTTCCTTTACCCGTCCCCCCTTTTGTTGTATTCTTTAGAAATATACCCAGTTAGATGCCCTTTAGCCAATTCAAAATTCAAAAATTTTCCCCACTGGTTCTGTGGGCATGGCTTGATAGGCGTGGCTTGGTGGTCATGTGACTGGGAAAACCAACTATCACATTTTACACAAAAATAACACAAAAGCTACACAACTGACTCGCACACAATGCAAAAACAGCTGGACTTCACACAAAATGGCCCCTGCAACAAGCAGGAACCTCACAGAGTCACAGAGAGCTCAAAAACAAACTATCACACTTTACACAAAAATCATACAAAAGCTATACAACTGACACACACACAATGCAAAAGCAGCTGGACTTCACATAAAATGGCCCCTGCAACAAGCAGGAACCTCACGGAGTCACAGAGAGCTCAAAAACAAACTATCACACTTTACACAAAAATACCGGTTCGGGCAATAGGTAGTAAAAAATGCTTAAAAAAAAGTTTTTAAAAAAGTTCAGACAATCAGCTGTGCCGCACGATCCTCGGAACTTTTTTTTTTTTTTTTTTACTTTTTAAAGCATTTTTTTTCCTACCGGTTCAGGGGAACCAGTAGCATTTTCACTACCAGCTCGGGCGAACCACCCTGAACCAGTAGCATTTCACCCCTGCCTTTAACACTAATATTTCCATTTTCTTCTTGGTTTACCATGCTTCCTCTAGATGCTTCTCATCATTAAAGAGAGATGGAAAGAGTGACAACATGATAAATTTGTAATTTTCAGTGGAAGAGAGACAGGCCAAGCCATGGGGAGGAGTCAACTAGGGAATTACCATGTTTTCCCGAAAATAAGACCCTGTCTTATATTTTTTTGAACCCTGGAATAAGCGCTTGGCCTTATTGCCATGCAATCAAAAGCCTGATTGGGCTTATTGTCAGGGGATGTCTTATTCTGGTGAAAACAGGGTAATCTGAAGTTCTTATGTAGGCACAAGAGGGCAAGATTCGACTCCCCGCCCCCCGAGTGCGGTTGAACCTTAGCTAGTCTGGCTCAGTTGCAAATTACTAGTCTAGGGAGATTGCTGTGAAATAGGCATGAGCAATAAAGTAGCTAATTGAACTCTTCATGTGTGGATCCACACATGTCCATTTTGAGAAAAAAATAGAAATCTTCTTTGTTCTGATAGGTTGCTGCACAAGATCTAGAACATGGATACATATCCAGGGCTCTGCAGCAAGGCAGTATTAAGCTTCTTCTACTAAAGAAGACAGTCATATCAGGAAATACATAGTATACCACCTGTCATGGCAACTACATACTGGATCTGACTGAGATATATTATCATACAAGATATATATCATCACACATCTTTTCCAAGGGTGAAATCCAGCAAGTTCTAACAGGTTCTGGAGAACTGGTAGCAGAAATTTTGAGTAGTTCAGAGAAGCAGCAAATACCACCTCTGGCTGACCCCAGAGTGGGGAGGGAATGGGGATTTTGCAGTATCCTTCTCCTGGAGTGAGGTGGGAATAGAAATTTTACAATATCCTTCCCCTGCCATGCCCACCAAACCACAGAACCGGTAGGGAAAAAATTTGGATTTCACCCCTGATCTTTTCCCATTCTGGCATTCTCTGTATATTGTAGAGCATCAATTTTAGGGGACAGACCTTTAACAGATAGGCATGCTGTGCGCCCTGAAGTGCTTATTCCATGATACTCAACCACCAATTATTTCACCTGTATTTTAGGCTTGATGTATGGTATAAAATCACTTGAGGAACCTAAAGTGATGAACATGGATCATGTCTGTCTATTATTGGGAGAATATGGGTGGGGAGAGCCAGGGAGATGTTCTGGGTAACCATCCCAGTATCCTTTTCTCAAATTTGTTAGAGCCATTGACTTTTTTTTATATCATGGCTGTAAGGATGGAAAATGAATTCATTGTGTTAATGGATTCATGCCTCTAAGAAGCAGGGCTTTTCTCAATGGGGCCCCAATGCTTTGTATTTTTTATCTCCCCAAAAAAGGTTTGTACAATTTATCTTCTGTATTTCAATAATGTAAGACAGCTGGAATTTATTTTCCAAAGAAAGGTGGTTTAGATCAGGGGTCCCCAAACCCCAGTCTGGGGCCCATTACTGGACCTTGAGCCTTTTGGAACCGGGCCATGGAAGTGGCAAGCAAGCTCCCCCCACCCCCCACTGGTCCACAAAGGTGGAAAAGTCAGCTTTAGATGATTTTTAAATTTATTTTGCATGTTTACTTGCTATTGTTTATTGCAGAGCAAGACTTTTATGGCATGGAAATTTTTAGATTTAAGATCTTTCTACTGATTCTTACTGAATGTTGATTAAATTAGATTTAAGTTAAAGATAATCAGAAGATGGGTAAAGGTCCTGTTGTCTACTGCATCCAGAATTTATTCACGAAACCTTGATCTGTCACTTTTGTCAGTAGACTTTTTCTTTAGTAAAGCTTTGTTGTATCATTATAAGGAGAACTGTCTTTGATGTACAGAAATAACATGAAATGTGCATCTTAAAAACCAGTTAAATATCAAGAAAAGACGAAGACTTTTCATGGAATTAGGAGGTGAGGTAGCAAAGAAATATCCCATTGTTTGTTATCTGTGCTCCATTCTTCAGATATGTAATGTGGAATGATATGGTAATTATACACCAATTTGGGATCATGGAGATTTGTGGGTAATGATTATACAGATTTTTAATTACAGAGAAGTGTTTTATAAGTGGATGCCTCTGAATTTCCAATGTATCTGTCCAAATCTACCACAGTAACTGCAGCCGACTTCTCCAAAAACTGTATTTGCAAGCTTTTATAGAAAATGTTTCTTCTATACAGGACTGAAGGATTTGCTTTATTGATTAAACCAACATATTAAATCCAGTATAAAAATGTTCCTATGTGGAATCCAATTGATAGTTTATTAAATTTACCTTAGAGCCAAACCACTGCCTCAAAGGAAAGACAAACAATAATTGGTCCAAGGAAAGGCCTAATAACTTTGAAAAGGAAAAATTGAGAAGTTTCTTTTTCAAGAATATTCAATAATCCATATTGAAGCTCCCACATTCTAAAAAAGGCACACAATGACTGTTAGTTACTTGGGTTTCCTCTGCGTTATTCCTTTTTCCACCGAGTTATAAAAGTGGAATGGAAGAATTCCCATTTTGAAATGTTTACAACTATATGCTGAGTTAGTAAGAATAAATTATTGCTCTAAAAGCTGAGTCAGGATTGAAGATGCATAACCAGGATCAGAAGAAGTCATTTACTTGAGTGGAGAAAATAGAGAACTGATTTTAGTCTGCCTTCTTCAGGCAATCTATCTCTTAAACTGATGGATAGGGGATTTAAAACAATTAAATTCCACTTTCACCAGAAAGAAACAGTATGCTGTCTTTCCCCTTCTGTTTGCATAAAGTTCTTTCTATTCAGCCAGAACATATGACATCATTATTCCATATTCAATTATAAGTGGTAAGTACATCTGAGCTGCTGAATTATGGTCAATATCATTAAAATTGGACTGTGTGCCACTGAGATGTCTACAGCAAATGTTGTGCACTAAAGGAGAATATCCACCTAGAAGAGAAGAAAATACACTAGACACACCATGTAGGAAATAGCTGTATTCCTATGCAGAGAAACTTTTAATATATGAAAATATAATCATGTCTTCAGAAATAAAAACTTCATAAAAGTGCAACAAAGCAAACCTCCCCTAGACACACTTTATTACTAAGTCAAATCCATAGTTCCCAAATTTCTTTGAAGTCAGCACCCACCTATGTGTATCCCACCAGCCTCAGTGTGTTAGGGAAAGTCTTCCTCATCCCCATGCATTTCTCCTGGTCAATGAAAAGTGAATTGGCTTTGACAGCAAGGTCATGTTCCAGATTGGCTTTGGTGTGAAGCAGTGTCTGGAGAATATCTTCAGCATCTCTCAGCCTCTGTTGCAGTCCCTGGATTGTATCATCAATTTCATATACTTCATTCACAAGGCTAAGTGGGAAGAAAGCAGGGAAGGGTATTAATACATTATTTTCATGCTTTAGGCTTTTCAACTCCTTTTCTTGTCAAAAATTTACACAAAAGATTAGTATATCTGCTGAGGGAGAGAGGTGGTTTAGAAATATGAGAAATAAATAAATAGATAAAACGAGGTGCATTGGAAATAGAAGCATGCTTTTGAAAGTCACATACCAAATGATGCATTCTATTAAAAAAAAATTAATGGAAGTTATATTTCAAAGAATTTCAAAAATACTGAATTGGGGTACATGCATTAAATTTCAAAAAGTTTGCAGTAAGTGACATTTTCTCAAGGAGTTCACTTTCTCTACATTGTAAATTAAAGAAAGGTGCATACAGAAATCTCCATGTTAGGGAAAGCTGCAAACTTTTACAAAAAATGCTTTGAAAAGCCTTTATCATTGTTATTATTAAGTACAAAATATTTGTATTTATATAATGTTATTTATTGTGTAAACAGCTATGCAATAAATCCTACAATACCCAATAATGCTTTTGCTCAGCCTGCTAACTTTTCACAAGGAAGCTTCCCCAATAAATTGACCATTTATTGCACTCAGTTGCATAAGAGTTATTCTTTTTCCCCCCTAAAATCAATGAAACAAAATTGTCTGAGAAAGCGTCAGTGTGACAAAGCAGCACTACTTAGGGGGAAAATGAAAAAAGAATGGAAAATTGTGGTTTCCTGTTTGCATACTAGTGTTCTCACATGTCTTTTTTTTTTTTCTCTCTTTCATGTCAATTCAAGTGACTGGGCAAAACGAACTCTTCACTCTGAATATCTGAAGGATGAAGAAAAAGCAGAACAGATGCTTTCAAAAGGCACTCTAAGGTGAAACTAGATTTCTAGCTAGTGAAATCCAAACTGAAAAAGAAAACTAGAATCTCCATGAAATGTTAAACAAGCAGTGTGCTTAGTCCTGTTTCCTGTTGCCCATTGTAGCTGACCCCGGGAGTTCAGAGGAAGTGTGTGCACGAGGAAGGACTTTCTTTACCATCGCTCCTGAAGAGAGCCAACCGGTCTATAACTGATTGATAGTTCATTCACAAATTCTATTCAGTCAGAAATGCAGAGTAAGCTAACTATTAGGTTTTGACCTTTGAAGAACAGTTAACAGTCAGACTAAGTCGATTATACTTAGATATTATGGATACTAGTAGCTCATTAATTGTGACTAAGATCAAACTCTGAGCATATCTCTATTTTGGTTCAGAGTTTGTACCTGGTTCATATTGTGCAAAATTTAATTGCGAAATTAGAATAAGAAAATTAGCTCTTAAATAGAAAATCAAACTATCACTGCCTGCTAATTGAATGGACTGAATTAGTATTGTACATGAATCTAAAAGGCTAACTATATGTGCAAATTAGAAAAAGTTATTAAAAACAGACATGGAAAGGGCTAAGCAATACTGTCCCAACTCCTCTTTATTCAGTTTCCTAGGTCAGGGGTCCACAACCCCCAACCCGTGGACCAACACTGGTCCATGGCATGCCAGCATCTGGGCCACGCAAACAAGCGAAGCCCCATTCACGGGATGCAGACAGCATACAAAACCATAGCCCTTCTGGTCTGCAGAAAAAGCTTTCTCCACAGAACTGGTCCTTGGTGCTCAAAAGGTTGGGGACTGCTGTCTTAGGTGGTTACAAGGGATGAAAGGAAAGTTCTCATAGGCTCCAGGTCAAGCCTGTCACCTGAGTCCCCTCCCCCATCCTCCTTATTGCAATGTTAGATTTCAGGGTGCCTATGTTCAAGGGAGGAGACTTTTAGGATGTCCAAATTGCTGTCAGGGAAGAAAGTCAATTCTGATGCCTATGGGCAGAGTAGTATTAGCAGCTTGCCTCAGCATCAAATCTGGGCTGCATCAACCCAACCAGCAACAAAATGGCAGCAAAGAGTTAGATTTCCCTACTTCTTTGCTTTCATCCAGTGGTTGCCCTAAGAACCAGTTTGGTGTAGCAATTAAGGCATCAGGCTAGAAACCTGGAGACTGTGAGTTCTAGTCCCACTTTGATCACAAAGCCAACTGGATGGCTGTGAGCCAGCCTCTGTCACTGTATCCTAACAGGAAGGCAATGGAAACTTACTTCCAAAATCTTGCCAAGAAACTATGCTGTGCTTTCTCTATGAGTGTATGCTGGCTCTGCAGTTGACGACGAGGGATTTTTTTTTAAGGATTGAAGCCCCAGTTGAATTTGGGGTCCCAAATTGGCCACCATCCCCGTATTTGTTCCACTGGCTCTTTCCTCCAAACTAATATAATGTTTAGCTTGGTCAGGTTTAGTAGTAGCCTTCCCTTTCTGTCCTTAAGATGTATGGGACTACAGTTCCCATAATCTCCATTTAGTACAGAGAACAGTTTGGAGGAGGTTGTTCTGCAAAAAATATGCATTAAATATTACAGGTGCCATTGGTAGGGTTCTTTTTTACACTAGGAAACCAACAATCCAGAAGATGTGTGGCTGATTCTGGTAAGTCCTGGAGATACCTTAAAATTATACTGATGGGTATTCAAAGGATCTGAAGCCACAATAGAGCATGGGACTCTGTATTTCAGAGGATTCTGGATTTTTTACAGGGACATTCCTCCAGAACATTATGCTCCAGAACAAAGAAAAAAAATGTATTCAACCCCTTCTTGCCCTAAGAATTTATTGTTCTGTGGCTGGTTGATTAGTGTACTTCATCAAAATGTGCCCCTGAGCAGTCTCTAAGTATGCAAGCTTGTGCATGGAAAACAGAGAAGAATGAGAATGTAATTCAGGAAAAGAATTGAATCACTGTGGTACTGTACATGCTTTGCGTGAAGAAAACTCTAGGCTTCATGCCTGTTGAACTTCAGTGAAAGGGATCAAGTAGCAAATAATGTGGGATAAATCTGGAGAGTAGCTCTTAATCAGATAATATAGTTAAGTTATATACATATATATATACAGTAGCATGGCCTGATAAAGACTCTTTTCCAAAGGTCTGCCAGCTTTGCTGTTTATAAACACTTTTATTTACCTAATCCTTTCCTTTCCTTCCCTTCCCGTCCCTTCCCCCTTTCCCTTTCCCTTCCCCCTTTCCTTTTCCTTTTCCTTTTCCTTTTCCTTTCCTTTCCTTTCCTTTCCTTCCCTTCCCTTCCCTTCCCTTCCCTTCCTCCTTTCCTTTCCTTTCCTTTCCTTTCTTTCCTTTCCTTCCCTTCCTCCTTTCCTTTTCCTTTTCCCTTTCCTTTCCTTCCCTTCCCTTCCTCCTTTCCTTTTCCTTTTCCTTTTCCCTTTCCCTTTTCCTTTCCTTCCCTTCCTCCTTTCCTTTTCCTTTTCCTTTTCCTTTTCCTTTTCCTTTTCCCTTTCCTTTCCTATCCTTTCCTTCCCTTCCCTTCCCTTCCCCCTTTCCTTTTCCTTTTCCTTCCCTTCCCTTGCCTTCCTCCTTTCCTTTTCCTTTTCCTTTTCCTTTTCCCTTTCCCTTTCCTTTCCTTCCCTTCCCTTCCCTTCCCTTCCCTCCCTCCCTTCTTTCCTTCCTATAGACAACAAGGGTAGAGGATCTTGATTTCCCTTACCGTAACTGGGCATAGTCTCGGCAAAGTTCTACATTAGGTCGACGTGTGCGCTCATCCAGGCGAGTCTGGGCAACTTTCAAAGAAGGTCCTTTTTCCCGAATAGCCTTTCGAATCGCTTCTATGATCATCTCTGTATCAAAGATTTCTTGAAGAGTCTACAATTTGGGAAAATAAGGGGAAGGGTTAGAAAATCAATATGATATTGGTATCTGTCTTTAATAAGGACTATTTTGGTTCCTCAGCCCCAACTGCATCTTAGTTCTGTAAGACAACATGAATCCAGCTAGTGACTGCTGCATTAAATCAATCAATTCTCACCATTTTTTACCACTAGATTGTTAATTTTTAAAGCCAAAAAAAAAACCCCAGGGAAATGATTGAATACATAGAATCCCTATCCTTTCTGGAAAAAAATAGGTGGTCATGCTTTTGGCTATGCATCTGTGGATCCGAGTCTAATTTCAAGGAGAATCTAATATTTCATGAGGGCTACCCCAACAAAAACCTTTCATCAAGTGGCTCTTCTACAGTGAATGGGGAGAGGGTAGCCATTGCAAGTAGAAGAAAGTTACATCCCCTTATGTTGCTCTCTGAAGTTACTAGAAGTTAGACTAGATCCAAGCTTGAACAACCATAATTTTGATGAGAGATTTTGTATTTATGAAAGGGGCCTGGGGAAGTAGGGAAAAAAAGAACCCTTGTCCTTTGCCTCTTAGAAATCACAAAAGAGAGAGAATTAACAGTGTGTTAAACATGCAAGAATGCCCTCACAATTGCAAAGAACAGTTGTACAAGGGAAACATGTGGCCTGTGGAAATTGTTGACAATCCAGTAAAGTCTCCAGAGAGATTCTAGTTTACTCTCCTCTATCATATTGTGAGAAAGAGGGAACCTTTCTTTAGGGCATAGGCTAACTCAAATCTCTAGTGACTTTTTCCTCCTTCACTATGCCCTAATAAATGTGGGAAAAAGAATGTGATTCCAGATTGTTCACTCAGAAAAAAAATGAAAACGACAATCAGCTCTATCAGCTGCAGCAGCTCCTCTTTGCAAACTTTCTCTGCAGGGAGCTGCCAGTGGTGATTAAAGTGTTAACTTGTGATTGTAGAGTTTAATAAAATTATATTTTTTAAAAAGGGAAGGCTGTTTAGGAAAGCCATGGTGCACCTCTGAAATTCTGAAATGTGAAAATTACTGAAAATGCGGTTACTAATGTACAGGTAGTCCTTGATGTATGACCACAATTGAGCCCAACATTTCTATTGCTAAGCAAGGCAGATGTTAAGTGAGTTGTGTTTCATTTTACCATCTTTTTGCCACAGTTGTTAAGCAAGTCATTGCATTTGTTAAGTGAATCATATAGTCATTAAATGAATTTGGCTCCCTCCCAATTGGTTTGGGGAAATTGATTTCACCTTATGAGGGTGAAGTTTGTTCTCGGAGCTTGTGGGTTGGTTTCTGAACGTTTTGTTACCAGGCTAGGTAACATCTTCAACAAAGTTTAGGGGATCCCCTAAAGTCCACTGAAGATGTTACCTAACCTGGTAACAAAACGTTCGGAAACCAACTCACAAGCTTGGAGAACAAACCTTCACCCTTATCCTACACCCGAGCTACAGATACTTGCCACTATTGCAGATCTCACCTTAGCCAGATGGGTCTGAATCTTATTTTTGGCATCAGCCGTTTCAGAGATGCGGTTAGTAAAGGCAACATTTGCTCGATTAAATTGGTTCCACATCTCATTGGCAGTCACCACAAGCAAAGTTTCAATATCATCCCTGAGCTTGGAAGAGGCAGCCCGCTCACTCTGGGAGCGCAGAATGTTATCATCAGTAAATTTGGCCCAGGATTCTGGCACTGAAATCCTGGGAAAGTAGAAGAGACAAACAAGCGAGTTGTAAATAGTATGTGTGGCTCTTCCTTAAAACTAATTCTGGATACAAAGGTGTACCAGTTATGTTTGCAACATTTCAGCTGTTTAACAATTCCATCTGTGGTGTTTGGACATCCCATTTTTAAGCATGTCTTAACTATTTTTCTCCTAAGTGAGAAAGAAGAGGAAGTGGGAGGGGAGGGAAGGAGTGAAGGAGGAGGAGAGATGTGAATGCAAGAAATTTAAGTGTAACTGCAGTCAGAAATGCTGGTGTTGTATATTCAAGCCTGCCAAAATCTAGCTTCCTCCGCAAACATTAATTTGTTCACCACATGTATTGCTTTTTAAAAATGGAAGGGGAGGTATAATTCAGTAATCATTATCTTACATACTGTTTAGTATTCTGGATATTCTTAAATGAGCATGAAGAAACATTTTATAGTGGATTGTTCCATTTTATTGTTCCAACTTTCTGACCGGAGGGGAATTTTTCTGGTCCATTTTGTGAGCACAATCTGATTTTATAAATGAAATAGGTGGAGGGTGCTTCTGGTTCTGGTGCCAATGTTGTTGGGTCCCCCCCCCCCCAGTATTTTGTAATTTAACTCCCACTAATTCAGCCAGCATTTTCACAGACCTTTTTATTAGAAATCATAAGAAAGGCACCAGCTTGTCTATCATTATAGCTTGTAAAAAGCTTTGCCACAATTAGAGCAAAGGAAGGCAATAGCCTTTGTTACAAAGGCTGAAGTTAGTCTTCCTTCAGTCTAGGCGAGCTAGGTTGAATTGATACATTTCCAAGAAATCCACTTTTTAAGAAAGAAAAGTTGAAAGTCCATTTTTTTTTCTTATGCATGGAGGAGAGCTACTCGATACAGAATAAATCAGGAAGCCACTATCCCCATGTTGTCTTGGATTGATCAGCAGGTGTTTTTCCTGATGAAGAACAGGCATGATGAAGGGCATGGGAAGAGATGTTTTGTGCTTTTGCTGAGCAAAGAAAGCATGAGACCCTGGAATCTCTCTAGCTTTTAGTCAAATGGGTAAAGGGCAGGACAATTGGAAGTGCTAAAGAAGAGACGGAGGAGCAGGATGATCCAGTGGACCAAATGAGCTGGCCTGCCAGATGAGATCAAGCTTGAAAGTTAGAGTTCCCCAGCCACATTGTGCTCCTAAAGCATTTCTACTGAATAAAGCATCAGGTGAGGAACTAATGTCACCTCAGACACACTATTTGGCTCTGGAGAGAAAAGTAATACCATCAGATAAGAGGCATTAACTATGAAGTCATCAAAGGATGAGCAGTCACATGCAAATGAGTTCTAAATTTCTGAATAAATGATGTTTATGCTCCTTTATATCCCTGGGGTTTGTATAAAGGGAGCTTTGTATTGTAGACTTATATAGACAAGAGACTCATCTATAAAATCACAGACACTTCAACTTTGCATCAGCTGTATCATCAGCTAAAACAGAACTGAATTCTGTACACCTATTCAAGGAAACAGCCCTCAGGTTTCTGTAATAAACAAAAAGGTATGCATGTCACTGAAGGCGGTATACAGAGGAATCTCCCCTCATTTTATTTTGACAACAACCCTGTGAAATAGCTAAAAGAGACTGGATAACTCAGAGTCATCCATTGAATGGCAAGTCTGAATTTCTGTGGTTCATGTCCAACATTTAACCACTGTCACTGGTTCCCTTAGAAATGAAAGTGGTAGTCTCCATTCAACACTTACGTAGCATCAAACCGCTCTACACCTCGAAAATAGCCGATGCCATCAGATGTGTTCCTGAGATGGTGACATTTGTCATCAATTCGGTGAGCTGATTGCTTGTCACTCAAATCTTTCTCCAGCTCATGCTGGGCTGACCTATCAGCTCTGTGGTGAAATGAAGGTCAGAAAGTAAATTAGGATTATAACTTTTACAAAGAAAATCATTAGCCTCCTTAAACTCCTTTATCTCATAACAGTGGCAAACTGAGAATTAAAACAAAACCAGAACATTCACATGCACATGCACACACACATGTGCATATTCACACATGTCCATAGTCTAAAAATCATTATATTCCAAAGGCTAGAAGTACACAAATCCAACGAATAGTGCTCATCCAAAAACATGGGAGAACAACTGAGCAAATGGAAAGATCAACAGGGTCAGAGCTATCTGGATCTCCAGGGGGATGTTCCATAGGGCAGACACTGTGACAGAGAAGGAATGACTCCTAGGTCCCAGGAGATGGCACTGCCTAGGAAGCCTAATACAAAGGAGCAGGCCCATCCTGTGGATTTTGCTAGGGCATGCAGAGACAAATGGAGATAGGTGGTCCTACAAAAAGCCTAGCCCACCATGTAGAGTTTCATTGGTGACAATGAGCACCTTGAATTTCACTGGAAAGCTGAAATCACAGTGCAGCTCACAGGAGTATAATGTGAAATGTTTCAAACCACCCATGTTGCTGCATTCTGGATCAGTTGCAGTGGCTGAATGTTCGTCAAGGACAGTTCCACATATAGGACATTACAGTAATCCAACTCAGAGCTACTGTAGCTAAGGTATGAATTACTGTGAGTAGGGTGTAGTGTTGCCTGTTTTAAAAGAGACAGTTGTTTTCCCCTCTCCTCCAGGACAATCACTGGACCCAACAGAAATGGTCAATTTTTGCCCAGTCTCACTGGCCCTTTTCGTTGGATACATAATGCACATATATTCTACTCTAAGTGCTAGAGTTTTTTTATGCTGGATTTCTCTTGCACAAATTTCATATTTATACTATGAACCATGCATAGTTATTTAAAAGCAAGTGTGGTGGTTGGTTGAGTGCTTTACTAGGATCCTCTCTCAATTCCCATCCTCATCACCTCTCTGACTTTCTCATTTTGGGGGAGATCTCAGTGCATTCTACTCACATCTAAGTGAACATTAGCAGAAATTTCTTGGCAGTCAGGAACCCAATTTTATCACAGATTCATATCATTCAGAGCAGTGGTGGGTTGCCCCCCAGTTCGGACTGGTTCGCAAGAACTGGTAGTAAAACTGGCAGGAGGCTCTGCCCACTGACTCGGACATCATCATAGGTGATCATCATAGGTGATCTGTGCATGCGCAGAAGCTTCTGTGTATGCTCAGAAGAGCATGTGTGGGCGTGATGTGAACCGGTAGTAAAGGTAAGTAGAACCCACCCCTGATTCAGAGGCTTTTGCTTATTATTCATATAAAAGCAAATCAAGCCCTCTTCTTCAGCTTTCTCTGTTCATTGCTAGATAGGTGTGAATGAAAAGATGGGAAAGTTGAAGGTGAGCCTTGTTCACATTGTCTTCTCAGTTTTCGGGGAGCAGGTTGATTGTCTGGATAGAACTTCACTGCAGACAACTAAAAATGAATCTCTGAGACACTGACTATCCAGACAAAAGGCTTGGATTGAATCTACACGAGGCTCTCAATGCTTATCCAAAATTGAAAAGGGGAATTTTATTCAAATTTTCCCAAATGGTGAAAATCATTTCCATGGAGAAGAGGAAGAGGCGTTATAAATAGCCATGAGCCCTTAGTCTGAATAAAGTTCAAAAGGGATTGCCTTTCTTTTATCTTGACTTTATTACATCAACAAGGACTGAAAACAGATTGGCACTTGCTGATCTGTTAGGCATTGCTATTGGTCCTTGAGATCTAAAGTGCCTTTCAAATCCTCCAACATTTACCTCTGTGTCTTTTACCAATCCAGTTTCATGACTCCTGGACATTTCTGATCTTGCTAGAGAAGAAGGCTATCAGTATATAGGAAATGATTCTCACCCTCAAGTGTGCTATGGAGAAAATTGATCAGGTGGCCACATCAGAATTTATTTCTAAGGCCCTTTAAAGAAAGTTGAGATTAAATGTTTTCTTACGCAAGCTGGGCCATTGCCTTATCCAAGTGTCTTCTCATTCTCTCTTGGCATGAATGGATTACATCAACTTCCTGGTCAAGTTAGAAAAACAAAAACCCTGTCATATATTTTTAGGGATTAGTAAAAATGTTCAGATTTATAAATTTTGAAAAACATCCCTATTTGTCCTCTTTGCCATTTGTTCAAAGTGGAAGATACATCTCTAGTCCTCCAGGATAGACTTTTTCTTTCAGACTCGGGATAACCATTCCTAGGGGCTTGCAAATGACATGACTTTGGATGTTACTGGACTTGGTGGGATTGAGATTTTAACCTTGTTTCGAGAGCTTCTGTAAAGCATTGTGAGAATAATCTTAACAGACAGGAAGAAGAGCTTCAGCCTAGACAATGGTTGGATAAATAAAATCTGAGTCCAACGGAGGGATGGAGGTGGAGAAAGCATCTCAAAAGAGATCCTTCCTACTTCTATGGAAAGGAAAGGCAGGGGAGAAGGGAAATAGTTTCAGATTTGCAACATTCTGTTTCTGTAGCCTTACTGCTAAAGGTAGTATGCTCATCTACTCGTAGTTTTGGTGCCCTATCTGAGCTACTTTAAAGCCCTGAGAGCTGGTTTGGTTTCTGTAAGATGCCAAGTAGATATGTTTTCCCACTGTCAGACTTAAGACACTAATTTGGGGGGAATTTATGCTTTTAAAAACATATTCTAACACATTTAAGACATCCAGTTTGGTCCTAAATCTTATCCCATTGTATAAAGATTTGAATATTTGAATATTTATTCTGGAGGCATTTGAGAGCTTGTATGGCATTGATTTCTCCATTAGTACCATTTTTTTTTTCTGTTAAGATTCTCGATTTACAACCAGAATTGAGCCCAACATTTCTGTTGCTAAGCGAAACATGTGTTAAGTGAATTTTGCCCCATTTTATGACCTTTTTTGCCACAATTGTTAAGTGAATCATTGCAGTTGTTAAGTTAATAACACAGTTGTTAAGTGAATCTGGCTTCTCCATTGACTTTGCTTGTCAGAAAGTCACAAAAGATGACTTCCGGTTTGCTGTTTGTCCCCGCTGGATGCTCCTTTGGGATCGTCGCACCCACCGCCTGTAAAGAGCCGCCTTTATAGCAGAATGGCGGCTCAAAAAAACTCCGTTTCCATGAGGAAACGGAGATAGAGCAGGCTGGGGTGGGTTGAGTCCTCTGCCTAATCCCAAAAGTTTTTTTTTTTACTTTTGGGACGGAGCGGAAGAGACTCCCCGTATCCCCAGCCGATGCTCCGGGCTCTGGGAGATCTCTGCTACACGCAGAGCTAGGTGGCAAAAGCAAGCCTGTAAACTTGTTAAACTAATTAAAGAAGACGTGAGCTGGACCGCTGACCCTGAGGCGCAAGTATTTTTTTTTCTTATTTTAGAAAAGTTACTGAAGTTGTTTAAGAAGTGAAAGGAAAAAAGATTTTTAAAATGGCGATTGCTGAGGCTTGAAGAGAGGCTGAAAAGGGAAAGTCCTTCCGTTTTCTATTACAAAGTAGCGGAATGAATACTTCTGGTCGTAATTGAGGCAAAACCTCACTCTCACTCTTGCTTTTTCTTTCTTTTTTTTTTTCCCTGGGGATCTGATATTGATCTTGGTTGGAAACAAGCCTTTTTTTTCCCTCTCTTTTCCACTAAATCTTGTCTGTGTGGGAAATGGCATCGGGACTCACACAGCTAGACAAACGGGGGGGGGGGGAATTTCCCCCATTAATAAATTACACCAACAAGTTGTAACTCTCCAGTGTCAGAAACCTGATTTTAATATAATAGAATTTCTTCTTGAAGAGATTGTAAGAAGGGATGAGATTGTGAACCAGCAACTCGAAAAATTTAAGCAGGAAATTAAAGAAATTGGTGAATTGGTGAAATCAAAGTTTGACTTTTTGAATCGAAAGATTTTAAATACAGCTAATGGTTCATCAGACTTTCTGATTCGGGTGGATGCAAAGACTAAATTATTAGAGTCTAAAATGAAGGAAACTGAGGAGAATTTGGATGACAAGATTCAAAAAATTAAAAAGGATTTGGTAAACATTCAGGATAATAGCTCAGAAGACAAACCTAAAATGGAGGTTGACCAAAAGACTGGTAATGAAGAAAATGTGCAACAGAGGATTGAAAGAGAAGTCTTAATGATTCAATATAATTTTACAGAATATGCAATTACAACTGAGAGGTCTGCAGGAAAATAATAGAGATGACTTAAGGAAAATATCTTCTGAAATTCTGGCTGGGATTTTAAAGGTTCAACCTGATGAAGTGTTTTGCAGGATTGATAGAATTTATAGAATAAACTCCTGGTTGGCAAAGCAAAGGCAATTGCCTAGAGTTGTGGTGATCTATTTTACAGATAAAGAAATTAGGAATAATATTGTGCAGAACTCTTTTAATTCTACTTTGCAATTTCATGGAAGAAAGATTTGGATTTTTAAGGAGCTCCCGACTAAGATGCTAATGGAGAGGAAGAAATTTGGCTTTCTAGTGACTGAGTTAAAAAAAAGAAATATCCTATTTAGGTGGGATGCCCCAATTGGTTTAATATTGAGACACCAAGGAGTAAGATATCAACTGAACACTGTTGAAAAAGCGGAAGAATTTTATCAAAAATTTTTAAAAATGAACTTAACATCTTTAGGCACAATACAGGATAAGCAAAAGGAGTTGGAAACAAAAGGAAAATATCAAATTACAGAGGCTGTGGTGGATAAATTGTCTTTGGACTCCCTGGATACCCCAGCTGGACTGTCTATAAATAAGAGAGCAGTGTCATCCGACTCCAATGTGATGAACCATCAAGTCACAGACAAGTGCGCAAATCAACCAGTTGATATACAAGTGATGAAGAAGAAAGATGAGATGACAAAACTAACCCAACAAGATCAACCCATAAAGCAGAATGAAAATCGATCAGCCGACACACAATTGGTAGGCACGAAACGAGGATGGAAATTCAACCCGCAAAAGAAAAAGAAAAGAAATAGATCTCATAGAAACAGCAGTTTCTAAACCAAGCAACAGTGAAGCCAGGGACTTTAAAAAATGAATGAATATCTGAAAAGATAGTGGAGGCGAACAATTGTTTAATACTATCCTGAGGATTGTGGCAGATCTCTGTAATGCCGTGATTTTGGGATGTGAAAAGAGCCTTACCTTGTTGGATTTGAATTAACTATTCTGGATTTCTTTTACTGGTAAATATATTATAATTATTTTGAGTTACAAGGCAAGAGAGTCACGCTGGGGCATGCAGAAGATCTGGATGTTACCCATTAGGATGATGGGAATCAACAATCCTGATGAATACCACAACTATAACTATATGGATATAATTATAATGTCACTCGGGTGGTTGTTTTTACTTTTATATATATACGAGGATATCTACTACTGATGGGGGCAGAAGATGATTGAAGATTTTGAACAAACTGTTGCACCAGCATGTTATTTTACCCTATTATGGGTGATGGATTTAACAATCCAGTGGAAAGACACCAAAGAAGATATTATATGGATTATAAATTTAAAGTTATTGTCTTTTTTCTTTTTACAAAATGGAATGCATATATAGATATGTGTATATCTTAGTAAAGTGGGCAGTGGATTATATTTAGAATTGTATTGCATGATTTTGTAGGAATTGAAGGGTTGAAATAGGTTAGTTTACTGATTGATTAGTCTAAGAAAAAGGATCTTTAAGTCATATATTTAGGGGAGTGGAGGAATTGGATAGAACTGAATAAATGTTAAATTTGGATGTAGGGAGAAGGCCGCTTTAAAATGTTATATTAATATATATAAAAGATTAAATGTTAAATTGTAATAATACACTATAAGTTTAGGAGAGGAGAAAAAGGGCAGATTATCATAAAAATGGGAGTTATAAGAATAATATGCTAAGGGTCAGTATTCTGAGGAGGGAGTAAGGGAAAGGAAAGATATTATGTATGTAATTAGTTATGAAATAGCCTATTGTTGTGAAGAAGTCACAGGGGGGGATGGGTGGTGAGGGGGGGTTAGGGAAGAGGGGGGGAAGGGGGAAAAACTTGTATTTGAAAACTTTTTCAATAAAAAAAAGATTCTCAAAAGATTTGTTTCGAAGTTCTATATGTTTGGGGTGTATGTGTATGCATGTATATGTATATGTATATATATATGTATGTGTATATGTATACACACACACACACACACACATACACATACATATGATATTTAACTAAGAGAATTTTGGAATTCTTTTCAAGAGGCACAACTAATTCCTCATGCAGATAACATCAGGCCTTCTATTGTTTGTACAAAAAAATTTGCAATATTAAATATCTAAAAGCCAGCTGAATATAATGCCTATTTAGGAAATTGAAATTCAATTTCTTCTTGTTTTTACCCCCTTAGGAAAAGAAACAGGTGAAGGTTTTATTGTGTGTCCTTCTTACCACACTTATAGCAAGATCAAATGCGACCGGCCTTCTTTGTAGCCTTCCCACATTTTCTCACCACTTCCATTATTTTTGCTTACCACAGAAAATTGATAGGAAGGAAAAATAATGAAAAATAAAATAACTGGGCAGTGTCTTCTGATTTATAGTGTTAGGAACGTTCCACCTAAAAGTCTACTTTGCACTTTCGAATTTGTCCTGTTCCAATTCTTTTCTTGCTTACACTTTGTAAAAATGGTCAGTTATGAATATTGTTTTCATTTGCCTGGAATAACTAACCAGAGAATCCAAATATAAATGGCAAACCTTCTTGGTTTTTAGTGATTTAGGTGAAAAGACAAAAGACTGAACAAAGAAAGCCTATCTTTTGAGCATATTTGAAGAAAGAAAAAGAATTTCAAGCACCGTAGACAGAAAAATGGCTGTTTTTCTCTTTAAAGGTGTTCCTGCAACTGATTTTATTTAAGCGAAAATGTTTCTAAATTTAAATAAGCCAGAGGCTCTTAGACAAGATGATCATGTAAAATAGACTATGGAATTTCTGACCCATACACTATAAAATAGACTCCGGCCCCACAAACTCTTCTTTCTTACATCCACTTGTCAGTCACATACCCCTACTGACCCAAATATCATTTTGTTTCGGTTTAATTTCTTGAAACATTTCACTACAATTTTGATATCCAGTTGCCTTTGGTCCAGTCAATAGCAAGGAACACACAATTATCAAGGACTTAATTTTTTCAAGACCCTCTCTCCCATTAAAA
This sequence comes from Arizona elegans, assembly GCA_022577455.1. Taxonomy (NCBI): domain Eukaryota; kingdom Metazoa; phylum Chordata; class Lepidosauria; order Squamata; family Colubridae; genus Arizona; species Arizona elegans. Next base: position 59,747,516 of record JAKOOJ010000003.1, read on the forward strand.
ATTTGACTTTCGTTTGGATAAAAGAATTCTCTAGATCAGGGGTGTCAAACTCAATTTCAATGAGAGCCACATCAGGGTTGTGTTTGACCTCGGGGGCCCGGAGTGGGTGTGGCCAGTTTGACGTCACTCATGTCAGGAGTGCCTGTGGTGGCTTGAGCACTCTGCCAGAGAAAATGGGCTCCTGCTGGCCTCCTGTAACCCTCAGCCAGTGAAAACAGTGCTCGGGAGGGCTACCATTTTCAGCTGTGCTGGCCTCCTTCAACCCTCTGCCAGTGAAAACAGAGCTCACAGCCCTCCCGAGCTCCATTTTCACTGGCAGAGGCACCATGAGCCAGTCCTTTGCTGTTTCCAGGGTGGCCCTGCAGACCTGATCTAAGCACCTTGTGGGCTGGATCTGGCTCCTGGGCCTTGAGTTTGACACCCAAGCTCTAGATTGTTTCAGGCAGTAAGTTGATGGTATTAACAAACAAGTATTGTGTTTTGGAATGGCACAAATTTTACACAGATTACAGCTCTTAATGAGTGACAAGGGGTCAGCATTTAATGGAGAAGTTTGTGACCTAGAGTCTGGGTTCAGTATTATCTAACAAGACCAGAACCAATGGAAGCTTATACATGAAAGTTCAAATTCTATCAGTCCAACTTTAATAATTTTCAAAAATGGAAAGGTCAAGAGTGTGAGGAGCATCAAGATTTATAGCCATTAGCTGACAGTTCACATAATAAGGAACCTTGATGGTGGGAGAATGAAGCTGCTGAAGAAGTAAACACTTGAGAGGGGGAAGCACAAATAAGGAAAGGCCAAGAGGCAGGATGTACAAAGGAAGACTGAGCCAAGAAGCAAATCCAAGATAGTGATGAGACAAGTGAAATGTTTGCTGGGACATTTCCTGACTTCTATAATATCCAGAAACTACTGAAAGACCAGAAGAAAGAACTTATTAAATAGTGTAAAGAATAGTAAGTATTCCAAGCACAGTATTTCTATGAATTTTTATCAAGAAATGATTCTTAAACCAATTGCTTTCCTGTACTAAATTGTATACTTAAAACAGGAATATGTGGTATCACAAAGCATATCTTGCATTGTTTTCCTTTAATAAGCTGTCATTATTTACATCTATATTTACTTATTTACTTTCATAATTGCCCAAGCCTACATACCATATGTGAACCAACCCTAACTGTGAACTGATCTGAAGATAACTCCGAGTAGTTAAGGAAGGAATGATGTGAGTAATCTCATATGCTGCAAAACAGTTCCTACAACTGCCAGACAGTACAAGAGAGGTGAGATTTGTAGTCTAAAATATTTGAAGACAAGCAATTTGGGCAAAGTTATACTCCAAATGAATAAAAAAAACCATTCGGGCTTAAACTCTAAAAGACAAGCATACAATGGTGCATTTGGGCCATTCACTCTCTCTCCGGTCAATCTACCTCACAGAGTTGTTGTTATGGGGAAAATACGAGGTGAAAGATATGTTGGATATGTTCATTATCTTGAATTATTTAAAAAAATAGTAAGGCAGGATACAAACAAACACATTTTCCTTTTTCAGGTGTTAAATGAGCTTACTGTCAGCAACTGTTTTTCCACATCATCATGAACAAGATCAATCCCCATTCTCTTCTCTCGGTGAAGGAGGCATTCCTGGGCTACCTAACAAGGGGAAAAAAGTTATTGTGTATCCCTATGTTGAAATATTTTTAAAAAACCTGTTAAAATTGTTCCAGGATTGTAAAGTATGTTGCATACTGAAAAAGGTATTGTTCTATGAAACCTATATGTCCTTTCAGTGACAAGTATGACTTCCCTATCTATCTAATGCAGGGATGTCAAACTCGATTTCATTGAGGATCTCATCACTTTACTTTTACTTTTTTACTTTTATTTGATTTATATACCACCCTACTCCTGAAGGACTCAGGGCGGTGAACAGCCAACAATAAAATACATACATACAAAATTTAAAAAGCAGAAATGAAATCGAATTAAATAGTTTGGCCCAGACAGGTTAAAAAAACCCAATCAATTTAAAACAAACTTTGAATATTAAAAATATTAAAAAATATTAAAAATTATTTAAAAAGAGGGAGAAAGTTAGGCCAGGCCCGCCTGGTGGAATAAAAAGGTCTTAAGAGCGCGGCGGAAGGTGCGCAAATCTGGGATCCTCTGTATCTCCGGGGGGAGCTCGTTCCAGATAGTAGGTGCCCCCACAGAGAAGGCTCTCCCCCTGGGGGCTGCCAGTCGACATTGTTTGGCCGACAGCACCCGGAGGAGCCCCTCTCTATGAGAGCATACCAGCCGGTGGGAGGCTACTGGTGGTAGTAGGCAGTCCCACAAGTACCCAGGTCCTAAGCCATGGAGCGCTTTAAAGGTGGTGACCAGAACCAGAACCTTGAAGCACACCCGGAAGACCACCGGGAGCCAGTGCAGCTCGCGCAGGAGGGGTGTTACATGGGAACGCCATGTCACTCCCATTACCACCCGCGCGGCCGCACTCTGCGCCAATTGGAGCCTCTGGATTCTCCTCAAGGGGAGCCCCATGTAGAGAGCATTACAATAGTCCAGGCAGGAGGTGACGAGGGCATGAGTGATCGTGCATAAGGAGTCCCGATCAAGAAAGGGATGCAACTGGCAGATCAGGCCAACCTGATGAAAAATCCTCCCAGTCACGGCCATCTAAAGACAGCCGTGAATCCAGGAGGACACCCAAGTTGCGCGCCCTCTCCGTGGGGGGCAGTGATTCGCCCCCAATAGTCAGTGATGGCACCAACTTACTATATCGGGACATCGGAAACCACAGCCACTCGGTCTTGGACGGGTTGAGCCTGAGCCTATTCCTCCCCATCCAGATCCACATGGCCTCCAGGCATCGGGACATCACTTCAAGTGCATCGTTGGGATTGTCTGGGGTGGAGATGTACAGATGGGTGTCATCAGTGTACTGGTGGTACTTCACCCCGAAACCATGGATGATCTCGCCCAGTGGCTTCACATAAATGTTGAACAGGAGGGGCGAGAGGACCGACCCTTGCGGCACCCAACATATGAGGGGCCTCGGGGTCGACCTCTGCCCCCCTGTCAACACAGACTGCGACCGGTCAGAGAGAATGGAGGAGAACCACTGCAACACAGTGCCTCCCACCCGCAACTCTTCCAACTGGTGCAGCATGATACCATGGTCGATGGTATCAAAAGCTGCTGAGAGATCTAACAGGACCAGGACAGAGGAGCACCCCCTGTCCCGAGTCCTCCAGAGATCATCTACCAACGCGACCAATGCTGTTTCCATGCTGTACCTGGGCCTGAAGCCAGACTGGAATGGATCCAGATACGTCGTTTCATCCAGGTGCTGGGGGAACTGTTGCGCAACCACGCTCTCAACAACCTTCGCCACAAAGTGAAGGTTGGAGACCGGACGATAGTTTACCAACATTGCCAGGTACAGGGAAGGCTTCTTGAGGAGAGGCCTCACCACCACCTCTTTCAAGGCGGCAGGAAAGTCACCCTCACCCAACGAACCATTTATAATCCCCAGGAGCCAGCCTTGTATCACTTCCCGGGAAGCCGGCACTAACAAGGAAGGACATGGGTCCAATAAACAAGTGGTCGCATTCAGTCTGCCCAGAATCCTGTCCACGTCCTCAGGGGTCACAGGATCAAACTCATCCCAGATAACATTCTCAAGACCTGCCCCAGTCCCTCCCCCTGAGACTACCCAGTTGGAGTCCAGATCTTCCCGAATCTGAGTGATTTTGTCATACAGATACTGAGCAAAATCCTCAGCTCTACCCTCCAAGGGGTCCTCCCATGCTTCCTGGTGGAGCAGGGAGTGGGTCACCCTAAAGAGGGCGGCCGGGCGGTTATCTGATGATGCAATAAGAGCAGCAAAATAACTACATTTTGCTGCTTTTATCGCCACTAAGTAATTCCTAATACAGGATCTTACTAGTGTCCGGTCGGATTCAGAAAGACTGGCCCTCCAACTACTCTCTAGGCGTCTTTTCTGGCGCTTCAACTCCCTCAGCTCCTCGGTGAACCAGGGAGCCAATTGAGATCGGTGCCGGGTCAGAGGCCGCAAAGGCACGACCCGATCCAGAGCTCCAGCGGCTGCCCTATCCCAGGCGGCCACTAGGTCTCCAGTCGAGGCGTGTGCCAGAGCCTCAGGAAATGGCCCAAGCTCCATCTGGAATCTGTCATGTTCCATCAGGCGCCTGGGCTGGAACCATCTTACCGGCTCCGCCTCCCTGCGGCAGGGTGCAGCGGTTCGAAGGTCGAGATGAAGGAGAGAGTGATCTGACCATGACAAGGGCTCGGTATCCATATCCCCTATCTCAGTGGTTCTCAACCTTCCTAATGCCGCGACCCTTTAATACAGTTCCTCATGTTGTGGTGACCCCCAACCAGGGATGGGTTCTAAATTTTTTTACTACCGGTTCTGTGGGCGTGGCTTATTTTGTGGGCATGGCTTGGAGGTTATGTGATTGGGTGGGTGTGGCTAGCTGGACATGTGACCGGGTGGCCATGGCTATGTGTATAGGGACTACTCGGAGGGCTGAAAAAAGTCATTTCTGACAGGTCCTCGCACTTTTGACTGGTCCTCACACTTATGACCATCCTCACATTTATGCCTGTGCAGCATTCTTAACAACCATGTCACTCATTTCACAACTGCTTCTCTTCACCATGGTGACAAGATAGGGCAAAAACGTAAAATGTGAGGACAGTCGTAAGTTCGAGGACTGGTCAAAAGTGCAAGGACCAGTCAAAAATAACTTTTTCAGCCCTCTGAGTAGTCCATATGCACAAAAGGACTACCCAGAGGACTGAAAAAAGTGATTTCTGACAGGTCCTCGCACTTTTGACCGGTCTTCGCACTTATGACTGGTCATCATTTATGCCCAATGTAGCATTCTTAACAATGTGTCACTCATTTCACAACTGCTTCTCTTCACCATGGTGACAAGATAGGGCAAAAACGTAAAATGTGAGGACAGTCGTAAGTTCGAAGACTGGTCAAAAGTGCGAGGACCAGTCAGAAATAACTTTTTCAGCCCTCTGAGTAGTCCATATGCATAAAAGGATACAGCAATAGAGAGGGATGAAGGAAGGGAAGGGAAATTAGAGTAGGAGTGAGGGTAAGAGAAGGAGGAAGAGAGGAGGAGAAGGAGAAAGGAAGAGGAAGTAGGGAGGAGAAGAAGAGGGTGAGGAAGAGAAAGTAAGAAGGAAAGAAAAGAAAGAGGTGGTAGGTTTGAGGAGAAAGATGCTGTACAATAAAAAAGATGAAAGGGAAGAAAGCCAACCCCAAACAAATATAAAGATATTAAGATAAAGAATGAATTGTTAAACTTTAAAGAATAAAAGAGAACAAATATGAATAAATAACAATAATTAGAAACACACATCCAAACATACAAAGTATTTTCTTTGAACAGAGTATTTGGCCGGTTCATAAATTTAAACAGTGTTTAGTCATTTCAATTAAATTTACAATTTCTATATTTCCTTTTTGCCATATTTATTCCTCATCTATTTTTGTAAAAAACCAATATTACCCTTCATCCTCATCTCTAATCTTAATCAAATTCAATTTTTCCCTTCTATTCTATATTATACCCCTTCCCATTGTCATCTATTTTTATATCCACCCTCACATTGGTTAATTATGTAATATTACAGTTGTTTAATATGAATTCAATATTTTAATATAAATCAATTAGTTATATAACTACCTTTTTTGTATATTAATCAATATGAACATGAATATTCCAATTATTTCCATGCAATCCAATTTCTTACAAATCAATTAATTATATTTACCAATAATCATAAACCAAATAATTTCCCCCATATATTCCTCCAAACCACAACTTAACCATTTCTGCTTTCAACACAATATACAATTAATAGTATCTCAATTATTACAATTCCCTAGTTAAATAGAGCTTTTTTTCTTTTGTGTTTTAAAATCTCCTCTTTTTCCCTAAATTTCCCGTTGTTTGCACCTACCTTTTTTGGTGAGGAAAAAGAAAAGAAATCTGCCTGCCTAATTTTCCAACGTGCAAAGCCAACAGCCTGCTTTACTTTCTCTTTCGTTTTTCAGTATAGCTAGGGGAAAAAAAACCTGCACTCTTTCCAAGCAAGCAAAAGAGCCCTGAGCAAAACAGCTGAGAGCAAATCAGCTGGGGGTCGGGAGCCGATCTAAGCAAGGCTTAATTAGCCTATGCTGAAGCTCCGGGGGCCAATAAAATTACAAAAAAAAAACACTGAACCCTTTGTTAAATTGCTGGCTCCCCCGCCCCTCGCCCACCACTATTTATTGGCAATAAATAGTGGTGCGGAGGGGCGGGGCAAGCCAGCAATTTAACAAAGGGTTCGGCTGCACCACTGGCTATAGGGCGGCCCTTTGAAGCCCCGCGGCAAGAATTTAAACAGTTTTTTTTCCTCTAGCCATCGGAGGCAGCAATAGATTGGGAGTGGGTGGGGTAAATGAACTGCCGGCGATCCAACAGAGCAGAGAGTGAGGGTGAGTGAAGGCGTGAGGGGGGGCGAGAGAAGGCTTTGGCGACCCCTGTGAAATGGCCGTTCGACCCCCAAAGGGGTCGCGACCCCCAGGTTGAGAACCGCTGCCCTATCTCAAGATCACTCGACCACTGTCCAGAGACAAAAACCAGATCCAGCGTGTTTCCCCCCGTGTGGGTAGGGCCATGAATTAACTGGGTCAGGTCCATAGCTGTCATGGAAGCCATGAACTCTCGAGCCACCTCAGACGTCTCACCCACGGATGGCAGGTTGAAATCCCCCATGACCATAAGCCTGGGGGTGTCAACTGCCACCACGGCGATGACGTTGAGTAGCTCGGGAAGGGCTGTTGCCACGTGGCAGGGAGCCAGGTATGTGATCAGCAAACCCATCTGAACCCCTTGACCCCATTTCACAAGGAGGGATTCACAGCCGGCCGTCTGAGGAACAGTGGCCTCCCTCGGTCTCAGACTTTCTTTAATGATAACTGCTACCCCCCCGCCCCTCCCCTGTGACCTCGGCTGATGGAATGCTTGGAAACCTGGCAGGCACATTTCAATGAGGGGAACCCCCCCACTCCTGGCCCAACCAGGTCTCCATAACACCTGCCAGGTCCACACCGTCCTCCTGAACAAGATCACAAATGAGGGGGGATTTGTTTACTATGGACCTGGCATTGCACAGCATCAGCCAAAGGCCCGGGTCCTGAGGGTCTATGCAACCTGGGGGGCGAGTGGAGCCTTGGGGGCCGGAGCACACCACCGCTTGTAGACAGCGAGTGCGCACTCCCCTAATATGATATGGCCCCCTGCTCCCGCCATATCTACCCCTCCCACCTACAGTATTGATGTTCAGAACACTATCCGGACAAGCTCTACCCCCCCTCAACCCCGGGTCCCCCACCCCCATGCCACACTTCACGGCCAGACCTGACCCTCCCCCTTGTGGGTTATCCCCCATACACACAGCCCAAGTTCCAATCTGACCCTCCCCCTCCCTGGGACCCCTTAAAAGTTTGACTAAAAATTTCAATAGAAAACCCCTCAATCCCCTAGTTTTCACATGCCATCAGGGTTGTGTTTGACCTCAGAGGGCTGGAGTGGGCATGGCCAGGATTGGGCATGGCCAGTGTGCTGTCACTTGCATTGGGGGCGCCTTTGGTGGCCCAAGTGCTCTGCCAGCAAAAACGGGCTTCTGAGCTCCATTTTCGGCTGTGACGGCCTCCTGCAACTCTGCCAGTGAAATGAGCTCCGTTTTCACTGGCAGAGGCACAGCAGACTGGTCCTTTGATGTTTCCAGGTTGGCCCCACGGACCAGATCTAAGCACCCCACAGGCCTGATCTGGCCTGTTGGCCTTGAGTTTGATACTCCTGGTCTAATGTGTTTTTTCCAAGTTCTTTCTTTTAGAACTTAAAATTTTTATTTGACCATTTCACACAAAATCACTCAAACATTGACTTAGGGTTGTTCAAACGAACAACAGGAATGAGATAAAAATTTGAAATATATTTTAATTTATTCACTTATTTAAATATTTAATATTTTATGCATACATACATACATAATACAGAAAAGATGGAGAGAGGGAGAGAGGAAAGAAGGAAGGGTCACAATTTAGTAATCTTGGAATGTGTGATGTAGGGAGAAAATAAAAGGAATAAAAATAAAATAGAGAAGGGAGGAATAATGATCTAGAGATAATTATTTCTGCATTGCAAGTTTCAGTTTGTATTCACCTGCTTACCAAATATAGAGGAAAATATAGTTCTTTTTAAATCAGAAATAGCTTAACCTACCATTTGCTTAACCCAGGGGTGGGCAAATGCTGGCTCAGGAATTCTGGGAGTTGAAGTCCACAGGTTGTAAACGAGCCACATTTGCCCACCCTTGGCTTAACCTATTAATTCTAATTGCTTTTTATGGAGTAGTATAACTCCATAAAATTGCTTGCTAAATTTTCTACGTGGCAAAATGCATGAAGATTTATCTGAATTCAGCAGTTTATTGATCTGCCAAAAGAAAAAGAAAAAATTCACCGATATTGATTTTTTTCCCTCAAACTGAAGTAAAAAAATGAGTAAAAACATCATTGACTTGATTCCTCCTGGACTGTTAGTATCAACAAAACTAAGAGGAAATTATTAGGAGAGATACATAAGATATCTGGATTGTTGCCAAGTAATCTAAAATAATTTTACTGGAACCTAAGAGGGCATTTAAACAGCTGAACCACAGCAGGTAACGTCACTGAAATATCAAATGTGTTATCAATGGAATTGATCGGTTTACCTGAAGGGGCCCTTCAGTTTCTACCAATCCTCTTTCCAGGCGCTTCTTCATCTCTGTAAGAGCATTTGTCTCTCCAATCATTCCATCTATTTCATGGTTCAGCTCTGTTTTCCAAAATACAATATCATTGACTCGCTCTCCTATATTTTTGGTTGTTTCTGTTTGGGTTTTCCTTGTCTGTTGCTCTTTATCCTGGATCATCCGGGTAGTATCCACTCTCATGTTCTCAGCGTTATGCCGTGATGCTTCTGACTCCTTGTAGTTGGTTAGATTTGATCTGTACCAATCGTCAGGAGAGTACCTATTAAAGAGTGCTGTTCTGTTGGACACAAAGGGGAGCATGCTGCTTGGGGTGACCCCCTGAGAACTCTTGGAAAATGGTGCTAAAGTCGGAGTGATTGCAGCAACTTTATAGTAGGTGCTAGGTCTCCAAGGAAGGCTCAGGCTGTGGGTTAAAGAATAATGAGGGAATCGATTCTTATAACTTGATGCCATGGTGCTGATAGCTGGCAGAAAATTTGATGGTGTTGGTCTTGGATGGGCATATGTGGCCGTCAAGGTAGAGCCTACGAGCTCCATTTTGACAACAATCTATCCAGTCACGTGTCCTGCACCAACAAAAGAAAGCATAGAAATGCATGCAAGAAAGTCCCACTTAAATAACAAACACAATAAACTCAAAACCTAGTTGGCAAAGGCCACTCACCACATGCAATTGATCCTTGAATATCATGAAAAGGTTAAGCAATGATTTGTTCTTTAAAGGTATTATTGTTAAGCTTAGATTTCTGTTGCAGACAAATCTAAAAATCGGGCATTAAGATATACAGCATTTTATATCATAAATAGGAAATGTTGCACTTCAGATCTCTCCTGTTTTTATAATATTGGCCTACTAATAAGTAGCAGATACAATAGTAGTAGACTGCTTTAACAACAACAAACAAACAAACAAACAAACAAAAAAACCTCTAAACTAACTTTCCCTATAGGAATATCCCATCATAAATAATTCATTATGATTCTCTTAATTAATGTCTCAACTCATTTGCTGTTCTTTCAGATGAGTCATTGAAAAGTCTAACTCTATAAAAATCTATAAAAATCTGTATAACCATGTGCCAATTTCATACCGAACCTTCATTTTTAGACAAATTCAGAATTTGTATTAAAAAAATGTTTTAATGGATGTGTAACTTTACTGATTATGGGACAGGAAGACACAAGCAAATGTCCCAGACTCAGTGCCAGTTTTATGTCTACTATTTTAGCATTTCTGAGAAGAAATGGATTGAATATTAGATTTAATGTGAGAAATTCAAGTTCAAATCCAGGGTTTAACTATGAAATTTACTAAGTAGCATTGGGAACCATAATCCTGATCTAACTAAGTTGATCGCACTCCTAAAACACTGTCAGACAAATAAATAAAGAATTACTCAATAAACAATTAAAGAAAGCATAATATGTTCAATTGCATCATTGACTAAGGTAGGTAAAGCAAATATTTTGTTTCATCCTGCGATTGAATATCTGAATGTCAGTGGCGTGTAGCCATAAGAGATCACCCAAGGTCAGTTCTTTGACAGTGTCTTTTTAGAATCAAGTAGTAACACATTTGAAATAGTACTGAAAACTTATCTTGGAAACAACAGTCATAAGGAAGATTGTTGGTTCAAATAACCACAAGCTTAGTCAGTCCACTGCCCTTTTCAGTTAGGCTTATTGTCTTCTGGAAACCTAATATTCCTGGCCATCTAATGTAAATACCTGGCTGGTACATAATACATAGTTCAGTAACAAATACAGAAGATTCTCCTGAGCTGAGGAAACTTTATTGCGGCTGCAAGAACAGAAGTGAAGCAAAATCAAACCATTTGATTTATTAGACAGGCAATAAAGATGGCATCTAAAAGTGGGCATTACATGCTAACAGAGGCTTGATGGGACTTATTAACTCCCTTATGTTCCATGTTAGGTTTTCTTTACTGCCATTCTAACACACATTTGCCTTTATTGCAATAGCACTACAGTAATTGATATTTAATTAATGATCTTCTGAATGTCTTTGAAATACAATGCCTCCTTTTTAACAATACCCAAATTCACCACTTTTCCATTGGACTCAATGGGCACCAGTGTATTTATCCTCTAGAATTAAGACATTAAGATAGGGAGCATTCCTTGGTTTTTTCCCCCAACCTGTTGCTGAGCTTCACTGCTGCTTTGTCACAAACACTAGCAAGAAATCATGCATCTTCAGCAGGATTTATTTGTGTATGGAGTGGGGGTATGAGAGAGGGAGAATGAATTTTCCCTCTCTCTCAACAACTCTGGTCAAATTTGTTGGTTTCCAATAGCCTGATTAACTAACATCATGAAAAGCAGGTCCTTGGTGAAAAAGGGGGACTTTCTCCTTCCTTCTACCAACTTTATTCAAGATAAAGAAAAGAAGAATAGAAAAGGAGAGGAATAAATATAGATGTGATGTTTCTGTTTTTGTGTAAATGGGTATGGAATTTCAGGTCCTTTACTTTGTAACCAATGTGATATTTTCAGCTGAAAATAAGCCTATCTGAACATAGGAACTTGAGGTGGGGGATCCTACTCTTAATATACCCAGACCTAAGGTGCTTGTCAACCAGTTGGTGTACAGTAGTGAGTGACCATGGGCCAATCACTCTCTCTCAGCCCTAGGAAGGGGGCAATGGGAAACCAATTCCAAAATCTTGTCAAGAAAAATGTAGGGACTTTATAGCAGTGGTGAAATGTAAAATTTGTTACTACCAGTTCTGTGGGCATGGCTTGGGGGTGTGTTTGTTAATGTGACTGAGTGGGCGTGGTCAACTTTTTTTTTTTTTACTTTTAAAAGCATTTTTTGTACAATCTCTTCGGCCGAAGAGATTGCATAAAAAAATGCTTTTAAAAGCCTCTGACAATCCCAGCTGAGACGCACGGTCATCAGAGGCTTGGTTTTTTTACTTTTAAAAGCATCTTTTCGGCCGAAGAGGTTGTAGAAAAAATGCTTTTAAAAGTAAAAAAAAGCCTCTGATGATCGCGTGGCTCATCTGGTTATGGGGAGTGGGGGGGCAGGGATTTTTGCTACCAGTTCTCCGAACCACCCGCCGCCATCGCTACCGGATTGGGCAATCCGGTCCGAACCAGGAGCATTTCACCCCTGCTTTATAGTATTATCAATAATATTAACCCCCAAAGAATCAATCACACAAACAAAAAAAAGAGTCTGTCAAAGAAGCTTTTGAAGCAAATTCTAGCAAGCATGTTCAGAAGCCTCTGCACAGCCTAAACATGTGTGTCATGTGACAGTTTGTGCTGCCAAACTTGTTTAGAAGCCATGTTCTTGAATGAAATACATAGAACGTTACACAAGAAAAGCTGAGTTTGGAGCAGAGGATAAAAAGTCTTTCCCACTGCTCTGCTAAACAAACTCTAACCTGCACTCATCTGCAAAAATGTTCACTCAGGCCTTTTTATAAATCTGTAATTCCTCAATTCAGGGTAGAGTCAGGGCAACTGGATGGAGCTGAGTGTTTACTGGCCAGGTGCCCTTCCTGATGCCATGTGGAGATCACAGCAGATATTGTTTTCATTCAGACCTATATTGTGTGTTATCTCATACTGTTTCTCACACTGTGCTTATAATTATTTGTTATTTCAGGAAATGGAATAAGTTCAGGAAATCTAAACAATGATAGCCATATTGCTATTACTACCACTACTACTATTACTACTACTACTACCGTAGTGTCCTTTCTTATCTTCAACATCCATGAACAAATGATGTTTAAATAATGCATAATTTTATACAGCAATCAGACTTGGGTTATTTTATGCACCAAAATGTCCAACAGCTTTTTATTACAAACTACAGCAAATGGCTGAGAAAAAAAAAAGCCTCTATAATAAGGCATTCAATTATCTTCTTTCAGCTTGGTAAATCTAACTGCCTTTTAAATTCAGAGGCATTGATTTATTCCCACTGGGTCAGATGACAAAAGTTCTGTTAAATAAACATTCCAGAACAGTTGCTAGAACTGAAGCCTGCCTGGGGCATTTGGGTCCCATAATTACAAATTAAGACAAGATAATTAACGGGTATATATTTCTGTTGAGGTATGATATTTAGAAGTCTGTTTTCCTTCCCCCATTGCTATTATGAATAAATTATTATACCCCATTTCATAAAATGAAGTTTATAGAAAGGATTTGGGAGCAGAATATTGTAGAGAACAAAGTGTTATCCATTTTATGGCATCATTTTCCACCCACAAATGATATCCTTGATCTTTCAAACCCACATTTATGCATTAACTTTCAGATCAATGTGAATAAATGTTAAGTAAAATTTACATAATATGTAAACATTTTAGGATATTATTAATATATTGTTATTATTTGAATTCTGTTTTCCGTATAACTTTCCCCCATTTCTGCTTTCTCCTCTTCCTCTTTCACATCCCAGGGGATCTTACAGTACTTTTTTTTTTTTTACATCTTTATTAGATATCTTCTTTTAGCTTTGTGCAGTGGATTAATTTCAGGAGGTAGGCAAGGAGAGGAGCAGAAGGATATTCTCTTGCCTTAACTTGCCCCTATGGTTTCACTTTCCATGGACCAATCCAAAGACTCATTTCCAACGAATCCATGAGTAGGAAGAGGGCAACTTGCCCTGTGCCTGTCTTTTCTATCTGTTTATTCACTCTTGAAGGACAGACAAATAAGACAATCTGCCTAGAAGATTAGTATGTACTATGATTGCTGGGTATTCCTTGAAAGATGCTGCCTCCCTGGTGCCAAGAGAGGCCTTCAGAGAAGCCAGAGTGGCTGCTACTCACCTATCTGCATATGGTGCTAAGGAAGGGATGGAAAAAACCTCCTGGATCCACAGATTGCTGCTCATACAGTGGCCAGTGTCTCTACTGTTCTTCCCTCCCACACAAGGCTTCTATCCCGCCCTCTCACATTGTGACATAGATCCTTCCAGGTCCGTGCCATTGGTTAAAAGGAGAGTGGAAGGAAAGGTGGGTGGGGGAGGAGCGAGGTTGTTAAGGACTCACTTGCTGCTTAGTAACTCTATTCCCTCTCTGGTAAAGGAGGAAGGGAGGAGGAAGAAAAACTGGCAGGGGAGAGGGAAAAAAAGTTCTGAAAAGATCATTACTCAGCATGAGCTATTAACTGCACACATGTGGGGGCAGGAAGTGTGCAGCGGTGCCCATCCTTCCATGGGATGTAAAATTGCACAGCTAATGGAGTAAAAATGCCAGCGAATCTCTAGCTGCATAGAACCATAACAGGAAAGTAGCGCTGCAGGTAAAAAAAAAAATATTTGCAGGATAACTGAGCAAGCAGACGAAACTTAGGAGGAAAAGGCATAAAAAATACATTCTTTATTGGCCAAGTGTGATTGGACATACAAGAAATTTGTCTTGGTGCATATGCTCTCAGTGTACATACTGTAAAAGAAAAGATACATTCGTCAAGAATCATAAGGTACAACACTTGATAGTCATAGGGAACAAATAAGTATATTTTATATAACAAATATAAAATATCCTTATTTGAACACCACAATCATCGTGATTGCCATGGATAACTTGAGCTGAAGCATCATTTGAAAATAAAATTCTTCCATAGAACTAATGATTCATTTTTTTAAAATCATATATAAAGTTTGGGGGGAGAGATATGTGAAATGTGCTGTAGCAAGCAAACAGCCCTCCCTGAGAATAAAACCAAACCTCAGTGACTGACACTACACTCATACAGCACCTTTTAACATTGCTGTTCTGTTCACGCTTACTTATAAATAAATTCCACTTTGTTCACTGAAGTTTATTTACTGTCTAAACTTTTGCACCTAAATGGTGTTTTTGGAACCCAGCCTAATGTATGCAAAACATGGCATCCCAATTTAAAGAACACATTATATAAATTAGAGAGCCGTGTTCCTAAAACCTAAATGCAGTGAAGTACATTTCAAATGCATTGAGATTCTCTTGGCACCCCAAAATCCAAAACAATCTTTGTTGCTTACTTGCACCTGGCTGAAGAAGGAACCTGGTCTCCTATTGCTGTTGCTGCTGTGCAAGAATTTGTAGGAAGAGTCTGTTCAGCTTTTCTTTTCAACCATGCTCTATTATTAATCATGAGTTACAGGGTTTTTATTTATTTATGTGAGTCAGGGAGGAAATCAAAGTGAATGTTCAAGGGATGAGTTGGACGTGCTGCCCATGTACAGAGAGAATGTCCTCGAGAAAAAAAATTGATAGGCAAATATGAGGAATACCCCAAGAATTCAGAGGATTCATTTCACTTGACTGATATTAGGTGGGAGATTATAAAATGGGATGGCCAGACTCGGTCCCTTAAACATGGGCACTTGGTTGGAGCACAGTTACTGTGATCAGAAGTCATATTCATGGCAAAAACAGAGGTTATGCATTTGCCTAGCCTAAACTGTTGCTGAATATATCTGTCTTAGGATAATGTTGCAGGAACCAGCCTGGGTCAGTCACGGAGACTAGAGGTTTAGTCTTTGTGCTGGACCTCATGAGTTGCTTTCCAATTATTTTTTGTGAACCCCTGTAAACATTTGGTATACTCTATATTACTAACACCTCTCTGTGGTGAACATCCCTTGATTGCTGCCACTTGGAGCTTTTAAATCTACAGACCTTTTGGTTTAGGTGGGCTTCTTTAAAATGTTGTCACTGTCAAAAATTGGCTACTGTGGAGGGGACATGCCTATTCCTAACTATCCTGATGAAGGTAAGGTAAAGGTAAAGGTTCCCCTTGTACATATGTGCTAGTCATTCCTGATTCTAGGCGGTGGTGCTCATCTCCGTTTCAAAGCTGAAGAGCCAGCGCTGTCTGAAGACGTCTCCGTGGTCATGTGGCCGGCATCACTAAATGCCAAAGGCACACGGAACACTGTTACCTTCTCACCAAAGGTGGTCCCTATTTTTCTACTTGCATTTTTTACGTGCTTTCGAACTGCTAGCTTGGCAGAAGCTGGGGCAAGTAACGGGAGCTCACCTTGTTACGCAGCACTAGGGATTTGAACCCCTGAACTGCTGATTGACAAGCTCAGCATCTTAGCCACTGAGCCACCATGTCCCTCTGATGGAAGATAGGTATTCATAAAATACTAGGAAGTGAACTAACCCTAACCCTACTCCTCATGCAAAATATATCCTGGGAGAAATTTTGAACATATGTACTCTTGCTGGATAAACATTTTATCCCATGAAATATTTCTTCCCATATCTAGGTCATGAAGTAGGCTAATATATGTACTTCATGTCTTCTCTTCCTGGTTGGAAATGTGTATATTTCAACATTAACAGTTCAGAAAACAAAGAGGTTGAGGATTTATAATATACTCTCTCAATCCTTTTTTCAGGAAAAACATGCAGAGATACCCAACTCATTTTATAAATAAAGTGCTGGGAAATGAGAAAGTTATTGACATGGCTTTCCTAATAAAAAGCTAACCTTAATATTGTTTTTTGACCCATTAGGTTTCTGTAGATGATAATAGCACATCTGTGCATAAGAAGAGGTTGCTGAATCAGATCATCTAAGCTTAATGGCTAGTCCAGCATTCTTGCTTTATAGATGCCTTTGAGAACATTAAAAGTAGAACATGAGGACAAGATCCTCCCCGCCTCATTACTCTTCTCCAGTATGCAAGTAATATATATAAAGACATTAAAAGTATTCTGCCCTGCTTTCTATCTAAGCTGATTATTTGATGATGATATATCTTCTGGCTTCTTCTTCTCTTTCTCTTTCTCCCTCTCCCTCTCCTTCTCCTTCTCCTTCTCCTTTTTTCTTTTGATGTATGCATTATTATTACTTCTTGTTACCTAGAATTGACAGATTGGCCAGGTTACAAAAAAATTAAATAAATGAAGTAGTAACAGACATGATACTTTGCCTCCCTGAGGTAGTATTCCCCCATCAAAAAGGACTTTAGAAAAATGCTGTTAGAGGTGGGATGCTATTCTCAACTGCCAAGGTTCAAAATAAAAACCTAAATGATAATGTGACTTGCTTGTATCTGGCTTAATGTATTGTATGAACACAATGACAGTAGCTTATAAATCACAGTGTATGCCTTAGAATGACAAATAAACCTAATAAACTGCTTTTTTATTCATTTGACCTCATTAAACAAAATATACCTGAATACTGTATAAGGTGAATCACTATGGGATATTACTTAAAATAGTTTAAAGCATTATTGGTACTTCCAATTTGTGAATTTGCACCAAAGTGGGTTTATTAAAAATTAGGTGAAAGTCATGAGGGGGGTCCTTAAAAGAGAAGAAATGTATATATGGAAATAAATGGACTCTTTCATTTAAAAATCTGCTAAAAGATTCTAGATATACAAAGTAGTATTAGAAAGGTTTGTCAACAGACTTTAAATTTCTCCATTTCTTAATTTCAGATTTGGAGTTCACCCAGTGGTGAAATCTAAAATTTGTTACCCCGGTTCTGTGGGCATGACTTGGTGGGGGGTGGGGTAATGTGATTGGGTGGGCGTTGCCAATTTTTTTTTTCTTTTAAAACCATTTTTTCTACAACCTCTTCGGTGAAGAGGTTGTAAAAAATGCTTTCAAAAGGCTCTGACAATCCTAGCTGAGTTGCCTGATTGTCAGAGGCTTTTTAAAAAACCCTCTGCTGATCAGGCAACTCAACTTGGATCGTCAGAGCCATTTAAAAGAAAAAAAGCCTCTGATGATCATGCGGCTCAGCTGGGTATGGGGGGGTGGGGCAGGGATTTTTGCTACTGGTTCTCCGAACCACGCGCCTCCATCGCTACTGGATTGGGCGATCCGGTCCGAACTGGGAGCATTTCACCCCTGAGTTCACCTCATAGTAAGTCATAATATGAGTTTGTTGAGTTTTGGCAAAACATATTATGTGAACCAAATGAGTCTGAGAATATGAGGTCAGATTTCTTCCCAGCCAGTAATTTAGACAAGACACGTTTTTCCCTTTCTCAACACTACCAGTTTTGGGCTGCAAAACTCCAGCCAATACTACTCATTGGCAAAGTTTTAAGAGTTTTCTGTTTTATTTACTATTATGTAATGGTCATCCAGATTTTTTTTCAGCCCTGATTTGGTACAATTACCCTTAGACACACTCTCTTTGAATATTTTTTACAACCTAATTTTCTAAATCTGTCAGAATGTCTATGGGGATTCTCAGTCATCCAAGTCATGGAAGCAAAACGTCTTCAAAGAAAAACAAGGAAGTCCAGTTGCCTCTTGAAAAAGCTGCTTTGGGATGATCTGCCAGAATGATAAGTTTCTCATTCTAACAGCCCATTCAATTAACCTGAACATTTTTAATTTCGTTAATAGGTCTTACTTTGCTCCAGGAAGAATGCTATTCAATTCTCAAATTAGAGTTCTTAATCACCCTCCCTGGTTTCTCTGGTATTGAACTGGCTGATTGTGTCAAAGATACTTCATTCTATTTGTTCTTTGGTGTAGTTCGATCTCTTAGTGACTGATATCTTTCTCTTTTCTTGATCCTGGAGCCAAAGGAGACAGACACAGGGCTATCTTAACAGCATTATAGGTCCCGGGCAAAGCAGTCTACTGGCACCCCTATGATAACTACTCACAGGAATAAAGATGGAAATGGTTGATAAAATTAAACATATATTTGCATGTTAGCATTAATTAAAAAATGCACTAAAATGTAATAAATATGTTGCTGTATTTATATGATACAAGGTGCATTGAAGAGTTAACATACACAGATTAGTATGGGGCCCCTAGGCTTATGGGGCCCAGGGGCAAATGCCCATCAGGCCCATGCGTTAAGACAGCCCTGTCACAGACACATCTGTTTATGTGTGTGTAGATATAATATATATGTATATGTATATGTATATGTAATTGTATATGTAATTGTATATGTATATGTATATTAGATTAGAGTACAATTATCCCTTTTAAATTCTCGGCACCTTCTTTCGGCAGCAATGTAACATGAGCTTCCCTCCATGAATCAGGAATTTTTGAGCCCGTCAAAACCTCGTTAAAAATTTCCATTAATTTTGGTTGTAGAATTTCTTCCAGTTTTTTGTATATTTCTCCTGGGAATCCATCTGGGCCAGGTGATTTGTTGTTTTTAAGTTTGGACAGGGCTTTTTTGAACTCTTCGGTTGTTATCTTAGCATTGAGCATCTCCTTCTCTTCCTCTGTTATTTGCGGGAGCTCCGCCTCTGCCAAATATTGATCTATTTTTCCCTCCGAGGTCTCCTCTTCTTTATATAGGGATTCATAGTACTCTCTCGCTCTTTCTAATTTATCTTCTTCTTTATTTAAGAGATTTCCCTCCGCATCTTCTAATATCTGGATTGTCCCTTTTTCATTTTCCTTTTTTAATTTATAGGCCAGCCACCTGCCCGATTTATTAGCGTTCTCAAAATAGTGCTGTTTTGTTCTTTTTATTTTTTGGGCTAGCTCTTCTTGGTCTAGAATGTTTAATTTATGTCTCCACACCATCCAATTTTCCTTTGCTACAGTGTCACCAGGCATTTTTTGGAGTTTCCTTTCTGCTTCATCTAGCTGTTTGATGAGATCTTCCCTGGATTTTCTTTTTAGTTTGTTTTTATATGCGGAGTAGGATATTATTACCCCTCTCAGGTATGCCTTCAATGTATCCCATACTATTTCGCTGGGTGTCCCTTGGTTCTCATTTTCTCCAAAAAAAGTCTTGATTTCTCCTTTCAATTTTTCTACGAACTCTTTGTCACATAATAGTTTTGTATTTAGCCTCCATCTCTGTTGTTTCTTTCTCTTTACATTTCTCCATTTTATTTCCAGAGGGTTATGATCTGCCCAGATGTTTGGGCTAATTTCTGCCGTCTCAATTTCTAAACCTAGCGTCCTAGTGACCCAAGCCATATCTAACCTCGACCATGACTGTTGTGAGTTGGAATAGAATGTAAATTGTCTTTCAGTTGGGTGCAAAGTTCGCCATATGTCAATTAAATTCACTTCCTCCACCAAATCAAAAAAGGCTTTTGGCAAGGTCGCCCTTTTATTTTTGTTCATTTTATTGCTTTTATGGTCATTAACTGGGTCTATAATTCCATTGAAATCACCTATCATGCAAATTTCATTGTGTTCCATATTCCCTAATTGTTCACGTAGCTTTTGAAAGAATTCTCCTTGTTTTTTATTTGGAGCATAAATGCCCACTAGTAACATTTTAGAGTTTTCTTTCGTGACTTCAACCATAAGTATTCTACCTTTTGTATCATTATATTTCAATTCTGCTTCAATACCTTTTTTAACATAAATTGCTACCCCTCTCTTTCTTTTTTCTGCTAATGAGGTGAATAGTTTACCAAATTTTTTATACTCCAGACATTTGCCCTCATCCTTTTTTATATGGACCTCCTGTAGACAGATTATATCCATATTTTGTTTTGCTAGCTTTGTGAGTGTTAATTTCCTTTTTTTGCTGTCATTTAAACCATTAACATTTACTGAAATTAGTTTCAGATCCTTCATTCCTGATTTCCTTGCTCGGTTTTAGTTCTTGTTTAGTCTTACGGCTCTTACTGGTCTTGTTTATTTCTCCTTGGCTTCTCCTTCGGTCTTCTTCTCCTCCGCGGTTTCTTCCTCTTCTAGATTTGTCACCTCTATTTCCTCCTTACTACTTTGTTCTTCTTCTGCACCCCTTAACTGGTCGAGAAAATCTTGTGCTATGCTCAAGCTGTCTATTTTTATTTTTCTCCCCTGCCAGGTGATTAGCATCCCCTCTGGCAGGAGCCATCTAAATAGTATATTTCTTTTGTTCAATTGCGCCGCCAAAAATCTATAGCTTTTTCTCACCTCCCTCACTCTTCTCGGAATCTGTTTCAGTATTATCACTTCCTTTCCTCTGTATGTTATTTGACCGTCCCTCGCCATATTGTATAAGATGTCTTTTACTTTCTTTCTTGCGAATCTAATATGAACTTCTCTGGGGAGCCTATTTCTCCTCGCATAGTTTGTTTGCACTCTATAGACGTCGTCCAGTTCTCTAATAATTTCACGTTTGTCTTGTTGGAGTATTTCTGCAATTAATTCCGCCATCTTCTCTCCCAAATCCTCATCTTTATCTTCTTCCACATTTTGAAAGCGCAAGTAGAACAACGCCCTATCCATCTCTAATTGTATTAATGAGTCTTCTAGTTCCTTATTTTGCATCGTCAGCGTCTGGTCTACCATGTCCAGCTTCTTCTCATTTTGTTCTATTTTTTGCTCCGCCTTCTGGATCCTTTGTTCATTGTTCGAAATTGAGACTTGAATCTCATTCATCTTCTGGTCCAGTTGGTGGATATCTGTTTTTAGTTCGGTGTGATTGTTAGACATTTTCTCCTGCATGGCCATCATCGTTTCTTGAATTAATGTCAATGTTGACTGTACTGTTAGTAATGTTGATGTTGCTATGGCCTTGTCCATTTTTTGTGATCCTTCCATTGATTTTTGAGTAGCCGGGGAGGTCATGGATATGGTGGGATTTGAGGGGGTCTTCTTCCCTGTTTTCAGGATCGTTGATGATATGCTCGTCATTTCTTCCAGGATTATTTTTTGTTCTCTAATTATTTTCTCGATGTTTCTCCAAATTTTCATACACTGACTGTCACCTCTTTTTATGTTTCTTCAGCGTATAAGAGGCAATTTTTTTTTTATCAAACAATATCTATTTATCAGTCTATATCACTTCCAGTCTCTATTCTAAATAGAATTAACAATCAATATCAATTTATCAATCTACCTCACTTCCAGTCAGTATCTTACGTGGATAACAAGAGTTGATTTATAACTTATAATTATGTAATTATAATAATAATTAATTTGTGTAATAAATAGTAATTAATTGATAGAAGCTTATTTCTACTTATTACTACTTATTTCTACTTCTACTTATTAGTGATTAATTCAAGACCTAGTAGTTCAAGTCACAATAACCCAATTGCTCCTAGGTAAATCTATAATCAGTAGCTGAAATTCATGTCTAAATTACTGCTTAAAAAAAATTATTAATTCAAATTTCTATACTTCTAATTACCAATAAGTTAATATATGTAAGTATTATAATTCTAATATAGCAATATATCAGTATATGAAATATATGAAAATAGTATTTGTACAGGTAAATGTAGATAAATATAATTAAGTACAATTAAATAGTTAAATAAGTAAGTATAAATCTAATAGACTCTATAAAGGTATATCTTATATATAAACAATTAATTACTATAGAGATTTACGCTTCTTGTTAATAACAGTGTTAATATGCAGAAGATCAAGGTATCAAAAAAGAAGGTTTTTTTTTGTTTTGTTTTTTCAGAAAAAAGAGGAAAAAGGGGAGGAAATTATCCAAGTTTTAGTTGGGAACAAACAAATATTTCCACGGGTAAAGGGGTGGTATCCTTTCTCACACCGCCGCCGGTTTCCTCTAGTCCTTTCTTCTTCCCCCGTTTACTCTGCCACAGTCAAAACTCTATGGTAAGCCTCGGAGCTAGATCGTCTCTGTGCCTGTCCTTTTCAATTTGCACTGTCAGATTTCTTCAATGGATGCACTTCCTGTTCTCTGGAACAATTAGAAAGAGTCCAATCTCCGATTTAGTTCATCTCTCTGCTTTGACCAGCAAATAAGAACGAAATTTCTTCTGGATTCTTTTAGCTTCCTTACTCCCTGTGCCCACCGATCCTCTTCTTGTGCAGGCAATTTAGCGTCCTCGGTTTCTTATCTTCGCGCCGGCTTGTCGAGCTCCATGATCTTTCAGGCTATTTTCCACTCTCCGTCGCCGCTCTTTTCCGTTTAAAACCTTTCCACCCGACTCCGCCGGCCCCTTACTGATGTTCGCTTTCACTTGGGCAGAGAGGACACGGTTCAATCTCGGCACTGCAGCCTCCGATCTTCCTTGCTTCCCATCTGATTGTCAGCTACCACAGCTTCGGGTCAGCCATTGAAAGGCTGACTTCACACGCGTCGGTTTGGCAAAGCCGCCCGGTTTTGCGAGAAGTGTTTGCACTTCACTTTCTCGCTCGCCCAACTCTCTCTATTGTCTGCGGGACTCTCCAGGACCCACGCCCCCGAAGGGATCCCCAAGACGTGGTGACAGGCAGTGTTGAGGAGTGGCGATCACTCACTCAGCACCATGTCACTGCAGCTCGCCGACCGGAAGTCCCCCCTTTTAAATTCTCATCTGTAATCAATATATGGATTCATTAAAGTTTCCCGTTACATTTTATTGCCTGGAAAAAGAAATAATTGTAGAGCAGCTCTCCCCAACCTGCTGATCTCCCCAAGTGTTTGGCTTCAACCTTTATTCTGAGCTCTTCTTTTGTGATATGGTACGGATGAAGATCATCAAGTTAAAAAAGGTTTTCCTTTTCCACAATGCCCTATGGAGCTCTGGGCTTCTGTTATAGCAGAGAGTAACATCTCTTGCAGCATTATAAAACCATTATTGGTACTTCCAAAACATTAGTATGTCGATGGACTATGATCAGCAGAGTGCTCAGATTCATCTGAAGAGCAGAAACCTCCCAGGTAGCACAAAGAGTGCAAGGAAACCTTTCTTATTACTGCACTCTGATGCAGGACTAAGGATATCTCCCCTTACAAATGTTGTCATGTTATGAAACGCAAAGCAAATTCTCAATTCTAATTACAATAGAGGACAGCTGTCTCTTTTCGTGTCCATCTTGTTCTTGACTACAAAAGCCCAATGATTCAGCAAAGTTTATACTGAGTTAAGCTGTAGTCTAGATCAGGGATGTCAAACTCAAGGCCTGAGGGCCGGATTCAACCCATGGGCAGGGGTGAAATCCAGCAGGTTCTGACAGGTTCTGGAGAACCGGTAGCAGAAATTTTGAGTAGTTTGGAGAACCAGCAAATACCACCTTTGGTGGAGATTTTGCAATAACCTTCCCCCAGGAGTCGGGAGGGAATGTGGATTTTGCAGTATCCTTCCCCTGCCACACCTACCAAGCCATGTTCACCAAGCCACACCCACAGAACCGGTAGTAAAAAAAATTGGATTTCACCACTGCCCATGGGGTACTTAGATCTGGCCCATGGGGCTGTCCTGGAAACAGTGAAGGACCGGCCCATGGTGCCTCTGCCAGTCAAAATGGAGCTCAGGAGGGCCATGTGTGGTCCTGGTGAGCTCCATTTTCGCTGGCAGAAGGTTGCAGGAGGTTGTTGCAGCTGAAAACGGAGCTCAGGAGCTTGTTTTCACAGGCAGAGCACTTGGGCCACCACAGGCACCCCTGACACAAGTGACATCGAGCTGGCCATGCCCACCTGGCTACCCCACTCCCCAAGGTCAGATACAACCCTGATGCGGCCCTCAATGAAATCGAGTTTGACACCCTTGGTCTAGATTGGGTGAAATAGGTTTAGAACACTTTCCTGGCAAGTAGCGCACAACAATGGTGAAACCCAAATTATTTTACTACCGGTTCTATGGGCATGGCTTGGTGGGCATGGCAGGCGAAGGATACTGCAAAATCTCCATTCCCACCCCACTCTGGGGCCAGCCAGAGGTGGTATTTGCCGGTTCTCTGAACTGCTCAAAATTTCTGCTACTGGTTCTCCAGAACCTGACAGAACCTGCTGGATTTCACCCCTGGTGCACAATCAAGTTTTACAAAGAAGGCTTTGAAAAATTCCTGTTACAAATACCCTATAGTTGACACTTGGGGAACTACAAAGCAAGGGTGGTAGGGTAAATAGAGGGGAAATGTCACATTTATTTTCCTTTAAATTCCATTTGGGTGCCCTGTTCTGTTATGATTGGTTTTTTATGGAATGGAAGGTCCAGTGCCTTCTGTTTCTCCCCCTATAATCATGCTGCTTCTTGTTTCTTTCCTGTTGTTCACATACCTGAAGTACATCTGAAGATAGTGGCCTGCTTCTACCATGTGGTTTCAAATTCCTATGATTTCACATGGTCTATTAATCATACAGAAATAAAATGTTTTAGTAGTTCTCCCTTTGGGCTTAAGTAGAGCAGAATATTGGAACCAAGAAGTGCACATCTTCCAAAAAAAAAAAAAAAAAAGTATGTTGGAAGGTGTTTTGTTTACCTTTAATAGAAATGCACATGAAGATAGCTGTCCATGAAACATTTTACTGTCACAGCTGAAACTCCTACTGATGTTCAGTATTCAGTGTCTATCAATAAACCATACCTCTGTAAACTTACAAGAAAAATGCTAAAACCATGCCAAGTCTAGCAGTGTTATTTTTAGCTCCTGGTCTTAAAAAAATAATCTAATGAAAATGTTGTAGATTGGCTTCCCTTAACCTGGGCGCCCTGTAGCTCCAAAATGTCCCAGTCATCCTAGCTTTTGGTTATGCTGGCTGGGAATACTTATAGTTTTAATTTATATGGAAGTTACCTGGTTGGGGAGAGTTATTACAAGTTGTGATTTAATAGTAGGCATGGATGCCTTAAAATAAGAATTAGTTGGCGGTATCAAAAAGAGTTATTATGAAACATTGGAAACATGAATCTACATTTGTTGATATACGTATATTACTTGTCAATAGTTAAACTTGTTTTCTTTCAGCAAAGAGACAGAAAAGAAGGAACAATGAATTATTCAAAGCAGCCCTCTGAATAATTAGCATGATATTTTTCAATTCTGTATATCTCCCAATATGTCACAATGGGAAATAAAGACCTGATTAAATTTTATATTCATAAAAAAGAAAATTAAGTAATTTATGTATGTACATATGTGCATGTATATGTTTGTACACAAATACATTTGCATGTAGCTTTTCATATATAAAAAAACATTTCTATATTGAGAACTCTGCCTATTCCCAAGGCTAGATTTGCGTGTGGCATGCAGATCCTCTAAAAAACATCTCAGAAGAAACATAAAATTAAGGATGTAATTTTGTAATTAAAAAGTTAAACAGTAATTCCTGGATTCAGAACAAACTAATTTTCCCTCTGTTGCTGCATTTGGCAGTAGAATTCAGTACGTTAGGCAGCCAATGCTGTAGCCACAAAATTGCCCCAGCAATGCAGAATTTTACTGTGGATTTTATTTTAAAAACCGGTCACTTCACTTTGCGTAAACATTTCTGCCTTTCAGTATCAGCGCCTTTTAGTTCCTGCAAATGTTTCCACTAAACATACTTCAGTTCAAATCCTGTGGTTGAGACCTTCAATAGAACATCTGCATGCCATGACCAGCCCTTTTGTGGGATAATGAACGGATTCAGAGGTTACAGTATTTGCTGACTTGCTCCCAATTGCTCCCTGAAATATTGACATGTGGAACAAGCCAGACTAGCTTTCCTGAAAGTGTAAGATCAATGATTCCCATTCTGTTTCCTGCTACTTTGAATAACAGTCAGCAGACCTGGGCCCCTCATTAGAAAATACAGCTGTACTGCATTTCCAAATGTGTACAGTAATAGCACACACTGCAGCCAACAAATTCTTCGGAGCTCTGGTTTCCATAGGGTTGGATGCTACAGATTTGCATTTTATTTCAATCTTAATAAATCCAATCCCCAATGTACCAAAGAGGGACAGCAGAGTTGTGCACGTTATCCTATCCACCCTTGGATGCCAATGCAAAAAACACACACAGTATATTTCATTTATTCATGCAGCATTTGGGGAAAAGATGCTCTTATTGATAAATTGCAGTAAGCAAGGCCTTCCCATGCCTTCTATAAGAGGACTATGCTCTTTGAGGGGTGCTTTATTGCAATGGAGGCAATCACATTGCTTCACAATGTAATGCCGCTCCTCACTTCAGACAGCAAAGCAAAAGGACCACACATTTCATATTGCCGCAACTGCACCTTACAAATGCCAGAAGCTTTCAGGCAGCCTGCAAAGAGGATTGTGTGAAGGAGCCTGTGTAGAGAGACACAGAACACCCCATTGAAGGGAAGCATATTGGCTGTTTGTTTTGGCAAGGTGTACCTCATCATATTTCTGGTATAAAGCACCTCACGGAGGAGAATCCAAGCCATCTCACACAAGCTTACTTAATCATTCATACTGCTGTACGAATGAAGCCTCTACTTTGACCTGTAGCCTAGTGATGTGGCCAATAGGAATACTGTGCAGATTAAGTGTATGTCTAAAAATGTCATGGCTTGATTTACAACTGCTCTTGTATCTCTCCTTCCTATGTCTTTTGAAAATATTTTGGTTCATTTAGGCCAGCTTTTCTTAAAGTGTGGTCCCAGAATCCGAAGATCCTCTCCAGGGTCTGCAAAGTCAAAATTATTTGTTAGCTTATATTGATAAACATCTAGCTTGCTGTTTACCATATTAAATATTAAAATGGATGCATCTGCTGCCACTACCACTTCTCTTGATTATTTGATGGGATTTTAATATTGCATTAAACAATTGTGAGAAGTGGTAGTAGCAGTGAAGGCATCCATTTTAATGATTAATGTGGTAACTAGCTCTCAATATAACCCATATAAACTAAAAAAATTTGGTGGTGGGTCCTCTAAAATGTTTAAGTCATGATCAAAATGTATCTTACAAGTAGTCCTTGATTTATAACTACAGTTGGGACTGAATTTTTGGTTGCTAAGCAATTAAGCAATTAAGTCATCACAAGACTGAATCTAATTTCACAACCGTTTTTACCACATTGTTAAATGAATCCATGGTTATTAGGTGAATCACACAGTTGTTAAACCTCCCCAATTGACTTTGCTTGCCAGAAGCCAGTTGGAGAGATAACAAATTATGATCATATGATTGCAAGATGCAACACCATAAGTGCGACCTGGTTGTCAAGTAATCAAATTATGATCATGTGACTGCAAGGATGGTGTGATAGTTGTAACTTTCAAGACCAAGTCTTTCAAGTCAGTTTTTCTGAGGTTGTCATTAATTTCAAATCATTGTTAAATGAACAGTCATATGTTGAGGACTACCTGTATGTGGTTACTAGGAGTACAAAATTACTTGATGGCATACAATTAATCCAGTAATTTTTAAAAGTGGGAAGTGGTCCTGAGAGAAAATAGTTTCAAAACTACTTATGTAGATTGAGTTTCTAACGGTTCCAATAGTAACTAACCTGATGGTCACCAAAAAATTTAGGGCACTCATATTGGGCTGGATAATTCAGATGATCACTAGATGGCAACAAAGAGATTTTAAAAAAATCAAATATGTTGTCTCAATCTAGTGGTTGCATGGATTTTTGCAGTTGAGATATGGCAGACCTAGAAAGCTTTAGATTTCAGCTCTTCTATCATCCTCAGTAGCCCAATTAGTGGCAGAAATTACAGAAGTTGTAGCTGAAAACATTTGGAGTAGTTGCTTACTCCTGTTGTAAGCATGTATAAGAAAAAACATATTGATCTGGAAAGACTTGGAATAAAACTCCCACTCAGTTATATAGCTGACAGACAAAGCTGTTATCCAAATCTGTCCTATTTCTGTAATATCCGAGGTTAGGAAACAGATGTTTTGGTTTAAGCACAGATAAAAGAAATGCAGAATTTAAACCCTGGTGCTGGTATGTTAATATGGCCAGGTTGCTGCATTCTGCAGTCGGCATTCATCTAGGGCATGGCAATAAATCTCTCTTTAGGAATGCAAATCCAACACATGAATTCAGGAGTAGAAGATTGAAGGCTGAGGTACAGATACGTTGTCCTCATTGCAGGCCAGACACAAAATAACCCTTTATAACAGGGGTCCCCAACCCCCAACCCCCAGTCCGCAGATCGCTATTGGTCCACGGCCAGTTGGCAACCTGGCTATGCATGTTCAAGTGGTGGGCAAGCATAGAAACCCCCATTTGTGCAAGCAGCATGTGTGCATGCAAAAACATCCCCTTCTCTCTGCCTCTGCCACTGTTGCTGCTGGTCCAGAGAGCCAGAAAGGTTGGTGATTTCTGCCTTATAATTACAATCAGCTCCTAAAGGATCTAGGTATTTGGATTTTGTAAAAAAAATAATAATCTCAGCCTTTTATTAGCAAAGGAAAACAGCATAAGATGAAGAATTAAATACTTCTGTCCTAATATGGTAACAGGTTCCCATATAACTTCCTATTCCCATATATGCTTTGAAGTGAAATGTAAGTCAAGTAAAGCAATATGATTTGATGTGAATATCTCTAATTATGTTCAGTTTGATCCTGAGGATATACAGACTAGTAGTAGGTTTCTACCGGTTCACCCCGGTTCAGACGAATCAATAGTTGCAGCAGCAGGAGGCTCCGCCTACCCGCCTGGATGTTATCACGGACGTTCTGCGCATGTGCTCACAGTTCCGAACCAGTAGCGAAGGTAATTAAAAACCACTACTGATACAGAGCCATAATGAAGAACATGTATACTCCATACAGTTTGCGATTATCTGCTGGCAAAGTAAATATAGATATGTATCTTTTAGCAGGTCAGTAAGTGAGCTTGTTCACCATACATAGACCTTCCATAAGTGACGAAGCCATTGTGTGTGATGTTGTGTGAATCAACTCTTATTTTCAGGCTGTTATTAATTACTAATGGTCTAACTGAAGAAGTATTTCTGACCAAAGATGTGTGAAGTTAAAGCAATATTAATATTCAATTCTTCCAAATTGTTTTGGCTCCTAAGAGTAATCTTTTTTCTGCCATCAAAGTTTGCAGATTCACAGTAACTACACTGATTCTAGGAAAAGGAAAGGCTGGTTGAACATTATGGGAGACTAGAGCTGTCTTTTTGCCCTTTAGACCAGAATAAAAACTAATTTTCTCACCCCTTGCTTTCATATTATGCCTCCTATAGTGTTTTCCCCAAAGATCTTTGCTTCAATAGTTTTGTAAATCTTCTTTATATTTGTCCAAACAACATTCTAAATTAATCATGCTTTTTAAAAATACACATTCCACTCAATCACTTTTATAAGGAAACAAAAGTGTAAAATAAGATCAGTAAAATACTGATCAAATCTAAAATTGATCAGTTTTGCGCCAACCAGACCTCAAGCAATAACTTGCTCCAAAAAGTATTATTTATCTCAGTACTCTTGTATAACAGAAATGACAGTTTTCCTCACAGCTCACTTTTTACACTTTTATCCTCTCTTCCAACATAAAATCCTCCTGACTCTTAATATTAAGCAATTTCCAGTGGCACTATATTAGAGGGGAGAAAAAGAAGAAACTGTAGGTACCCACACCCATATACATCATTTGATATATATTTGTATAGAAGAATAGAACCTATGTACAACAAAGGACAAAATTGAACTATCAAGTACTACCATTTTAATACCAATAATCAGTAATAGGAATGCTATTATAGTACTACATTCCTGAGAAAATAAGTAGTAACATTTCACCTTTACACATTGGGAAGTTACCTCAATGCATAGCCTTTTGGTTAAACGAGGCCAAAGTCATTTAGTGCTTTTCATTAATAACTCTGAACTCTTTAGAGTTAGGAAGACTGAGGCAGTGGTGTTAGTATTAGATGCTTATTCAAACATAGCTACACATGCCATATGATCTACTATGTAATCTAATTCCTCACTTTCCAGCATAGAGAAATAAAGGGTGAGCAGTTCCCATTATCAGCCTAATTAACTCTTCTACTCTGAATAGGGGGAGAGACTATCACTTTCAACAACAAAATATGTTGGTTGATGATGGTCTATTTTAAACTACTATCAGTTACAACTTTCCATTCTCATCCTTCACCACTTTTTTTCCTGTTCTTTCTTCAACTCTCACTTTAAACATAGTTTTCATGTGAAAGTACCATGTGATTTCTGAAATACAGTTCTGTAAAAAAAAAAAAGTATCTTCAGCCTTCAAATTTTCTTAAGTTTTACATATTTTCTGCTACTGAATGTTAGTACTACTGGTATAGAGTGGGATAAAAAAGGCTTATTCACACTGCCCAGTTGCCCACTTGCCAGGAGGGGCAGTCAACTGTTTCCGGAAGGCAGAGATTGATTAAATTGCCTGCTATTAGTCCCCTTATTCCCCTTCAAAGTGACCTCAGGGTACCTTTTTTCTGTTCCACTTCTGAAGTACACTTTTCCTTATTATGATGTTTCTAGTGCTCCTGTCTGAGAAAGAACTGGAGAACCAGAGAAAGAACTGGAGAACGTAACAAAATATAAAGAGAATAGAATTTCTGTAGTAATAGATGGCTAGGATGCAACAGCAAAACAACTGGAACACCACTTGAACACCATCAAAATCATCACCAGTCAATTGCAAAAGGCAGCTTTATTCAGAACAGCTTACATTCTGTGATGATACCTTTAACACCATCAAACATCCATATCTACCTCTCCCAAGTCCTGGGGAAGGACTCCATAGGTGGATAAAAACGCCAAATCTAGTCTAAACATCTAGCTGACTGTGTGACCTCCTTCTCCTCCTCTTCCTCCTCCTCCTCCTCCCCCTCCTTTCTCACCTAAAATAAAGGAGTTTCACCCCCCTTCCCAAAGATCCCAAACAAATGTATGGGCCTATATTGGGGGGGGGGGCGGGGAGGATAGCAATCTCTGTTCTGGAGGGGGGAGGATGGAATGCCATAGCAGCAGGAGAATTTGTCCAATGCGGGTATGTGGTAACCTGCAGTCCAGATTAAATATCTTGCAAACTGTTGCCAAAGTGTCTCAGTGTGGACAAGTTTGCCCTATAGCAATTTAGATTCCAGCTGGCAGAATAGGAGCTGCTGAAAATTTAAATACAGGCATATGCCTAACAAATAGCATCAAAGTTTGGTAGTTTATGGCAGAGTTCCCCAACCTTTCTGGCTTTTCAGACAAGCTGGTGGTTCTGCGTGAGTGGCAGGCAAGCATGCATGTAGCTCCATTTGTGTGATCGGCGAGCACACACACATGCACGCGCTTGCCCACTGCTCACACAAATAGGGATACACGTGCACTTGCCCATGACTTCCATGGCCCTTTTCCAAACGGCTTAAGACCCAATAGTGGGTCATGACCCAGGGGTTGGGGAGCCCTGATTTATGGTGTTTCAGGCATGGAATTCCAGAAGACATACCCCAGTTTCAAGTCCAGACCAGCATTTCTAGTTTGGAAGATTTACTTCTAAAACTGCTAAATTACTCCCAATATAACTTGAGTCATGGGAAGTTCAACATGTGAGGAATTATTAATTAGATGGGCTTCTAAATCCATATACCAAAAGAAAGTCATCATCAACATGAGAGCCAGTTTAACCTAGCAGTTTAAAGCTTCAAGATAGAAACCAGGAGACTGCAAATTTTAGTCCCGCCCTAGCCATGAAAACTGGCTGGGTGACTTTGGGCCAGTCACTCTTTCTCAGCCCATGATGTCAGGCTCGGGCACCAAGCCAGTCAGTCAATTCTTGTCACAACCAAAGATCAACATTTAGTTGATCCAAAAAAAATGGACCCTGCACTTGTGGGAAGACCACTAGAAAGAAAAGAAGAATCATTAGCAGCATGCTTTAGGTCTAGTGGCTTCGGGACTAAGAAGCATAACTATAAAATATGTTCTACTCTGCTAAAGAATAAGGTAGCTAGGCACCAGCAACTACTTTCCAGAGGTAGGTTTCAGCAGGTTTGGACCAGTTCTGGAGATCCAGTAGCCAAAATTTTTAGTAGTTCGGAGAATCGGTAGTAAAAATTTTTGACTGGCCCCACCCCCATCTATTCTCTGCCTCCCAAGTCCCAGCTGATTGGGAGGAAATGGGGATTTTGCAGTAACATTCCCCTGGAGTGGGGTGGGAATGGAGAGTTTACAGTATCCTTCCCCTGCCACGCCCACCAAGCCATGCTCACCAAGCTACACCATGCCCACCAAGCCATGCCCACAGACCTGGTAGTAAAAATTTTTGAAACCCACCACTGCTACTCTCCCAATACCAGTTAAACAGAATATATAATATAGAGCATTCAATAACAATGTTGGTTCAACTTTGATATAAGATGGAATAGAGGAAAATTCTGACCATTTTTCAAGATTCTACTATGTTTGCTCTTTCTTACATTAATAAATTACATCTGGGAATCCCTGCTGTGCTTGTTTCTTGATCCTGCCTACCTCAAAAGATTTACCCAGGACTGGTTTGAGGTAACCCTGAATTGCATGAATCTCACAAACTTTGGATTACTTCATTACACCACCTAGATTCTACACATACGCCATGATTTTACAGAAAGTAAATTTCTGAAGAACCCTGGAAAAAGCTTTAGAAAAAAAACCCCTCTAAGATTACACTGCTTTACAATCAAGGATATTGTCTTCTGGAAACAGGGAGAATCTGAAACGACTGTTTTTCTTTCCAAGAGTGGCCATCCTGTCAAAATCACTCCCCACAGCACAACCATAAAATCATCCAGCAAGTTCAAAAAAAAGCCAAGCAACTTTCAGGAATCTTTAGGCCTCTCTTGTCCTGGCTAATGTTTTCTAACATTCTAATATCAGAAAATAGCAGCAAATTCCAAGTTCTGTACTTCAGTCTGAAACCATAAGTAACAATAATAATTGATGAAACTCTTCTGCATTTTTTGTGAGGTTTTTTTTTATAATTCATCCTGCCTTCTTCAGCTGCTGCCTGATTCTAATGAAGAAAAATTCAGATTTGATGCCTGCCCACTGCACCCAATACAAAAGGGATATTTTCAAAGATTCATGTAAATTTCCAAAGACAAGCAACTCCTACTTCTCCAGCACTGGCCTCAGATTTTGTTTCTCTTTTTAATATCACCATTCTTTCCAGCCCCTATCCCAGCTGAAAATAACAATGTAAATAGCCATGCCTGAGCTACAAATAGCTATTTAGTGGGAAAACAGCAGTCTGCTGAAAGTTTACAATGCAATGGAGAAGACAATGTTCTTTTTCTTTTTTCTTTCTTTCTTGAAATCTCATTTTTAGTATACCGCTATGTGGTGGCATCTTAGTTCGGGAATTACCACCATCTAAGTTCAGTTGATTATGGACCTGGAAAGTAGTTCCTTCTCCACTGCTTGGAAAAGAGAAGTTGACAGAAGACATTTGGTCTTTTTCATAGGCTGTTTCCAAAAACCAGAAGCGGGGCATTCTTTCATTTCACCTCAACCTCCATGCCTTTGAGTGTCTTTTCTCCTGAAGTGTTTTTATTTCAGCAAATGATTACAAACATTGTATATCTTTTAATAGGTATGGTTACCCTTCTGCCCCCCACCCTTACACTCGCCCTCACCATCTTTTTTCTTGGTAATGTTTTATCTTTTAAATCAGTGGCCTCCAACTTTTTGGGCACCAGGGACCAGGTTCCGTGGAGAGAGGTTTTTCCGCAGACCAGAGGGGGTGTGGTTTTGTGTGCTGACTGCATCTCGCGGATGTGGCTTCACTTTTTTGCACAGACCAGTTTCTGGCATGCCGCAGCTCGATCCCAGTCCATGGACTGGGGATTGGGTCCCCTGTTTTAGATGTTATAGCTGCAAGTTGAAACTTGATAGTATAGTAGGAGCTCTGAAGATCTTTAGCTAATGAGAGGATAAGTGCCATGTATAATGTCTATTTAGACAAAACAGAATGTACTTCCAGTAAGCTATTTAATAAGGTGAATACCTTGTTTTATCCAACATTTGGCACCATGGATCAATTTGTCATGTTACATTTTAGCAAATTCTATGATTCTGTTCAGAGGACTAAGTAATGGGAGAAAAACAAGGACATTTATGACCTAATCTTTGTGAGCTAACCTGTTTCACTGCCAAGCATGTTTTGTTACAGTCACCAATAAAATTGTTGAAATGGGAATTCTATAAGAGCTACTTTAATCTTTTTTCTTTGAGTATTCAGATGTTATTTTCCTTAGAATAAATTTTAGCTATTTTTCTTTGGAAATTAATAGCCTATCATAATCAAGATTTCACTGCCATAAACAGAGTTATGTACAATTAAATAGTTGTTTATCACCATATTTGAGGATGGTTGAGAATAAATCAAGTTAGGGTCCAGAGAAGAAGTTTTTGAAAAATATTCTGGCCCTGCAGTGATAAAGGGCTGTGCAGTGCTTGGGATTCTGTCCAAGCCCTTCAAGGCATGCACATTCAGGAAACAAAATCTACTTGCGTTTCTGCAAAGATCATTATTGCTCATAGAGTATTGTAATAGAACTTTGAAAGCCTGTCAAAACAATTCTCCAACTCATCTTTTATCTAGTGCAATTAAGGTGGGTTATTCTGAGTTTCTTTCTCATGCTTCTCTCCTCCCCCATCTCCCAGGATGAGATAATTTCTTTTGCACTGGCCCTATTTTCTCCTCTGCTTTTCCAGGCTATGTTAGATATTTACAGATTCAGAGTCTAAAAGGTTATATGGACTGTGCAGGGTTACAAATGTATCTGCATGGAACTCCCTAGAATGGGGCAGACCAGTGGTGGGTTGCCCCCGGTTCGGACAGGTTTGCAAGAACTGGTAGTAAAATTGGCAGCAGGCTTCGCCCATCAGGAAGCTTCATCAGGAAGCAGAAGCAAGCACGCACGACCCTGTTGCAAACTGGTAGTAAAGGTAAGTAGAACCCTGGGGCAGACATATTAGATATGACCAGTGGTGGGATTCTGCCGGTTCTAGGGTGTTTGGCCGAACTGTTTGTTAAATTGCTGGCTTGCCCCGCCCCTTGCCCTGCCCCTCCGCACCACTATTTATTGCCAATAAATAGTGGTGGGTGAGGGGCGGGCGAGCCAGCAATTTAACAAACAGTTCGGTGTTTTTTTGTAATTTTATTGGCCCGCGGAGCTTCAGCATAGGCTAATTAGCTCTTGATTAGATCGGCTTCTGACTCTCAGCTGATTTGCTCTCAGCTGTTTTGCTCAGGGCTCTGCTGCTGGAGCAGATTTTTTTCCCCTAGCTATGCTGAAAAACGAAACTGAAAGTAAAGCAGGCTGTTGGCTTTGCTGTTGCTGCAACGTTGGAAAATTAGGCAGGCAGAATTCTTTTCTTTTTCCTCACCAAAAAAGGTAGGTGCAAACAATGGGAAATTTAGGGAAAAAGAGGAGAGTTCAAGATTTTAAAACACAAAAGAAAAAAAGCTCTATTTAACTAGGGAATTGTAATAATTGAGATACTATTAATTGTATATTGTGTTGAAAGCAGAAATGGTTAAGTTGTGGTTTGGAGGAATATATGGGGGAAATTATTTGGTTTATTATTATTGGTAAATATAATTAATTGATTTGTAAGAAATTGGATTGCATGGAAATAATTGGTATGTTCATATTGATTAATATACAAAAAAGGTAGTTATATAACTAATTGATTTATATTAAAATGTTGAATTTATATTAAACAACTGTAATATTACATAATTATGTAATATGTGAGGATGGATATAAAAATAGATGACAATGGGAAGGGGTATAATATAGAATAGAAGGGAAAATTGAATTTGATTAAGATTAGAGATGAGGATGAAGGGTAATATTGGTTTTTTACAAAAATAGATGAGGAATAAATATGGCAAAAAGGAAATATAGAAATTGTAAATTTAATTGAAATGACTAAACACTGTTTAAATTTGTGAACCGGCCAAATACTCTGTTCAAAGAAAATACATTGTATGTTTGTATGTGTGTTTCTAATTATTGTTATTTATTCATATTTGTTCTCTTTTATTCTTTAAAGTTTAACAATTCATTATTTATCTTAATATCTTTATATTTGTTTGGGGTTGGCTTTCTTCCCTTTCATCTTTTTTATTGTACAGCAATCTTTCTCCTCAAACCTACCACCTCTCTCTTTTCTTTCCTTCTTACTTTCTCTTCCTCCCCCTCTTCTTCTCCTCCCTACTTCCTCTTCCTTTCTCCTTCTCCTCCTCTCTTCCTCCCTCTCTTACCCTCACTCCTACTCTAATTTCCCTTCCCTTCCTTCATCCCTCTCTATTGCTGTATCCTTTTATGCATATGGACTACTCAGAGGGCTGAAAAAGTTATTTCTGACTGGTCCTCGCACTTTTGACCAGTCCTCGAACTTACGACTGTCCTCACATTTTACGCTTTTGCCCTATCTTATCCTATGTCCATGGTGACGAGAAGCAGTTGTGAAGTGAGTGACACGGTTGTTAAGAATGCTACAATGGACATAAATGATGACCAGTCATAAGTGTGAAGACCGGTCAAAAGTGCGAGGACCTGTCAGAAATCACTTTTTTCAGCCCTCTGTAGTCCCTATGCAGATAGCCACGCCCGCCGGTCACATGACCAGCTAGCCACGCCCACCCAGTCACATGACCAGCTAGCCACGCCCACCCAGTCACATGACCAGCTAGCCACGCCCACCCAGTCACATGACCAGCTAGCCGCACCCCCAACTTAGCCACGCCCACAGAACCGGTTGTTAAAATTGAATCCCACCACTGGATATGACTATTATGAGTTGTAATTCAGCAATGTCCAGGGGACATAGATTTCCTTCCTCTAAACCAGGGGTGTCAAACTTGTGATAACACATCATCGCTTGATGTATCACAACTTTTTTCCTCTTCACTAAACCAGAGGTGGGCGTGGCTAGTGCGGGATGCATCTGGCCTGAGGGCCGTGCCTTTGACATCCCTGCTCTAAACTGTGACTATTATGTTCTATGGTAAATATCATTAGGAGATTACATGAGATCAGTATTCTAAGATGGGATGGACAGAATTCCATCTTCCAATTCAACAGGAGTATATTTCTTTGGGGAAAGCTGGAATACACCATAAGTAACCCACTACAAATTTTCCCAAGGCCCACTCATTCTGTCTTGATGCTATTAGGTAACTTCCCTTCAAAGGGAGACATTGGAATCAATGTTTACTTCTAGAGTGATGTTCTTCTAGGATGCTTTTTACAATTTCCCAATCAAAATCTCCAGCCCTGAGATTTTCCAATGGTTTTCCACCTAACTACTAACTAACTCCCACCTTGCCTAGCTTTTCCCCAATCAGCCAAGGTTGCCACCTAGCTTGGGTCTTTATTATTGCATGACACAAACATAATTATGTTGTATTCATCTCTGTCCCCAGGAAGTGGTATCCAAATAAAACATTAAACATGAATTAATAGAATAAAAAGAACATGCACACACCCATGCACAACTACAGAGACAAATATTGACCATGTCGATTCTGAAACTTGGAATGTATGCAAAACAACATTAGCGGAAATATCAGCAGGTTGGAGCATAAAATTAGGCCAACTAAAATTTAAATAATAACCACATAAATAGTTACTGCAAGGGAAACTAAAACAGGGGTTTTAATACGGGGGTGTTTTTAATTGTGGGCCAAATTAATTTAATTGGATTTTAATACTGTTTTTAAATTTTGTATTTCTTCTGTTTTATCTGTTGGCTGTTCACTGCCCCGAATCCTTCGGGAGAAGGGCGGTATATAAATATAAACAAATAAATAAAATAAATAAATAAAACTACTTCACTTGCTCCTCCACCTAAAGCCGAGCTGTATAAGAAAGGAGTTGGATTGTTGCATTGAAAGGTCTTGATTCCTGCCCCACCTTCCAGTGAATGTCTGAATAGCCTTCCATGGTTAATTGTTATGTGTAGAATATAATTTGTCATTGGACTGTTCATTAAGGAGAAAGACAATTATTCCAGCTTTGTTAATTTCTCTCAAACTCTTACAGTATTTTCAGTTAAGTCCCATTTTCTAACCTTGGCAGTGAATCTAAATCCAATTTTAAACCAAAACCATAAGAGCCTAGAACTCTATTCAGTTATTCTTCCCTTAATGCGTTAATAGATAAGACGAGATTGTGTTTCTAGTTCCAAGAAAAAATATTCATCCTCTTTTAATTTTTTTTTAAATACTGGTATCTTTGTCACTGAATATGTATGATCACTGTTCCTACTGATCCATAAAGGGAGACTGCATGAGCAAATGACACCAACATTTGATGTTGCTTTCATTTATTTCATCAACTGTTATCCAAGTGCAATGTGCCAGTGTGAAAACATAATCATCCTTTTAGATTCAGTAAGTGGTTGGTGGCCTCCAGCTACAATAACTGTAACTAAACACTTCCTGTAGTTAATGATCAGTTTTTTTCCTGTGTAAGTATTTTGGCTCATTCCTCTGTGACAAACCATTTGGACTCAACACATTTAAGGGTTATCTAGTATGAACCTCTTGTTTCAGGTTGCACCACAACATTTCAATGGGGTTTTAGTCTGGACTTTAATGTGGCCATTTGAAACATTGAATTTGTTCCTCCTCGTCCATTCTCTTGGAGACTTGCTTGTAAGTATGGAATTATTTTGTTGCTGTAAGATCCTCTTAGGCTTCAGACTTAGTTGATGAACAGATGACCTGAAGTTCTCCTATAGTTGTCTGATACAAAGCCGAATTGATCTTCCTTCATTGATGATAAATTTTAAGGTGGTAAAACAATAAAGTATCCCCAAACTATAATACTTTCATCTCCATGCTTGGCAATTGTTATAGGCAGAAAGTTAGTTTCCACCAGATGTAACAACTCCAATGTTCCCTGAAAAGTTCTTTTCACTCTTCTGTTCAAAGAACATTTCCTCAGATGTCTTCAGGATTACGCAGATGCTTTTTGGAAAATATAGCTTTAGTGTTCTTTACTATCTATCCCGTTTTCACTCACTTTGATTTTAGTCTGTATATGAGAGAAACCAACATGTCCTTGAATATTGTTCTGAAATGAGTTCCTGGATGATTTTGTGCTATGCTCTTAGAATAACTTTGGCCAGAGAGGTATTCTTGGGAAGACTCGCTATTGTCCCAAGTCGCCACTTCAAGGGTATGCCTCTGATGTTGAATTGTGGAATCCCATAGTTCTGGAATTGGTTTTGTAACCTTTGCCAAACCAAAAAACATAAGTTACTTTTTATGAATATCTTTAATAATATCTTTTAATTGAAGTGAGTCTAGAATCTGTGAGGTGAGAACTTCACCATGATGGGTTTTGTTGTAAGGCAGGACTGACATGCTTCCAAGCAACCCCTATATCCAGACCAAAGCAGATCACAAGCAACTTAGTTCAGCTAGCAAAAAACATAACTGTTTATTCAATAGCTTAGTTAGCAAGCATTTAA
Source organism: Arizona elegans (assembly GCA_022577455.1). Taxonomy (NCBI): domain Eukaryota; kingdom Metazoa; phylum Chordata; class Lepidosauria; order Squamata; family Colubridae; genus Arizona; species Arizona elegans. Next base: position 59,787,433 of record JAKOOJ010000003.1, read on the forward strand.
AAAAACCCAATTAATTAGCAAAACAGAATAAAAGACAGGCAAAAGCAGGCAAAGAAAAAGACACCAATTACAGACAATGATTTACATTCTCACAAATGAATGCAAATATACGTGCCTCGGGATAATGTTGCAAGATCCAATCTGGGTTGGTCACCAGGACCAGAGGTTTAGTCTCCCAGGCTTTCAGACTCATGCTGAAGTCCATCTTCAGGGAACCTCTGTCTACAGTCTAGAAAGAAGAACGAGGATTGGCTCCAACACAAGTCCAAAAGCTTGGAAGATTAAATCTCTGGTCCTGGTGACCAAGCTAGATTGGATCTTACAATTTACATTCTCTATAAGAATTCTCTCTCTCCCTCTCTCTCCCTCTCTTTCTCTCCCTCCCTCCCGCTTTCCCTCCCCCCCTCTCTCTCTCCCTCTCTCTCTCCCAAAGGGAGTGGCCTTTGGATATTCCAGCTTCAACCCTTATGTTATGTTGTACACAACAGCAAAATAAAGATAGCAGAAAGGATACCTAGTGTTCTTCTTCTGTTTTACACATTAAAAAAAATGGAAACAATTTGGAACAGGGGAACAATAATTCTAACATGCTTTACAAATGTTGACCAAACATCCTAGTTTAGATGTACAAGACAATGAAGAAATAAGCAATAGTTAGGACCTGTGAGCTCACCACCCTCACACACCCTGGCCATTTTCTGTCGGGGCAAAATATGGAAGAATTTTCAAGCACAATTCTATTGGTTTTGAAATTGTACTGTTTCCTCTTTTCTGTGTTTATTTTATCTATCACTACCAAATGACTGCAGAGTGAGCCTGACGGAATTGTATTATTATACTCTCTGGGAGGTCCCCATAAACAATACAGCAGACAGTCATGCCCTCTGACAGATATGCTAAAAATAGAATTTATTTAGTACTAGCTAGTTGCATTTGCATGCGCACAAGTCTGTTTTCAGTGCTGGCTACAAAAGTAATACAGCAAACCTCTCATTACTTAACTGAAATTTCAGACATTCGTTAAAAGCCAGACATTCCCTAGATTTTCCTAGAACTTGTCTCAATCACCCGAGGTAGTGTCATTTTTAAAGACAGCCTCATAAATGCACACAGCACAAATTAAATTAACTGTAGTCTTCCATTATATTGCATAGATATGAGTGTACAGAATATTTGGCTTATTAATAACTGTTTTAGGATTTGTAGATCCAAATAGCTGTTGCTTTAGATGTTCTGTCTTGCCACCCCATACTGGTAATTGCATAGAAACAACTAAAGCAACATATGGATTAATGTTTCTAACTGCAATGATCATTATCTCCTCCTAATAAAGCAGAAAAATCTCAAGGGACAGCTAAGAACTAATTCCAAGTCTATTTTTTTGGGGGGAGGGGGGAGTACCAAAGGTGATGAAATTTTACAAGTATGATTTAAGAGGTTTCTACCAAAGTAAGCATTTATTTTACTTTTGAATCGTGTAGTTTTCATCCATAGTAGTCAAGGGATTCTGCAGGAGGAGTCGAGAAGGACAAGAGGTTTGTTCAAAGCTTCATCCTTTTTTTAAAAAAAAACAGGGATGTCCTCATGCAAGACACATAAAAAGGGGCTGGGCTTTGCCTCAAAGGGTCCACAGATGCCACTTTGAATTTTTGATCTCCCTTGAAGATGTTCTGAAACCAGCCTTAAATATTTTATAATTTATTTCCAAACGCAATATAAAATTATGTTTCTTTCACCCAGGTTGGCTGATCATAGACCAAAATTATGCAAAACTGAAAAAGGTAAAAAAAAAAATCATTAAAAGATGTCTTCTTGAACCTGGGAAAATGTTTAGACATTCAAGATAAGCATAATCAATAGATCAAGGGGCACAAGTCCTCTGTTATCCCTCTAGTTCATGGGAAATCTTAATAGCGTGCCAGAATAGGAAAATTAGCACATTTTACTATTGATTTTAGCAATCAAATCAGATTTTCTTAACCAATCCTGAAAATGCTGGCTGAGAATTTGGAAAGTTACAATTTAGGCCTGAGGGCAGAGGTGAAATGCTCCTGGTTCGGACCGGATCCCCCCATCTGGTAGTGATGGCGGTGGGTGGTTCTGAGAACCAGTAGCAAAAATCCCTGCCCCCCACCCATGCCCAGCTGAGCCACACAATCATCAGAGACTTTTTTTAAAAAAAATTTAAAAGCATTTTTTCTATAACCTTTTCGGCCGAAAAAATGCTTTTAAAAGTAAAAAAAAAAAACCTCTGATGATCGTGCGGCTCAGCTGGGATCGTCAGAGGCTTCTAAAAGCATTTTTTTCTGCAATCTCTTAAAGTTGCAGAAAAAAATGCTTTTAAAAGTAAAAAAAAAAGTTGGCCATGCCCACCCAGTCACATTACCCCCACCACCACCAAGCCATGCCCACAGAACCACTAGTAACAAATTTTAGATTTCAGCCCTGCCTGAGGGGCAGATAAAGTGCAAAAGTCTGAATCAAGAATCTGTCAAACAAAACTCTCAAGAGGTATTCTCATCTAGAGGTTTTTAAACCATACCTGGAATTGACTCATATTTCACTACTCCATTGCAATTGTTTAGTGCAAATTGGATTCAGTTTGGATGTGTGGGATTATTTCATACAGACTGAAATGTAGCCATGCATTGCATCCATTTATGAGAAAGATAAAACTGGACAATGAAAACTAAATTCCAAGATATGTCTCTTCTCTTCTGCTACAAATGCCTAGGACAGCTCAGTAATAATAATAAATTAAAGAGATCTCTGAAAGTAGTAAACATATATAGCAGTGATGAAATCCGGCCGGATCTATCCGGCTCATGCGAACTGGTAGAACCAGCAGCGGGAGGCTCTCCCCACCTGCCGGGACGTCATTACATCCCATTTTTTACCCTCTGTGCATGTGCAGAAGGCTCTGTGCATGTGCAGAACAGGCACGCTCACACTCCTGAACCGGTAGCAAAGGTAAGTGCATTTCACATTTTCTTTGGATCAGGTGCTTTTGATTATGGAAGCTTTTGTGTCACCTCAAGTTTTCACCTGATAGTTCCAGTAGTTGAAAATTTCTTTCAGATTCTTAAAGTGCTGGATGAGAAGCTCAGAGCAATGTAAAACAAAAGAGCCATTTCACTTTGCTTTTAAAATTGTTTTATGTGGTGGGGGAACTTCATAAGACCTTGTTTGAACTGCCTCATTATTTCCATCTGCCTTTCCCCCAGAAGCTCAAAGGTAAACAAACCCCTGAACAACCCTGAGCAGCAGATGAGTTTAGAAACCATCTGACCCAATGTCACCAAGTTTTGTGGTTTCCATCTCAAAGTTGGAGGCTTCTTGTTCAGACTACAGAACCAAAAAGAGCTTCCTCTTTTCTTTTTCTTTTCCCTCCCAAAAGGTTACAGTTACATAGGGTTCATTAAACATTCAAAATGTGTATCCAGATCCTGCCCTCCCTGGCTACTGTTGACAGATGTTTCCTTGGAGACAGTTTTTTTAAACCTTCATGGCATGAGCTATGCACCAAGATAGGGAAGAGATCAGTGAAGGAGATGAAGGGAGCAAATGTCCCATATTCTTTGGGAGGGGACAATTGTGGGGTTTTTTCTTTATTTTTCTTATTCTTCAGTCTCTTACTTCATCCACATTCTTCTCCTCACCACCGTTTTAACACTCAGGGGCAAATGAAGGATCTCAAAAAATGCAGAGCATTTGCAACAAGCAAGGATGAGATTTTTTAAAAAAATTCCTTGCAGGCATCAGATGAAATCTGAGGAATGTCAAGCTCAGGATAAGCATTTGTCTTAGTTACCTAAATAAACTAAACTTCCTAGAGACATCACCAAATGTATGTGAGTGTGTGCGTGCCTGCGTGTGTATACGTGGACAAGTGCTTAGTATAATATGTAATCTTGTTCTTGATCGTTTTCGTTTTTGTAACTGCTGTGGATAGATACAATGGGTTTTTTAATGTTTGGGAAAGGAAAAGCAGCATAAGATAATACAGCTCTTAATCATAACGGAAGGAAGAGTCAAAATAATTCAAAAGTATGTCAAAAAGTTGAGGGAAAAAAACATCACAGAACTTTGCTTTTATATCTGTTAACTGCAGTGAGACTATTATTATATGTACAATGCAGGAAAGATCTGACTCTGGCCACAATGGACAAATGGATGGTGAAGATGATGGAAGTTGCTGAGATGGGCAAATAGACAGCTTTAATCTAAATTCAATGCAAATTGGAGCACCTTTTGGATTTTTTTTTTGTGTGAAATAGAAAAAAAATTAACTTATGTCAGAAAATATGAAATGTTGTAACTGTAGACCAAGAGGTTAAGTAACATTTACTGTATACTTAGAACCAGTTCAAAATAACATCAAAAGCTATTTCTTTATTGTTTTCTCTCTTTTTTTCTAGCACTTTTGCCTTTGTCCATTTTTTTTTACTTCTTTACTTTTTCTTTCCTTCTTCTGTTCTAAATATTACTTCCTCTTCATTTTTATACTTTTTGTTTAAAATTCTAATAATTATAGAACCGGAAGGAAGGTTCTGTTCCAAACAAGTGGTGTCCACAAATCAACTTAACTTACAAATTTATTATAAGTTTAATAACTTAAATAACTTTATATATAATCAGGTCATCATTCAGATCCTATAAGAGCTTGTCTTATGCTTATCAGAAGCCACAAGAAAAACATCTCTGTAATTTAGCAGAACCTTCCCATCAGATTCCCCAGCAAACAGTAGTAAGAGACGTATAGTTCTTACTTTTGAGTTAATATATTACATAAGTGGTAGTAAACTTGGATATCCTTTATCTCCATGTATTTGTCTAATCTTCTTTGACATTTCATCATCAAAAACATCAAAGCACCAGAGTCCCAAAAAGAAGCTATAGCCAGGACAAAGTAATGAGAAGGGTGAAGGGAAAAAAGCAAACAAATTATATTTATATTTAAATAAAATGATTGCTTCTTCTGTATTTATTTTTTAAAATATTTTTGTATCAATGATAATTACAATTTGATAGCCATTCCAGATCCCATACATCCAAGTCTTTGGGGTTTCGCACCCCTGTTGCATGAGATGATGTCCAACAGCTCTCTGTGCTCTAAACAGAGGATAATATTTGGAAATTAAATATCTTGAAGAAGGAGAAGAAGCATGGAGCATTGCAAGTTCAAAACTGAGGGTCAAGGCCCAGAAATCAACAGATAAGATGGGGTAAAAAAGCAAGTTATAAAAACAGTAAAAAAAACCAGATAAGATGGGGTAAAAATGCAGGTTATAAAAGCAGGGTGATAAGTTTGTTGGGAGCTATATGCCTCAAAGTTGTAAAATTATATCCATCACTATCAGAGAATTCATCAAACTTCAAAGCATTCTGGTCAATGGAGTTTAAGGAACTTACAGTTCTGTCATGTTAGTATGCTTTAGAAGTATACAGTGCAGCCATATAGAAAAGAAGCACTGTCATTTACCTGGCACGTAAGGGATTTTACTGCTCTTGTGATAATACAGGTTTAAATTAAAATACCATATTTTTCAGAGTATAAGAGGCACTCCCCCCCCCAAAAGAGGGTGGAAATGTTGGTGTGTCTTATACACTGAATACAGCCATTTTTGGTCTCCCGAAACCCCACCCCGCTTGTTCTAGTTTTGCAGAAAATGGGCCCGTTTTTCACAAAAACGGGGCACACAGAGGAGGCCTGCAGAGTGCTCCTGGGAGGCGGGGAGGGCAAAAACCTTCTTTTTCTTACTTACCTCTTCGAAATCTTGGTGCATCTTATACACCGGTGTATCTTATAGTCCGAAAAATACGGTAGATAGCAGGGGAATATGTTACCATTCATTCATTTAACCACTCTTTTTGAAAATAAAGAGTGCTGCCCTTATCTTATCAGTATTATATAATAAAATTGTCTTTCTAAAGCATACCACAGTTTAACCATGTTCCAATGTTTTTTTTCTGCCATTATACTTTTCAAATGGAAAACATCAATGGGTCTATGCTTTAAAATGGCCATTGGAATTGCTGTCCTGTTCAGGATATTAAAAAAAGATATTTCTTCACAAGACCAAATTTTATCTACTTTGTTTTTCCTCAGAGCAAAGCAATAGCTCCTTTGTGAAGGTTTTTAACCTGGAAGTAGGGGTTTTTTTTTTTATCATATCATCGTTGAACTAAAGAATTATTTATTTGCAATTAGCACAGAATTCCCCAACTTTGTGTGTCCTCCAGATGAATTGTACTATAAATCTCAAATTTTTTTACCTGAAAATGACATTGGCCTCTGGTGTGTGTGGGGGGTGGGGAGTGGGATTTGGAGTCATTTTGTCATTAAGTTTGAGAAGGAAAAATAGGCTCTTGCTTTTAAGAGTTCAGACCTGTTGCAATATTTTGAGGATCAGACTCAATAAATAATTCAGGAACAAAGTATTCAAACAAAGTACTATTTATTTACAATAGGCATTCTATATTCTCTGAATGATCACAGATAGAAGCGAGAGGGAGGTGCATACATCCCCTTTTATATCAATAAGGCGGAGTAAAGGATGGGAGTGGTTACATATGAATATATTAAGGAAGGAAGAATAAATTAACCCCTGATACCCTGTGTATGTACATTTTCCCCATTTGAGAATAAGGCATTTACTTGTGACAAATCCCCCTCTAAATGCCGATTCGATATACAACAATAATTACATTCAGATTCAGAACAATATAAGACTTGTAATTTTGAAGTTAAATATTTATGTTGTTTAGATTGCAAAGGCTTAGTCAATATATCAGCTATTTGTTCTGAAGTTTCGCAATGAATGGCCTTAATGAATCCATCTTGGGATAATTGCCTTACATGTTTGAATTTGATATCTATATGTCTGGACCTTTGACCAATGGCATCAGATCTAGATATCTCTATAGCAGCTTTATTATTTTCATGTATAATAAATGGTAATAAAGGATTTTTCCAAACATCTGATAACAAATCATTAAACCATACTAGATTATTTGAGGCTTTAGACAAACAAACATATTCTGCCTCAGTTGTTGATGTGGCTACTAAATCTTGTTTCCCAGTATACCAGTAGACTGGACAATCGTTAAGAAAGAATACATAACCTGAGGTGCTTTTTCTGCACTTAGTATCACCTGCCCAATCCGCATCAGCGTAACAAGTGAGAATGGGTTTTTTAACATTATTGGGTTCCAAAAGTAGGCAGAAATCTATGCTATGCTTTAAATATCTTAATATTCGTTTAATAGCTTCCCAATGATATATTAGTGGCTTACTAACATATCTGGATAATAGGTTAAGGGGTAAAGCAATATCAGGTCTAGTCCAATTAGATATATACAAAAGGGAACCAATAACCGATCTGTAAAGTGTATTATCTTTAAATTCAGGGGATGATTCATCCATATTTCTTAGAAAATCAGTTTGCATTGGAGTATCACAAGGTTTAGCATCATTTAAATTACATTTATTCAGAAGTTCTATAATTTTGTCTTTCTGAGATAATTTAAATCCTTTTTTTTGTCTTACTGATTTGAACTCCAAGATATTTATTTACTTTCCCCAGTGATTTCAAAGAAAAATGTTCATTTAGTTTTGTTACAAATATCTCTCTTTTTTCTTTATGTTTACCAATATATAAAATGTCATCCACATAAATTAATACAAATTCTAATGAATCACCTTCCTTTTTAACAAAAAAACAGTTGTCTGCAGTTGTGGCATTGAAATTCATGGTTTTGAATACATTGACCAAACATTCATACCAACGTTTGCCGGATTGCTTTAATCCGTATAAACTTTTGTTTAATAACCAAGTTTCATTTTTGTTTGTGTATTGACTGTGAGGTGCTCTCACATATATCTCTTTATCAAGTTTTGCATGTAAATATGCAGTTTGTATATCATATTGAAAAACATCAAGATTAAGTGCAGATGCAATAACTAAAGCTGTTTTAACACTCTCAGTTCTTACAGTGGGAGAGTATGTGTCTGTGTAATCCTCAGGATACTTTTGAGCGTAACCTTGTGCAACTAGTCTAGCTTTATATAATGTGTTGCCTTCTTCTAAATTTTTAATTTTAAATATCCATCTGGTGCCTATAATTGTTTTGTCTTTAGGTGCAGAAGTTGGTATGAATACATTTAATTCTCGCAAGCTGTCCATTTCTTTGGCCATGGCTAATTCCCACTTTTTTCTTTCTTCAATGGGGAGTTTTAATACTTCCTCATATGTGTTGGGTATTGATGTTTCGTTGTTCATGCACATTATGTAATCTTTATATTTACTTGGTACTTGATTTCTGTTACATCTAATTGTCTTTTTTGGTATGCTGTCGTTATCATGTAAGTATCTTGCTTCCTTTTTGGTTAATGAATCTGTTTTTATTCTGGTGTGACTATTTGTCCATGTTTCATTCTTGTTTTCATGTATGTTGTGGTTATGTTCTTCTCTCTCTATTTTATCTTGATGTTTAATGTCTGTTTTTGTAATTGGAAATATCTCATTAAGATGTATCTTAGACCAATTGGCCTGTTCATGAAATACAGCTGTTCTAGAAATTATGAATCTGTTGTTATTATCAATAAATCTGTATCCTTTTGTGCCTGTTTCGTATCCCATGAATCTAAGTCTTCTGGATACGTTATCTCCTTTATGTCTTAATTGTTTTGGTATGTGTACATCCGCTGTAACTCCAAATATGTGCATGTGTGATATTTTAGGTTTTCTATTATACATTAGTTCATATGGTGTTTTATTTATGATGCTGGACCAAGTTCTGTTTTGAGTGTAATTTGAATATAATAAGGCTTCTGACCAGAATTGTTTTCCTAAGCCGGCATCTTCTAATGTACATCTAATCATGGTTTGTAGTGTCGAGTTTTTTCGTTCTGCCACTCCATTTTGGAATGCAGAGAAAGGGCTAGATGTGAAGTGTAGCATTCCTTTATCCTTTAGCCATTGAGAGAATTCTTTTGACATGAATTCAGATCCCTTATCTGTCCTGATTTGTTTTATTCTAATATTGTGTTGTGTTTCTACACGTTTATAAAACTCTTTAAATTTTTGAAAAGTTTCATCTTTGTGTTTCAAAGTGTAGACAAACCTGTAGCGACTATAGTCATCTACAATAGTTAGGAAATATCGTTTTTTATATGTGATTGATGGGGTTAATGGACCAACTAGATCCATATGTACCAGATCAAAAATGTGGTCAGATGACCTTGTTGCCCTTTTTGGTTTGGGATTAGTTCTGAGTTTTGATGACTTACATACTGAATATTCTAAATAATTTTTACAATTTTTTATTTTAACACCTTCAGCATGTTCAATCATTTTTTGTATTACAGGAAAACTAGCATGCCCTAATTTTCTATGTAATATATGTGCACATTCATCATGAATTGGTTTCCCAATGGTGGGTTTCTTGTTATTGAGTATATCACTAGTGGATGTGTTTTCGTGATCATGGTTTGTTTCATGTTCCTCATTATCACTATTACTATTGTTTTCATTCTCTATGATAGTGTTATCTTCTGTGTTTGAATCAATATTATGTAGCCATTTTTCTTCTGTGATTAAATAAGGTAGGCCCCCTTTGATAACCACACTACCTAAATTTGTTTTGTTTTTCTCTAGGATTGCCTTTCCTTTTGAGAATACTATATTTATGTCAGAATCTCTGCTTAGTTTTATTGCACTAAGTATGTTGTGAGGTATTTCTGGTATTAATAATACCCCCTCTATTTTCCCTAGACCAGGTAAATTCACACTTCCTCTTTCAATAACTTGGACATTTTCTTGATTGGCTACTTTTATTACAAATTTATCTTCTATAAATGAAGATAGTATTTTCTTGTCATGTGTTGTGTGATTAGTTGCTCCAGAATCAATGAGCCAAGCATTATCACTTGACTTTTGTACGTTAGTTAAGTTATGTTTATCTAATCCATTTAATGATCCAGATTTTCTATCTCTTGAATTATCTCTGCCCCCTCTACGCTCTCTAAAGTTTAGTGAGTTTCTATATCTATATCTATCAATAGATGATTGTCTGTTATGATATCTGCTTTTATAGTCATGTTTTTGTCTTTCTCTAAGAAATTTAGGACAATCTCTTCTGTAGTGTTCTTTGGATCCACAATTATAACATTCAATTGATTCTCGATGTTCCTCTTGAAATACTACTCTCTTAGTCTGTCTATGTTCTGTGTGTGTACTATAGCGGCTTCTTCTCAGATTATCTTCAACTATTAGCTTATTTGATAAGTTTTCTATAGATAGGTATCCCAAATTAATTGTGTCTAAATGTGATATGTAGTTATCCCATGATGAGTCTAATGAATTAAGGATAACACTTTTCATTGTTTGATCTGATATTATTTCTCCCCTTAAATGTAGCTCTGCTCTGATTTTGTTTAGTGATATTAAGTGTTCACTTATAGTGGTCCCAGATTTTATCCTGGCTTAGACATTCTTGTTGTGGTTGCTACGCTTTCACTATGAAACAGTTTAAACATGCAATGAATTATTTCTGAGACAGTGAGATTATGCTTAATACTATAATACATAGCAGGAGATATACTAGATATTAATAAGTAGAATGCTCTGTGGTGCAGGCAGTCCAATTTTAAAGTCCAAGGTTTTTTGGGAGGGTTAGTTATGAAAAATAATAAATTCTCTTTTAGAAAAACAACCTGAAGTTGTTGACACCATTCTTGTAAATTAATACCATCTATTCTCAGCTTTGGGAAATCATTAGGCAAGTCCCCAATATTGTTTGTTCCATTACTTACAACTGGAGGTTGTCCATGATCTTGTAGATGTTGGTAGTTGCAGAATGGTGTGGGTATGCTCGCAATGAGTCTGAATGGTTCTCTTTGTTCTTCATGTCTTCCGTAGTTGTCTGTGTGTGTTTGCGCATGCGTGTTGCTCATTTCACTTCTGAAGCTGTTGGGAGAGGTTCTCGTCGCTGTAGCTCCCTTGTAGTGCTCTTCCTCCGACGACTCGGTCTCCGGTTCGACCTTGGGTGTCCAGGAGATGGCCGGCGCTCGCTTCCTTTCGCTGAAGCTGTCCTGGTTGAAGTCTCTGGCTCCCGGAAGCGTCTGCGGCATGGGGGAGTATTTGCAAGATCCTCTGGGTTCAGGCGCTGGTGTTTTCGCCGTCCGGATGGAATCGGGTGAATTCAGAGATGTTTGCTTGCTTGCTTGTCTTTTCTTTATTTTTTGATCAGCAGCTTCTGTTGATTTTTTTGTAATTTTTAAATTTGAGCCAAATGTCGCGAACAGTGTTCTCATGGCTGATTTTATTTTTAGTTCGGTAGAGGTTTCTTCGATGTCTGTATCAGATTCTTCTGAAGAATAGAGTTTTTCTTTTTTACTTTTCACACTGTGTATGGCTTTTCGCGCTAGAGATTTTGAATCCTGTTTTCTGATTGGCTCTGCTTCACTCATCTTAGTGGTCGGTTGAATCCAAGATGGCTGCCATTCAAAATTTTGTGCGGGACCGTTAGTCTTTCTTTTCATTACATCTTCATCTATAGGTAATTCACTCACCATTTTTAGGTCTTTAGATTCAGCTGTTACGATGTGGTTTTCTCTCACTGCTCCGCTGTCTTTTATGATGTCTCGGAGGTTCGCGATGAGGTTACAGTCATCCTTTTGGCTTTTCAGTAGTCTCAGTATCTCCGATCTTAGATCATTGCCCTCTATCTCGTTCTCTTCTTGGTCATCAGTTTCATCGATTACCTCTTCGCTGTCTGTAATGCAGTCTTCAGATTCTTTAGTTATTATAGCCATTGTTTCATCGATCATTTCTTGATCCGTTTCCATCTCTTTATCGTGTGCCCTGGTGTTGGGTCTTTCTCTTCTGTTTTTGAAGTTTCCTTTCTTAGGCATGTCTATTTTTATTGAGTCAGTTCAACCATCCTCTGCTACCAGTTTGTTGCAATATTTTGAGGATCAGACTCAATAAATAATTCAGGAACAAAGTATTCAAACAAAGTACTATTTATTTACAATAGGCATTCTATATTCTCTGAATGATCACAGATAGAAGTGAGAGGGAGGTGCGTACATCCCCTTTTATATCAATAAGGCGGAGTAAAGGATGGGAGTGGTTACATATGAATATATTAAGGAAGGAAGAATAAATTAACCCCTGATACCCTGTGTATGTACATTTTCCTCATTTGAGAATAAGGCATTTACTTGTGACAAGACCAGTGGTGAAATCTAAAATTTGTTACTACCGGTTCTCTGGGCGTGGCTTGGGGGGGGGTAATATGACTGGGTGGGCATGGCCAATCTTTTTTTTTTTTTACTTGTAAAAGCATTTTTTCTACAACCTTAAGAGGTTGCAGAAAAAAATGCTTTGAAAAGCCTCTGACGATCAGGCAACTCAGCTGGGATCATCAGAGGCTTTTTTTTTTTTTAAATTTGATTTATATGCTGCCCTTCTCCGGAGACTCAGGGCGGTTTACAATGTGTTAAGCAATAGCCTTCATACTTTTGTATATTTTATACAAAGTCAGCTTATTGCCCCCACAAACTGGGTCCTCATTTAACTTACCTTAGAAAGGATGGAAGGCTGAGTCAACCTTGAGCCTGGTAAGATTCGAAGCTGCAGAAATTGCAGGCAGCTGTGTTAATAACAGGGTGCATTAAACCACTGTACTACCAAGGCTCCTTTGGCCGAAGAGGTTGTAGAAAAAATGCTTTAAAAGCCTCTGACGATCCCAGCTGAGCTGCACGATCATCAGAGGCTTTTTCTTTTTTTACTTTTTTACTTTGAAAGCGTTTTTTCGGCCAAAGAGGTTATAGAAAAAATGCTTTTAAAAGTTTTTTAAAAAGCCTCTGAGGATTGCACGGCTCAGCTGGGCATGGGTGGGGGACAAGGATTTTTGCTACCGGTTCTCCAAACCACCCGCCACCATCGCTACCAGATCGAGTGATCCAGTCTGAACTGGGGGCATTTTACCCCTGGTTCAGACCTATAGCTTTCTCAAACTTCAGGCAATGTTTTGTAAAACAATTTTTAACTTATATTTAAAGTCGATTTTGGTGAGCAGATACAAATTAATGACTTTTCTCCTTCTAAAGAAAACAATTATCTGAATATTTAATAATGTTCCCTTATGTAGTCTCAGCTAAAAATTATTCGTCGCAACCCTGAAATAATACAAATGAAGGCTAATACAAGATTTACTAACAGTTATGGCAAGGACTACGAGCTAAGAAGTCTGGTCTGACAGCAGATTCAAACAAACTTCCCTAAAATTTATTAAACTCAAGAGGTATTTATATTACGCTTTGAGTAAATGCCTATGAATAGTGTCTGTGTACATGCTATGTTTGTGGAAGCAAATGTGGAGGCAAAAGATCCATCTTTCTTAATGTCAGTGTATTTTGGCCTCATCCCTTCATTCTTTTTCTAAAGTAAAGGCAGGACCAGGAATATTCACAAAGATATGAGACATTCCCAAATCCAAGCCTGGTACCCCACCTCATTCAAATATGTTTCCCCTTCCCTTCTCTTAATTTGATTATGACATAGAACAGCAGTTATGGTGTCAGATACAGAGTAGGAGGGGATCCTCCCCCTTTTCTATCCCTTCTCTTTGTCTCCATATAATGGGTTACAGAATGGTTAGGATAACTATAATTCTTCTAGGTACAGGCATATTTGTAGACACATTAGGAAGAATTACAATTCTCCAAAACGCAGTACCTCATTAGTGGACAATATCATATAGATGGTAAAAGCAATTTGATTTCTCTTGTTCTGTAAGAAAGGGTGGTACAGGAAAAGTACTGAATATGTTTGCCTGAAGTATTATAGTCAAAGCTGGACAGATATCTATCACAGAGATACTATGATGGTTTATATTGCAGAAGAATGGACAAGCTGATCTTGTATGTTCCTTCCAATTGCTCTGACTATATGGTCCATGTGCACAGCATAGATGTGTACATGTTTATTTAGGTAGTGTGGCCACTGGCCCAATTATGGAACAATTTGGCATCACTTGTTTTGTACCTTGCCCCCATGACATTGTCTTCGCCTCACCCTGGGCCATTTGTGGGATAGTCTAAACTGACCCTTAGCTGCAGTGGACTTAAAACTGTCCTTCTATGCATGTGTGTATGTGCCTGTCCCTGAAGCTTTTTTGACAAAGTTTGTTCTTGCCTTCTCTCTGTACAGTGACTGACCCAGAGTGACCCAGCTGGTTTTATGTCTAAAATGGGACTATAATTCACAGCCTCCTGGTTTCTAGCCTGGTGCCTTAACTGCTACACAAATTATTATTGCAAGTTATATCAGAAGCATTGTTAGGTGTTATCTTGGAGTGTAGTCAGGTGACAAGGAACAGAAGCCAACGAAGTAGGAAAGGGATTATCAACAGGGACAGCAGATTTCATATAAGAATTGTTTTCTGGTAAACTATGCTTTGACACAGTTTACAGGGAATCCTATAGTGATGCTTCAGGACTTGTGGAAGTACAAATGCAGCATCCATCTAAATTCATTAAAATAGCGATATCTTTCCCTAGGAACATGTGGCTGATGCATGATGCTAGAAACAGGAACAGATCTGTGACTTCTATATCTAAATCACTTGCAAATAGATGCTGTAGTTGTATCTTCTGCAGGATTTTTGTTCCCCAATCAAATTGAAGGCATTACATGACCTCTCTCTCTCTCCCTCTCCTCTCCCTCTCCCTCCCTCTCTCTCTCTCTCTCTCCCTCCCTCCCTCTCTCCCTCTCCCTCCCTCCCTCCCTTTCTCCCTTCCCCCCCCTCTCTCCATCATCTGTCTATCATTTCTGCTGGGATTGCCAGTGAAACGAAGTGGCTCTGCATGCATATGCATAAAGAGTCAAGCAGGAGCCAATTTCAGAATAGTTCCATGAGCCTTGCAAATGGCACAGCTGCTTTAACCATTCAAAACGGTGCTTTGTTCACACCAGTGCACATTGTGAGGCACTAATACTTCTTAATGCTTTGCAGATCCCTGATCTTCATCCTACTGCTGGAACAGAACAGGGAGAACTCCTCCCCTTTGCCTCTCCTATTACTTGAAGAAAGAGAGTGATTAGGTGTCAGGAATGAGTTTGGAAGGCAAGCAAGGGCAACAGAGGAAAGAACGGCGAGAGGAACACTGCCAAGATGTCTCCTAGCACTAGCTGTAAATAGGAGAAAGCACCAGGGCAGGATGCAACCTCATCCCATAAAGCCAGGCAGAACTGTTGCCTCATTTCTCCTATGCCCAGAGCGTGCTCAGAACTTGTCTAAAGCATCGATGAAGCTGCAAATCAGATCACAGGCTCAGCTCTTTGAATTCTTTCCAGCTGGGATTATTAGGATTTCACCCATTGCGCACACAAAGGCACACACGCACTTTCAGCTATCACTCTCAGCAAATTCTCTAAGGTCCATAGTTATTTGCAGGCCTTATAAGGGCAGTTTGTACCCTTAAAAAGAGGCCAAGAGGATACTGATTTGCATATCAATTTTAATGGGAAAGCCATGGAATGCAACCAGGCTGTTATGCTGAGCAAACATAAGAAGTCAGATGGGAATATTTTTTTTAACAATTTTCTCTCCTGCCATCCATCACTTTCCATAAAATTTATGCATGCCCTTGGTGAATGCATATGTGGATACAGATGGCTGAACTGTTGTGAGGATGCCACCAACTCAGTACTTTGAGCAGCAAGGCTTGGTTTGTAATGCCCTCGTGAATAAAGTGCTCTCCTGAATGACTTACGTAGCATTACTTTGAGTGCCAGCTTCGTGTAGTGGTAAAGCACCAGGCTAGAAGCTGGGAGATCATGAGCTCTAGTCTTGCCTTAGACACAGTGGTGGGATTCAAGTAATTTAGCAACCGGTTTTCTGTCCTAATGATTTCTTCCAACAACCAGTTCCCCAAACTGCTCAGAAAGTTAACAACCGGTTCTTCTGAAGTGGTGCGAACTGGCTGAATCTCACCACTGCTTAGACAGGTAGTCCAGCTGAGTGACTCTGGGCCAGTTAGTCTCTCTCAGCCTAGGAAGGGGACAATGACAACCTCCCACCCCATTCTCAGAACAGAAAGGCATTGCTGTAGAGCACTATGCCTCAATTTATAGAAATTGTAGAGTCAAAATCTAATATAAATATTTACAGGAACAAAAGGTTGGTTCTTGCAAAATCATAAGTGACTACAGCCATCACCACCTGAAACATATCACCGTGTATTTCTGGGACAAATTACAGATTCTCTTCAGAAATGGTATTCAGCAGGTTCTGACCAGTTCTGGAGAACTGGTAGCGGAAATTTTGAGTAGTTTGGAGAACCAGTAAATACCACCTCTGACTGACCCCACCCCCATCTATTCTCTGCCTCCTGAGTCCCAGCTTATTGGGAGGAAATGGGGATTTTGCAGTAACCTTCCCCTGGAGTGGGGAGGAATGGAGATTTTACAGTATCCTTCCCCTGCCACGCCCACCAAGCCACACCCAGAGAACCAGTAGTAAAATTTTTTGAATCCCACCACTGATTCTCTCCTATATTCATTGCAATTAAGAAAACAACTCCATATTTCTAGGTTTACTTTCTTTCCTTTGTTGTTTTTTTAAAAGTCCCATTCATATGTGGTTAACTTGCCTTTCATAACAATGTTTTCTGTACCTTGTTGTACTAATGTCTAACAACTGGGAACTGCAATTCCATTGTTTTGATCACGTACTGTTCGTTTTCTTTCCTTTCTAGCTCCCACAGTGAAGCTAACAGATTACATTAGATTTGCAAGATCAAACAATGCAACTTCTGATGGTTTATTGTTTCCTAAACTCCTTATATTTTTCCCCCTTCAGTGTATTTATATAAATATGGAATGGTATATATTAATCCTCTGTCCTTCCCATTCTATTGATATACAGCCTAGGAGACAAGGGAACTCATGTTGAGGCTTCCTTCACTGATCTTTCAGTGGGCTATCAGTAAACAGCTTCTTCCTCCTTTGGATGCTGTTTCCTGCTATTAAAGGACAGGGTGTGCTTTTCCTCTTTTCTATTCACCTGCCTGACTCTTGTTCCTAGTCCAAACACAAACATCTGGCTAGAGGTTGGACAATAGATGGATTTCCCAGCGTGAGTGCAAAAACTTTCTCATCCCTAGCGATGAAACCATTTTTTCCCTTTGAGGATTGTGCTGCACTCTTTTCTCCATTTCACTTTTAGTACACAGAATCTGTTGGCAATTCTTCCTCATCCTTCTAAGGTTGTTGCCAGAACTGTTGATCACCGTGCTCAGCACAAAAAATTGATCAGCACAGAACACTTGGCTGCATTACAGATTCAATAAATTCCTATGAACAATTCTGTAGCTTTAAACCAGAATGTTAGAATGCTGGGTAACCATTCAGAAGATCAGGCATCAAATCATGGTTGCAGCTCAGGAGTGCTATTCAGCAGGTTCTGACAGGTTCTGGAGAACTGATAGCGGAAATTTTCAGTAGTTCGGAGAACTGGCAAATACCACCTCTGGCTGGCAAATACCACCCAATGGGGTGGGAATGGAGATTTTGCAATATCCTTCTCCCAGGAGTGGGGTGGGAATGGAGATTTTGCAGTATCCTTCTCCTGCCATGCCCACCAAGCCACGCCCACAAAACCGGTAGTAAAAAAATCTGAATTCCACCACTGCTGCAGCTCTTCTTGACAAGTTCTTGTGAAACTGAATTATAAAACTAATTATTTTGTTAGTTTTTTAATTTTTATGGAAATTCTTGTTGATTGTTGGAGATGGCAGTGAAAATGCCTTTAAAAGTGTGAAGCGCTTCACCAGCATTATTTAGTCAAAGCTATACAACAACACTGAAAATTAAAGGAAAGACAGAGTAGCTTGCCTGAGGCCTAAATATATTAATGACAGAAAGAATTAAATGAGTCATGACAGAAATTGTTGAAGTTTTGAAATTCCATTTTCTACCATTATAGCATAATCCAACTAGAGCGTTTGATTGACCATACCCCAAACATCTTTTCTAGACTATGAGATGATAATATTAGAAGACGTCAATTAGCCAAGATCTTATTTGAATTTGTAGCTGGAACTGAATTTACAGGTTATTTTAAAGATCCACTTCAATCACAGCCTCTATGCTCATTGACTCAATATTTGAATTGATTGAAAGATATTTGATTTGATAAGATGTGCTAAATTGATCCGTTCACATACTTGATTTTTCTACATTCCACAATTCATGTCCATAGTCTCTTCTGGCACATAGGATACATGCCTTGCCTCTCTGACTAATGTGCTGGAGAACATATTGCAGTAAGTAAACAGGATTAAAATAAACTGCATGATACCAAGGGCAAAATCAAGATTAGATTTGATTAAAAGAAATCTTAGGATAGGATAGGATAGGATAGGATAGGATAGGATAGGATAGGATAGGATAGGATAGGATAGGATAGGATAGAATAACAGAGTTGGAAGGGATCTTGGAGGTCTTCTAGTCCAACCCCCTGCCTAGGTAGGAAACCCTACGCCACTTCAGACAAATGGTTATCCGACATCTTCTTAAAAACTTCCAGTGTTGTAGCATTCACAACTTCTGGAGGCAAGATTAAAATTAATTAAATATATTTAAGAGTATTAATTGTCAGCTGAAAAGTTGGAAGGGAGCTCATTCCCAAAATCTTAGAAGGGACTATGGATTGTCCCTTGATATTTACCTCTGCTTGGTAATAATAGTGGCTTGTATGGAATGTAAAATGTTTTAACAGAGTATTAAAAAGTGAAAACAAATATGAAACCACTATAAAAATAGCAAAGTAAGAGACTCTTGCCTGGGTGGGAGAGATGAATTTCATTTTCTTTTGTTCTGAAATACATCTCCTGCTGTACAACAGAATCTTGAGCTTAATAAAGTTAAAAATACCATTGATGTCCCCTACATTGCTTTCCTTTGATTTAAGCCACTGTTTCTCAGCCTCAGACATTTTAAAATGTATGGACCCATTATTTCCCAGTTAGTATGCTGCAGAGGGGTATTCTTGGAGTTGAAGTCCCACACAACTTAGAGTGGCTCTGGTTGAACAACACTGATCTAAACTATTTACAATAATCCATTTTTCTACTCACTTCGCACATTAAATGATAGACATCTGCAGGAGGGGGAAGGGGAGCAGACAATGAAATAATTATGACATCGTTGTTTCTCCAGTCACATATTTTCAGGGAATATCATAACATTATTACATAATCTTGTTACTGTGTGACAACATTGTGACTCATTCCAGAGATACATCACCGAATTCAATCCATCTTCCTCATACATTTGCATTATGGCTGTAATTTCACAGGAATTCCACTGGGAAAGCTGAGGAGTAGATGCGCCCCTCTCTGGGTCAGATTTTTTTAATATGAACAATAATGTTTGCAGCGATGTGTAGAAAGATTGTCCTCAGAAGCACATCCTGATACTGGCAGGTATCAGTCGGTGAAGAATTTCTGTTCTGCACTTGAAAGCAAATGATTTGAAATGAAAGGTAAAGGGGAAACCTTCAGATTAGATTTAAAGACCCAGCAGAATGAAAATACCTAGTGATGTTTTCCACGCTGGCCTTGGGCCATGTGGTTCCAGAGGAATATAAGTGGCATGTTTTGTTCCAGGAGCAATTAGCACATTCCATTTGAGCCACTGGACAGCATGTGAAAAGAGAGACAAGCCTATCTCATAATGGCTTTGGTCAGAAAGCTCCAAGCTGGTGGGAGTTGCTCCAGACACTGTCCAGAAAGCAGGCTGTTAAGCTGAGAAGCCCTAGATATTTTCGGTGCCAGCAGAACTATGCTGAGAATGCACACGCTTCAGATGAAGCAGAGCTCAAGACTTTACAACCAAGGGGGAGTAATGTTCCTTGACAGGGACAAGGAAAACAGTAGAGAAGATTGAGGGAGGAGTGGCATTGTCTGGAGCTTAGACAACAATTCTTGTACATAAATCTGATAGCTATTTGGAAAGGATGAGAGAGAAGCAAGGAACATTATATACAACAAGATAAAGAGGTCTGTATATGTAATAGGTCTTGCTAATGAGAACATGTGGTTCATGCTTGAAGTGTGAAGCTTAGAAGCTGAAACCCAAGTTTCTAATGTTTTTTCCTTAAGGAAAGATGGAGAAGAAAATGATTTATTGTGTGGATCAAAGCAAAGCTGTATTTTGCCCAAATCCTTTTCCTCATGATGGACAATTAGGTGCTTATGGGAAGCCCACAAGCAAGGCATAAATGATAACCCCTCTGCCTTGTATCAAGGAGTTGATACTGGGAAGCAATAGCACTTAGACTTATATACTGCTTATATATATATATTATATATTATTGAATTTCTATACCGCCCTTCTCCCTGAGGACTCAGGGCGGTGCTTCATAGTGCTTTACAGCTCTAAGTGGTTTACAGAGTCAGCATATTGCCCCCAACAATCTAGGTCCTCATTTTACTGATCTCGGAAGGATGGAAGGCTGAGTCATCCTTGATTTGGTCAGGATCGAACTCTTGGCAGTGGGCAGAGTCAGCCTGCAAAACTGCATTTTGACCACTGTGCCATCAAGCAATGTGATGGTAGGGATCAGTTTTGAAGGGGACACCAAATCCTTCTCCTGGTTACTATTCATATTTGCTTATTTGCATGTCTGCTGATAAGCCTTGCCATTCATTTTTTAAAGCACTATTTCTTTCCTAATTGCAGCCTACTACCTCCTCCTCCTCACCATGATCTCTACTCTTTTTGCATCCTTTTCACGATCCATTCTCAGGGTCTACATCAGAGGTGGTATTCACAGGTTCTGATCAGTTCTGAAGAACCGGTAACGGAAATTTTGAGTAGTTCAGAAAACCGGTAAATACCACCTCTGACTGGCCCCATCCCCATCTATTCTCTCCCTCCCGAGTCCCAGCTGATCGGGAGGGAATGGGGATTTTGCAGTATTCTTCCCCTGGAGTTGGGAGGGAATGGGGATTTTACAGTATCCTTCCCCTGCCACGCCCACCAAGCCACGCCCACAGAACCGGTAGTAAAAAAAATTTGAATCCCACCACTGGACTACATGGATAATTTTTTCTTCCATAATGATTTGTTCTTAACCATGTACTTCAAATCTTCCAACAGTACACCAAACAAGATCACTTTAGCTTTAAACCAAAAGTTTCATAAACTTTTAAGGGTTGATAGGCAAATTACCTATATCACCCTTTTCAGGCAATAAACACAAACGGTAAAAAAAAAAGTTTATTAGACCTTTCATAAATTGTCAAATTTGGCAAATTGATTTGGTTTGATAGGTTGTGTAAAAACCTATTCTTTTCTATTCTTTCCTGTAGTGTTATTTCTACATTGGCCTGCTTTCTTTTAAATTATTACTTAACAAGGATCAACAAGTGGTTTTATAGGCTTTTAATATTAAAAATGAATAAATTATTATTTGATTGGCCACCTACAAGTACAACATGCCATTTGTTATAACAAGCTAAACATTAACATTTTTCTTTAATAGATAATAATGGACATATTTGATCTCAAAATCTTACCTGGCATTTCCAGACATGTGCTCTGTACTAGTGGCCCCCCAACCTTTTGGGAATCAGGGACCAGTTCCATGGAGAACAGGAGAGGATGTGATTTTGCTTGCTGCCTGCATCCTATGGATGATCCTTCACTTGTCTGCTTGGGCCAGTTTCTGGAATCCTGCGGACCGGTGCCAGTCGATGGACTGGGGGTTGGGGACTACTGTACAACTAAGCATGTGTGATTTGTGAATTATTATATTTCTGTTGAAACTAGTGATGTGCAAATCTATATATGTGATGCCTCTAGGTAGCCTAGTGGTCAGCTGATTTCCTAGGGTTTACCCTTCATGAGATCTGCTTGTTTCTGTCCCCTTTTAAGAGAAGTACAAACAAACTCTTAGAACTCTACTGCTCTATACAACATTTAGCTGAAATTATAATATTTTTCCCCTCTTGCTATTGAAAATCTGGGTGTAAATTCTATCTTCAGATAATTGCTTGGCAGGCAGAAATATTCAGTTCTTAGGGTGATGGTCGTTTATATTGAAGCTCTTTATTCAAGCTCTTAGATTTTGCAGATCCAAGTCAGGCTTAGAGGCCAGTTAATGAATTTGTGAAAACTGAGTTAGGTAATGCAGTAACATAATCTAATCATACTGAGGATACAATTAGATCTGCTTCCCAAACACAGAGGGTTTTTGGAAGCATATCTACTAATCTGAAAGCAAAATTATGTATTTAAGAGGATGGAATAGTCATAGTCTCCCTACAAATAAAATTGGATTCTGAGTGGTCTAAGATACAACATCAGGACAGGATATCAAATAATCCAGATCTGAAGAGAGAAAGTGTTAGAATGGATAATTGTTATATTGTGACAAGAATGGGAATTTGTAATTCCAAATAAAACAGAATTAAGCATGGTATAACTAGGTTGAAGAAAGAAGGCATATCAGTCTGAGTACCTGACTTGTTTGTTGAAATTTTGATGACTATATTTAAGTTTTGTACAAATATTGATGAACAAATAAATATATTATATAGATGTGGGCTACAAAATATCCAGAAAACAAAACATGGCAGCACAGAGATTGTCTGCATATTGATTGATTGATTGATTGATTGATTGATTGATTGCAGTTTTGAAACAATAACTATAATACAACCAATCAGGTGACATGACTTGTGGGCTATATCTTACTTGCTGAATCAAAGTTCACATAAGAGTATTAACTGGTTTTCTGATGAAAATTCAATATTACCTGTCAATGGAGAGAGCATTTGATAATTAATTGAATCGTCCCTATATGCAATGCTTTTATTAGGCCAAATGAGAATAAAACCTTATTTTATGCTATAAGCATACCAAAAAAGATCAAATCTATGGGGCTTGAGTCCTGAAAGTGAATGGGCCAAAGAAAATCCCCAACTGTTTGCTCTGGGGAGCAGATTTCCAACCCACCAAATACTTACCTTAATTTCAAAAATGATCAGTGAGAAAACAAATTCTAGATCCAAACCAGGGTAGATGGAAGTCGCCCTGACTAATGTAACCACCACACTCTATGTGGTTATATCACCCTGTCGATGGAAAATTGAAAGAGGCCTTTACTCTTTTGCAAATGTTACAGATAGAAATGATGTTCATCTAATTTTAGATAGCAATGGTTCCTTTTTCTCAGGGAAGAGGAGTTAGGCTAGCCATATTTCATTCTAGTTACATTGGGCCTCTGAAAATAAAATGTGCTCCCTAGTGTGTACAATCAATGGTAGATATTTCTTAAAAACCTGAACAGACAGCTAAATTCTTAAAACAGTGACAGATATCTTTTCATTTTTTTTAAAGCTGAAGATAGAAGAAAATCAAACAAATAAGGACCATATATAGAGTGGAAAAATAATAACAATAATTTATGAAACTTGAATGCTGCCTGGTTCTCAACAACTTTGGGCAGATCACAACCATCACACAAAGAAATTACAATCAAATCAATAAAACATAAAAATAAAGGTGAAATGAAATGAAATGAAATATAATGAGGAGAAAGAGGTATTAACTTCTCAGAGCCTCCTACAGACTGTAGAATATTCATGCTAGGTAGAAATTATAGTCTTGAGTGATTTGATGGGCATCAGGAAGGAGGTATTATAAAAAATATATAACACCTACATCCATACCCACACCCACCTACCAACACACCCACAAAAACACACATGCACATATACAAACATATAGTTCAGCTCTAGCATAATCTACAATACCCTAGAAAAGAGCTTCTTTCTCAATTTCTTTTGACTGGGCCTATTATCAAATGCAGATATCTCTATCTTTCCTCTGTGGTCATCTCTGCATTACCTTGTTGACCCATGCATATATGCCAATGTTTGGATAAGCTTCCATGGAGCCATGATTCTTGCAACTTCCCTTCTGATTTCTTTTACCTATAGCAATAGCAATAGCACTTAGACTTATATACCACTTTGTAGCGCTTTACAGCCCTCTCTAAGCAGTTTACAGAGTCAGAAGATTGCCCAAAACAATCTGAGTCCTCATTTTACTGACCTCAGAAGGATGAAAGGCTGAATCAACCTTGAGATGATCAAAATCGAACTACTGGAAGTTGGCAGAATTAGTCTGCAGTACTGCATTCTAACCACTGTGCCACCATGGCTTACCTATCTGCTTCTAGAAGGAGAAACACATACTGCCACAAGATTCTGACTTGCATTATGCTAATGGAAAGATGCTGCTCTTTCTGTAAGATATTCATCTCAAGACAAAAATGAAGAGCCTCAAAACTATGGTGTTCTAAGTAATGTCGGGATATATTTGGGAATATTTGCTGGCAATTGCTGATATTTCAAGATGTTTTATTGGAATTTTACCCACTTCTGCTATTAACCACAACTGGAGAGCTCAATTTCAGCAATATGGTTACATAAAAGGACCTCATCTTAGTTGGGAAAATGGTTGAGAAGTGGTCTTAATGGCTTTTGCAGTTACCTCTGCAGTTTCTCAGTTCTTGTTTTTTATGACTATGAGGGATTGAAAAACTCAGGATGGCCATTAGATGGCAACAAGGAGATTGTTTTTGACTCTCTTTACCATCGTCTAGCAATCATCTGGACTTCTGCAGTGTGTTTCACAGTATACTCTTTTTTGTGAAGAATTCTTCTAATCGATCGATAGTTCATAGGAAGTGGAATAAACATAATTCAGGAAATATTAATCTGATTAGATACATCCCATAAGTATCAGATAATTTTATTTTCTTCTTTGTAATTTTCCTTCCTTTTCTTCCCTACTGAGCTCAACTCCAGCATCATACCTTCATTTACTGACTAATTTTTGAGAAAATGTTATATGCATATGCTTGAGGAAAGCTAGCCCCCTTTCCCACCCATTCACCTTTCACAAGGGTGTCCTCCCACAGGCATTGTTAATACATTCTTTTCTCACCTGTTTCTTGTCATGCTATGCCTACAAGAATCTGTGTCTCATTATTAGTTCTTCTCTCTCAATTGTTTCTTGCTACGCCATGCCCAGAAGAGTCTTTGTCTAATTATTAATGCACTCGGTTGTTAGATATTTCTATAGTACTTCATCCAGATAGTTACTCTGGATTTTACAACTATGGATGATTTGGGGAAGCATATCTGTTTAATAACTGATGCAGAAGAATTTAGTTCCCAAGTGAAACATCAGAGAATAATCTCAGTTCAGCTGGCTTTTTTTCTAATTCAAAGTTACTGCTGAACAAACTCTAGTTCTCTATACTTTTCACCAATCTGCGTATGAGAATCAAAGCATTCTTGTAACTCCCCTGATTCTCCCATTCAAAATCTTAGTCAGCTTCCCCTACATGTGCATAAGACAGGATGTCAAGAACCTTTCTCCATTTGTTCTTTATTTAGCTGATCTACACAGTGTTTTATGTTTACGTGGACAAACCTACAGTCTTGGAAGTCAAAATGCAGAGCTTGGCCAGAAGTCACCATGGATGGAGTAACATGCTAGAAAGTTTGTTCATATTGGAGAGGGGAACTTACCATTTTCCTGCTATTGCAGAAAAAAGTGCTAAAACAATCCAAATCAAGGAAAAGAAAAAAGAAAAGAAAATCCTTAACATGTAGTCAAATATGAAAAACCATCAAGTTAGATAACTCAGCAAACACTTCTTCCCTCCCTTAGTTTCTTATACTAAGGTCCTTGTACTGCTTTTCAAATAAGAGAGATAGGATTTAAATATATGTTGTTTCAAGGCCAACGTAGCGGATCTCTGCCCCTCTTCATGTTGAAGTACAATTCCCAACATTTCCTATAATTATCCAGTAGCCTGGAGCATCTGAGGTTTGTAGTTTGGGAAATATTTACCTCTTCGTTTATTTTATTAGATTTGTATCACATTTTTCATATAGGAATTCAAAGTGGCATATATCGCCATCCTGCTATTTTCTCCACAACAAGAATACTGTCAGGTAGGTTGGGCAGAATGACTGACTCAAAGTCAGTCAGAAAGTTCCATGTCTGAGAGATGTCTAGAACTTGGATCTCCTTAGTGCCAATCCAATATTTTAACCTTTATACTGGGATATTGTTTTACGCAAAGACACAGGTTTCTATGAGGCATACTTTAGATTCAAAGAACTCCCTTTGTGAGCAAAGTGCCCTTTCTTCTCATTTCCCACCACCACAGTATCAATAAATCTGTTTGACATTGGGATAGAGAAATTTATCTCTATCAATTGACTCAGAGTTTGTCTAGGTGAGACTTATAAACCAGAGATGGTTAAGATAGGCCACATTCCATGCCCTGTCATAAATATATGGGCATAATAAGGTCAGCAGTGGTCCAGCTATTTTTTCATCATCTTCTACTTGACCTAGGTGGAAGGGGAATTTTTGTGTCTGAGCTTGGTAAACAGCAGAAACTATGGTACAAGTATGATCTTTCTTATGCTACATTTTGTTTTTGTATCTCGAGTATGCTAGCATAGTATTTTAGCAACATATCTGTCATTGTGAAAGCCAACTGTTTCCACAATTGTGGTAGGATTGCTACCACATCCTGCCACATAGCTTTTCCCAATCTATTTATCTCAAACAAGTGTTGGACTTCAGCTTGAACCACATATCAGCCACATCTGGAGACCAAAATGTTGGAGAAGTCTGCTACAGCATTTCAGCTAGACTGAACTGCACCCATAATATATTTTTTGTAGTTGTTGCAGAGGAAATGTTGTTCATCCAGCAAATTTATTACAGAGTGGGCCACTTTGTTATAAATGTGTATGTGTATGTTCAAAGAGAGAGAGAGATAGGGTAGCAGGGTAGATTCAAGACTAATAATGTGCTGATATTGTATGTTCATGTGTTTGATTATGTATATATTCACTAAAGTAAAGACGGCAACATCAATATCATTCCCATAATCCTACCCACCCAGAGATTTAATTAGAAGCTTGGACCCTCCTTCTTTAGGAATTTCTGTAGCTTAAGGCTGTCCTGTGTGTTCATTAGATAGTAATGAAGCAGTTTTCCACTTGTTTAGCAGAATATTATTGTTTTAAAAAAAGGTACTAATAGAAGCAACAGTACAATATATTGAAAAACATATTTAAGAATAGCAGCTAGATCCGCCTTTCCTCTTCCTCCAAAATAAAAACAACGGGCAGATCTGGGAGGATAATTTCATATTGTTGTGCATCTTGAGGCTCTCTTCAGACATGATCTGCCTGAGTCAGACTATGTTTCTGAATGTTGTATGCAATCATCTATCCAATCAGGGAATTGTTATATTATTTGCAAATTGCCTCTGAAGTGGGACTTCACCAATCTTTTTTAAGTTCACTGGAGGTGACAGAATAAGTATCAATGCCTGTTTGGTTATCCTGTCATTTGTTTTGTTATGCTGTGGTCTGTATTCAAACAGGGATTATAGACTATGGGTGTACTACAAGTAATACTTATATACTCAAGACAACTGTTGGAGGAGAACACAATCTTCCACTCACTGGAATCAGTGATAGACGTTAATGTTCTTCTGGGTTTCTCCTGATGGCCCCAGTTCCCATTCAGTTGGATGATTTAAATCTTCTTGAAAAGAATACATTTTCCTGGGGGCATGGAAGGTGGAGTTTATTTGACATTTGAGGTTGAAGGTGGCCAAGAAGTGCATGTTGATCTCTAGTCTTCTATTGTACAGTCATCTCTCTAATGTCCATAGCCTTTCAGGCTCCCATTACTTCAATTATACTCCAAGAAATTTCCTCCATGAGTCCTTTTTGACAGCACTGTTATTGCTTCTGATAAGGAAGAGTTATGTTCTTGAGAAATGCTTTGATACTTTCCTATGCCTGGGAAGAATTTGTAGAAACTGTCAACCCAACTTCTCAATCCCCAAACTTTGGAAGAAAATTTTGAATGTCCATCATGCCTTGTCTTATTGGAAATGGATCCATTTCAAAGAGTTGACATAATGCAATATATGGATGACATTGGAGGAAAGGGGGAAGAGATGTTGCCTAGAAAGAAGTCAGACAAGACAGGAAAGTGCCCCTAGAAACTTAACAATCAGAAGAAGAAACTCCGGAAGGACTCACCCTAATGGATTTAGATTTAGAATTAGATTTAATTCATCTAGTCCAGGGCTGTCAAACTCATGTCCCGCGAGCCAGATGAGTCACACGCTGCCCACGCCCACGCCCAGTTTAGCAAATGGGAGAAAAGTCCCAATATGCCACATGATGCTGCCATGATGCCGCAGGTTTGACCCCCCTGATCAAGTCATATTTCCTGTCTTACCCAGGGGGGCTGACAGTTCCTTTCCAAATACAGAAAGCATTTTTGTTACTTCTGGAATGAAGAAAGGAGCAGAAAGAAATTGCCAAACAAAGGGCATGTCAGCTTTGACCAAAGAATGCCATTCACAGATATTGAACTAAAACTTCCACATTGTCCAACATAGTATGGCCATTGGCAACAGTTCAATCCCTCTTGAAGCTACAGCCTTGTAAGTCCCTGTCCCTGTCAAGAGACTCTTTGTTGCTTTTGGAACTTAAGGACACTTTCCTTTGTGGGATCTCTGCAAAGGTTGCTGCCCAAAATTAAACATTTTTTATTCCACAAAACAAACAAAGAATGCAAAAGACTTCTTGATTTATTGCTGTGATATTCTGGATAATGTCTCGGTAGCTCAGAGATGCCCTTCTGGAGATGGCTTTTTGTTGTCTTACTGCATGTCAAGATGTTCCTTATACATTTAGGCAACAAGCTACCTGCATGGCTTCCCACCCATGTCAGTGCACAGGCAGCATTGTATCAATAGGGCCTTCTGTGGTCTTTCTGCTTCTTACATTGAATCAGCTGTCCGCATGGGCTGGGGAGAGAGCTGCGATGATTTCGTTGATGGCGATGGGTGGGGAAAAAAATCTTCAGTTCTGGCATCATTCAGTCAGTGGGATGTTTGTTTAAGTTAGATTATGTAAATAAAGACAGGATAAGGTTCCCCTTAGGGTGGAGGCCCAGAAGAAGCCCAGACAACACTTATACTATCCCTTTGGGATACGAGTAGAGTAGATGTTTAAATGAAATAAAATAAACTAAGGTTTCCAGATGGCTGGGACTCTGCAGGACTTGGAACCAAAAAAGCCTCTTAATCTCATTAAACTTAATGTCTGAGCTGTAACGAAAGCTAATCATAAATCATTCACATAATATGTTCCAGTTATAAGATGCACAAGATAATACTTTGAATGGTCTTCCTTAACTAGATGAGGGAGTGGTCAATAGACATTCTGGATGGAAATTAAGAATTATAATCCCCATATATCTGAGGGACACTGGATCAGGGAGGCTGGTTCTATGAAAGATTCCGTAATCTTTTGTCACTGAGAAAGTTATAGCTACCAACAGATAATAATAATCTGTTGGCATCCAATATGAGCTGCGGTGGCCCAGTGATTAGAATGCAGTACTGCAGGCTACTTCTACTGAATGCCAACTGCCTGCAATTTGGCAGCTCAAATCTCACCAGGCTCAAGGTTGACTCAGCCTTCCGTCCTTTAGAGGTTGGTAAAATGAGGACCCAGATTGTTGGGAGCAATATGCTGATTCTGTAAACTGCTTAGAGAGGGCTGTAAAACACTGTAAAGTGGTATATATCGGTATAAGTCTAAGTGTTACTGCTATTGCGATCCACATGGGCACTTGAAAAAGATAAGATAGTGGAAGGGCAGCACGATCACACAGCCCAACTCTTTGGTATAGCTACTGACATCACACACACACATACAGAGGGACCATGATCCACCATGCTGCTACAGTTGCCATTTTTTACATTTATACTGCCTCCACCTCTTCCCAAGTAGCAATGTAATACTCCATCCCAACTCTTGATCCCAGATGCAAATGCATGGCGTATTTCTATCATCATCCAAAGTGCGGGCTGAGATACATTGCAAGGTGACATAGAAGCATTTAACAGGTCAGTCTTGTTGTTTTATTTATTGATTAATTTATTAAGTCAGTTTATTCAGCTTCCCCCATCTCAGCACATGATTCACATTGGTGGTATATAAATACAAAACAAAGAAGTGAAATGGCAAATGAAGAATCACAAACAAGCTTTCAACATAGCCAGAAAATTAGTTCAGTCACGCACCTGGGCCCCACAGCTTGAGCACCAGATGTTCACAGCCCGATGGAAGGCCTGCAAAATTGGGACCAACCTAATCTCTGGAGGCGTGGTGAACCAGAAGGTGGGTGCCAGGGCATAAAAAGCTCTCCTACCGGTCCATTCCAGCCAATACTCCTTGGTTGATGGTCCTCACAGCATGTCCCTCCTGCCAGATCAAATAGCATGTGTAAAGACAACTGGGAAGAGAGCAGTCCTGTAAGTAATCTTTGATTGGACTGTTGATAGCATGGGAGGCCCAACAATGTTGGTCAGAAATTTAGTGTCTCTCCTCCTAGATACAAATACTCAGACAATAAATCTGACACTTACGCTGATGTAGATTGGAGCACTGGAATATGGTTCAAGAAGCATAAACTAGGCTTTTCCTTATATGCCCTTATGTAATGTCCCTGGAGAGCCATGGAGCATGAGAAGCTTTGCAACCAGAATTGCAGAGCCAAAATTCTAAAGTAATTCTTCTTCATAATAATCTTTTGCATTAGTTAAATTGGAATCTTGGAAATCTTGGCAAGGGAGTAAGCAGTAAGCCTCATTTATTTCTTGGACCATGGGCATCTCTATTAGACTTAAAAATCAGATAGGCCAAATCATTTTGATCATGGACTCCCTCATTCAACAAATTTTAAAGCAGGAGTTGTTCCTGAGATCACTTGCTTTCTCACTGTTATTCTTTTTCCACAGCCACCATCCCCATTAAAATGGAAGGAAATGGACTGGCAACTCCACCAGCTGTGAATAATGGGACTTGAAATGAAACATATATGAACAGCTAACTTGACTATTCAGGTCTGGTAAACTGCCCCACATCTTTGGAGCAAAAGAAGAGCTCCCACCAATGACTGCTATATAATGGTCATGATAGGAACTTTCCATCTGTAAACTCCTCATGTTTCATTCGATTAAGAAAGGTGGATTCTCTCTGGAACAGATTGTACTGTACATCAGTCAATCATAGCAGCAGATAGGGGGTAGAGCAGGAATCCCCAACCCCTGGGCCACGACCCATTCAGAACCAGGCCGCAGAAGGGGCAGCTCCATTTGTGTGAGTGGCGTGCATCAGGAGTGGGTTCCACTTACCTGTGATACTAGTGTGCAGAAGCACATTTGCAGGGTGCTTCTGCGCATGCGCAGAGCTTCTGTGATGACGTCCGGATGGGTAGGTGGAGCCTCCCACTGCCACCTGAACCGGAGTGAACTGGTAGAAACCCACCACCAGCGTGCATGCAGGCCCACCACTTGTGCAAATGGAGATGCACACATGTGTGCTTTCCTACCACTCGGATGTGCTTTCCCACCACTCATGCAAGCTCTCCCACCTATCATGCAGAACCATCCCTTCCCCCACCCCCATTTGCAAAACCAGAAAGGTTGGAGACCACTGGAGTAGAGGGACCAAGGGTTCTTTAAGAGTGTCATATCAGTATAGCAATTCTATTCTGTTTGTCTTAAATGCAAAGCCAAGTGTTTTTCCTACACCAATGGGGGTAAAAATGGTTGCATCTTAACTCAAGGTTTACTTAGCTATGACATGCCTACCGACGCATATCCACCAGAAAGTGACTTTTCACTTACAGATTTTCTTTCAGCGGATCAACTTTCTTTTGTATACCAAAGTGTACATTAGCCTTAAGGTAAGTTCTCACTCATGAGTGTTGACATACGGCAGCTAGCCTGGGGTAGCTCTTTACAGACACTTAAAGACTCCTCGAACAAGTTGGGTTTTTTTTCCTGTTCAGTCAGCTAATGAACCAGAGGGGTAAGTGCATCAACAAAGAGGAACAAAAAGCATCCATTTACAAACTGTCAATAGTACAGTAATTGGATCCTCCTTTATGCTGGGAAACCTGCATAAAGGCATACAAAGGTGGATGGGTTGCCTCCTCTAGTGGAAAGGTGCTAGGTCAGAAGAAGTTTCCTGAAAGAGATACAGAGTAGCATGAGGCCTCTCTTTGCTAATATCACATTTTGGTTCGTTGGTTTTGTATTAAAAACCCCTAATCTACCAAGTGAACTAAATAAAATAAGTACAGGAATAGTAGTCCTCGACTTATGACAATCAGAAAGTTAGTCACTGAGAGAAGCAGTTGTTAAGTGAAATGCCTACATGATTGCTCTCAATGACAGCAATCTAGGCATTCCCACTTGGTTGTTAAGTGATCTTGCAGGTCATTAAGTGGAGGGAGTCCCAGAAAAGGAACATAGAATGCCTCAGGGGGTGGTGTAGATCCTGGGAGTCTCTACTCAGGATCTGAAAATTCTCCCTGCTGAAATCCAAGCAGGATTTTCAGCCCCTTGAGTAAAAAAACAAACAAACAAACAAAAACAACAACCCTCACATTGCCTGTGCTAGGTCTCCCAAGATAAGGAGCTTATTTTACCATACTGCTTCTCCACTTTCTGCTTGGATTTTGGCTCCCCCTCATCTCTGGAGGTTGACTGAAAAAGCTGCCTGCCAATGGAGTTCCCCCCCCCCCCATCATCCCCTACCCCCACATGCACAGAAAGGAATTCCTTTGGAAGGATGCGGGAATGGAATTGAAATCATCAGAATTTCAGCTCCACTTATGCACCTTGCCAAAGGAGATCAGCTCCCCTCTATGCCCAGAAGGGAACTCCTTCAGCTTCGGCCTTCAGAAAGTGTGGTTGCTGGAGGTTTTTAAGAAGAGACTGGACAGCCACTTGACTCAAATCAAATAGGATCTCTTGCTTGAGCAGGAAGTTGGACTAGAAGACCTCCAAGATCCCTTTCAACTCTTCTGATTGATTGATCAGCTGGTATAGGAAAAAAGCTGCAATCTTCAGGATTTCAGCTCTGTTTCTGTACTGTTAAAGGAGTTCAGCTCTCCTCTGCAGGCAGCTCTTTCAGCCAGCTTCCAACCATAAGAGAGAGTCCTCTGGGTAAGCGACCACAGTTTGCAACTTTCCCTGACAACTTCTGTATTGACTTTCTGGGAAAGCCAACAGAGAAAATTGCAAATGGCAATTGAATGATCTCAGGGCACTTGGCAACTCGTCTTAAGTATTAACAAGTTGCCAAGCACCCAGATCACTATCATGTGACCGTAGGAGTGGTGGTGGTGCAAAGTTCTGTGATGCCAGCCTTTGTGAGGCCATCATAATTCCAGACTATTGTCTGTACCCAAGAAAGCTAAGCCCAGGAATGTGCTTTGAATAACTACAGGGTATAATTCTATGCAAAAATCTACTCACACTTATTTCACTTTTTTAGAATTTCAATTCTATCACGATTAGAAAAAAACGGCAGTTCTGCTTGATTGCTGCGCAGGGCAGAATCAGTATGTGCCAAGGTGCCCATGCAATACTTTATGGGGGAAAGTGTAGGATGCAATAGCGTCCAGTCTAGAACAAATTTATTCATTGGCCGGGCTTCTGGCTGTTTTTAGCTGTTGGATTAGCTAAATGTGGGTTGTCGGTATGCCATCTATCTCCTGAGGTTGCTAAAATCCAACCTAGGTTTCCAACCCAGAGGGTGGAATTCTTTGCATGGCAGCCGAAGCCCGATCAGCTTGGCATTCCATTCCCTTTGCTTAAGAGACAAGTATGAACTTTGGCTGATTGAACTGGCCACCGTTTGGAATTTATTTTTTTTTTTTTTTTGTCTTGCAGCATTTGATACAAACATGGCATTTACAATCAGAGCGCCATGACATCAAACCCTTTTTGATGAGAAATCGAAAGGCAAGGATTCTCATGTGCTTGCTAGCTTTGTGACTGTGATAAGAGTTCATTCACATTTAGCATCTGAATCTCAGGGCCTCCTAAGCAAGGGTGAAATCCAGTAGGTTCTGACAGGTTCTGGAGAACCGGTAGCAGAAATTTTGAGTAGTTCGGAGAACCGGCAAATACCACCTCTGACTGGCACCAGAGTGGGATGGGAATAGAGATTTTGCAGTATCCTTCCCCTGGAATGGGGTGGGAATGGGGATTTTGCAATATCCTTCCTCTGGAGTGGGGTGGGAATAGGGATTTTGCAGTATCCTTCCCCTGGAGTGGGGTGGGAATGGAGATTTTGCAGTATCCTTCCCCTGCCACACCCCCAAGCTATGCCCACCAAGCCACACCATGCCCACCAAGCCATGCCCACAGAGCTGGTAGTAAAAAAAAGTTTGAATTTCACCACTGCTCCTAAATTCAGGATAATCCTCTGGGATGAAAGGGAGGAGGCTTTTTTATTTTTTTTTGTTAAGCTACTGGCTTACTACTTGCTTACTGGTTTGCCCATATTTCTTCAATGGAAGCTAATAGGAGGAGATAAAGTTTTCCATAGATGCTTCTCTATTAGGGAAAGCAAAATGTCACAGAGCCCAGTTTCAGACTCAGATGGTGGGTCAGTGGAGTTGCACTCTTGTTCATGTGTATTTTTTAAAAAATAAACATTCCAAAGCATGTAACGTTTCTTTAAAAATCTCCTTAATCACTGCCTCAGGACTTCTCACTATTTAGAGAAGTGTGGGGAATGTTAACACTGTTTAAATTTGCCTTGGTGGCTTTCCCATCAGCAGGTTTCATGATTCTTCTCTCTCCCTTAATGCATGCGTCTCTTCTCACCCTGGCACAGTCCCAACACTTGGCCATATAAACTCCTCCAGTTGTAGGTTTTTAATAATACAATCTGAAGCGCTATCTTTACAATGAGCGCGATCTATGAGGGAAACAGGGCCAAGGAGATGCATCTTGTTCTTTGTCTTCAACCACCTTCCTAAAGGCAAAGGCAAAGGAAAGGGCAAAGAATTGGCAGAGACTTGCCTTGGGCTCGAAAAACCATTGACAGCCCAGAACGGAAAGTTCTCCTGGATTTCTGCAGATTACAAGTAGTCCTCGAATTACAACCACAACTGAGCCCAAAAATTTCTGCTGTTGGGCGAGGCATTTTTGCCCCGTTTTTCTTCTCATGGTGGTTAAGTGAATCAGTGCAGCTGTTCAGTTAGTAACATAGTTGTTAAGTGAATCTGGCTTCCCCATGGACTTTGCTTGTCAGGCGGCGGCAAAAGGGGATCACGTGATCCTACAACCGTCATAAATACATGCCAGTTGCCAAGTGTCTGGATTTTGATCAGGTGACCACAGGGATGCTGCAAAGGCCATAAGTGTTAAAAGTGCTCATAAGTCACTTTTTTCAGTGCTATTATAACTTCAAACGGTTACTAAACAAATGGTTGTAAGTCAAGGACTACCTGGAGTATACCGGGGTGCTCTTAAGTGTGCCTTCAGAGCCTTTTCTGAATAGCGCATCTCTTCTGCGCATGCGCAAGATGGCGGCTTCTCCGTGATCCCCGGTGATCTGGAGGGGGTGATTATGGCTCCAGGGGGCCTTTGGAGGGCTGAATTCCGATCGTTGCAGCCCTGGCCCAGCTGGAGGAGTGTCGGGGCTCTCTGTAGAGGGGTCTCCGGCTTCTGAGAGTGTCTTGAGGCCCGCGGAGACCGTAGGATGGCGAGAGCGGCCCGAAGGAGGAAGAGGGGCGGCGGCAGACTTCCCTTGCGAAGGCGGCAGAGCCAGGACGACGACGTCAGCACCGCGGCGGTGGCGGCGATGCAGCACCCTCGCCGGGATCCTCGCCAGCCCAATCTGCCCTGGACATGTGCTAGGGGCGGAGGGGGGGGCGAGGTGAGGGCGGGGAGGCTGGCAGCAGCGGCGACGGCGCTTCTGGCGGCGTGGAAATGGCAGCCGCCAGGACAAGGAAGAAACCGCCACAGTTTGATGCGTGGGAGCGTCGGAGAGATTGGCAGTTACTCGCTTGCTGTGTTGGATCCCCTGGATGACCGTGAGGCGTTATTTGGCCCCTGGGTCACCCCAGAGACCTCCATGAGGATTTATGGAGGCTGGGCGAGGCTGGGCGAGGCGGGCGGCATGGTTGCAAGGAAGACCTGGGAGGGGTTGGGGAGAGCTGGACTATGACTGAGGGGTTTTCCCCCTGCGGCGTTTGTTGCCTTTGCTCTCCTTTTTTACCCCTACCCCCCTGAATATGGGGATGCCATGCCACGTATGCCTGCTGAACAATCATCTCCAGGTCTAGGTGCTATCTTGACCTCCCCGGAGGCAATGACGGTTATGATCTTCGCTGTTTGAGCCTGTTTTGACTATGTGGACTGACCTGATCCCATTCTTTCCCTCCGTTGAATGGAGGTTTACATCTGGGGATTCAAGTCTTGGTGGAGTGGGTCTATAACTGCTGCCTCATTTCCGGCTTTTTGGACGATCGTGGTTGACCAGCCGCCGTGAGAGGGGGGCTGGATCACCCTCTGCCGGATCGAAGCAGCATTTTACTCCCACCATTGCCGTGAGAGGGCAATGAGGTCCCACATGCTCCATTGGAATTCTCTTGAAGTCCGGCATTTCACTCCTTCTGACTGTGATAACATCAAATTGGCCCCTGGTTATTGGCCATGGACTATCACCCCCCTTTGATGTTCAGATGTACTCGGTGAATGACCTTCGTGCCCTGTGAGATTCCCCCCTCTCGCAGGTCTGGCCCTCTTCGTTATCGAGGGCCTATCTTGATGACGGGTGTTGGAGCCCCGAGAGATGGCATGCAGCAAAGAAGAGTTTGAGGGGTTTTTTAAGTGGGTTTTTTAGTGGGTTTTTAACAAAAGTTTTAAGGGGTTCGGGGGGGGATTAAGGTGGGTTCTGGGGGAAATCCACCAGGTTCAAGACCAGCCTTAGCGAAGGGCCACGACATTAGGGACATAGAACCGGAGGTCGGGGAGGGGGTGGAGTTCGATTTGAAGAGGACTGTTCCATCAGCATAGTGAGTGGGAGGGGCAGATATGGAGGAAGCTGGGGACCATATCATGTTCGGGGAATGCGCACTCGTTATCTCAGAACGATTGCGCACTCCGGTCCCCAATGCTTTTCTTGTTCCCCAGGTTGTCCAGATTCTCAGGGCCAGAGCCTTCGGCTGATGTTATGCAACGCCAGGTCCGTTGTTAATAAAGCCCCCCTCATCCACGATCTTATTCAGGAGGGGGAGGCGGACCTGGCGGGTATTATGGAGACCTGGTTGGGCTAGGAGGGGGGAGTCCCCCTCATGGATATGTGCCCACCAGGTTTCCGCGCATTTCATCAGCCGAGGGCTCAGGGCAGGGGCGGGGGGGGTGGCGGTTATTATAAAGGAAGGTCTGGATCCAAGGGAGACCACTGTTCCACAGATAGCCGGATGTGAATCCCTCTTTGTGAAGTGGGGTCGTGGAGTACAGATGGGCTTGTTGGTCACGTACCTGGCTCCCTGCCACGTGGCGACGGCCCTGCCTGAGCTGCTTAACGTTATAGCCGAGGTGGCGGTGGACACCCCCAGACTTGTCATCATGGGGGATTTCAACCTCCCATCTATCGGTGAAACGTCTGAGGTGGCTCGGGAGTTCATGGCTTCCATGACGGCCATGGACCTTACTCAGTTAATTCATGACTCCACTCACACGGGGGGACACACTCTGGACTTAGTTTTTGTCTCTGGTCAGTGGTTGAGTGGCCTTGATATAGGGGATATAGCCATCGAACCCTTGTCATGGTCTGACCACTCGCTCCTTCGACTGGACTTTCTGACCGCTGCACCCCACCGCAGGGAGGCGGGACCGACCAGGTGGTTCCGCCCCAGGTGCCTGATGGACCCTGATAGGTTCCAGACGGAGCTTGGGCCATTTCCTGAGACTCTGGCTCATGACTCGGCTGAAGACCTGGTGGCCGCCTGGGATAGTGCGGCTGCTGGGGCCTTGGACCGAGTCGTGCCTTTGCGGCCTCTGACCCAGCACCGAACTCACCTAGCTCCTTGGGTCTCCGAGGAGCTTAGGGAGATGAAGCGCCGGAAAAGACACCTGGAGAGTAGTTGGAGGACCAGCCGCTCCGAATCTGACCGAACACTGGTGAGGTCTCATATTAAGACCTACCTAGTGGCAATAAAAGCGGCGAAAACGAGCTATTTTGCCGCTCTTATCGCGTCATCAGATAATCGCCCAGCCGCCCTGTTTAGGGTGACCCGCTCCCTCCTTCATCTGGAGGTGCGGGATGACCCCTTGCAGGGCCATGCTGAGGATTTTGTGCAGTATCTGTATGACAAAATCGCTCAGATTCGGGAAGGGCTGGCCTCTGACTGGGTATGTCCGGACGGGATGACTGAGGCAGGTCTTGAGAGTGTTACCTGGGGGGAGTTCGATCCTGTGGCTCCCGAGGACATGGACAGGGTCCTGGGACAGCTGAACGCGACCACATGTTTATTGGACCCGTGTCCCTCCTGGTTAGTACTGGCTTCCCGGGAGGTGACACGAGGCTGGCTCCAGAAGATTGTTAACGCTACTTTGAGTGAGGGGGTCCTGCCGGCCGCTTTGAAAGAAGCGGTTGTGAGGCCCCTCCTCAAGAAGCCCTCTCTGGATCCGGCTGTTTTGGCTAACTATCGTCCAGTCTCCAACCTTCGCTTCATTGCGAAGGTTGTTGAGAGTGTGGTGGCGCAACAGCTTCCCCGGTACCTGGATGAAGCTGTCTATCTAGACCCGCTCCAGTCCGGCTTCCGGCCTGGGCACAGCACTGAAACGGCATTGGTCGCATTGGTGGATGATCTCTGGAGGGCCCGGGATAGGGGTTGTTCCTCTATCCTGGTCCTGTTAGACCTCTCAGCGGCTTTTGATACCATCGACCATGGTATCATGTTGCACCGGTTGGCGGGGTTGGGGGTGGGAAGCACCGTGCTGCGGTGGTTCTCCTCCTACCTCTCTGACCAGTCGCAATCTGTGTTGACAGGGGGGCAACGGTCGACCCCGAGGCACCTTGCTTGTGGGGTGCCACAAGGGTCGGTCCTTTCGCCCCTTCTGTTCAACATTTATGTAAAGCCGCTGGGTGAGATCATCCGTGGCTTTGGGGTGGAGTTCCATCAGTACGCTGATGACACCCAGCTGTACATCTCCACCTCAGGCCATCCCAATGATGCCCTTGAAGTGATGTCCCAGTGTCTGGAGGCCGTGCGGGCCTGGATGGGGAGAAACAGGCTCCGACTCAACCCCTCCAAGACCGAGTGGCTGTGGCTTCCGGCGTCCCGATATAGCCAGCTGATGCCATCACTGGCTATTGGGGGTGAATCACTCGCCCCCACGGAGAGGGCTCGTAACTTGGGCGTCCTCCTGGACGCACGGCTGTCTTGGAAGATCATTTGACGGCCGTGGCCAGGGGGGCTTTTTATCAGGTTCGCCTGATACGCCAGTTACGCCCCTTTCTAGATAGGGACTCCCTACGCACAGTCACTCAAGCACTCGTCACTTCCCGCCTGGACTACTGTAACGCTCTCTACATGGGGCTCCCCCTGGGGTGCACCCGGAGGCTCCAGCTGGTCCAGAACGCGGCCGCGCGGGGGATTATGGGGGCGACGAGGCACTCCCATGTGACACTTCTCCTGCGCGAGCTGCACTGGCTCCCGATGGTCTTCCGGGTGCGCTTCAAGGTGTTGGTGACCACCTTTAAAGCGCTCCATGGCTTAGGGCCGGGGTATTTACGAGACCGCCTTCTGCCACCAATAGCCTCCCACCGGCCAGTACGCTCGCACAGAGTGGGCCTCCTCAGGGTGCCGTCCGCCAGACAATGTCGGCTGGCGACCCCCAGGGGGAAAGCCTTCTCTGTGGCGGCGCCCACCCTTTGGAACAACCTCCCCCCAGAGTTACATATAATAACAGACCTCCGGATTTTTCGTCGGGCCCTGAAAACCCATTTATTCCAATTAGCTGGGCTGGCTTGAGTCAAATTTTTAAACTATTTTAAATTGGAATTGTTTTTAATTATGGCCAAATTATCTAATTATTTTAATCAGTTTTTAATTTTTCTATGTCTGGTTTTTTACTTTGGCTGTGCACCGCCCTGAGTCCTATATTGGAGAAGGGCGGTATAGAAATTAAAACAAACAAACAAATAAATAAATAGTTATATAAAATTTGCAGATGGCAATGCTTCTAAGAAAAAGAAGCCAAAGTGAAGCCAGACACTTGGAAGATGCAGAATACCAGTCTGGCAAGAGAAGCATGAGAAATTGTGAGAGTCATTGTCTCCCTCCCTCCCTCTCTCCCTCCCTCCCTTTCTCTCTCTCCCCCTCCCTCCCTCCCTTTCTTTCTCTTTCTCTTTCTCTCTCTCTCTCTTGCAGACTCTGCAAAATTCCACAGTACCATTTAATTTTCAGAAGCTGCCCTCAGGCAGGCTGCTGCTATTGTTTTCCGGAGTTCCCAGGCACATCCCTGGCTCCATGCAGCTTGTCTCTCTTTGCTTGCACTGTGGGATACTGCCGATCCCAAATTCCAGCAGCCAGAGGACAGAGTTCTGTTGGAGGAAAACCCAGCCTGTGTAACTTCCAACCTCTTCATCCCCCTCCCCCTTTCAGGAGGCCGAGGCACGTCAGCTATCTTGCCGCTTTCCTCTCTTCTCCTCCCCCCACTTCCCCGCCCCCCAAATCT
Organism: Arizona elegans; assembly: GCA_022577455.1. NCBI lineage: Eukaryota > Metazoa > Chordata > Lepidosauria > Squamata > Colubridae > Arizona > Arizona elegans. Next base: position 59,828,149 of record JAKOOJ010000003.1, read on the forward strand.
CTTCCATGCCACTCCATCTGCTGTAATGGAAGCCTTGACATTCAGGCAATCAACGAAGTCCTGGCAGAGGCATCTTTCTTTATTTGGGAGCGTGGTGCTCTGACCTCAGACCGACATGCATCTTTTGACCAAAACAGTTCTTATCATTCCATCTTTGCCACTACATGGGATCCTCTAAATGGATCAGGGACAGCAACTATAGTAAACAGAGCAGAGGGAGGGAGGGAGGGAGGGAGGGGGAGCCAGCCCTTTTTAGCTGTGTCTTGAAAAGCAATATCATATGAATATCATCCAAACAAGGCAACGTTTGCCTCCTGAGCTGGTCAAAGCCTGGTAGGGAATTACAATCCTAAACAATTGTCAGCTCTGTTTGAACTCTACCTGCAGTTTCTCAGAAGTGGCATGCAGTAATTATTCTTTTTTTTTCTTTCCAAATATCAGCCAGCAACAGGTCAATAACGTTTCTACAAAAGTCAGATCTGCACAATTATGATTCCAGCTCCTTGCATCCTTTTTTTTTTTTTTTTTTTTTTGAGCTCATATCTCTGAGTCAAGGCAACTGTAAAATAAAATGTTGCAAGGTAGTAAAGATTTAGCAATCCAAGCACGATTCCACACATCAAGTGTTGTTGTTTTTTTCTCCCCAGGATTGTCTTAGTGCAAATCAGTGGTGGGTTGCTACTGGTTCGCCCCGGTTTGGGCGAACCGGTAGCAGCAGCGGTGGGAGGCTCTGTCCACCCACCCGGACGTCAGTTTACCACAATAGACAATTGGTAATCCACAATCAGATAACAAAAGCCAGTTTGATATAGTGGCTTGACAATCAATCTAGAAACCAGGAGATTGTGAGTTCTGGTTCTGTTTTAGCACAAAGCCAGCTAGATGACTTTGGACACTCTCTCAGCCCTAGAAAGGAGGCAATGGCAAACCATTTCTGATAAAACTTGCTAATAAAGCTACAGGGGTTCATCCAGGTAGCCATCAGGAACCAAAAATTGACTTAGGGGCACACATTAAAAAAATCCACAGTCAACTGGAATGCTGTGAAATACTCATCTCTAACCATCCGTTGAACTGAGAAAGCTAAGTAGGTTTGTATCATTAACAGAGTGGGAAACCAACATGACGTCCTAGACTAGACTGGGAAAAATCCAGAAAAAGGCAACACAAATCCTTTTGTGTTACATGGATATGTACATTAAGTCATCATGAGTTACACTAGACTTGAAGGACACCGTCCTTTTAAAATCCGACACAATTCAGGCTTTTTGAGATATCAGCCCTCATCTCAAATTGATTCTGTCCTAATGTTGTTGTCAAATTTTAAATTGCCTTTTCTATCGCTTTTCTACTACAATTATCTTAATCAAGATGGTGGAACATGTAAGAATATGTGAAATACATAAGAAACATCCATAACATTTTCTTAATATTACAGTTAACTTATTCATGCATATTCTCTTAATGTTTAATGTCAGTTATCTAAAAAGCATTAAATCAACTGCTATAATTCTTTGACAAAAATTTTTGATTGAAGCTTTTGCTTAATCACATACTTGCATGCAACTTTCTGTACAGTATATTTTGTCAAACTTGTATAATAGATTAACTGACTTTAATAGAATTATTATATATTTACTCATTACAAATTGCCCACCTATCTATTGTATAGTAAGATGGGAACAGGATGCTCAAATTGGTGGCCAGTGAAACTAGAAATTTTAACATTTCCAGTGTTATGAATTGGGGCTCGGGGGGAAGTTTATCTCGTAAGTATCTTACAGGCAGATTTTCAACTGATGGACCTAGCTTGGATCTGGAAAAAAAATATTCAGCCAGGAGTCCATTACAACCAAGATGACAATGTTTGGCTGAGGCTTGATGTAAATATTCAGCAAAATCAATTGTGAGTAAGATGTTAGTAATGTTATACTACCTTGTTTCCTCAAACAATGAGAATTTCAGAGGTGCCCTATTTACCTATTTGGTCTTAGGAATTAAGTTCCAAGAAATTTGTAATATTTGCTTTCATTCATATACAGTCATTTTCCACAGAATATTTCTGAGGGGTTGCTAAGATTAAAAAGACAAAACTAACCCAGGGAAGGGGGAAATAAATATCCAAATGATGACTTTCATTTATGTTCCCATGCGCCACCAGAAAAAAATGGAATATTTATGTTATGCTTCTACAGAGCTTAGCTCTTAATTGGGACAGCTTCCATTGTACAAGCTTGCAAATTTACTTATTTATTTATAAGAGATTGAAGGATTAATTTTTCAATAAATGTGTTTATCCTAATTTCTACTGACTGAGAGTAGCTGCCATGCACCCTGCAGCTTGCTTCCATCAACTACTACTCCTTATACTCTATGCTAGTCATGTGGAAACATTGCACACGCACACTCATTGGGGCCACACGCTGGAAAAGCCAAACTTCCAGATTCTAGCGTGCATGCACGCGTTACGATCAGCTGGCCAGCATGTATGTGCAGGCCGGTTTCCAGCACTGTCACATGAGTGAAGGGATCACACTCTAGAAAAGCTGAACTTCCGGGTTCTGGCACGCATGTGTACCCGACAATCAGCTGGCCAGCACGCATACGCACACATTTTTGGCGTGCCGAGGACAGCTGATCATCATGCGTGCATGCACGCCAGAAACCCAGAAGATAAACAGGCAAGGCCGTGCATGCGGGGCAATATGGCTTCGTGTGCCACTTTGGGCATGTGTGCCATAGGTTCGCCATCATGGCTCTATGCTATTCTACACAAAAACCTACAGTAAATTTGTCTGTGAGTCCATGCTTGCTAACAGCACATCTTGATAAAGTTTGTGCTTTTTAATGAGTGAAGACCCAGCCAAAGTCCCCTGTGCACATAGATCTAATGGCATCAATCATGCCTTGAGTGCATAGATGTTAATTACTCTGATACTAGTATCTCACATGTGTCTCAGGGGTGGGTTCCACTTACCTTTACTACCGATTTGCAGCAGGAGCGTGTGTGCACATTTCTGTGCATGCACAGAAGCTTCTGCGCATGTGCAGATTACCCATGATGACATCATGGTTGGTGGGTGGAACCTCCCAATGGTTTTACTACCAGTTCTACAGAACCGGATCGAACCAGGAGCAATCCACCACTGATGTGTCTTAAACCCTTTTTCATGACTATAAGGTCAATTAGTTGGGGAGCATCAAAACTCCTCCAGTAACTATTATGGTTGACCTGCATTTCAGACTTGGAGATCTCTTCATCAAGTCTGACATGTAGCCAAGTTGTAGGAAACACTGATTTTGAGGCCCAGGGTGTCATGGTTACCTTTTTCCTGTTTCTGGAAATGCCCTATAGATCTGTGATTTTAAAAAAAAACTTTCAAAAAGTATTTGGAAGTACTTCAAAGTGAACGCTGACCTCCAACCACCTGTCATTTTTATCCAAGGAATTCCCAGCATGTCCCCGCCACCCTTTCAAATCCATCAGTAGATACAGCTTCTGTCAGTAAAATGATACCACTGAATATTACTCAAGTCCGAATGTATCTGAAATTACTGCATCTATCAGTAATAACAATTGGCAATCAGTAAGTTTAAGATTGATATACAAGCATAATTCATGCTATGAAAATCTGATCATTGGAATGATTTGATTAAACTGGTTCATGTGAAGTTTCTATGTTATGTTATTTTTATTAGATTTTTTATTCCATCTTTGCTTAATAAGTAACAAGTTGGTGAATATACTTAATATTATTTCTTCTTATTTTCCCCACAACAACAACTCTGTGAGGTGGGATGGATGGATGCCAACATTGACTTTTTGAGGTAGCATACATATATGGATCAAAATAAAAATAAATCCTGAAAAGCTCATATATACTGCAGACTTTTGACCAACTACACTTTTGAATAACTAAAATTAAAGCACTGTGTAGTTGAGCACAAAGGAAACTTCCTTAGAGACAAAATTTCTCCAGCAAAATGAGGTCCTCCAGATTCAAATTAAAAAGTCTTCACTTTGCTTTCCACATTTTATTTTTAAATATAATTGCCACTAGTTCTGGGATATTCTTGCCTATTCAATTCAGTCATTTTGGAAAAGGAATCTGAGGGTTTCTTTATTTTCTGCAAACTGAGTTTGGAAAATGTTCCTGGCATGCAGATGAAGCCAACTGAAATGTTTCACCTATTGAATTTCTTCAACTTGCCATGCAGTCATTAAGGAGACAGGAGTCTTGCCAGAAAAGAAATTGCTAAACTCTAAATTTAGCAGGTTTTCCAAATTATTGGCCCTGATTTAGTTATAGTTGCTGTTATTTATTAGGAGGTTTTCACTTTGCAGCTAGAGTAGTTGAATAAAGGCATTTTTACACAGCTGCTCTTTCTATTTCTCAAGGCTTCCAAAGCAGCTCAGTGATAGATTGTGCCCATCTTCACATCTGGCAAACAGAAAATACTAAGAATGTGCAGGGAACACCATTAGTCAATGAATGTTCTTCTGAAAAATATTGATGAGAGAGAGAGAGAGAGAGAGACAGACAAACAGAGACAGAGAGAAACAGAAAGACAGACAAATATGTGTGTCCATGAATTTAGCTTTCTACTATTAAAAAAAGTTAGCAAAAAAGACAATAAGAAACATTATTTAGTATGCAGGACAATGTGCATATTGCAAATTTCAACCTGCTATGTATCTATCACATCCAGACTATAAGAAGAGAGATATGTGTAAATAATTACATTTCCAGAAAACCATATTGGCAAAAAACTATAACAAAAAGTTTAAAAAACAGACTGACTTTCTCATTCTTCAAAATGCAATACATTCTTCTTCTAAAATTCTATAAGATAAAAATTTGAAGGAACTCTCCTTCCATTTGAGTTATGCGGATGATGTAGAATAGGCTTTTGAATATAATTACAGGTAATTAGATTATCATGTAAAATAGGCTTCTGAACATAATTACAGGTAATTAGATTATCACTCCTTATCATGGTGAAGCTATGAGCTATGAAGCTATGAGCTATGCTGTGCAGGGCCACCCAAGACGGACATGTCATAGCAGAGATCTCTGACAAAACGTGATCCACTAGAGAAGGAAATGGCAACCCACTCCAGTATCTTTGCCATGAAAACCCCATGGACAGTACCAAAAGACAAAAAGATATGATGCCCCTCAGGTTGGAAGGTATCCAATATGCTATTGGGGAAGAGCAGAGGGCTAGTACCAGTAGCGCCAGAAAGAGTGAAGCAACTGGGCCAAAGCCGAAAGGACGCTCAGCTGTGGATGCATCTGGTGGTAAAAGGAAAGTCTGATGCTGTAAAGATCTATTCTCCATAGGAACCTGGAATGTAAGATCCATGAATCAAGACAAGCTGGACGTGGTCAAACAAGAGATGACAAGACTGAACACCGACATCTTAGGAATCAGCGAACTAAAATGGACAGGAATGGGTGAATTTAATTCAGATGACCATCAGGTATACTACTGCGGGCAAGAATCCCTCAGAAGAAATGGAGTAGCCTTCGTAGTCAATGAAAGAGTAGGAAAAGCAATACTGGGATACAATCCCCAAAATGACAGAATGATCTCAGTTCAAATCCAAGGCAAACCATTAAATATCACAGTAGTCCAAGTCTATGACCCAACCACTGGTGCTGAAGAGGATGAAATTGACCAGTTCTATGAAGCCCTACAGCAACTTATAGAATTAACACCAAAAAATGATGTCTTTATCATCATGGGGGATTGGAATGCTAAAGTAGGAAGCCAAAAGATAACTGGAATAACAGGCAAGTTTGACCTTGGAGTACAAAATGAAGCAGAATTTTGTCAAGAGAATCCGATGGTCATAGCAAACACTCTTTTCCAACAACCCAAGAGACAACTCTACACATGGACATCACCAGTCAACACAGAAATCAGATTGACTATGTACTCTGCACCCAAAGATGGAGAAGCTCTATACAGTCAGTAAAAACAAGACCAGGAGCTGATTGTGGCTCATATCACGAGCTTCTCATTACAAAATTTAGGCTTAAATTGAAGAAAGTAGGGAAAAGCACTAGGCCACTCAGGTATGAGCTAAATCATATCCCTGATGAATATACAGTAGAGGTGACAAATAGATTTAAGGAATTAGATGTGATAGACAGAGTGCCTGAAGAACTATGGACGGAGGTTCACAACATTGTACAAGAGGTAGCAACTAAAACCATCCCAAAGAAAAAGAAATGCAAGAAAGCAAAATGGCTGTCTGAGGAAGCTTTGCAAATAGCTGAGGAAAGAAGGGAAGTGAAAGGCAAGGGAGAAAGAGAAAGATACACCCAATTGAATGCAGAATTCCAGAGAATAGCTAGCTATTTAAGAATGCCTTCTTAAATAAACAGTGCAAAGAAATAGAAGAAAACAATAGAATAGGGAGGACCAGAGATCTCTTCAAGAAAATTGGAGATATGAATGGAACATTTCATGCAAAGATGGGCATGATAAAGGATCAAAATGGCAGGAAGCTAACAAAGGCAGAAGAGATTAAGAAAAGGTGGCAAAATTACAGAGAAGAACTATACAAAAATGAGCTTAATGTCCCTGTTAACCATGATGGGGTGGTCACTGACCTCGAGCCAGACATCCTAGAATGTGAAGTCAGATGGGCTTTAGGAAATCTGAGCAACAACAAAACTAGTGGAGGTGACATTATTCCAGCTGAGCTATTCAAAATCTTAAAAGACGATGTAGTAAAAGTGCTACACTCAATTTGCCAGCAAATTTGGAAAACTCAACAGTGACCACAGGATTTGAAAATGTTAGTTTACATTCCAATTCCAAAGAAAGGCAATGCCAAAAAATGTTCAAACTATCGCACCATTGCACTCATTTCACATGCTAGTAAGGTTATGCTTAAAATCCTACAAGCTAGGCTCCAGCAGTATGTGGATTGAGAGCTACCAGAAGTACAGGCAGGATTTCGAAGAGGCAGAGGAACTAGAGATCAAATTGCCAACATATGCTGGATCATGGAGAAAGCTAGGGAGTTCCAGAAAAACTTCTACTTCTGCTTCATTGACTATGCTAAAACCTTTGATTGTGTGGATCACAACAAATTATGGCAAGTTCTTAAAGAAATGGGAGTACAAGACCATCTTATTTGTCTCTTGAGAAACCTATATGCAGGTCAAGAAGCAACAGTGAGAACTGGACACAGAACCACTGATTGGTTCAAAATTGGGAAAGGAGTCCGGCAAGGCTATATACTGTCACCTGACTATTTAACTTATATGCAGTGCACATCATGAGAAAGGTGGGGCTAGATGTATCAAAACTTGGAATTAAGATTGCTGGGAGAAATATCAACAACCTCAGATATGCAGATGATACCACTCTAATGGCAGAAAGTGAAGAGCAACTAAAGAGCCTCTTGATGCGGCTGAAGAAGGAGAGTGCAAAAGTTGGCTTGAAACTCAATATTAAGAAAACTAAGATCATGGCATCCGGCCCTCTCAATTCCTGGCAAATAGATGGGGAAGAAATGGAGGTAGTGACAGATTTTATTTTCCTGGGCTCCAAGTTCACCTCAGATGGGGACTGCAGCCAAGAAATTAAAAGACGCTTGCTCCTGGGGAGGAAAGCTACGGCAAATCTAGACAGCATACTAAAAAGCAGAGACATCACCCTGCCAACAAAAGTGCGTATAGTCAAGGCCATGATTTGCCCAGTTGCAATATATGGCTCTGAAAGTTGGATCATAAGAAAGGCTGAGCGCCAAAGAATTGAGGCCTTTGAACTATGGTGCTTGAGAAGACTCCTGCAAGTCGCTTAGACTGCAAGGCGATCAAACCGGTCAGTCTTAGAGGAGATTAACCCTAACTGCTCTTTAGAAGGCCAGATCCTGAAGATGAAACTCAAACACTTTGGCCACCTAATGAGAAGGAAGGATTCACTGGAGAAGAGCCTAATACTGGGAAAGATTGAGGGCAAAAGAAGAAGGGGACGAGAAATAATGAGGTGGCTGGATGGAGACACTGGAGCAGTAGGCATGAGCTTAAATGGACTCCAGAGGATGGTAGAGGACAGGAAGGCCTGGAGGAACATTGTCCATGGGGTCACGATGGGTCGGGCATGACTTCGCAACTAACAACAACAGATTATCACCATATATGTATTGCTATTGCCTCAAAGTGCTTTCAAGCTGGAATTGGGGAGATACCCCATTTCCATCATTATTCTTCAGCAATTAGTATTTGGAGTACTTCCAACTGGGAAGTAACTAATTGCACTTAATGGACCTGTCCTGCATGAATGTTAATGTCATTCAAGTTACTGGCCTTCACTACATCTTGAGGTAATGAAGTCTATTGGGCACTGCGTGAAGTAGTTTTCTCTGAGCTTCAGTAGCTGATTGCCCCCTGGTCCTAGTGTTTTAAGAGACGAAAGAAAAATTTTCCGTGTCCCTTTTTTTCACATCATGTATCATGTTGTACTCCTGATGCAGCTATGTCATAAATTTGTGTTAGGATATTACAAACTTGGCATTTTTAAAAACTTTTTTTATCCATTTCCTAAGGTTCCCCAATAGAAAATATAACTTTTTCACAGACTCAGAACTCTGATGTGACATTTTCATTGAACTATCCAATATGATCCATAAGATCTTTTTCTAGTTAATTTCAAAAATACTGAGATGACACCAACTTGTACGCGTTGCTAGATCTCTTTGTCCCAGTTTTGATCACTTTACTTAGTTAAATTGAATTACATTTCCATGTGGATATCCATTTACCCAGTTTAGAATAATTCTTGTGAATCCTTTCACAATGATCACCTTCTGAAAATTATCCCCAAAACTTGGCAAGCTCATTGTTCATCATTTAGTCAAGAGTTGTTTATGAACAAGTTAAAAAGTATTGATCCGAAAACAAATTCCTTAAGATGCACCTTTCTTACTTCCCACCACTACAAAAGCTGCTTATTTATTTCTACTGTTGTCTTTTTGATTTTTAACCAGCTAGCAAAGCATGATGGTTAAATTTACTTTTTCCATGATGAGGAACTTCATCAAAAGCTTTTTGAAAATACATGTATGTATACATGTATTTATACATTGAGAAGTTATGTATGTATACATTGAGAAGTTAAATCCATTTAACCCTCTCAGAAAATTCTACATGGCACTCTCCTAAAAATGTCCCTCCTATGGATATTTATAACAAATCAGTACTTTATAAGACAGGAGATACCTTATTTTATCCAAGTTATAGTCTATTGAGAGATATTTTATTACTATAACTTTTTGCAGTTTTTATTTTAAAAACTGGAATAGTGTCTCTGGGACTACAGCTGTCATAGTCCCAAATCAGTATGGACATTTCTGGGTTTGATGGGAGTTATCATATAAAAACCTGGAAGATGTCGGGTTGGCAACAAGCAGATCTACAGAATGGGTCCTTAGCATTTTCACACTTTTTCAATCATATAATATAGGTAACAAAGAAAAACTAACAAAGCAAATAAGAAATACATATTTATGCCATGTGATAAATTAGGTGTAGACAATATGATGCCCTCCAACGATATTGGATTAGGAGCACGGTACTTTCATCTATCTTTAACATGAAAGCTCATTAAAATGTGAAAACTTTGGGTCAGCCTCTCTTAGTCCAATCCTCTTCCCAGTAGGGAAAAAATAGGAAGAAGCAACATGTACACTAACTTTTACACCTGCCCCCAAAGGTGAGCTAGGCATCTAATATATAAATAATACATGAATAATGGCAGTGGTATGATGGTTTTGCAGTCCAATAAACTAGAAAGAATCTGTGTTGGGGAAATTCCCATTTACCTAACAACAAACTGAAAGTGTCATCCAGCTGTGGAACACAAGGTAAAATGTTTAGTCTGATTTTGGGTGCCCAATTATATCAGCTCTCATAGCTTATCTGTCCTGCATTGGCTAAATCAGGTTCACTCCCTATGGAATTTCTGTTTGGTGCTCCTTTTGGCAGCAAAGGAGTTCAGGAGGAGCTTTTATAGGACATTTATATACTGCAGTGTGCCAGACGGTCTATTCCACATTGTCACTTTCTTTTTAGTAAACGCGCAACTGTCGTGCTGCTGTTTAATGTCCATTCGTGTTACCTAGAAAAGTAATGAACTCAATGTGTAGCATGATCAGGCAGGTTTTGTCCCTTCCATCATGTGCATATTTGCCCAGAAGGCAAGCCATGCTCTCAGAAGCAGAGAGGGGATAAGGGGAAAAAAAAAAAAAGATTGATCTGTCCATGAGTGGAATGCATTAATATAATCTGAATGTGTAGTATGGCTTTCAGAGTCCGTAGGCTTGCAATATAATATTACGTAGATATAAGTAAAGCACATCCACAGTTTTCTGTAAATGTACCAGGGCCTGCGATGATCAGGCTGAAGTTGTTGACTCAAAGTCTTATTGGGCAGCGTTGAATTTTCATTAACACAGTACGCTCTTTTGCGTGTCAGGCTTTCCTTTTCTTAATGTTGCCTGCATTAATCCTTTATCCAGTTCCTTAAAAAAAAACACCACTCCCAAGATAAATATTAGTTGCTAAGAAATTTTAGTGCAGCATGACCCTTCGTTCTTTCCCCTCTGGGAGATATCTGGCAGCTTCATTGGCAGCACACGTAAAGGGTTTCTTTTCTTGGCAAAAATGACCAAATTACCTGTAGGCAAAAAGCTACCTGGCCCTCCCATGCCACCACAATGGCCTAGGGAAACCTTTCGAGCCCAACAGAAGCTAACAGTGGCACTAAGTTGGGACCCTGCTGGACTTTGTTGAGCTGCCTCTGACTCCTGAGAATCAGGGCTAGTTTTCCTTTGGAAGTCTTGGCTGGGCTCCCTGCGGTGCTGTGCTAGACTGCTCGAATAAGATGCTTCCAGGAACATGGCAGTTCTTGATTTGTCTTGTTCAATAAAATTCTTAACCATGGGTGACGTGTAAGTAGTATAGGCCGGCCAGCGACACACATGGATGAGATGGGACGGGATGCCAATATTCCCTGATTTCAAAGATCGATCTGGAACCCAAAAGAAAAAAGAACATTTTAGGAGAAGCATTTCAAACCCAAATTGCACCACCTCCAGAGAACAACCTGTTTCCTACAAATCAGAAGAAACTAATTTCTTGCTGCAAAGCTAGGCAAACTTTTTGAATCAGAGGCATATCATGAATTATAAACATGGTGGCCCTTCTCCTTAGGAGGCTACCATGAGAGAGGTTTATCTGTTCACAAATCAGATGCCCCAAATACTAAGGGAGCTTTGCCAAATCAGGCTGACTTCCAGCGTAGACACATAGTCTGAACACATCTGGAGGTCACAAGGGTGGAGACATTTGGCATAATAAAAAGAAAATACCATCGGCAAATATAAAACCTTGAAATAAAAACATACATGGTAGAGAGAATTCACAGAGATAACATTTTAAAAAATAGTAAAAAGACAGGGAAATTGTGGTAATCCTATGAAGGAATACCTTTGTGGGGCTGGGACAAAAACTATTGACTTCCTCATGTTATGGACAGCTGAATTATTATTAGTGAAAACTTTACTATATATTTTAATTCGTGAAAATTGCCTATATATTATTGTATATATGTATATATAATTCAACAAATGAATACCTGAAGGACACTTCCTTGTCTGACTCTGTCATAAATAATAAAGCATCCAACCATTGAACTCTTATCAATAGACACCATCATGAAAAAAAAATCCAGAATGAAAGGCTTGGACTCCAGACCAAAGGTGGGTTTCAGCAGGTTCTGACCAGTTCTGGAGAACTGGTAGCAGAAATTTTGAGTAGTTCAGAGAACCGGTAGTAAAAATTCTGACTGGCCCCACCCCATTTATTCTCTGCCTCCCAAGTCCCAGCCAATCAGGAGGAAATGGGGATTTTGCAGTAACCTTCCCCTGGATTGGGGAGGGAATGGAGATTTTACAGTATCTTTCCCCTGCCATGCCCACCAAGCCACACCCACAGAACTGGTAGTAAAAATTTTTGAAACCCACCACTGCTCCAGACATATATGTTTCAGAGGAAGTCCCACTGAATATCTGTCTAGACATATTTAGAACCACACAGTAAAATGCACTCCATTCATAGAAGCAGTCTCACATGAGTGTGTCAAAATGTAGAGGCAGACAGGAAAGGAAGACCAAATATTTTTAATTAGTAACAAGGTCTTTTATTACTATGAGCTCTGCTTCAATCTGGTTGGTGGACAGAACTGGACTCTGTTGGTGTAGGGGAGGATAGTGTTGTCAGTACAACACTAGCCATGTAAGTTTCAAAACCTGTCCATAGTAATAAAATGACAAAATGACAATTTGTTGCACAGCCATTTCCATTGCCAGGAAGAAGCAAAATAATGCAGCAAAGTCGTATTTTCCACTCAAACTGGCTGAAGTGGTATAGGAGTTAATTAGTCACTCCCATTGACTACTAGGCACTCTGTCAGGAACACCCCCTCCCTTCAGTCCAATGTTTCCCAACCTTAGCAACTTTAAGATATGTGGACTTCAACTCCCAGAATTCCCCAGCCAGTATGTGAGGTTCACACATCTTAAAGTTGCCAAGCTGGAGGCACTGCTTCAATCACCCGTTACTACCCTTCATGGCCATTTTATTTATAAACACATAAGATATATACACCAATGGAATAATGAAAAAATGGGTTTTTATCAGGAAAGGAAAATTTTGAGTGATTGTTGTGGTCCGCCAGCAGCCGGCAGACCTGGCAGCGGAGTCGGACAGTGAGGAGGCTGAGGAGGACAATAGGCCAGTCCTGGAGTCAGGGAAAGGCCCAGATGAGGGTACTGCGTCGGAGGCAGAGATGGGGCCAGGGCCATCTGGGAGCAATGCGCGGACTATGGAGCCTCCAGAGGTGGACAGCAGAGAGGCACAGGAGGAGCCTGTTCCTAGTGCACACATGAGAAGAGCTGCCAGAAGGCAAGAACAGCTGAAGAAAAAAGGACAACTCAGGAGTAAGGCCAGAAGATGATTGGCCACTCCCATAAGGCTTAAAAGAGCAGCAATGAGGAAAGCAATGTTGATTCCCGTGCTTCTTGTCAACGTCTCTTGAACTTTGTGGGGGGTTTGCCAAGAAAAGCCTTTGGCAGGTTGCCAAAGACATCAAAGGTTGGTGATAAGGCCGAGGGACTGGTTATTAAGAATTTTGTTTTGGACTAAGCTGAGAATGAATTAATTCTCAGCTGTTTTAATAAAATAAGTTTGTTGAGGACTGAATTGTGTATCTTAATCACTACAAGGGCTTTGGCCACAACAGTGATGGAATAGTAAAAGGACCAACCTGCTTAAAAAAAAAAAATCAGATAAAATTGACAATTCTACCACTTTCCTCTTTTAGTTAAAGTGTCAGGACAAATTGTAAAAATGTAGCATTTTGTTTTGCTTTTGTCAATCCAGGTAAATTCATCAAAGTCCAGGCATGATATCAGACTGTCACTGCACACAAAGCAAAGAGAAAGACTGAAACTTGGGAAAGCATTTCTTCAGCTGATTTCATTTCCAGCTGGTTTATACATGGGACTGCTGCATGGAAAAGCTTCAGATATTTTTCTTTGATGTTGTTTCCCCACTTATAAAATTCATTTTTCCCCAGTGAAGTGATCTATTTGTGGAATTATTCAAAGGTACTCACATCCCTTTACGTTTCTGGGGATTTTTTCCCCAATAGACATTACAAATCTTGAACTTCATTTCTGTTCTCCAGGAGTTAATTTGCTGTGCTAGTTAGCTGTAATATGAAATTGATCTTACTTCTCCTCTCTGACCCCACCCAATAGTCTGGACGAAGCAAAGCAAGATGCAGCACAGAATCATTCATGAAAACAGATTATCCCTCAAACCCTGGCTTTTTAAGCTGCTAAAGAGAAGCCTGGAAACTGTTTGATGAGTTTCACAGGGAAAGGCTAAAAGACACAGGCCAGAAACAAGATAAAAAATTGAATGTGCTAATTCTAGAATCAAGAGGTTGCCTTTCCAGAAAGAGTAAGGGGAAAGTGGCAATGTAGAAGGATACAAGACATTATCTAACTCCTATGCTGGTCATTATTATTTGGCCATGTCAGTGTGGGGAGTTCACTGGAGAAAGAAATTATGTTTGGAAGAGAAATTATGTTTCTCTTTAGCCAGGTTCTACCTACATAAATCAAGATATTTGGTTTACGTAGGTAGACCAATACCAAGAGAAATACACACAAAACCTACGAAAAAGAAAGAAAAACAAATATTGTACCTTTACAGGGAGGATACATGAGATGAGGGTGTGGCTAACTGATGAGGCCTTATAAGGCCAAAATAGATCTCTTAGTCTCCCAATGGGCAGCAAAGGGTCTGCTGGCTGCCAGAAGAAAAAAAGCCCAGAAACTAGTGAATTGTGATTTCACTGAACTAGGGCTGCATAATATCTTGGTTTATGTAGGTAGAACCTGGCTAAAGAGAAATACATACATACATACATACATACATACATACATACATACATACACACACACACACACACACACACACACACATTAGTATAATTATATTAGTGGCTCTATAATTTGAATGTTTTAAATCATGCAGCTCTGTAGTTGGCACAGTTGCCCCACCAGCTCTTTGGGATAGCACAAGAGCTCCTGGAATCTACTTCATTGTTACAGAATATTATAACATAATCTTGAAAACCTGACAGTTTCCCTCTCCCTCCTCTTACACCAGATGAGTTAAGGTAAGGTGGAGCAACCTTGCCTTTCTTCCACATTCCCTCCTGACTTTCTGGTCTAAGCAGATGTTTTCACAATGGCTGTGGCATACCCTTTTCAGCATACTCCAGTGAAAATATAAAGCAGATTAACACTGACAATGTGTTTTATCCCCAATTTTCTATACATACACACACACACACACATACATACATACATACATACATACATACATACATACATATATATATATATAGGGCAATTCTGCCAGAAGGAACACAATGAAATAAGAAATAAGAGTTCCATCCAATGGGGAAATGGAGCCACAGCAGAAAACATTTTTTTTTAAAAAAAAAAACATGTCCCTAGCTTTGCAGTAATTGGCTCATTCCTGTAGAATCAATAATATGATTACGGTACAAACACAGCTTGTGCAAAACTGTTTCTCATTGTGGAAGTCTCCTAGTTTTGTAGCAGCATTTAATACATTGCAGCTGAGCCAAAAATAAATAATCTCTGCATTGAATACTATTGATGTCACAGAGACATAGAAATCCAGAGCTGTTTTCAAAGTGGTTCAGAAGCCTTGTGTAGAAGCACCCTAAGACAAATTAGTTCCAGTTTTATGGAACAAAGCTCTCTCCTATCACGGCCTCTTTAACATTGCACCTATAAACTCTACCACTTGGCTAACTTTCTTGTTCTTTTTTATAGTTACTACAATCAAGAAACAATTTATTTTTGTGTTACGTCCATTAGACTGATTGAGTTTATAGCACATGGCAGGAAGCCATTTAATGGGAACAAATCCTTTGAAGCAAAACTTGGCAGAGACAACTCTTGGAAAAGGTTTCCCTTTGATTGAAAAGTTTTTGTCAAATGGCTTCTCACTGTCGGGCCAACATGCGAATGGAGAAACAAGACCAAAACAAAATTGATGTGTTAGGAAAGGAGAACGGTGGAGGGCGGGGGGGATGGGATAACATATTAAAACTGTGGTACTATACAAAATTCCAACAAGAAGCTGGCAGGGAGGCCATTTTAACATTTGTTCTGTTTAAAGATAATTTGGGTGCAGGGCATGAGATCAGTGGTAGTATTCAGGTGAACCGGCAGTGGCTGCTGTGGGAGGCTCCACCCACACGCCTGGACATCATCATGTCCCATTTTTGACCCTCTGTGCATGAACTTTCACATTTGACAACCGATAGTGTAGGTAAGTGACTACCACCCCTGCATGGGATGATAGTGGGAAGGGCTGGGGAACAGAGAAATGAAATGAAATCAGTTGTCTACAATTCAAAATGTCCAGATAGTGTGTAGAACTAGTAGTAAAAGCAAAGAAGGACTAAATAAAAGTAATTCTGCAGGAAAAATCTTTTGCAGATGGACATAAAAAAAAAAAAAATCTGGAAGAGCTACCATGACTGTGTCTATTTTTTTAAATTTAAAAACAGAGTATTGCTAGCTCCTTAATCCCATAATTCAACACATACTCAAAGACTGAAAGGCCCCAACCTTGTCCCTTATTTATTTTGGCATATGGTTTTCATCCTCACTCACTCTGGGCCCCCTGATTGGAAGGCTCTCCTGTCTTGGGAGACAAGGGGATGGGGGGGTGGGGGTGGCGAATGCTTTCCTTTTGGTCTGGAAGAGACATTTTTGTATAATGCAAAAGTCTGGTCTGTGAATAGGGCTAATGGTTTTCCCTCCCACCAATATAAGTATGCGCATTTCAGTCTTTAGATATAATTCAACTAAAAACAGTATGCTGGTCCAGTAGATGTTTTCAGCGTGGTCTTATCTT
This sequence comes from Arizona elegans, assembly GCA_022577455.1. Classification (NCBI taxonomy): domain Eukaryota; kingdom Metazoa; phylum Chordata; class Lepidosauria; order Squamata; family Colubridae; genus Arizona; species Arizona elegans. Next base: position 59,844,702 of record JAKOOJ010000003.1, read on the forward strand.
ATAAAATAGAAAGAGAAAACTTTCTGAATAATCAAAATTTATTACAATAACACAAAAAAAGTTCATTCTGGTTAAAAGCAGCACAGGAATGTTATAATCATTTTTATGTCATTTAAGGATCTAAGAAGTGTTCCTAAACTTCAGAAATGTTTCTGTTATAACTTAATAGCAGAGGAATGCCATTTTTACAGGATGCTCTCTATTTCACCATTTTTAAAATGTTTGATCCAGACGCACTACATCAACCTGAATTTATTAGACCTGATTAAAACACCATGTTTTCAGCCTTTTTCAAATTGCACTGAATAATGGTTAATTAATTCGGTTTGGGTTAATTAATTTGGTTTGCATTTAATCACAAATCAATTTAACTTTGTATGTCTTAAGGTAGAATGTGAACCACAAAACAAATTATCTTGCATTTTCCCCATTTATTGGGTTCATCAAAATGGTTTAGACAAAATGTCCTCTGAATTTAGTGTAGCTTTCCGATATTGAAGCATTATAGGTTACATTAATAGGCTGTTGAGTTTCAAAACACTGAAGGGGAATTCTGATCAATGGAAGCGATGTGGACATATGTTAAAGGAATTGGGTGCATGGACTGTTCTTTAATTCTCACGAGAGACCAAATACATAGCTTTGGAGTAGGCACATTAGCGTGGCAACATTCTGCTCAATTAGGTTTTGTTTTTTTAATTGATTTAAAAGGTTTGTAAATAGTCTGCATCCATTTTTTTTTAATGGCAACTTTCTGCAAAATGAAAACTTTTTCAGAGATTGGGATTTGAAGATGGGCTGGGAAAGAAGAGATGGAAAGAAGAGAATCACACCATATAGATTGAAAGGTGACCACATGCATATTGTTAGGAGAGAGAAGATAAGTGGGTGTGTGAGCGAATGGGTGTAAGTAAGAGATCAAATATACAGTGAAGGGAAAGAAGATTGCAAATGCTGTAGATGGGAATGAGAAGCTGAGCATCTGCATTTGGAAGAATGGATGTGCATGGCAGTCGAATGGATGAAACCAAGTCTGTGCAATGGATGGAAGTACTCCTTGTTCCAACTTTGTTGCATTAGATTAGATCACGTTTTTTCAATGGTCAGCAGTGTATTTTAAAAGCTTGGATAAATTCATGCTAGAAATCTCTGCCCACTTAACCATCACTATAGAGCAGGGCTGTCAAGCTCGCGGTCCATGGGCCAGATGAGTCATGCGCTGGCCACACCCATGCCTGGTTTAGAGAAGGGGGGAGAAGTCATGATACATCACACGGCAACGCTGTGACGACACGAGTTTGACCGCCCTGCTATAGGTTAGCTATTTACAGGTAGGTTAGCTATTTAACCTAATGAGTGCTTGCATTTCTTAAAAGAAATGTCAAGTCACACACTTCCACACCTGTGTTCACTGTTACCAATGCTGGAGGTGACACAAAGCTGAAGTAAATGGCAGTGCCTGTGAATTTTCCTGAGCAAAATCCCAGAGCTCCAGAAGCAGCTTTGTACAAGACATGTCTGTATTATACATATTGATTTTGCAGGAAGGGGCCAAGTGTTGCTCTAGTGCTGGGACCTGAAGCTGTTCTCTTTGTACAGAAAAGGAATAGCAGACCATGATACTGCCAGATGTGGAGAATATTCTGCATTAGCAGGTGGTGATTTTCCCAGTCCTGCAAGCCAGAGGAGGGACATTTCAAGTGCCAAAATCTTCAGTTGCTCTACAACCATTTCCTTCTGGGCGTCTCTATATGCATATATCTATGGAAGCCTGGTGGCTCAGCAGACTGATAGCATTGTGATTAACACCAGCTGTCTGCAATTACTGTAAGTTCAAATCTCACCAGGCTCAAGGTTGACTCAGCCTTCCATCCTTTCTAAGGTAGGTAAATTGAGGACCCAGTTTGTGGGGGCAATAAGCTGACTTTGTATAAATATACAAAAGTATGAAGGCTATTGCTTAACGCATTGTAAGCCGCCCTGAGTCTCCGGAGAAGGGCGGCATATAAATCAAATTAAAAAAAAAAAGCACATCTGCTTTGGGATTAAGGAGACTGACTCCTTAACAATAGTTTGCCAATCCAACACTTCTACTGAAGAAAGCATCCATTTATGAAAATGTCCAAGAAGTTCAGAAATGTTGGGTGACTTTGACCTTAATGTTAGCAAGTTTTAAAGTCACTAAAGGCTTTTAAGAAGAGACTGGACAGCCATTTATCTGGAATAGTATAGGCTCTCCTGCTTGTGCAGGGGGTTGGACAAGAAGACCTCCAAGGTCCCTTCCAACTCTGTTATTCTGTTCTCTTCTGTTCTGACTTCCCTGTTGCCTGTTTCTCTGGATAGGGAATATAGCTTTGTAACTTGTGAACAGACTCTTCTCTGCCTGGTGCTAAAACTCCTATGCTAAAGAAAGCTTTCGGGTGGAGCAAGTCGAAGGAGAAGCTTTCAGATATTTGGGGGTGGAAGAAAGTCGGGGAGGGGAAGATCTTATTTATGTGAAATGCCAAGGCAACAAATAGTTGACATTAGGATTGCAAGCCAACTGTGGGATTGGGCTATTCCTTTCAGGCCTCACACAAAGGACCCCTTTTTTTTGTCCTGCCTTGGGAGACAAAAAACAGGGCAAGCCACAACAGAACCCATATTGATGGTTGGGGAAAGGCCTGTGGAATTTCTGGGGAGGATTTTGCTGGCCTACAGACACAATGGACTGTGCTTTGAGATGGCAGACTCCGTAGGATGGAAAGGCCAAGCAGTCTGCATGTGACTGAATTTGCCTTTCTAACAGCCTTCCCTGCCTGCCCCAACACATGCCCCCTCACTTAAAAATGGGGAGGGGGGATGAGAGTTCTTATTCTCAACAGCCAACTTACTGCTTAAGATTTCTTTGAAAGCAGCTTTCCTTGAAATGTGCCTTCAGCACTTTCGAATGGCAATGGTCAGTGTCCCCAGCCTACACAAGCAAACACATCCAGAAGATCTAAGAACACAGGAGGCAGTATGCATGTGAATGCTTCCAAACCTCAACTGTGGCTTCTCTGGATTAGTGTACCTCTTCCATCTTTCCCTGAAGGAGCTGGACAACTTTTACAACCTTAAATTCAGAGAGGTCACACATGTTCTAGGATCACAGCCAAGATACTTCTTGAACCCAGTCCTGAGGTGTTTATAAAGGGTCTTTCCTTAGTCTGACAGGCCTCTTCCAGGCATTCAGTCAATCTATCTGATCATGTTAGAAATACTCTGGAAAGTTGTAGCTTCTTTGGGACTAATGAGATTAACTTTTTTGTAACTGAATTAGAATTTCAGGAATGTAAGAAGGGTTACTGAGATACAGAAGCATGGAGAATTCGACCACTCCCCCTTGACCTTCTCCTGTGTATTAATTCACTACACAAATATCCCCCTCCTCTCCATGCAGAACTTCCGAACTCCTAATCATATTACAATAAGGGGAAAAAAAAAATTGTCTAAGCTTTCAAAGCATGAACCTGGGCTGTATAAGGCATGCTAATTTTAGCCTAGGAGTGGGTAACATAGTGCCCATTAAAGTCAGTGCCCACCAAATATTCTGCACATCTGAATTTTTAAATAGTTGTTTTTTAAAAAAAATGATAAATTAATAAAGGTCACCCTGCAGTGCAAAGTGGATTTCTCTGACATCACATTTATTTCCAAGAATGGTTCCTGGCTTCACATTTGGCCCGTGGAAATCCTGAAATAATACAAATGGTGGGTGACTGCAGATCAGGGGTGGGTTCTACTTACCTTTACTACCGGTTTGCAATGAGGCCGCACACACTTCTGTGCATGTGCAGAAGCTTCTGCACATGTGCAGAAGCCTCCTGATGACATCGGGGTCGGTGGGCGGAGCCTCCCACCAGTTTCTATAGAACCGGTCCAAACTGGGGGCAGCCCACCACTGCGACAGATCTGGGGCTTTGGAAATCTATCTCAAAAAATGCCAAAGAAACAAACTTATTCCTTTTGCCTTTGGGTAAAATATGTGTATTATCATGCTACATTTCTCATGGCTATGCAAACTTGGGAAACTATTTTGTGAGATTGTTTATTTATTTATCATTTATTTATTCTTCATATTTCTTAACTGCCCAACTCTCTTGGAGAAGGCCTTTGGGCGGTGTACAATATCATCAATAAACATTAAAATCGGAATGTGTTAAAATGATAAAAACAACATTATAAAAATTTCAAAAGGTGAAGAATTCTAAGAAGGGATATTAACTGTTAATACAGGGGGGGGGGGATTTTTCATGTGGCCAGCCAGCCCCATGGTTGTGTGAGCCTCTGTGTCTCTCACACGAGGCTATACAAGCAAATTCTGATCCCTTTGATGAAGGCCAAAGGATTGGGGGCTTTCCTCACTTCTGTGAGTAAGATCTTCCACAAGGCAAGGGCAGTGGCAGACAAGCCCATCTTCCTAGACCCCGCCAGTCAAAATTCTTTGATTGACGGGGTTTGTAGCATACTTTCCCTGCTTGAACGAATGGGATGGGCTGATGTGATGGGGGTGAAGCCAGTTCTGTAGGTAGTCTAGTCCTATGCCATATAGGGCTTTATAAGCAATAGCCAACACTTGAATAGGACCCAGAAGGAAACTGGCACCCAGTATCGAAGGTTATATGTGCCCTTCTTTGGTTCACGTGGCCACATTCTGCATGAGCTGAAGTTTCTGGATACTTTTCAAGGGTAGCCCCATGTAGAGTGCATTGTAATAGTCTAACTGGGAGATGACCAGGGCATGAGTGACTGAGTGACACCTCTGTGTCCAGAAAGGGGCATAACTGGCACACAACACGAAGTTCGGCAAAGGCCTCCTGGCCACAGCTGCCACCTGCTTGTCAGCTATGAGTCCAAGACAGCCCCCAAGTTATGTACCGGGTTGTGCAACCCCACCCAGGACCACAGATGATAAATTCCTGGATACAGAGGGACCCTGCCACTCATGACATATTCTCAGAACCCAAATGTTCTCACCAGTTGAAAAAAAAATGCCTGCCCCTAAGCCTTTCTTGAATGCCTTCTTTTGTTAGTGTAATAGATCTGCATGCTTCATTTATTGGAGATCAGAGGGCTATCTTATTCTCAGAACATTTTCACAGCACTTGGACTTGCACTTAATGGTCTCAGGAGGCGAGGCTGAATGATCGAGCAATAATTGGTTTGTGGCATGGCATATTATATTTGCCTAGAAGTAAATTTATTGAACACAGTGAGCTTCCTTCTCTATGGAAGCATGAATGTTTAGAGCAATTCTGCTTTGTTTTAAAGTCATTTCCCACAGGCCTGTGTGAAAAATCTCTGCGTTTAGAACTCAGCTAATGCCACAAGAGGAACTGCTACAGGGAAAGAATGGGCTAATGGCCATTCAAAGCATTGTCAATGGAAAATCTCCTGATCCCAAGATTCATTTAGCCAGAATAAAATTATGAAATTAAATCTTCTACTACATAGCAAGTATAAGTTGTTTCTATATATCAACCTTTTTCGACTGTTTTTCATTGCTTTCCATTGTCAGCTGCACTTGGAATTGCATGTGAGGTTTCATGTTGCCATGGATGTAGCACTGTTTTGTTTCTATATGTCTTAAAGCACTGATCCACCATCCTGGGCCTAAGGTTATAGGTAGGTAGAGTAAACATTCCTTCTCCTCTTCCTTCCTTTTAGAGGTTTTGCTGAAGTTGGTTTTGTGTTAGTCGTACTTTGGCAAGACACATATGCTAATCAAAAAGTAACAGTTCAAAATCACCCTTTCCTGCTCTTCCTTTTCCTTTCTTTCCTCTTTTCTTCCCACCTGACTTGCATTGCACCTTTCCTATATGGTGAACCTATGCCATGTGTGCCACAGGTGGCACATGGAGCAATATCAGTAGGCACATGAACTCAACTCCGGCGAGCATGCGCGTGCTGGCCAGCTGATTTTCAGGCTTTCTAGGCCCACTGAAAGTCAGGAAACAGGCTGTTTCTGGCTTCTGGGTGGGGGAGGCCCCAGGCTTTTGCCTTCCCCAGGCTCCTAGAAAGGCTCTGGAGCCTGGGGAGAACAAAAAATGGGCCTACTGGGCCCACCGTGCCATCACGTGCCAAAAGTGGTGGGAACACAGGGGGTCATGCACACATGCACGGGGGAGGGGGGGACTGAATAGAATTATGGGTGTGGGCACACATGTGCACAACCCACCCACACTTCCCCCTGCTTTTGGCACACAATGGCAAAAAGGTTAGCCATCACTGCTATATAGAATAGAATAGAATAGAATAGAATAGAATAGAATAGAATAGAATAGAATAGAATAGAATAGAATAGAATAGAATAGAATAGAATAGAACAGAATTTTTTATTGGCCAAGTGTGATTGGACACACAAGGAATTTATCTAGGTGCATATGCTCTCAATGTACATAAAAGAAAAGATACGTTCATCAAGAGTCATAAGGTACAACACTTAATGATAGTCATAGGGTACAAATAAGCAATCAAATCATATTAGGAAACAGTCAATATAAATCGTAAGGATACAAGCAACAAAGTATACAGCCATACAGTCATAAGTGGAAGGAGATGGGTGATGGGAACGATGAGAAGATTAATAGTAGTGCAGACTTAGTAAATAGTTTGACAGTGTTGAGGGAATCATTTGTTTAGCAGAGTGATGACGTTCAGGAAAAAATGTTCTTGTGTCTAGTTGTTCTGGTGTGCAGTGCTCTATAGCGTCATATTCTAACAATATGCATAAAGGTGGAAGAAAATAAAAGAGTTTTCAAATCAGGAAAGTGTTTGGCAATGGCAACAAAACCAATAGATCCTTTAGAGATATCCCTGAGTTAATAAGATTACTCTTTGATTCTGAAAAAAAAAAACCCTTAAAAATGGAAAGAGACTAAAAATATGCCACTGAGGTACAGGAGGGTGATAACTGAGTTAATCTGAATGTGAACAGAGCTTTTCACATTATCTGAGACTCTATTTTATTAGGTTCCCAGAAGAGGAAAAAAATGTGTATTCATGCTCAAATGCACACACACACACACACACACACACACACACACACACACATACACACATTCCCTTTCAAGTGAATCTGAAGTTGGGGTGGGCAGAGAACCTGGCCAGCCTGCTTGGCTCCATCCTCTGCTTAGCATACATCACATACCAGTGAGTTATTTGATACAAGACTAGAATCTGTTACTGTGCTCAAACAGCATGTTAAGCCAGGGTTCTAAAAAGTGTAATGGACGAAAATGCATTAATCCTTCATACATAAAGCTAAAGCATGATATTTGTGTTTACACATCATGCTTAGCCAACAAAAAAATATAACTAGAAAAAAAGGAAGTACATTCTAGACAAGGCGACTCTGATGACTGTTAAGAAATAGAAACAGTGAAATTTATACTGCTGAAATTTGACATGCAGTCTGATTAAAGTTGTAGCAAAATCAGTGACTGTTTCCCGAAAACAGCTTTGTTTCCTTGACCATAGGATCCAAGCAAAAAAAAAAAAACCCCTAAGAAATATTGGAAAGACAGCAACTGTTATTTTCATTCTAGGGCACAGTATTGCGGGGAGACTATTTTGATTTAACATACACAGGAGTCAGTATAGTACAAATCAACCCAGTACAGTGTGCAGACACAAAACCAGAAACTGCTTAATATGGGCAACTGGTTGTAGACTAGGCACCAGAGAAAACCAATAAAGATTTTCTGCCAGCCTCGCACCCTTTGGAGGGAATGCAAGGACACCTCTCGAGGCTCTTGAAAAGTTGTCACCCGTTTCCATAGCAAGTACGTAAGAGGGAGATCATAACGGTAGGGTCAATTGAGGATAAGGCCAATGCGTGTGCATTGTAAGCAGCACATCCACTGGTACTCCAAACCCTGTTAAAAAGAGGCCTGCTTTTCGTTGCTCCAGTGCCAAAGTGACAGAAAGAAGTGGGGTCAGCTGGGCAGAATGCTTGAAGTTAGCTTGAGCCAACAAAATAATAATACCAAACAATGGTAGCGAACTGTAGGGACGAGCGTGGCCACTATTGACGGAAATAAAAGGAGCAGGTAAGAACAACAGCAACATATTGCAAAGGGTGCAAAAGTGGTCAGCTTGTTTCTTTGGCCCCTATCAGACAGACAAGCAGGCATTAAAGAAGTAAAGCTGTTTCCATTACTGCTTCCATGGTGGGAAAGAGTTTGGGTGTTTTAAGTTTTGCCTCTCAAGCAGCTGTTGGGAGGCAAGCAGATTACATACAGATCTGATGGTTTTACTCCCCCCCACCCCAAAAAAAAATACCGATAGCTAAAAAAAAAGATGCTAAAATTGTACTTGCATAAAAATGACATGATCTTGACCATTTCTAAGTGCTACTAGATATGAAACCTAAAAATAGGATTACCCAGCTGAGGCAGAAAATCTCTAGCTATTGGGTCCATAAAGAATAGAGTGTGTCCCTCTTCATCTTACAGGGCTTATAAACTATTCCAAGGCTGCTTAGAGAGAGATGATGCGACACCAGGCAGATCTGATCTGACTCAGCACAACTAATGTTATGCTTTCACTTGCAGTGCCGCTGTTGCTATTGAAAATGAAGTGGGCGGTTATAGGCCACAGATGATTTCTGATCGCACAACTGGTGTTTGTGGCAATAATACCAAGGTAAATAAACACAGTTGCAGAGATGCAATTTTCCTGCTGTGAAGCTAAAGAAAAGCGAAGAAGAAATAGGTTGTGGGAAAGCATCCCTATCAGCTTGACACCTCAACAAAAATAATGAAATAACAATAAAAAAAATTCCTCAGCTACCAAGACAAAATCAAAAGGCTGGATATAGAGAGCTGAAAAAGTGATGAGCCAGGAGGATGTGCGTCCCCTGTTTAAACCAGGCCATAAACTCTTCTCTGATTCCTGCCTGCTGCAAGTCACTTGACTTCGTCTCTAACAAAGTCTTAGAAATTCTGTAGCTTCCCCTGCATGCTGTTGGCTCAAGGGAAAAACACGGCTTTAACATTAGAACATCTCAAGATTACTTGAGCCAATATTAGTCATAGCAGGAGATGACATCACAGAGCATCGCAGGGAAAACATGTCTCCAGGACATTTTATTCCATGGTTAGGTGCAAGTGATGAAACACTCAAATGGGTTGCAAGATGATCATTTCATCTGGAAGCGAATAAAACTGTTTCTCTTGCAGGACGTTTTGAAGATATTTTCAAAGCTGGGAGAAAAATGTGTTTTGTTTGTTTTAAAAAGCGTAACTTAGACTTGAATCAGTTCTGAGGTTTATTTTTCTAACATAAGAGAGAAAGAGTATCCTTTAGAGCAGGGATGTCAAACTCAATTTCATTGAGGGCCGCATCAGGGTTGTGTTTGACCTCGGGGGGGACGGGACTGGGGGGGCGTGGCCTGGGTGGGCATGGCCAGCATGACATCATTCATGTCACGGGGGGTTGTCTGTGGTGGCCCGAGCACTCTGCCAGCAAAAAACGGGCTCTCGAGCTCCATTTTCGGCAGTGACCGCATCCTGCAAGCCTCTGCCAGCAAAAACAGAATTTGGGAGGGCCGCGCACAACCCTTGCAAGCTCCATTTTCACTAGCAGAGACACTGTGGACCGGTCCTTCGCTGTATCTAGAGCAGGCCAGATCTAAGCACTCCTTGGGCTGGATCCGGCCCCCGGGCCTTGAGTTTGACACCCTTAGAGCTCTAGAGACTGAGATATGACCCAGTGATGCAGGACGGACTCAGCTGAGGCCCAAAATTGTGTGAAAACCCAAACCTATTTGGTTCTGCCACATTTGAGTTAAAAATTGGTCAAGGAAGCAGCTCTAGCTTAGAGACAGATCACCTGCTTTGCATCCAGAAGAGATTATATTCAGTCCTTGGTATCTTCAGTTAAGCTTAGCAGCTAATCAGAACAAGCTCCCACCTAATATCCAAGAAAGCTGCTGCTGTCAATCAAAACCATTAATGCTGTGGATTCCCTGGACAAAAAAATTCTAACTACAAACCCTTTTCCTCTGGGTCCAACCACAGTCGTGCCTAAGATAAGAGACCTCTTTCTCAGTGCCTAACTTCCCGCTGGCATTCTTCTGGAAGCCAGCACGCTAGCATCTTTCAACAGCTGCTAGCTCATTTGTTCCTGAAGAGGTCCTTGTGCTGCCTTTGCTTGCACAGATGCTCCTCCAGGCCCAGTCAACAGCAAAATCTGGAAGAAAAGTGACTGCAGTGTTTCCAATCAGCCAGCAAGAGGAAGTGCTGCAGCAGCCTGAACAAAGGCTGCTTTGTGAGCTGGGAGAACAAGCAGGGAAAACACAACATGGCATTAAGAATTATATGCTAGGCTGGCAGGATTGTTCAGAGAAGGATCAGACTGCCTTCCAGTTAGAAATTCCAGCCTGGTTGTTTCTGAACCTAGCTAAGCCTGAGGACATTTGACTGCTGCTTGTCCTAAGAAAAACCTCCTGAATTCTGGAATCCAATTCATTACCCTCATGCCCAATGCCATGTGCATTCCAGGTGTCAAAAGTCTGTAAAAATGTTTTGTCGTTCGTTTTCTTTTGACGTTATCTGAAAGTCAGCGGGGAGCCTGCATAAGCATTACAAGAAACGCTGCGCTGGGGAAGATGGGAAGAAGGACTGTGGGTCTGGCTGTAGAGAAATGAAAGCAGGATGGCTTGATGTGTCCTGAATTCACCCACAGGGAAATGGCAGAGCCATATTGTTAGCATCGTTTGGTGGCACTATTGCAATATTTGTCTTCTATTTGTTTTAGTCTCTCTCGCTCTTCTGTGCTCTGCATCCAGAGAACCATCTCCTGTAAGGGGCATCCCTACTTCTACAACTTGATACCCTCCACAGATTAGATACCTCTGACTGCAAAGCACTGCTAATATGGTGGAAAACATAAAATACTACATCTCCAAGGCACACTTTAGAAATGAGATCCTTTTTGACACTTTCCCTTGGAATTAGCTACAGTGGCACAGTGGTTAGAGTGCAGTACTGCAAGCTACTTCTGCTGACTGCTGGCTGCCTGCAATTTGGCAGTTCAAATCCCACCAGGCTCAAGGTTGATTCAGCCTTCCATCCTTCCGATGTGGGTAAAATGAAGATCCAGATTGTTGGGGGCAATGTGCTGACTCTGTAAACCGCTTAGAGAGGATTGTAAAAGCACTGTGAAGCGGTATATAAGTCTAAGTGCTATTGCTATATTGCTACTGCTAGTTAGTGTGTATTTTTCCAGGCTTTATGGGGAAGTCTGAATTATAGGATAATTGTTTAACTTGGCAAATAAATGGGAATCCTTTAGATTAGGTTTTTGTTTGTTTATTTAAAATTACTGGTAAGACCAAAGGCAGTATGTTTCTTTCTTTGTATGTCCTCTACTGTTGCACCCCTATATTGGTAATTTCTCTTATGTTTTTAATAGATATTTATTATTACATTTATATTCCCACCTTTACAGGTAGTCCTCGACTTACGACCATAATTAAGCCCAAAATTTCTGTTGTTAAGTGAGACATTTGTTAAGTGAGTTTTCATGTCATTTTTCCCCACAGTTGTTAAGTGAATCACTGCAGTTGATAAGTTAGTCACCTGGTTGTTATGTGAATCTGGCTTCCCCATTGATTTTGCTTGTCAAAAGGTTGCAAAAGTTGATCACATGACCTTGGGACACAGTAGTGGTCCTAAGTATGACCCCAGTTACCAAACATCTGAATTTTGATCACATGAGCACGGGGATGCTACAAAGGTCATAAGTGTGAAAAACGGTCAGAGGTCACTTTTTTCAGTGACCTTGTAACTCTGAACAGTCACTAGATGAACAGTTATAAATCAAGGACTACCTGTATTTTGTGCAACTCAAGGCACTCTATATAATGTTCCTGCCTCCTATCTTCCTGACCACAATAACTTAGGCTGACAGAGAAAATGACCAGGTGACCCAAAGTCACCCAGTTGGCTACTGTGCCTAAGGAAGGTAATCTGGGGGAATCAAGATGAGCAATCATATATCTTTTGAATGACAGGTTGACATCCATAAACAGACAATATTGATATAACTGACCAAGTGGCTGATCTGATGCAAATGACAATGACTTGGAATATATAAACTCACCTGCAGCCAAGCTGAGCATCCTATGCCAAGGTGATGGGCATCTAGCACTTAGAGGAGTGGTGTTGCTATAATCCATTAACATACTGGACTGTTTCCAAGCCTTCACTACTTTAAAAGGTATGTGCCTCATTCTGAGCACAAGCGAAAATGGTGATTGTGTTGATGCATTAGCCACACTGCTCTTCTCTTCTGGTGTAAGTGATTTTAGATGTAGTTATGATCCTGGGATTACATCAACATTATACTGAGGTTACTATATATCCTCATTGGTGTCTGTCCTGGGTATGTCCATGAAATGGTACAGTATCTCCTAAAGATCAAGCAGTTTCAACAAATTCTCATCTACAAAGATGGGGACCAGATCAGATTAATAGATCTGATAGGATACTAGGAAGTTGGGGGATATATATTCTTGAATCTGATCCAGATCCCTCATTGAGATATGGAATAAGAACATTTCTTTGGCCATGTATAATGTCCCTTTCCCACATAAAAGCACATAATGCCCTATGGTATATGGAACAGTTGAAATATGAGAACAATAAGGATAAATAATTGTCATACAGGTCTGTGGATCAATTTGATTGCTGTATAGATATTACATTAAAAACTATGCCATGGCAACCAGGCAGAAAAAGAAACAACAGATTTCTTTTCTCTTTCTATCTGCAGAGAATTATCCAATAGAACTCTTCAGGGCTATTCAAAATGATGACACAGCTCTTGGTGGCCTCAAATGCTTTGGTACCATCTGAGCTTCATTGTGAGTAGCTAGCATGATTCTTTGTGGGCAAAATTACTTGAATTCTTATCAGGTTTGATGCATGCAAACTCCAATTGAGTTTGACAGGAGCTTTCCTAATACCTTTTTCTTCCCAGAAAATAATGCACATTTGGCCAACAGAAGAGAATCAAATGAAAGGGCAAGCCTCATCAATAGTGTGATTATTGGAAACTAAAGTCATAGAAGAGTTTTTACCACTCTGGAACTCAGGAATAGCTTTCAGCCCTCACAGAAGAAAGAGAATTTGTACTATCAGACTATACTTGGAATACTGCATCTAATTCTGGTCACCATGATAAAAAAGATGTTGAGACTCAAGAAAGAGTGCAGAGAAGCACAACAAAGATTAGAATCTGGAGGCTAAATCATATGATGAACGATTGAGGGAACTAGGTATGTCCAGACTAATGAAGAGAAGGACTAGGGCTGATATGATGGCAGTCTTCCAATCCCTGAGGGGCTATCACAGAGAAAAAGAGGTTGTCCTAGTCTCCAAAGCACCTGACAGCAGAACAAAAAGTAATGGGTAGACTAAGTAAACTAAGGAGAAATTTCCTGACAACAAGAACAATGAATCAGTGGAATGACTTTCCTCCAGAAGTTGTAGATGGTCCATCACTAGAGGCTTGCAAGAAGAGATTGATAACCATTTGTATGGAATGGTATAAAGTCTCCTGCTTGAGCAAGGTTGGACCAGAAGACCTCCAAGGTCCTCTCCAATCCTATTATTCTGTTCTGTGATGTATCTATTAATGGCAGAGCTGATGCATCTGCACCCTGAGAAATACAGGACATGAAATTTGCTCAAAGGAGGCCGTAGAGGCAGAAAGGTTTGTCCTGGAAAATTTTCTATGTGGCATATGAAAATGACAACTTCAAAGAAGGTACACCAAGATATCATTATCACAAAAAAGATGGATCTCAAAACAATAGACAGTTGCCATGTGAAATGGATGAAGCTTTGGCACTTAGCTGGAAATATATTAAGAGTTATGAGAAAAATTTATCAAGTTTAAGTTTAAAAAAACAAGCAAACATTTCCCCATCTTTCAAGTCATTAAAATGCCAATCCTGCCTTCTCTGGTAACATTATCACTTTGTGAGCCTTCAAGGTCTATCTTTGAAGAAAGAATTATACCTTGTAAGTTTGAAAAGGTTGCCTACCCTATGAAAAATATTTTCTAGGGAAAAATGCTACCTGCACATGAGTTCCTTTGAGAACACTCCAGTGCCTTCTATAAGCAGAACACAACTAGACTCAATTAGTTGGCACTTCTACAAGAAGTAAAACATCTCTTGGCATCCTAAAGATCAAGTCACAGAAAACACTTAATCCACAATTCCTGTCAGCAGAAAAATGATGTTGATGTCATCCGAGCATTCTGTTACACCTTGCCCACTTAATAAAAGGAACTGTAAGCTGGTTTACATATGCATTTATCGTAAGAATTAGGCCTTTCTCATAATGGAAATAATCACCAGTTCATACTGACTCCAAAATCAAGGAAATGCCATGGAGGATGGGAAAAGAAGGAGGAGGAGGAGGAGATCTCAAGTCATCAATTACAAAAAGTTGTCGAATTTCAACCCATAAATTACAAAAAGTTATATTACTTGGAGCAGGATATATATTACAACAGTACTGTATCTTCAACTAAGAAGATCCAATAGTCAAAAGTACCAGATCCAGTCAGAACTACCAGCTAGACTGTAAATAACAACAATCATAGAATATTTTATATTCATAACGTTTGCCTACATAGACTCTGAAGCCATAGTTTAGCACATGTTATTTGATTATGAAAATACTATTTACTGGAAATGCTGGAAAAGATCATTTTAAAATTGTAGTTTCAATATATGAGGTTTTTTTTTTTTTTTGGTAAGGAGATAAAGGACTTGTAGGTTTTGATATAGCAGGCTTATAATATAGTTCTCTGTGTGGGGTTTCTATCTAAAGATTAAATTCTCAAACCGATTCTGTATTCTTGCTGCACAGAGTCACTTCCCCAAGCATTAGGGCCTTGAATAAACAGCACATTTCTCCAATCCCCAGAAAAACAAATACCAGACTTTGGTTACTGCCCAAAGAAGTCTTCAGCTTCATTCATGGCCATCATCCCTATAGGTCAGCTGAGTTTTAGAAACAGAATTTATGGCTCCATTCCTAAAGTATAAAATCAGGCAAAATTCTACGTTACAAGTAAAAGCTTAATTTAACAGATGAATAGGGAAGAAAGGGTGTTTGTTAAATCTTATCATTCAATAAATGATAACCAGGATTTTACATATCCATAAAATGACATTCAAAATGACATTGTATAGGCATACAATAGTGAATTTGAATTTTATGCTCATGTACAATGACATTCTACATATATACATACTCTATATGTAAATAGATCTTGTCCATTGGATCAGAAATCTGTTAAACCAAAATCAAGCTGTTATCAATTATCCCTCTAAGCACAAAACAAATAAACAGAGATCATAGTTTTGCCTCCTGCCTGAACTCCTTACAAGAAATAAGCTCTCCTTTATAGTTCTCATCTTTCACTTCGTCTAGCACAGGGATGTCAAACTCAAGGCCTGAGGGCTGGATCTGGCCCACAAGATGCTTAAATCTGGCCCATGGGGCTGCTCTGGAAACAGTGAAGGACTGGCCTGTGGTGCCTCTGTCAGCGAAAATGGAGCTCGGGAGGGCCTCCATTTTCACTAGCAGAGGGTTGCAGGAGGCTGTCCCATCTGAAAACAGAGATTGGGAGCCTGTTTTTGCTGGCAGAGAGCTCCCACAGAGTGCCACCACAGGTGCCCCCAACACAAGTGATGACAAGCTGGCCATGCCCACCCTGGCCCCCTGAGATCAAACACAACCCTGATGCGACCCTCAATGAAATCAAGTTTGACACCCCTGGTCTAACAACTTGAGATGCTGGTAATCACAGTCCCATGTCTTAGTGAGAAAGCAGTAGATGTTGTTTTGTTGTTTTGAATTAACCTATCCCCGTAGCTGTAAACACTGAACAGAGCTGGTGTGAAGTTCCTACTGGCCACAGGCTACAGTCCAGCTTGACTTAGAACACGACTGAAACTTCCTGTTCTGGCCTGATTACCTTCCAATAGAATTTGCTGACATGAACTTTTGTTCCTAAACACAGCTTAATTTTTTCAGGGTTGGCAAGTATGAACAAAACAGCTTTCAGCAGAGAAGTATTTCCAAGGATATTCCCAATTTCTCTAATTGTTCCTATTAAAACTGATGCTCTTCAAACTTCTCCTGTGCCCACTTGATAGCTCAGTGCAGGACCCTACGAGAACAATGAGTCCAGGACTATCAACCAGTTTTAGGTGGGTTTGTTTTTTTAGGAGGAAAACATACCAAAACTTTCTTGATATCTTCTGGTTGGCAAGGCATCTACTCCAGCTACCTTAGATTGAGCTCTAAGCCTGCATTCCCTCTTCTCCATCTTGGAAACCTTGAGGGTTCAGGCTTTTGCCTCATCTCCCATTCAACCCAGGGTAAAGATACATAACTATGTATTATGAATATATTGATTTCCTCCTTTATTCGTATGTTAATCCAAATTACAGATAGTCAGGCTCTGGGGTACTGGAATCCCCAATGGCTTGATGTCTCCTTTCGCACTACCTCCAACCAGAATTGCCCATATAGGAAAGAGAAGAATGATCATCAAACACTGCTGTAACCCTCATCGACCCATGAGGGTCGATGAGTTCAATAGTGATACTAATGTAAAACCTAAATTTTACACTAGTATCACTGTTGAAGAAACCCCACGATAGGCTTGTTGTTATAGAAATGGCTACTTTATACTATTATGTAAAACTAAAAAGTTGAGGTTTGCTGTTATTATTTTAGTCTACTGCACCAAAGAGAGTCAGAAGTCAACATCTTTTCTTTCTTTTTCCCCCACACTTTTCCCTTCCCTTTTTCCTCACCTGCTGGTGGCCTTCTACTGCTGCACCATAGAGAGTATTTTAACTTACTGCATATCTGTGTATGATTTGCCAATTGCACAGTGGCAGATAGGACAGCACTCCAGAGGGTCAACATCATTGCCTAGAAGATCATTGGTTACCCTCTCCCTTCTTTGGAAGAGCTTTATAGCTCCTGCTGCCTTAAGAAAGTTCAAAACATTATTAAAGATCCATCTCATCCTGGGCACCCTTTTTTTTTGAACTATTACCATCTGGCAGACAGTACAGGATAATAAAAACAAGGTCAAATAGGCTGAAAAACAGCTTCTATCCCAGGGCAATAACCATACTGAATTCTATGGTATAGTGCAATATCGGGTTTTCAATTTCATTTATGTAAAGAATGTAAAGGATGTACGTTTGTGTTTTTATTTTTATAGTTATAACGTACACTGAAGATGGCATTTAATTTCATTGTACCATGTGCAATGACAATAAAGTTGACTAAACTATCTTTCCTACTATTTTCTTTTGTGTTTCTATATCTTATAGTATTAATACATAAATAAACTAAAAAAATAAAATTGAAACTGTGATACAACTGTCACTGGGGGAGGGAAAACTCTTGAGAAATTATTGGAATTGTTTTTTTTTTATTTCCCAGGAAAAATTACCCACTTGACCCACAAATATGATAAAGAATTTTAAAACAATTTTGTGGCATGCTCTATTGCCAGGCCTTTTTCTGGGAATAAGTAGGGTGCCTTTTGTGGCTTTCACCATAAGCTGTACAGAAGAAGAATAGGAATAGCAAAGCCAACTATTACTTCTATTTAGGTACAAGGCCACAGATCATTTTAAAGAGCTTTGCCAAGCCACCTCACTGTGCCCTACCAGCTCTCATGTTCGGTTGAAATAACAAGACAAATTTTAACAAAGTAGGAGTTGCTCATTTATACTGCTTACCCAGCCAGCAAACTGCCAAACACATCAGATCTTCAGAGAGAGGAGGAAGCTGACATCAGAGCTGGCAGCATGCTTACAGGACTTCTCCATCAGAGTGTAGTTGTAGAAACATCTGTTTGTGATGTATTTTGGGGCACAGGGCCAAGCTTTTAAGAAATTACAACTTGATAGATCCCTCTTTGCCCAGAATGTCTTGTTCATCTCCTGTGGCTCAGTTCCCATTGATTCCTTGGAGATCCAGCAAATACTGTGGCAACCATTCTGCCCAGCTCAAAGGAGTCTCTGGTAACAAGGTTCATAAAAGGAGACCGCTCTTTGTGCAAACTAATGGTTTAGCTGGCTTTGAAGCACATACTCTCCCTGAAATAAGGGCAATATTTCCGCAGCCCACAGCTGCTGAGATCAAGAACTGGATTGTAGTATTATTGTAACCTCCACTACCTAGGTGGCCAAGTGCACATCTGCTGCCAGAATGAACTAAGAGGGAGTTTGAACCCTTTACTCTACAGCAGACTATACAGATTTCATCTGTGGGAATGGAAGGAAGAGAAAGAACTGTGCTTTAGGTGACACAGATATCCGCTCTGTAGTTTTGAAGGCGCCACTTGCTCTGCCTTGCAAAAAGTTCAGTCAGTCAAAGCCTTGTTCCTTCTAAATCCAGATGCAGAATGTAGTGTGTCTTCCAGGCATTTGTGAACAACAACTCCCAATAACTACAGCAAGCATTGCTCCTGAGGGATGCTGGGAGTTGGAGTTCAGAAAAAGTTTGAAAACTCTCAGCTTTTCTACCTGTGACATTCTAATGGAAAAGGCAAAGTCCATTTTGGAAATATGAAGCTGGTTTCCTTGATTGGTTTCACTCTCTGTCAAGGCTGAAGTCATCAGCAGTTAACAAATGTGAGCTAGAAGTTGAGTCATGGACAAAGAATGAAACAAAGGAGGTATTACCAAAAAATACATTGAAGCAAAGCCAGAAAGACCTTGTTGATGAAACAAGAGCCCCACCCAACTATGAGGCCAAGTGTAAATCTTCCTGTACTCAAGACTTTTGTGAATGCGGTAGATACAGTTCCTGAGAACAGTTCACTGTCAGGAAGAAGCCCAAAGTGTTAAGCACCATATAGGGCAGCTGCATAGTAATTTCCAGTGCTCTTTTCAAAAATAACAAAGGAGAAAAATACACATCAAGTTGTAGTGTTGTAATAGTGTTTTTAAGTCAGAATGGTTAGCTCACATTTGGAGTACCAGTGATTCACTAAGGAGGGGGGGCCACCAGTGGCCCAGAGATGCAAGTAGCTCAAGTCCTTTCTTTGAGGGGAATGATCAGAGCCTCATTTGACCACTATTATTGAAGATTGGTGAAGCTACTTTTCATTTGGTTGAGTCAGCATGCATAAGAAAATGGCAGTGTGAATCTTATAGAATATAATTCTTTATTGGCCAAGTATGATTGGATACACAAAGAATTTGTCTCTGGTGCATAAGCTCTTAGTGTACATACAAACTACAAATATATAGCGTACATATAAACATAAGCTCTCTGTGTACATACGAACAACAAAGTGATAAATCATAATCGTAAATCATAAGATATAATCATAAATCATAAGATACGAACAACAAAGTGATAAATCATAATCGTAAATCATAAGATACAATCATAAATCATAAGATACAAACAACAAAGTGATAAATCATAGGATACCAATAGTAGAAAGATAAAGGAAAGACAAGAAGGATAAGAGCAATATAGCTCTACTACATGGGTAAATATCCTTATGCATAAGACAGTGCTGTGAGAATTAGGTATTTAGCAGAGTGATGGCATAGGAGAGGGGGGAAAGCTAATTTGTGTCTAATTGTTTTGGCATGCAACCCTATAGCAGTGTCCTGAGAGGAGGACTTGAAACAGTTTATGTCCAGGATGTGAAGGATCTGTAGATATTTTCTCAACTCTCTTTCTGGCTCATGCAGTATACAGGTCCTCAATGAAAGTTTTATAATAAAGTTTTATAATAGCTTTAACATTCTTTTTCAATGTATATTAAGAAGAAAATAACTCTACCTGATTTGTTCCATTCCCACAATGCACCTCAGATTCTTTAAAAAGTGATTTTAAATATGACCTCTGGCCATAAACATTCCCTTCCCCTGGCCTAAGAGAGGACAAGTTAAAAAAATGGATTGTGAGAAAGCAGATGGAAGTAGTGCCATAATATTCACATACCCACAGGAATTTGATTCCTCATAAAAGCCACACACACAAAAAAAAAAACAACCCAAAAACCTAGAGGCTGATTATGACTGTATTTTCCTTATGATGTTTGCATAAACCTGACTGTGATCATTTTAAGCAGGGTTATGACTTTGCTTGGCTGCAGATCCTGAGAAGGCCAAGGTCATTGCTAAAAAAAAAAGTGCCTAAGAGCTGACAGGAACAAGCAAAGGAAACTTCATTTTCATGGTGTAACTTCATCATTCTGTTAGCATTAGATGGGTGATTCTTTTTCAGTATCAGTTTAGTGCAAATCCTTACAGCCTTGGTTATAAGTATCTCACTTACCAACTGAGGGCATTCCATGTAGAGCACTTGAAAACTCTCATTTTCCACAGGAACCCTAATATCCAATCAATTACCCTGTGGGCACTTTTAAAATGGATTTATTGTTATTCTGAAAGAGCATGAAACCCTGGTTTAAAAATAGTTTTACGTGCATGCCATCATCAGTAGGGTGCAGTAATAGTTCCCTCCCACTGCAGTGTGTAACCATTCTCCATCCCCATTCCTATTAGATATTAAGTGTCTCTCCCACTGCAGGATGCCACCTTGTGCCCTGCACAAGGGGGATGGTTTGAGGTTCCACAGTTCAGCTAAGATATAAAGGCTAAAATCTGGAGCATTGAATTGAAATTTAGCATTGATACAAACACTAAAAACCAGCATCTCCCACTTAAACATGGAAAGACAATCATCTTGGTTATCAAAGATTGGGTAAAGAAACTACCATAAAGATTACAACGATTCTTCTTGACTGACTAAAAATCATTTTGCAATAATTTATTCATGAGGTTCATTGTGGGTTTTAACCTAAAAGCCTGTTAAATAACAGTGTTAGAAATGTGTTGGATTTTGAAATATTTGCAACAAAATAATGAAAAACAGGCCTCATTGACTTGCTTACTTGCAGAGAAGGGCTTTGACAATTTGAATTTGACTTTCTCTTTTTGTTTGGGGGGTTTTGTTTTGTTTTTTGGAAAATATGAACTTTGGAGAGAACTTTATAAAATGGATAAGGTTGATTTACACTTCACAGAAAGTACAAATAATTGTTAATGAGATTTAACAAAACCCTTTGTTGTGGAAAAGGGAGCAAGACAGGGATGTCCACTGTCTTCTCTCTTGTTTATTTTGGTTTTTGAAATACCAAATAGAGAGTGAAAACAAGATGAGAAGATTGTAGGAGTAAAAATTAAAAAAGAAACTTATAAATTAAGAGGTTTTGCAGGTAACCTGGAGTTGGTTTTGGAAGATTGAAACATTAACGGGAAAATTAAAAGAATTTGGGGCAATGACAGGTTTTAAGATTAACAAACAGAAGATGAAGGTGTTAATAAATAACATGAAAAAAAATGAAAAACAGAAGATCAAACAGAATTGATTAAAAAATGCATTTTAAGATTGAAAAGATAGTAAAGTATCTGGGTGTCATTACGACAAATATGAATTTTATGTTATTTTAAAATAATCATGGTAAGGCATAAAATGAAGTTAAAATAGAAATTGAAAGATGATAAAAACTACAATTGTTATTGCTAGGGAGAATTTCTGAGATAAAAATGAATACCTTGCTTAGAATGATGTTAGAATTTTGTCTCAGACAATAACTGTTTTGACAATTGATAGACCAATTAAGCAGTGGCAGAAGGATATAATTTAAATTTGTAGGGCAGGGGAAAAACATGTGATAAATATAAGGTGTTATAAGATGCAAAGGAAAGAAGAGGATTAGGTCTACCAGATTTGAAATTATATTTCTCAGCTTCCTGTTTGGTTTGTTTGAAAGAATGGATGGTGCTGAAAAGTAGAGGATTATTGGAATGAAAAGGACACGGTTTGAGATTTAAATTGGATTTTAAACATCTATATGTTGGATATGCTATATTAAAAATACAGAATAGATACAAATGTAGACAAATTGTATTGAAAAACACCTTCTGGTTCTCAACACAAGAAACACAACAAACAAATGGTTAACCACCTATTGTGGGATACTAGTATTTGTCAAGGGGAATTCAAAATAAAATCAGAAGAGAAGTACTGGCGGCAGAGGGATATAGTTGCTAATACTTTTCTTATTTACAGTTATAACAAAAACAGACAAAAGAATTTGTGGTTTTGAACATTGTACGACTGAGTTGGAAATAGATTTGTTTACAAATGATAAACATGTAATTGTTAAAGTGTATACATTTTTATTATTATTGAAAGCATAAGAACAAGTGAAAGAATGTATGATAAAGTGGGCTACAATTTTTGATATAATATACAGATGAAACAACAGGAAAATATGTGGTGATGAGGATTGTTTAGAATGTATAAAGGCACTTCAAATTTAGGGTGGGAAAATGAAGAAGAATGACATGCATGACGGACATGTAAAAAAGCTAGAATATTTTGGATTCCAATACATATACTGACTCAGAGGTTTTTAAAGATTAATTTACAATTGAGTCTTTCTTTTGGAATTGAAGGATAAACAGTTCGGAAAAAAGTTAAAGAATAAAGGCCAATATATCTGTCCCAGGAAATGTTGCAGGATTCAATCTGGATCAGTCACTAGGGCCAGAGGTTTAGTCATCTGAGCTTTCACACTCGTGCTGGAGCCCATCCTCAGGGAAGTCTCTCTAGAAGTATATCATAGAACTTTGTTTTTGTAGATGATAACTGTAACACCCCCACCACACCCAGCTCTGTTTTTGCTGGTAGAGGGCTACAGGAGGCCGTCATGGCCAAAAACAGAGCTTGGAAGGGCCGCTTTTCATTTTCACTGGCAGAGGCACTACTGGCTGGACCTTTGCTATTTCTGGGACAGCCCCAGATCTAAGCACCCAGCGGGCCTTGAGTTTGACACCTCTGACCTAGATAGAGACTTTCTGGCTTGATCTTAAATAATCTGTAGGATTCTAGAATGAGATCAGCTAAGATCTTGGCTAAGATCTGGCTATGAATTAGCCTCAGAGGAATTTTGGTAGGAAACAAGGAAGCAAGAATCCACACCCAAGTAGTTAGAAGCTGAGTATAATAATAACAACAGTAACCACAACATTGTAGTAAATTGTCACCCTACATGTCCTTTGGAACAATGATCCCCCTGAAGTTTGTGGCCATGAAAAATGTTTGGCTAGTTTACATGCTTATAAGGCTTGTGTGACCCAGGTTTGATTACACCTATTTTTGCTGAGCACTTCTGACAGCGTTTGAGAAGGGAACTACATGTGCATGGCCAAGTCAGGTGGCTATGGAGAGCCTGTATGATGTAGTGGTTAAGGTACCAGGCTAGAAACCAGGAGGCTATGAGTTCTAGCCCTGTTTTAGCCACAGAGCCAGCTGGGTGACTCTCTCTCTCTCAACATAAGGAAGCTTGGCAAGGCAGTGGCAAGCCACTTATGAAAAATCTTGCTAAGAAAAACTGCAGAGACTTCTCCAGGTATCACCAGGAATCAACACTCAGTTGAAGGCACAAAAGCAAAAACAATGGAGTAATACCTCCTATAAAAGGGTATTTACATTGGATCAAACTTCTGGCTCCATTTCTATCTCCTGTTCAGTCTGAAACCTAATACCTGTCATCTCAAGGCCAAACTATACAAAATGCCTCATTGTCAAGTAACTTTAGCCACCAAAAGTCCCAAGTACTTTGACTGCAAACATTGCCAATAACCATACTCAAAACACATGCCTGACTTGCTTCTGGTTTTTAGCTTTTATGAAGAAAAATATTCTGTTTTTGTCTTATGAATAGAGAGGAGGAGGAGGATTGCTTTCAGGGTTCAATTATAATAAGTTGCCATCTTTATTAAAACAACCTTAGCTCATTCCAATATATGGAAATTTTAAAAAAAATTCCTGTTGGGTACAAGAGCAGTGGTTGTCTTAAACGTAATATCAGCAGGCTTTCCTTGGTCAAGAGCTGCACATTACATGGAAAGAAGTAGCCTTAATGGTCAGGGTAACAACAATACCGATGAGGTCCAAAAAGTCAAGATGGCAACCATCTTGCAAGATCAAAACCTTGATCCTCCCTCCCTCCCTCCCTCCCTCCCTCCATCTATCTATCTATCTCTATATATATCAACTCTGAACTAAGATAAGCTACATGGTTAGATCTAGGATTTTCTAATTTAATTTTTTTCTATTTCAGTCAGACTTTTCCTTGTAATTATTAAGTCTATCTTAGGTCTTACACTTAATTCACTCTGGGTTTCTTGTCTCAACATAGTGGGAAAACATACCACCTGGGTTTTGACAATGATCACCTCATGGTTAGATTATTGCAACGCACTCTACATGGGGCTACCCTTGAAAAGTGTTCGGACAGTTGGTCCAGAACGCAGCCGCCAGAGCTGTCGTGGGTGCACCAAGGTACACCCACATTACACCAATTCTCCGCAAGCTGCACTGGCTCCCTATTGGTCTCCGGTCACAATTCAAGGTGTTGGTTATTACCTTTAAAGCTCTACATGGCTCAGGGCTAGGGTATCTTCGAGACCGCCTTCTACAGCATAGCTCCCAGTGACCGGTAAGATCCCACAGAGTTGGTCTCCTCAGGGCCCTATCAGCTAAACAATGCCGGCTGGCGGGCCCATGGGGGAGGGCCTTCTCTGTGGCTGCCCCAGCCCTCTGGAACCAGTTACCACCTGAGGTCCGGACCATCCCTACCCTATTGGCCTTCCGAAAAGCGGTGAAGACCTGGCTCTTCCGGCAGGCCTGGGGCCGTTGATCTCGCTGTTGTGATCTGGAGAGATCCGGCTATGAATGGTGTGAATGGGTTTTAATAGTTTTTAATGGTTTAAATTTTAATGTTTTATATATGGTTTTTAAATGCATTGTAAACTGCCTTGAGTCTTCAGAGAAAGGCGGCATACAAGTTGAACAAAACAAAGCTGTTGTTGTGTCCTGACGGCTACAACTTCCCTGCTGACATCGCCAGGATACTGATTTGGAATCCTAGACTTTCCAAAACCTTTGATTTTGCTCTACACATTTCTATTTAAATCAAAGGCCCTCCAACATTAACCCTCCATACCACCATTCTTGTTTCTTGTAGAAGCACTGTAAGTGGCTCAGACATTCATTCATCAAACTTGTATGAGCACCCATCTATCAGAAGAAACAGAAGTGCATTCATAAGAACGTACCATAGGGCAATGCAGCTGATACATCCCCTGTCCCTGACATACTACATCATCTTCCTTTCCTAAGCCAAAGCTGACAGATCTGTGCTGACCATTCCATTGCATGGACCTGGTTCATTTTATGCTTTGTTTCTGGCTTAGCAAGAGATATACACAAACCCATTGTGGCTTAGCATTGCATGCAAAGCAAACAACTATGAGCTGTTTAACAAATCATGCCTGAGATCTTAGCTTAAAATAAACTCATAGGTTAGGTGACCCCCACGCTGAGGAATTCTCTCCCAGGAGACAGGCAGCCAGTCTTATCTGGACCTCCTTTTAAGCAAATATCTAAAGTCCTGTTCCCATTGACTTCTAAATATTTCTATGGGTAATTGCCATTTGTCGGTTTTTAAATGATATTTTTTCTGGAAATGGTTTACTTAAAACGGGTCATATTTAATGTATTTTCTTGGGCCTTTTTCTTTGTTTTTGCTAAAATTAAAAATGAATTAACTACATACATTACTTGAAACAACTCTTTTCCTCTTTAGTAAATCTTGTTTTAATTGGAGAAAGGAAACTATTAAAGAATCAGTGGGAATACCAAGAATGGTTACCAACTTAAAAGCATCCATTCTGCCTTTTCTAAAATTTCCCTGTGCATGAGTCAGGACCATTGCATGATAAACACCTACTCTGGAGCTATTCCTAACCTCCTTTAAAAGGTTATTTTCCCCCCCACTCCTTCCAATTCCTCACAGTCTTGCCAGGCAAGGGAAGTAACTTCCCAGGCCCCTAAGGCTGAGAAGGAAGATAGAGACAAAGTGCAGTAAGGACCCTCTTCTCTAGACATCCCTGCTATATGCCAGCTAGCAGAAATGATTTTTGAAAGGCTTTGGCCTGAGAAAGTCCACTCAGAATTACTGTTTCTAATCAGATTTGCTTTCCCTGGCTTTCAAGATTTTTCAAAAGTTAGCTTTTTTCCTTTGCCTATTAACACTGATTTCATTCAAATAAATTCTATTGCCCAATGGCCTTTCTTATTCAAAATATTCTTCTCTTTTGCCAGTTCCTAAAGCCTGATCTCATGGGTTTTATGGCTCTAGATTGTTACTGAGAATTAACTTTCCATGTTCCTGTTTCAAACAATCAATCAATCAATGCCTATTCATCATCGCCTTTCAATAATATTTTCTTCATACGGCTTAAGTGACTGAATTCTGATGTGTATTATCCAGTCCATTGTGGCGTTTCTACATAGGGGCCTTCCACTGCTCCCAAATCATATGTGATCCCGTGGCATCTTCTCAGTAATTTATTTATACATTTATAAATCAGTTCATTTATTTCTAGCTCAGCTGCATTTCATCTCAGAATTTCAAACGTTAAAAGCCCCTGAGAACCTGTTGACAGAAACCTTCATGTCACTCACAGCAACGGTATTCTTGGCATTTCAAGATCAGAAGATTTGTTCATCAGCTTCAAATTGCTTTTGAGTGGCTGAGAACTGAAAATGGTGGCAGCTTTGAAAGACTTTTTGTCAATCAACTCAGTTTACATAATTAGTAATATGTTCTATTTTATTCCTCAGAGTATAGACCAAACACAGGTCAAAATCAAATATATATCACACTGTATGCTTGAGGATGGTGGATGACAACTAGCAATTTTGAGATCTATAACTGTCCAAGTGTTATCAATAATACCACATGCAACAGTGATAAACAGGTCAACAATCCAAAAATAAGTTTCGTTCTATTAAAAGATGAGAAATAAATAGAAGTTAATATAGCAGGGATGGGCAGTAGGGCCACAGCATTTATTCTACCATAATGGGTTTCAATACTGGATCCTCAGCCCTAGCATTCAAGATGACCTTCCAGTCCGAGTGTACAGGAACTTTGGAATGCACAAATTTGGGGGGGGGGGTTGTTTACAAATGCAACTTCAGTAATTTTCCATTTATCTTCATGCTATTTATGTCAATGTTTGATTTGTAATGTTGTAGCAGAGAAAGCAGAATATGAGTGTGTGTTATACACATACGCATTCTGAGGAATGTGTTTTTATAATGCCTTTATAATAAAAGAGAAGTTAAATAGAAATTCGAAATGTTAGAACATAGAACATCAACAGAGTTGGAAAGGACCTTGGAGGTCTTGTAGTCCAACCCCTTGCTCTAGCAGGAAGACCTATACCATTTCAGACAAATGGCTGTCCAGTCTCTTCTCAAAAGACTCCAGCGATGGAGCATCCACAACTTCTGAAGGCAAGTCATTTCAACTGGTTGATTGTTTTCACTGTCAGATCCAAATCCACTTCAAGGATCAAGAAGGTGCTCTCAAGTTTAGGGGAGAGCCCGGACATCCCTCCCAGCCCATTTATTCTTCAATTTTTAAAGCTGAAATTATGCTTTTGCCCATCTGCCCCTCAACCATCTGCTATTTTTTGTCATTTTAGTATGAAATACATTAGAGAGGACTGTCATCACCAATCAAATTTATTTCCTTTTCCTAAACCACTAAAATATATATATACACATAAGAATACACTGCCGACCTTTATGCAAATTCAACACGCAGCATAAAAAAACAGTTCCAAGGTGCGTAGATGTGTGAGAGAAAGTAACAGAGAAAACACCAAAATCACTGTCGAGATGCAGTGCCTACTTTCCCATAAATGCTTCCCCCTCTGAGATGTAAGGGTGGGGTTAAATGGTGGAGCTTGGCTGTGTAAGGCAAATACATTTACAACAGTTCATTTAAAGATCTGCTCATCCCCTTCATATAACATGCTTGATTGTGGAAACACAACCCCATTTATTCGGTTTTGGTTCAGTGGACTGGGCTAACCCAGAAAATGGGTTAATTCATTTCCACTCCAGCTGCCCTGCCATCAAATACGGAAGTCAGGCTTACCTTTTATTGTGCTCTTAAAGGGAACATCCATATCCGACTGCATCTGTGTCAGCAGGTTGAAGGTGTCCTTCTGAGAAGGCTGCAGGATATCCTTTAAGAAAATAGCCATCAGTCAGGCTTACTAATGTACAGCCAGCAGTAGGTATGTCTTCCTGTCTTTTCTGCTTCAGAGGCAAGGACTGAGGTGTGCACTTTAGAGAAAGAGTTGCTTGTTCCTGTCAGTAAACAGGGTTGCCATAGAGCTGCTGTGATGAAGCTGTGCTCAAAGCAGCTGCTCAAGGCTCAGGCTGCACAATGCAGAGTTTACAGGCCACCCAACTGAATAAGGGTATTTTTCTTCATTGCCCAGGGGACGAGAAGCTGAACTATAAAGTGAGGTATCTTATGGCCATCAAATGTAAACATCAGGCTACCTTCAGTCTTGATTATCCCTGGATTGGAGGCCCCGGTGCATCTTATAAAAATAAAATGAATGTCTGGTCTTTCCTTTTCTGGAATCAATGGCTAGAAAGGAATACTACTGGCACACTCTTAAAGTGACCTTACATTTTTCCAAGCCTCTTGTCTTTAAGCAGATCCTTTTGTTTTCCTTTTAACTCAATCCAATTATTTGTTAAGGGAGCAAATAGCCATAACAAAAAAACACAAATATTTTATAATATGCTCTTTATGGAGTACTGTTAAAGACCATTTCAGTTGTCATGGTATTTCCAGACTTAAATTCAAAACATTACTGGATCTCAATCAGCCCTTGCCAGTCTGGTCTCTTCCAGATAAATTGGATAGAGTTCTACAATTTTCCAGCCAACTCCTTTAGAGGGCAACACATTATAGAAGGTTGCCCAGGGTCATCTTCAGATAAATTTCCCTGATGAATGCTACATCAGTGTCAACACTTCAGAAAATGAGAAACTGATGCAGCAGAATTTTCAGCCCAATTATTGTTCTGGAATCCACAACATTTTTTTGAAAATAAAAATGTTTGGAGGCTACAGCCAACCTAGAAATAAAAAAGACAAAGAGAGCTGGGTAAGTAACCTCATAGCTGGTCTATTCAATGGATGTTTTGAAATTGGTCATATTCATGAAGGCAATTTTCTTGTAAGAGGACCTATATCATGTTTCCAAAATTTTATACCTCTGGTTCTATAAGGCCCCAAAGGTTGTTCCTCAATCAACATTTTGGCCATATAAAGGCAGTAATAGCAATAGCAATATCACTTAGACTTATACACTGCTCCATAATGCTTTACAGCACTCTCTGAGGGTTTACAAATGTCAGCATCTTGCCCCCAACAATCTGGGTCCTCATTTTACTGATCTCAGAAGGATAGAAGACTGAATCAACCTTGAACCGGTCAGAATTGAACTCCAGGCTATGGGCAGAGTTAGCCTACCATACTGCATTCTAACCACTGCTTCACCATGGCTCCTGTGGTATATATGTATATATTATATGTGACATAATGACAAGTAGTCTTAGATACAGATGCATGGGAGGTTGGTTTTGAGACATGACCACAGTCATATTCTGACCACAGCTATTTCCAGATCATACCCCCTCCCAGATTTCAGCCTTGAAAGGTTTTGCACACCTCTGATCCTGGCCTTGATGGATTTTCCATCCAGTCATTTGAGATCATGGTATATGTGTAACCCAGTATTAATATCCTCTTCTTCTTTCTGGATGGTGATGTACTGCAATGGGTAGGTCACCTCCTTCTTTGTGTTACTGTAGTTCTCTAATTGAATATAAGATTCCCAAACAGTATAAGCAGTTTGGTCGTCTAAAGAGAAACAGACAAAATAGTAACCCAACTGTTGTTCCATGCTCGTGCTCCTGGAAGCTTCCCTGATGTAAATCAATGTGGTATTCTCCTACAGCTAACATGGCATTGTGATTGCTTGTTGGAGCTAGTATTGTGACATCAATGATGTCAGCAATCCAGCTACTATTTCCTTCCAGGAAATTTGCATCCTGCAGCTTTGCTAGTTTGGTTGTCTTCAATGCTTGTTGGGCTATAAAGATTAAAAACTAAGAATGTGTAAGTGGCATAGGTAAGAGTGGGATGAAGCTTGGCTTACTTAGATAAGCATACAGAAATCCAGCTTGGTGGATTTCTAAAGATGAAAAGTGGAGGCAAGAAAGAATTAAAGGCAAAAGAAAAATATAGTATATCTTATAGTATATCTCTGAGTGAGGGCGCCTTTCCCGCCGCCTTGAAAGAGGCGGTGGTGAGGCCCCTCCTCAAGAAGCCTTCCCTGGACCCGGCTGAATTAGCTAACTACCGTCCGGTCTCCAACCTTCGTTTTGTGGCGAAGGTTGTTGAGAGTGTGGTGGCACGACAATTGCCCAGGTACCTGGATGAAGCTATCTATCTAGACCCGTGCCAGTCGGGCTTCAGGCAGGGGCACAGCACAGAAATGGCATTGGTCGCGTTGGTGGATGATCTCTGGAGTGCTCGGGACAGGGGTTGCTCCTCTGTCCTAGTCCTATTAGATCTCTCAGCGGCTTTTGATACCATCGACCATGGTATCATGCTGCAGCGGTTGAGAGGGTTAGGAATAGGGGGCACTGTTCTGCAGTGGTTCTCCTCCTTCCTCTCTGACCGCTCGCAGTTCGTGTTGGCAGGAGGGCAGAGGTCAACCTCGAGGCGTCTTGCATGGGGAGTGCCACAAGGGTCTGTCCTCTCGCCCCTTCTGTTCAACATTTATGTGAAGCCGCTGGGTGAGATCATCCGTGGTTTTGGGGTGAAGTGTCATCTGTACGCTGATGATACTCAGCTGTACATCTCTACCCCAGACCACCCCAACGATGCCCTTGATGTGATGTCTTGCTGCCTGGAGGCCGTGCGGGTCTGGATGGGGAGGAACAGGCTCAGACTCAACCCGTCCAAGACCGAGTGGCTGTGGCTTCTGGCATCCCGGTATAGTCATCTGGTGCCATCGCTGACTATTGGGGTGAATCTCTGCCCCCCACAGAGAGGGCTCGTAATCTGGGCGTCGTCCTGGACTCACGGCTGTCTTTAGAAGAGCACATGACGGCCGTGGCCAGGGGGGCCTTTTATCAGGTTCGCCTGATCCGCCAGTTGCAGCCCTTTCTGGACCGGGATGCCTTGCGCACAATCACTCATGCCCTTGTCACCTTCCGGCTGGACTATTGTAATGCTCTCTACATGGGGCTCCCCTTGAAGAGCACCTGGAGGCTCCAACTGGTCCAGAATGCGGCCGCCTGGGTGGTTATGGGCGCAACCCATTGTGCCCGCGTGACACCCCTCCTGCGCGAGCTGCACTGGCTCCCAGTGGTCTTCCGGGTGTGATTCAAGGTGTTGGTTACCACCTTTAAAGTGCTCCATGGCATAGGACCCGGGTACCTTCGAGACCGTCTTCTGCCACCAATAGCCTCCCACCGACCAGTCCGCTCCCACAGAGAGGGTCTCCTCAGCGTGCCATCAGCCAAGTTATGTTGGCTGGTGACACCCAGGGGGAGGGCCTTCTCTGTGGGAGCCCCAGCCCTGTGGAATGAACTGCCCCCGGAAATACATAAGATCTCTGACCTCCGGGTGTTTCGTTGCGCATTGAAGACCTTGTTGTTCCGCCAGGCCGG
Source organism: Arizona elegans (assembly GCA_022577455.1). Taxonomy (NCBI): domain Eukaryota; kingdom Metazoa; phylum Chordata; class Lepidosauria; order Squamata; family Colubridae; genus Arizona; species Arizona elegans. The sequence goes on from JAKOOJ010000003.1 coordinate 59,876,443, forward strand.
GCTATCAACATAATAATTTTAATTGGGGTATTTTAAATTTTTGGGGTTTTAATCCGGCCAAATTTATTTAATTATTTTAATTTTTAATCATTGTTGTGTCTTGTGTTTTTAAATTGGCTGTACACCACCCTGAGTCCTTTGGGAGAAGGGCGGTATAGAAATTTATTTATTTATTTATTTATTTATTTATTTATTTATTTATTTATTTATTTATTTACTAGAATCCCATCTAATGCAATCAGGACTTCCCTTGACAAGGGACATAAAATAAGTCTTGAGGATTGTACCAAGGACTGCATGTGGGCAGTGAGATATAAAACTGGCATTTGTGGTAAAAGCAGAAAATAGGCAAAGTTTATTTATTTTATTTAGTGTTTCAATTTCAAGGCCCTACAACTACATAGCAACTCTGGCTGGCTTACAAATAAAAATTAAAGAAAACAAAATAAGACAGCTAACTGAAATCAAAACTCAAAAAGCCAAGCAGACAATAACCAATCAAAGAGGCTCCATCCTCATCCTTAGACCAAGGCTTGGGAGAAATCTGAGTTAAACACTACCTACTTCTTTTTCATTAACTGATTTCCACCAATCTAACTGAAATATTCTTTAAACCACAAGATTTACATTTAACTAGATGATTAACCATTTGGCAAAGAGTAGCTAAGGAAGAGGCTGGAGACCAGGATTCCTGTCTAGGGTTATGTTCTGGAGATGCCTGAACCTGAACATGTTTTGCATACAAATTACATGCACTACTACTGAGCTATCACATTCCCCTAGAGAAGGGAAGAGGACTTTTAGAAAGTAAAGAAACACTGAACAGAAGCAGGGAGTCAGTCAGTGGAGAACTAGTCAAAAACATCACAGGTTAGCAAACCATGGCCAGGTAATCTGCATTGGAATGGTACCTGCCTATGTCCAGGAATATTTTCTAACTAACATTAGAGTCACTTCTTGAACTGGTTAAGAAAAGAAGTGACAGTGCAGGATTTGAAGACCAAAGTCAGACTGAAAGCTGTGTACTTTTCAAATGTATTCACTAAAAAGACTGTTTACTGTAAAGTTTGATCCTGGAGTTAAGGAATAGTACAAAACTCCAATAAACACATTTTGTTGCTGTTAGATTTGACTTGCTGTTATCAAAGTGGGCATCTTGGCTAGACATGTTGTTCTCAGCAAAAATAAAGCAGTCTGTTCTAACTTTACATTTTCACTAAGATTTCTGTTACAATTCTTTGCCTGAACTGCCAAAAGAGACTGACTAATTTAGAGTAGATTTCCAGTATATCCTGCTTTTATTTTGTACTACACAAAATGGGGCACATGATTAATTAATTTAAAACTGTCCATCTTATAACAAACTCTAGGCTGCTCCCAATCAAAAGAAAATGGACCCTCCTCCTATTTTACCTACAACAATAACCCTGTGACCAGCCCAAGTCATCCAGCTGGCTTCCATGCAAAAGGAAGGATCAGAACTCATCATCTCTCCGCTTCGGTTTCCAGTCCAGCACTTCAATTGCTTCACTGGTTTTCAGACTACCCAATACTATCTGATACTGTACTTTTGCGGGATACAGTTTGGCAATTGATACTGCCAGCTTGGAAGAAATCTGAGAGAATACAAATTACCCTAGTTACTAAGGCCTAGTAGAAAGATTTGTGGGTAAGATTTCCCTGAAATTAAATCAAGCTGTCAAAGCAAACAACTCTTCAGTTTTGGCACCATCAGAAAAAGACCTGAAGGTTTCTGGCATCTGGCAGATTCGAATCAAGCCATCCTCTTGATAGAGTTACTGCTTACTTAGGAACTGTGTATGTGATGCTGCAGAATATTCTATTAGTGTCAAAAATAGTTGGCATGGATTAATGAGGAGAACAAGAAACCCCAAAAGCTGAAGCTACAGAATCTCTCTCAGGCCTCTGGTTGTTATTTAAGTGTAATCTAAGGTTCTTAGTCAACAACCATCCATGTGAAGAGCTCACTGCAATTATATTCAACATAATAGAATTTGCCCTCTCTGCTTACCTTTACTTTCTGCCCAGATTTCCATGACAAACTGCATCTCATCCCAAAAAGATGAACTTGCTGATATTCTTCCTTTATTAATTTCTGGGAACCTACTACTATTGTGCCACTGCTACCGCTATTATTTATTTACTTATTTCATCCACTAATATACAATGTCCATATTTTTAACTGGTTTTTCCACACATTGAAGAGGGTTAGATTAGATTATCCTTGTGGGGTGAAATAAATGAAATGTTAAAAAGTTATGATATTTATGTAGTTACTTACCAAGCACATCTAAATTATATTAAAGTAAGCAAAATATCTTTACAATCTCCAAGGCATGTCACAATTTTTGAGCAACCCTAATGTTTGGAAATTGAAAATTGGGAAAGCTGACACTCCCTAGCACTGATGCATTCCAATTCTATCCCATGGTTCATATCAAGAAAAGGGTTTCTCAACTCTCTATCCTCAACCCTATGACAGAGAAGGAGAGAGGAGGAGAGAGAGAAAGAGAATGAGCATTTGAACATAGGAAGACCATTCTGAAACATTTTAGGAAGACCATGCTGAAAGCAGTTACAGGGGTTTAGGTATTGGATAAATCCACTCTCAGACACAGAAACTGACTGGCTAGTTTGGAACCAATCTGTCTTTCTCAGCTCAACTGACTTAATAGGGTTATGGGCAGGGGTGGGTTCTACTTACCTTTACTACTGGTTTGTAGCGGGGCCACGTGTGCACGTGCACTTTGCTCACGCTCTTCTGCGCAAGCACAAAAGCTTCTGCACATGCGCAGAAGCGTTTTGATGATGTCGGGGTCAGTGGGGGGAGCCTCCCACCAGTTTTACTACCGGTTCTATCGAACCCGTGTGAACTGGGGGCAACCCACCACTGGTTATGGGTTAACTTGAAGTTTCCTTAGGTATAGTGCATATTAAATACTTATATTTAAATTGTTATACTGCCCATTTCCCTTATAAGGTGACTCTGGGAAGCTTACAGTAAAAGAGGCAGAAAAATAGTTAGAATATTAAAACCTTAAAACTGCACAGATTAAGATTACAAAAACTATACTAAAACCAGAACTAAAAGATGGATGGAATGGGGAGGAAGTCTTCTTACCCACTCAGCCACCTTAGGGCTCCAGACCTATCAAAGCCAACTTTTAATATCCTTCCATGTTTTAATATGTTTTAAGGGCAAAAGGGTGGGAGCAATTCTCACCTCCAGTGGTAGAGGGTTCCACCGGGATGGGGCCACAGTGGAAAAGGTTCCTTTCCTTGAACCCACCTGCTGGAATTCCTTAGTAGATACGATCCATAGTGGGTCTATTCCATTGGTGCATGTGGGATGGGCTAGTCTCTCATTGGGGAGAGAAGGCTCCTCAGATAATAAAACATTAAAAATAATAAACTATCACCAATTTCAATATGCCTCCAAAGCATACTCAGAGAGGTATCGATCCCAAATTATTGTAAATATAAACATATAAATATAAACATTTTTTTCAGTTAGCCGGTCTGTCTTGATTTTAGGGTTAGTTTTAATATTTTAATATTGATTTTAATTGACAAGTTTTAAATTATGGGCCAAATTTTATAAATTATTTTAACTTATTTTTTAACTGATGTTTGTATAGATGTTTTTATCTTGGCTGTTCACCGCCCTGAGTCCGAAAAGAGAAGGGCGGTATAGAAATTTAAATAATAAATAATAAAAATAAATAAAATATCTTTTGTCTTCTCTGATTCATTAGATTCTCTCTTGTTCTGATAAATCAATCTTAAGGAGGAATCTGAAGGTGGAAAAGGGGAACAGGCAGGTCCTCATTAAGGACCGGAAATGCCCCAAAATTGCTTCAGAATAATCAAAATTCATAGCTGAGTACTAAAAGCAACCAAAATGACACATAAAGCAGTTGTCAGTTTTATCAGGTAGACCAGTCAGGAAACCCGACCAGATGAACTAATTCTACTTTATTGTATGGCTACATTAATAGAATCCTCCAATTCTAGAAGTATAATCTTCTCACCAGCTCCTTTACCACTGAGAAATTAGTGTGGATCTTTTCTGAGGCTTCTGCCCACCCATTATCCAGCTGCAGATTATGCTGTCTCTTATCTGACCATTCCTTAGGCAGCATCTCTGAGTCCAATCTCCCAAGATCTCTCCCACATACCACTACAGCATTTAGTTCCACAGAATATTTCCTCAAGTAAGATAGAAGAAAAAGCAAGCTTGGAAAACCAGCCACCCCAATTTCCTCCATTTTCTTTTAACCTTCCACACTTGTGCAGTAGAAAAAGAAAACTGGGAGCTGCAGAAATAGGGACACTGGAAGGAATACACCTTGTTGTGGTTATTCAGGCCCTTCATCTCTCTAAGTGGAGACCAGGAGGCAGTATTGGTTCATGTTTGGATGACATATGGAGCCACAGTCATGATAAGTGCCTATAGAAGAAGGCATCACATTATCTCAATCTTAAATTCATGCACAACATAGATTTGGACATCACACTAGACTCAATCACAGTAATCATGTTCACATGAACAAGACAGCCGAGTCCACTATATTATGAAGCTGAAAAAGTCCTGGGATGTCTGTCCTGTCACTTTAATTTTAAGCCTCTTAGAGACAATTCTCTACATCCTCTAGCACACTGTATGACTAGCATCTTCATGTTTCTGTAGCATCAATTCCCAGATTTCAGGCTTTGGAAGATATCTTCTGCCAGATAAACATGTAGTTTAGCAGAGTTGCAGCTGCATGGATTTACACTGAGAAGATTTAGAGGGTTTCATGCCGGGTATTCATGTAGTCAAAGGGTGCCAATTAATTTCAGGATCAAAATCATTTCATGAGAAATCCACATGCTGTGAATAAACCACCCATCCATTGCTCAGATTATGAGATGCAGAGTGTCATGAAACTGAAGCGCAGCCAAATGCTCCCTTGACTTTCAACATTCCTGGAAGTGAATCAGTTTTTCCCTGTTTTTATTGCCATGAGCTCCGGACATTTGTTCCTTCCTTTGTTCTGGGTGGAGGAAAAGACAAAGAGCAAGAAAGGCAATAGAACCTGTGGTTATAAATGGCTACTTTGGGACAGGGTGGAGATACAAAGACGGGCCAAGGTTGGGGCAGGGACAGGAGACACTACTGTTACAGGAAGGCAAGGGTGTTCCTAGAGCTTGGCAAAGCCTATGTAATCGAGTGGTTCTGAGATCCTCAGCTCCAAGCCAGGAACTGACAGCTCAGCTCCAGCCCTTCATCCCTTCTTTCCTCCTCTTGGGCAGTGTTCCTTCTCCCCAAATGCCTGCAGAGTGTAGGTCATTGGAAAGCCTCGGTGACTGCATGAATCAGACGCCTCCACATTTAGTCTTAGTGCTTCCAGAGGAAATTCCTGAATATGAAGCACAGCAGGGAAGTTTGACTCATGCCTTCATTCGGAGCTGTTATCCCATGGAGCGGAATGCTTTGGATTCTGGGAAGGATTCCAGATGCACCTGCCTTGTTCTCAGTAAATCTGAAATCTGGAGGGGCAAAAAAGGAAAGTTTGAAAGCCGCTTTTGTACATGTTTCCTTCGGCAAGGTACATGTCGTTCTTTTATCAAATGGTCCCACAAAGTTACCATACTCATTGTTTTCTCTCCAAAGATATGTGTCTCTTTGATTCAGTCTTGAAGTGTTTCTCAAACTTAGCAGCTTTCAGATGTGTGCACACCAACTCCCAAAATTCTCCAGTCATGCTGGGGAATTCTGGAAGTTGGAGTCCATATGTCTGAAAGCTGCTGAGAAACACTATCTTATCTTGAGCTGACACCAGAAAACAAAACAAAATGGTTTCCCAATTGAAAGGAGAAATTATAGCAGTAAGGAGAGCTGGTGAATAGAGAAGGGCTTTCAAAAACAGAGGCAAAAACTGAACAAGGGATTCAAAAGAGATGCTTTGGAAAACGAAAAGCACTTCTTTTTGCTGTGTTAAAGCAGCCACATCCTTTGCAACTCTCACACAGCTGTTTTGACAGCTCTTTCGGATTGTTGGGATATTTGTGGAGAGTGTGTACTAAAAGGGATGTTCTTAAAGCAGTACTGTAAGCCTTGTAAAAGAAATGGTGGTTTTCACATTTCAGTATCAGGTGCTTTTTCTTCACTTAGACACTTTTTAAATTGTATTTAAAATTTAAAATGCTTTGCACAGTCCTATAGAAGACTATAGATGAGAGCATCAAAGGGTTATAAAATGGGTTTGGAAAATCTCTTCTGCCTTCTTCCACTGTTCTTCAATTACTTGGTATAAATAGGAGATACTGAAAGAAATATATTCCAGTGATGAGGGATTGAATTGGGTTTCAAGGGACTTTTTAAAATTGCTGCTGTTGTTCTAGGACCGTGATGGCGAATCTATGTCACAGGTGGCATGCATAACCGTATCAGTGGGCACGCGAGCTCACTCCGCCAGCTGATTTTCGGGCCTTCCGGGCCCACTGGAAGTTGGCAAATGGGCCATTTCTGGGGGGATGGAGAAGGCCGTTTGCACCCTTCCCAGGCTCCAAGAAAGCGTCTGGAGTCTATGGAAGGCAAAAAACAGGTCTACTGTGGCCACTGTGCCAAAAGCAGGGGGACCCTGGGGGGTCGCATGCGCATGTGAGGGGGGCGTGGCACCTTGAATTATGGGTGTGGGCACGCATGTGCACGACCCACCCACACTCTCCCTGCTTTTGGCACGAGATGGCAAAAAGGTTAGCCATCACTATTCTAGGACAAGGGATGCAAAGTGACTACATAATGAAATCAATTTTATACATTAGTCATTAGTTTAACAGAGATGGTATGGTTGGATATTTGACAGCCCATCAATAAAATCTTCTGGATTCGGAGAAAGGGAAGATGTTTTTCAGATGCCATTTATAATTAGAAAATTCCTTCCTTGGAAGAAAATATAACACAGCCTAATTTAGCAACCATGCATATTAACATTTCACAACAAATTACATTATTCTTTGATCTTGACTTGAGGTAATGTGGAACCCATTTATTCTGGTTGTAAGTACAGACATGTGACTTAGAACTGTGTGAATTACATTAGGACGCTTTCTGTGATAAACTATGATTAAATCAAACCATGTTTTAGTGTAAAATACTTCATAGCCACAAGTAAGCCACCTCTCATGCCCTGAGCATTCTTTTTGATCACAGAGACTTTTTCATTCTGTCCTGTTGGTGGTAGGATTGGATGAAGGCTAGGCTAATAATAATAATAATAATAATAATAATAATAATAATAACAACAACAATAATAATAATAATAATAACAACAACAACAACAACGGAACAGCTTACATCCTCCGACGATACCTTAAGAGTTCCTAGGTCCTTGGTTAGGACTTGAGCTGCTGAGCTATTAACCAGCCTCAAAGGCTGTGAATCTCATTAAAGATTAAATAATAATAATAATAATAATAATAATAATAATAATAATAATAACAACTACTTTGTCATTGTACGTGTATACACAGTATACCCATACAACAAAATTCACTTAACACTCAAAGACCAGGTCCAATACACATAACAATCCCCAAACACACTCCAACCCACCACAAACCACCTCTAACATCCACACAACAGACCAAGTAATGCTGTCCAACAGCTCACTGATGGTGGCCCTTTAGTTCATTGTTCAGTGCAATTATAGCTCTATATATACCCTCTAAATCAAGGGTGGGCAGCCTATGGTTCATAGATCTCTCCCAGATCCATTGTGTAATGCCCAGAACACCATCAAAATGTTTTGTGGTGCAAAGGTTTGCATTTGACAGCCGAAATAATGTACATAACAGATGTTGTTACTCTCTGTCAGGCTTAAGCCAACCATTTCACTCACCATAAATACCTTAATGAAATCCTGTATGGAAGAAAGTCCAGTTGGATTTAGCATACAAGGCATAGGATTTCATTGTAAATGAGTATCTTATAAGTCCCTTCAGTAGACTGATACAAGGAAAAATGTAGTATTTGAGCAAAAGAAAACCACAAGTATATTCATGATATAGATTCCATACTGTTGAATTGAACATTCAGCTATGGAATTTTCATATTTATGCCACAGATAAATGGTAACAAAGCCAGAAGGATGCTTGATGAATTGGATCCTTCTGTTAATAGCTTTTTGTGTCCAATCTAGTGTGTCTAGTATTTGCTCTCTAAATACTTTCACAGCACAAAATGTGTCATGGCTGAGTGAATTAAGAGTAATTCCCACAATATAGTATGTACCACATGAGACTCACGTTACATTCAGAAAAAAAATATGTAATTTCTAGCACCATTCTTGCAGGACTAGAGGTTTTCATCAGATATATGAACAACATCAGAGGTTAAGAGTTGAAAATTAGAACTACATGACACTCCAATTGAGAACAAATGCTCACCAATTTTGCTCTCCCATATGCATATTTATTTCCTTCCTACAGCAGTGAAATGGTGCAAAGCTCTAGAACTCGGGTGTCAAACTCGATCGTGTCACCTGATGTATCATGATGTATTGTGACCTTTTTTGCCTTTGGGGAGCTGGGGTGGGTGTGGCCTGCATGTGACACATCGGGCCCATGGGTTACCAGTTTGACAGGCCTGCTCTAGAACATTACAGTTGAAATAATGGATGAAATTAAGTATTCTGTAGAAAAAAACCTCTGGTTTTGCACTTTTCCGAGAGGTGATGGATAATATTCTCTACATGTGTGTTACTCACCCCACATTTTTTATTTTAAAAGATCAGCCAAACTAGATCACTAGATCTTCCTTTTGCTAGGTTCACACAACTCACTGAAATAAGCTGAAATGGATAATTTGGATAATTTGTTAATACAGAGTGTTGTAAGAACTGATTCATTAAGGATATTTTGTAAACAAGAGTATCACTTTAAGCCATAATGTTGGTTTGTTTGTGGTATGTTATAGTAGCTGTGTTAACAAAACATAGCTACTATAACATACCACAAAGCACATCCCATTGTGTGAATCCATTTTCAAGAAGATCAGAAATGGCTGAATTATTGAGACTTGCCTACATTTCAGAAAACACCTCCCTGGCAGAGAATGAAGTTCTCCATTCAGTATGGAGCTATTTTTTACAAAGATGGGCAAAGCAGATGGTAGAGCTTTCCATAGACGTAGCCTTGTCTGTGTTGCAAAGCATTTATTTATTTAAACCATTTATATCGTTCCCCCAATTTATGAACGGCAACCCTGGGTAGCTAATTTAGGATTCAGGACAGAAAACAAAGTAGCCAATAAACATTTTTTAAAATTACACAGTATAACACAAGGACGGCCAAACCGCAGTCATATCAACGTTCTCTGATCCATTTCAGGAGTCTGGCCCCCAAACTCAGGGGGAAACAGGTTTTTAAAACTTTGCGAAAAGAGCAATAGCATCAGTGCTATCTTAATCTCAGCAGGTGTGCTGTTCCAACTGTTACCGATTTCATTGCATTCCTCCTCTTGCACCAGAGTAGTAATCCTACCAGTTCAGGACTCGCTTCCAGCAATAATGTCTTTGTACGCTAGTCTGTGTCTAGTGGGACTCATAGATTCTTCTGGCATTCATTCTGCAATGCAGCTCCTTGCCAGCATTTCTCTTTCCATGAACTCATGTTAGAAACATTTCCACACACCCTTCCCTTGATGCAGGGTTCAGCAGATCCAGGCAGAAGGGGGCTGTTTTTTCATTGACTGCTGCTGCTGCTGGGGAGTAGAAAAGGAAAGCTTGGGAGGGGGTGTATTGTCTCTCCACCTAGCTTGTCGATCAACCACAGAGTTCAGCTGAGCCCAAACACATAGCATTTTTTCCAGAAGTGAAATCTAGCAGGTTCTAACAGGTTCTCGAGAACTGGTAGTGGAAATTTTGAGTAGTTCGGAGAACCAGCAAATACCACCTCTGGCTGGCCCCCGAGTGGGGTGGGAATGGAGATTTTGCAGTATCCTTCCCCTGCCACACCCACCAAGCCACGCCGATAAAATTTTGGATTTCACCCCTGATTTTTTTCCCCTAACTGGCTGTGCTTATCGTCTGAATGTGAATGAAAGCAAAGGTTTTCTTCAGCTTTCCCTGGAAGATTCTATTTTAGTGAAACAGAATAATGCCCGCCTCCATAACTGATCCATCATTCCAATAAATGGAGGCATTTTTCTTATCTAATTCTTGTCTCACAAAATAATCTAATCCCAGTCAGAACCATTCCTATAACTCAAGGAAACAAATACTGCATTTTCCTGAAAGACCAGGTCTCCTCTCCCACTCTGCCTCCCCCTGACATGCTTTCAACATGGATCATCTTAGTTTCATAGCAACCATAATGCAAGCAGCTTTCTTGCTATTTAACCCAGTCTTTCATATCAAAACTTAGGGTTGATGCAATAACCATATATTAAAATTGACCCCAGTGACAGGTGCACTTACTGCAATGCTAATGATGGTATAGCATCCTTCATCTTATCTGACAACAGCAAAGTAACAAGTTGAGAAGAGTTCAAAGCTCAGTTTCCAGTATGAAACATTTGGGATAGAGTGGTGTCCTTAATTTTGGACGTGTTCTTTGATACTCAAACTCTAACTGCAATTCATTTAAAAACAGGAGCAAAAGACGTGTATATACATATAAGAAAGAACAATGGATAAATAGGTGTTTCTCTCTGTATGTGTATGCTTCTGTATGTAATTTTTATTAAAGTTTTTTTTAAAGTAAAGGATTTTAAATAATAATAGTAATAATAAAAAATAAAAGGAAAGAAAGACAGAATTAAGAACAAAGAAAAGGAAGACAACTAAGGAAACTAAATTACTTTACTAAAAAACTCACCATCCCCACTCCCTCTTAAACTATTCCGGATATCCTAAACCCATAAATCATTTAACCTTTTTTTTCTTTTATCAAAAAATCCATAAAAGATTTCCAGATGTTCAAAAGAAGTATTTCTTGCTTTCTCCCTGACTAAACTGGTCAGTTTTGTCTTTTTTGCCAAATCTGACATTTTTCATAGCCCATTGGTCCATTGTGGGAATTTCAGTGCTGAAACTGAGTCAAGTGCTCTCCATCCTTGCATGTAAAGTATTATAGTGTATTGTGTGAATACCATATCCAAATCCAAGCTAAATAACACTTTCGGTACAGCAACACCTCTAATTGCATGAGAGTAAAAATGTAGATTAACAGATCAAAGCAACATACCCTAATCCGGTAATTTCCCAATCTGATGGGATTGCAGCAGAAATTCTCTCTGGTGACATGGAATTCAGCACGTCAATTCTGGAAGCAGAATTAGAAAAGACGTTGTACATCACCCATTTTCAGGAGATCTCTCTAGTGAGAAAAACATTCACATGTACATCCCATTCAGTTCAGCAAAGTTTTAAAATTATTTCCATTAGTTTATTTCTCTTATTTCTCTACTGCCAAAATCCAGAGAGACTTTTACAACAATAAAATGTTTACCAGAATAAATGCATAAAGTATATTTCAGGTTTTAAAAAATCTGCATTTCTAAACGCTTGTGGTTGAGGTATACTGTAAATTACAAAATGAAACAATCCCCATGCTTTGTTTACTCAATTCAGTTTTGTTTGAATGCCTTTCTAGTGGAACATTTAAAAAAAAAATGAGGAAAAAGCTTTTTTCACACAAGAGTTTTTGTCTCAAGAGGCTGTCTATTCTTCATTCTTCTTAGAAGAGAAACATAATGTGCATTTGAGTTCAAAGAATCAGGGCTACACAATGTTTGCTATTTAGAAAATGAGCATATGGGAAATACTAATTTGAAAAAGGAAAAATAACCAGGTAATCTTTATTAATTTAAAAATACTCTAATTTACCAAAAAGGAGTAAATACTTTAAAAAAAGGTAGAGAATCTCATAAAGGCAAACATTTTGAAGAACCCAATTTTTCATAAGAACCAGGCATACTGATCTTTAATGTTAATTCTTGTTTTAATAGTCATAATATTTAATCTAATAAATCATTCAGCCTTGCTTCAAATTGGTCCTTGCCTGCCCTTTCCTCCTCTTCCTTACTGGAGAATTTCTCTCATTATCTAACTCCAGGATGTCAAACATCCCAAAATTGTCATGTACATTATCACATGATCAGTTGTGGTTGTGATGGTACCACATTACCAGTATCATCTTTGATTCTCTAGGAATTTATAACTATCAGAAATATTTTTAAAAAAAATAATATTATAATTATCTCAGTCCACTTATTTTTTTAAAAAAGCCCCAAAATGAATACTACCTTTTCATATTAGCTGATGACCCAACTCAATCGAAAGCACAATTGGAGAAATAGCAATAGCATTTAGACTTATATACCGTTTCACAGTATTTTACAGCCCTCTCTAAGTGGTTGACAGAGTCAGCATATTGCCCCCAACAATCTGGGTCCTCATTTTACCCACCTCGGAAAGATGGAAGGCTGAGTCAACCTTCAGCCTGGTGAGATTTGAACTGCCAAGTTGCAGTCAGTTGGCAGTCAGCAGAAGTAGCCTGCAATACTGCATTCTAACCACTGCGCCACTGTGGCTCAGAAAATGGGGAAAAAAACTCATCCATGACCTTATTTAGAGCAGCTCAAAGCTATTTCTTTCCTCTGCTGCAATGAATTGGAAATTAAGCCATTTTAAGAATTTATTGTCCAGACTTCAGTTTTACAGATTTGGTAACAATACTGGCCAGATGTTATATTCAGAAGATCATCACCATGGCTCCCAGTTAGTAGATTCCCCTGCTTATTTACCCCTCTTACTTGTGTTAGGAAAGAAAGGGCCAATTGTTTTCCTTTTTGTGGGCAGATCTTTGACCAGCTTGCAGTTTCAATTGATAGACTTCTTATGCAGAAGTTTATTCTTTCTCCTTTGACTTCAGATCTGATGCCAGGCAAATATCATGGTGAGAGTTCAAAAAGGTTTAACTTTCTCTTTGCTCCTTGAGCTAAAACTCATAGGACATCTGTAATTTCACCTTGAAACAAAGATTGCTCATGACTTAAAAAAAAAAAAAAGTTTAACTAGTCAGCTGCTGAAACTGGTAAATAAAAGGCATCCAGTAGTTCACTGATCTTCTCTGACCAGCTCTCGCTTGGCCTGATCATTATTAAACTAGTTAGGTGTGAGAAATTGGTAAACTAGTGCTTCAGAGCACTGCTTATTGGATATGATTTATTTATTATATTTTATTCCGCCTTTATTACTTTAGAACTGCAGAAAAAACAATTGCTGCCAGCCTGCCTTCCACTGAGGACCTGTATACTGCACAAGCCAGAAAGAGGGCTGTGAAAATATCTGCAGACCCCTTGCATCCTGGACATAAACTGTTTCAACTTCTAGCCTCAAGACGACGCTATAGGATATTGCATGCCAGAAAACTAGACACAAGGACAGTTTTTTTCCCCTTGCCAACACTCTGCTGAACAACTAATTCTCACAACACTGTCAAACTACCTAGTAGGGCTGTATTACTATTATCCTTCTCATCTTTCCTATTAGCTATTTCCTTATCTTCTTATGACTATAACTTTGTTTTAACTCTGCTTTATAAGCCACAACTTCGGCTGTAACTCAACAATATCCTTAACAGCTTGTATCTTACGATTTATATTGTTTTATTTAGCATCCTAGTATGATTTATGTTGATTGCTTATTTAATATCCTATGATAATCACTAAGTGTATCTTATGATTTATGATGAATGTATTTTATGATGATTATGATCATGATTTATCACTTACTTCTATGTACACTGAGAGTTTATGCACCAGAGACAAATTCCTTGTATGTCCAATCACACTTAGCCAATAAAGAATTCTATTCTAATTAAAGTGTGAAGCTGGCCTGACTGAGGCCATCTTTGAGGCTTCAGTGTTGCCACAATGGAGATGAAGGTTAGGGTGTGGGGGAATAGAGATAGCTGGGGGTGGGTGGGTTTGTAGTCAAAACAAAATAGTTTCCTCTGGGAACCAAGGACATTCCCCCAGATGGCTGGAGAGAGGAGGAGTGAAGTTACCAAGCAACCGGACAGCACCATGATTGGACCATGTGACTGATTGTTTGGGAAAAGAGGGAAAACATTTTCTTTTAATTAGATGAAAACTGTGGGAACCGTTTTCACCAGTCTTTGCCAATACGATATATCCAATAAAACTGTTATTTAAGAAATCTATCTGCCTCGGAGTTCTGTTTCTTATGGGTATATTACCTGGAATCCTGACATCAAGGCATATATAATATTTCTTCCTCCTTCTGTTTTCCTCACAACAACTTTGTGAAGTGGTTGAATGTCGATGCTGTAGTTTAAGAGTCACTATAAAAAGTCAAATACCAGGACTTAGAGGAAGGACAGTATAGCTTCTACACTTTGGACTTGTGATCTTTAGGTCATCTGGGGATCTGGTTCCTATAACTGTGATACCAGCATAATAAGATTTCCTTTCTAAAACTTTTCATATTTCCTTTTTCTTTAAAGATACACTGACACCATCTTTATGACCTATTTAAAGCTGGAAACTGAATGCAATTTCCTTGATTTCCATCACAGGCAAGGAAAAAGGAAGCAGGTCATCATGCATACAGCATTTGTCAAAGGCCATATGTGAGTGCTGACTCTGAGAATTGGGAAACAGAAAAGAAACAAGTGGCATTTTGCTTAGAAGACCTGTGATTTACTTTCTGGACAGAATGCAATAAATTCATCTCCAGGAAACATGATTCATTTCATGGGTGGAAATGAATTTCAAGAATTTATCTTGATAAATGGTTTGTATAAAAATACCTTCTTTAGTCACCTCCAAGCACCAGCAGGGTCTGAAAAGGAGCAAAACTCAACAACTCTTTTCTGCTTAGAAGCTTGGAATGTCCAGTTTTTGTTTTATGAACTTTATTTATTTCCTGAAGTTTTTAATTTCATTGCGAGCTGCTTGTTCACATATTCCTATAGGGGCAAACAAAGTATACAAAATTCCACTTAAATCCCCTTGGGCTGATTCAGAGCCTCTCCTTTTTTATATACAGCATAAAGTTCAGCCTCAACTTAGAAATCTGAATTTCCCTATCTATTAATAGTAGAAATGATTGGAATTTTTTTCTCTCTCTCTTACAATGTTGATGACATTATCTGTAGTCCCTTATTAAGAATAATGTGCAAAAATCTTCAGAGGAATAAATGTGGGGAAGAGTCCTTTAAATTTTGATTTAAAAATGGGGAACATTGTAAGCATATGTTATCTTTCAGGAATAGGTGTGATATCCAGAAAGAAACAAGATAAGATCCCTTTAATTGTTCATTTTGGTTTTAGAAGCGGTGAACAAAGACATTAGACAAGATAAAAATATAATGGGATTAAAAATAAAAAAAGAGATATATAAATTGAGAGCTTTTGTTCATGGCCAGATTTTGATTTTATTGGATTCCTTAAAAGGGATTGAGTTTTTGATTGAAAAACTGAATGGCTTTGTCTTATTAGCAGGTGTTAAGATTAATAAACAAAAATAATGATCCTGGTGAAGTTCTGAATATACAAGATCAAGAAGACTTAATGAAAAAAAATCTGGCTTTAATATTGAGAAAAGTTTAAATATCTGGGTGTTACTTTGACTAATCTGACTTCTATGTTATTTCAAAACATGTTAAAATATGGAATAAAGTTGAAAACGATACGTTGAGATGGGAAAAATTGCATTTGTCATTGCTGGGGAGAATTTTTGTGAACAAGATAAATGTTTTACCTAGAATGTTATTTCTATTTCAGACAATACTTAGCTTGATGACTGACTTGGAATCGGAAAATTACGCACATCATTGGTTTTCCTATGCTCAGCTAATGGAAATATTTAAATTTGATAAGAACTATGGCTTTGAAAATGGGTAAGAATGAATTTGATGTGGAATTGTGTACAAATGATGATCACATTACTGCTAAGATGTGTAAACTTTTCTTGAAAATGAAAACAGAGGATGAATAAATTAAAGACTGTATATAAGATGGGCAAAAAATCTTGGAAATATACCTTGGTACCAATGGAAAAATATGTGAAAAAAGAGGTTGAAATTCACTTTGAATTATAGCCTTAAAGATAATTTTAATAAAAGATATATCACTGGTATTTGACACTGGATACATTGTCAAAAATATAGAATGGAATTTCAAATATTTCTTGGAAATGTAATTAATCTGGGAGTACATTTTTTCATCTTTGGTGGATATGCAAGAAAGCCAGAAAATTGATTCAGAAAATTTAGAATCAGAACTGTAATCAAAAGATTTTATTTTGGGTTAATGGACGAGAAGATTGAAATATCTCATGGAAACTTGCTTTTATATCTGATAACAATGACAAGATTCTATATAAATAAAACAATGGTGGAAGGACTTACAAATACCTGCATTGAAAGAATGGATGGCTAAACAGATAGAATTGGTGGAGATGGAAAAATTGAGAGTTTCAAATATTTAAAATTTAATAAATCGTTTTTTTTAAAAAAAAATCAAGTTACATTTGTACATTGCAGGGCTGGGTTGCTTTGTTATTTCAGCACTATTATAAATAGGCTCTTCCATTAAAATTTCAATATAGTCTTCCTCCCTCCCTTCCTATTAGTCTTGATCCCTATAGTGGCAGCTATAATTTGCTTAATTTTCCCTAGGATAACCTGCCAGGTCCCAGCCTACATTTTGCCTAGATTTCATAAATAGATCCATCCAGTAGGGGTTTGTAAATGAGTATGTGAGCATGAAAATACTGATGTGACTTGCCTAAATCTCCATCTTCATGTAAACAAAAGTGTGACGTAACACCTATTTTCCAATCTGACCTTCTGACACAGTATTCATCTTGTCTTCACCCCAGTAAAATCACAGAAAGCTGTCCTTAGTTGTTCTATTCTTACAGTCACATTTTCCCCTGTATTGTAACATTCTCCAAGAAGTGTCTCAAGGGGTATAAAGTCAATTAAGTTTCACTACCTTATCTTGGTAGCAAAGTCAGGTGACCTGTGGCAGGTAGGATACCAGAGATGCTTATTGGGTGTTTGAGGTTGATACAAACATGCTGCTTCCATTCAGACTCTTCTGTTGTCATTCAGCAATTCTTTCCCATAATATGTGGTCACAATTTGGGGTATGAAATATCACAAAACCCAAGAAATAATATCAGTGATAGGAAATTGTTTTATTGACAAGAAAACGAAACAGATATGACTGTGTGGCTACCAGGATTTAAACTTAATTTAATCAAGACTTTTAGGTTATTATTTACATGCAGATACAGACTGGAGTTGGGGGTGATTGGCCTGAATAGTGCAGTAGTGTTAGGCTCCTCCACTCTATAGCCTTTTCTGGTTTTGCCCAAAGCTGAAAAAAATGTAATACTGAATTGATGGAAAGATGAGGAAATTCTAAATAAAAATCCTTTCTCCCAGAAGGAATTGCTAATGACTCAGTTCCCTTCTTGATTCTTTTTCTTTTTTACCCTTAATTCAATGTATGTTACAGTGTAGGAGGAGGGACATACAAAGGAAGCTGGAGATGTATAAAGGGAACAGCACATATTTATCGAACTCCACCCTACCCTATCCCAGCTGTAATGTTATGATTGTTGCCAACTCAGAAGATACGGAGGATGGAGAGGCACTAGAGTCAACCAATCTCTTTGCTAGCACAATGCCATTATGCAGTGGTTCTGAACAGATACAACAGAGGCAAGATTGCAAGCAGGAATAGGAATAGGACAATTCATATTTTTTTGGGTTGACTAAAGGCTAGAGTGATATCACTCTAATTCAGCAGTGTAAAAAGGCTATTAAGCTTTGAGATGAGATGCAGGCAGCTCCGAGCACTCAGATCCTGATTTAGATAATGACAACTCTATATACAAATAATCATACAGCTATTGGACTGGGAGTCTTCAGAGCTTACCATAAATATTTGACTTTAGCTATGCCTGAATTTGCACATAATATAAAACAAAGCAAACAAGCCACATGGAGACTGGCAAGTGAGGAGTAAGAAGTTCAGATTGGCCAAAACAGAATTTGCAGTCCCAGGCTATGAAAATTGGGAATTCTGAGCGCACATTTCCACAAACTGCAAATCTGCATCTGTTTCTGCTGAGTTAGATGGATTTTAAAAGCAGCTCCCTGGAAGATAACCAAGCCACTCTGGGAAATGCAGAAAAAATTAGTCCCCCCTCCCAATCTTGCTGCTTGGTCTATAATGAAAAAAATCTGGTCAAATAGGACTCCAGCCTGAATTTTTTTAAATAAGCCCTGTTAAGTAGGGAGCAGCACTCCTCCCTGAAACTGGACTTTTGGCACCTAAATGGGATTGAAAGCAGCTTGAAAGTCAAGCCAAACTGTAGGTCTCACCCTCACTTACACCCTTCTAGTCCCAATTCACTTCTTTCCACTCAACCAGTAGCTCCAAGTTATAGTTCCATGACCATTTCCTGCTTTAGCCTGCATCTCAGCAGGAATGAGCTAGTCTTGGAGATGACAGAGTATAAATAAAGGCTATTTCTCTGCTTGGTATGCATTTCCTGTAACGTTCAGCAGCAAACGAGTGGGAATGGGATAGAGAACGTTAATACAAACCTACATATATTAAGCATACACCGTTGCTCTCAAAGTAGCTGCACATTTGTGAATGTCCCCTTTTTTTCTGCAGCTGCGACTTCCTCTGCTTCCCAGAGAAATAAAGTTAGGACTGGCATGATTGTCTTTTGACACTTCTCATATTTCAACAGATCTCTGGAGCCACGAGTGAAAGAAGGAAAAAGTGCCTTCGAAAAGTCTTTACGGTATAAAATGTCGCCATTTTCTATCCTGCTGTGCCTGCAAGTTAGAATAGAATGGAATAGAAAGAAGGAATTTGGTTCCCCCTGCTGGTAAAGCTTTTAAATGGCTCTGGATCTAACGTGATAGGGAATTTACAGTTTCGAAAATAAGAAGCCAAACAATAGTTTGCTTGTTTCTTCCTTAGGAAAAATCTTGGAAGAGCTCTTGGTGGAATCCAGTCTACTCTGTTTCTGATGGTAGCCTTTTCGCATGTCTGGAGATTCTCCTTCCCTTCCTCAAAAGACTGATCAAACAAATACTGTGAAGACCTGGGTTAAGCAACATTTTTACTTAAAGATAGAAAGGTCGGAAGAGTAAATCTCTAGTCCTGGTGACAGATCCAGATTTGATCTTGCAACATTTTTACTCCCCATCCCTTTCTTTTTCTGCTTTCCAACTACCTTAAAATGCTTTGGGAAACATGGATGCTTGTACCTGTTTTGTCGCCTTTTGGTTTTGCTGAAGATATTGGAATTTTTTGCACAACCTGCTTCCTGCCATGCAGTGATATTCTGCTTACCATTTCCTGGCGACATGCAGCAACCAATACAAGGCCAGTCCTTGCTGAGGCAAACTGAAATTTATCTAAGAGGTTCTGGCAAGATCAAAGCATTTTCCATCTTATGCCAGCAACCGACCTCCCATTCACAGACAATTCACAGGGAAGAGGAATAATCTTCAGAGGTCAGATTGCTCTTTCCTGTCTAAACACCAGGCTCTGCCCCTTCATGGCCATTTGTGCTGTGGGCTTCTGAAGACACCAGACATCTCTCTTTGTGGCTGTTTTATTTCTCTCTCGTGGTGCGTGTGTGTCAGAGAGGAGATGCTAATCATATATAAGTCCAAATACAAATTTTCCTAGCAGGTAATATTGTGACATAGAATTAAAGTCTCCAGGATCCTAGTGTTCATATTGACATGCAAGAAAAAGAAATTCTTATATCCTCAAAAGACAATTGAAAGTCATCTTCAGAAGCTTGTTTTAAATTAATATTTGTTCATTTCTCCTGACATGTTACCTTAGATCAGGGGTGTCAAACCTGCAGCCTGCAAGCCGGATGCGTCATGCCCATCCCCCGTTTAGCAAAGGGGGGGGAAGTCGCAATACATCACATGACGTGATGCCACGAGTTTGACACCCCTGCCTTAGACACAATCTAGTATGCTTCATCAATAATATATGTGATGAGATTGTCATTGGTCATTTGAGGCTGCAGTGGGTAGGCCACTCCCCTCCGATTTCTTGGCATTACTCTCCTTTTTGACTTGAGATTTAGGACTCAGTGGACACCTGGCTTCTCCTGAGGCTCCTTGCTAGTGCTTCCTGAAGCTGTTGTCAGGGCTTCCATAGCATCTTTATATACAGAGGTTTAGCACTTTTCTGAGAAGAGTGTTGGACTTGCTTCTCTTAATGACACATTTACTATTCTTGAGAGAATACTACTTCTGTGCTGCACAGGTAGATCGCAATTTGGAAAGAGAGCCAGGGTCTGCTATGGATGTATTGCTTGTTGTCTTTCCAATGAGTGTATTGAAGATTTTCCACAGCCTCTGTTTACATGTGGCTGTACTGTTTAATAATTTTATTACTGGATGGGAAGGCTGCCATTTAGTTCACTCTCATCCCATTGCCTTCTTCCAGAATTACTTACATGAAGGTTTCCTTACTGCTCACCTTGCTATTCCTTTGCAGTACCTGTTGAGGACAGTGTTTGGTCTTCATTGATTGTTTCACCTCACACATACCCATTCACTTTTGACTGTCTATTTTTGGATGCAAGGTTAGCACTGTTTCAGAAGCACAGTAAACCGGTGTTCAGAAATAGCCTGACAGACAGGTAACAAGTGCAGGGCACTTCTATGCTTGTAAGTCAAGCCATTTATGTAGTCCTGCTAGTTCTAAGCACCTGGCTACATCCATCCATCCATCCCTACCTCATCATGATTGATGGTCACTTTTTCCACTGCCAGATATAACTTTCAATAGGAAGAGAAACAAAGCCAGGGGACCCACCAATCACTTTCCTTAACATGTCCCACATTAAACCTACAAGGACAGCATCAGTTGCTGATTTTTTTCCGAGTTAGAAGAGAGATCTGCAAAGAAGGCAGTGCCACTTCTGCCAACATGCTGTTCTGCCTAATTCATGCTTTTTCTCACTAATTTAAAGATAGCATTGGCCACCTAGCTGTGCTCTTAATTTGTTTGATCCCAAGAGAAAATAAACAGGAGTAAAGAGATAACAGGAAGTTTAATTTTATGCTTTTTATATTGAACATCCAACCTTGCTTATTTGGGGGGGGGGGGGTTACTTCTTAAAACTGCCAGAAGTCATTCTATTTGGGCATGCTGATTCTTGTACTCTAGTAGATTGGACAGCGTCCAATGGGATTAATTGATGTAGCTTATTCCATGCTTCATTCTTCCTCAATGTTGCTGCTTCTGATGACCACATGCCTTTGAAAGTATTGCTTCTGTTTCTATTATACCAAAAGTTCATCCAAAATCCTTTTTAATGTTTACATTCCATCAGCTATCAAATTGGGTGGCAAATAAAGGCCACTGCATTCTCACATCATAATGGGATGTGTTGCTTCCCAGTTGGCAAGAAAAGCAAGATTAGAAAAAGGCTATAATTAGCTGATGTTATTATTACGTGGGTGGGTTTTGTTTTTTGTTCTGAGGGGGGGAAAAAGTACTCCTGAGGAATTAAGTAAACACCACCACAACAAAAGAAAGAGAAACAAAGCCCCTCCCAACATGCATTCACAAGATTATACTATCATACTATTATACTGTATACATTTGCAAATGAATCCACCCATGGATAAACAACCCAATTTTGAGAGAATATTCTGGCACCTAAAATTCTCAGCTAATCTACAATTATCTCCAAGGTATTAAGAGCATCCAAAATCCATAGGCATATGGAGGTTTACACGTTAGAGCTCTGCAAAACAGCTGCTGGTACTCTTTTTCACATAACATAATTTATGGTCATATTACACATTTTTGGCACACAAATTCCCCAATATTTAATCTATTCTTAAATTTAGCAGCTTCAGCCTCATCATGGAAAACATTTGCCAATCTGATATCAATTTTACCAGAAGTGCTATCAACTTAATTTATATACACCAATTCTTAAATGGAATATAAACATATTATTTATGCAGTAGTTTACAGCTGCTTAAACACCTCAGGGTTTCAGGGTCACCTTGCCAATTTGCAGCTCCATCTCAAGAACTAGGCTCATTTAAATGAATTTAATTTGCCAATTCATTTTCAAGCACCAGCTTCTCTGCCTGAGGTCAATCCAGAATTCTACATCTTCAGCAGCCAATGATAGTAGGGATTGTTTTTTTTATTTTGTAGAGGGGGAACTGTTGGCATTTCATTGAAGGCCTCCAGGGCTGGCTATCCTTCCCTGCTACAAAGGTATAAGAAAAAGCAGGTGGTTGGAAATAAACTTTTTGTTCTTCTCAGACACCCATTTTTCAAAATCTAGGTTACATCAAGACATAAGATGCAAAAATTCTAGAATATCCCCCTTCCCCCCAATACTAGACAGAATAGAGCAGGGATATCAAACTTGAGGCCGTTGGCTGGATTCAGCCAGCAGGGTGCTTAGATCTGGCCTGCAGGGCCACCCTGGAAACAGCAAAGGTGCCTATGCCAGCGAAAACGGAGCTTGGAGCTGCCAGAGGGCTGCAGAATGTTGAGCTGGCCATGCCTACTTCAGCCACGCCCATTCGGCCCCCGAGGTCAAACACAACCCTGATGCAGCCGTCAATGAAATAGTTTGACACCCCTGGAATAGAGGGTGTAATGGCTCAGTGGTTAAATACACTGAGCTTGTTAGCTGGCAAGCTGTCAGCCTGGGTTCAAGACCAGAGCGCTGCAAAATGGGGGTGAGCTTCTGTTATTTGCCCCTGCTCCTGCCCACCTAGCAGTTTGAAAGCATGCAAATGCGAGTAGATAAATAGGTACCAAAATAGATACCACTTAGGTGGCAAGGTAACAGCATTCTGTGCGCCTTAGTATATAGTCATGCTGGTGGCCACATAACAACAGAAGTGTCTTCAAAGAACACTGGCTCCCTTGTTTAAGAAACAGAGATGAGCATCGTCCCCTAGAGTTGGACAGGGGAAACCTTTACCTTTACTAGATAGTATATCACAAATTGAAGAAACCAGAAAACTATACCTTCTTTTAACAGAGAATTCTCAGCAAAACTGCATTTCTTGAGAAATTAGGGAAAAATCAAATCAATGGCCAAATTTGACCATTGTGAATCGAACAAGTAGATATATTCTGAGAACAGACTATAACAGGAATACTCTGGCAAACAGATGCCCTCTAGAAACTTTGAAATAACAGTTTCTACAATGCCTTGCCATTTGCCATAGTGGCTGGGATTAATTAGGGAAAATTCTTTTATGTTAGAGAAAAATAAGATGGAGGTTTTTACAGATCTAGTTCAGAAACTGCAGTTGTACAGACATACAGAAAACATTTTTAAATGTTCATTTGTAGATAGCTAGCAGTAGGCATGAGTTTAAATGGACTCCAGAGGATGGTAGAGGACAGGAAGGCCTGGAGGAACATTGTCCATGGGGTTGCAATGAGTTGGACAAGACTTCACAACTAATAACAATCTCACCTGTATGCATACAGAATTTTTTTCTTATTTCCTAAATGATTTAAAATTTGAAATATTTGCGCACATACTGAAAAAAACCTGAATTCTCAGAGAGATCCCAGTATCACTGCTGACATTAATTTCCTAACCCTATTTTATAAAAAGAGATTTACGGTATGGCACGACTTGAATTTTGGACATATATGCTTCTGTTTCAGGGCTTTCCGTCTGAAAAGATTGTCCCAGAACAGAAACAAGACAGCGTGTGGGGATTCTGAGAGAAGAATAAGGCTGTCTGGATGCTTCATCAAATAACTGCACTGAGGGAAGCATATATTACATATTAAGATGTCCATCTAGAAACAACCAGAATGAAAAATGCTACCTATAATTAGTGGGAAATGTAGTGAACCATCAGGGAAGGCAATAGTTTGTGTACAGGAAACACAAATGCATACTAATCTTGAAAAATTTCCAAAAGTAAGAATTATAGCAAAGCAACAATTATAGCTGAAAAGAAGCACAGTTTTGCCTTCTAATTTACAAGTAAGAAAGGCAATTTAAACAAAACTGCTCATTTTGCAATGCCTTTATATACTTTCCAGGTGCAATTATCTTTGGAATACTATGAACTTCAACTTAAAAGACTTGAACATTGGGCGCTATCTAACAAAATGAAATTCACCAGTGAAAAAAGCAAGGTTCTACATTTAGGGAAGAAAAACAAAATGCACAGGTAGAGTTTATGTGGTAATTAATAAGTGGAACAACTTGCCTGCAGAAGTTGTGAATGCTCCAATACTGGAAATTTTTAAGATGTTGGATAACCATTTCTCTGAAGTGGTGTAGGTTTCCTGCCTGGGCAGGGGATTGGACTAGAAGACCTCCAAGGTCCCTTCCAAATCTGTTATTCTATTCTATTCTATTCTATTCTGTTCTGTTCTGTTCTGTTCTGTTCTGTTCTGTTCTGTTCTGTTCTATTCTATTCTATTCTATTATGTGCCAAGCCCCAGACTCTCTGATAAAAAGATTATTGCAGAAATTGTGAAGGTGCAGAAAATGATTGTGGGTCTGGAACAGTTTACTTAAGAAGAAAGGAAGGTGACAATGTTCAAGGGTTTTACATAGAAAAAAAAAGGTAAGGCAGGAGGTAATAAGAAAAAATTCAACTCAAACTTGACTCAGTGACTTCATGGATACAATACGTCCACATAGTTGTCTTTTCAACAAATGGAAGCAGGAATTCAAAATACTGTTTGTTGTTATTGTTGATATCCTAATGTAGCCCACATCTCTATTATTTCCTGGGGGTCTCCCTTGTAAGTAAAAATCAGATCTCATTTGGCTTATTTTTTGGAGATCAACCAGATTAGCTGTGAAGAAGACATAATTACAGTGTAAATTTAGACATGCAGACTTTCAGGTTTTTTTCCTTTAATATAAAAATTGATTCATTCCATAAATCTAAAATGTGGAAGAATCGTGACAGAAAAAAGCATTCTACAAACATCTATGCAATATATTAGCATATAATACAGCTGGAAAGTTAATTAACTTTAAAAAGCCACTGGATAGATTTATACAGAATAAGGTTATCAATGGCTGATAAGATATGCATTTATTATGTTAAACAAAGGCAGTCTGCTCTCTAAACCCAGGTTTGGCTGAAATCTCACCATCATTTGATGGATATTTGCTTGGCATCTGATGGGCAAGTTTGGAATATAGGATGATAGTTTATTTGTTTATTAAATTTATATACACCCATCTCGCTAGTTCAGCATGGTCCTTCACGTCTTACAACTATTGGGGAATTTGCCAGTAATTGTGTGCTATGTGAAAACTGTTGCTGGGAAAGGTCCAGCAATGAAAAGTTCTTTGATTTTATTAGATGACTTTGTATAAAAGAAATTATGTTAAACTTTAGAAATGCAAAGACCAGAAAGATTGATGAGCGAAAAGATATGATAGGAAATATAAGCAACAAAAAAAAAAAAGCAAAACTGGGAGATTCTCAAGAATAGCAGCTTGTGTACGTTGTTAAGGTGATATGATTCACACCCATGTAGGCATAACACTAATTTATTCTCTCAGTTAAATGGGTGAAAGGTTTTCCTAGAAAATATTACATATGCAATGGTATGAATATTGTTTTTATATTCAATCTGTTGTGACTCTTTTCAGGTAATAATAAAATTATTAGAATAGTTATTGAAAAATGAATTTGCAATCTTGCAATCATTTACACTAGAGTTCACTGTTTGGGTAACCGAAGCTACTGAATACATCACTGAGGAATGCCAGCAACCAAAATGCACAACTAGATGGCTGCAGTGTCCAGCTAAGGAGATAAAGCTCAAGTTGATTCACAAAATTATTAATAATGCACTTAAAAAAAACTTGTGCATCTCTGAAACTATTGCAGCCGCTTTCCCAGAGAATGCAGTTGTGAAAAATGGAAATGGGCAGAGCTCAAAAAGGCAAGGGAAACAAAGACAAAGGACTATATGAGAGTAGACTCAAAACATAAGCTTATTAATCGACATGAAACTCACTACAGTGTATCACCCAAGACACATGATATTGGCACACTAAATCAAACCCATTCAGAATTTCTCAGCTTTAAAAAAATATATTTCTTTGGAAAACAGGTTAATTTGAAAGTTCCACAAACATGCACAATGCAAAACAGAGATTTTAAATATATTATTTCTGTATTCCAAGAACCTTCACTTTTCATATCCGAATATGAACATTAACTATCAGCATTCATATAGAAACTTGCCAATCGCTTTTCCTTTTAAAAATGAACAATAAACCACCATTAGGCTTATATTGTTTGCTTATAATCAATATTTTTTTCCTAAGCTTAACTTATAAACTTCTGAACAGTAACTATAACACAGATTTAACTCCTGTTTAAGCATCTTGAGAAATATACAAATTGATCATGTTTGAAATGAAGAATTGGATGTCCACCCAGTAAACAGCAGTAACTCAATAAACTTTAATTCCGATTTTGAAAAGCAACCCAACTACCTGTAGCACACCGTGACAAGCTAGCCCTGTGCACAGGACTCACTCAAAGAAGTGAGTTTGCAGAAATCTACCACATTCTTAGTAGAGCCTAAATTCACTGAAGCTTTGCTTACATTTGCAAAGAAATACTTGCAGATAGGCTAAATCAGTGGTCCACAACTTTTGCAGCTTAGCAGCCCAGCTGGGGGAAGAAGGGGAGAGGGGAACTGGCCCACACAAGTTGTAGGTCAATGCGCATGTGCCTGCAGCTTGACTTGCGCAAGTTGAGCTGCACACACATGTGCACATGTGCCAGCCCACCGCTCACATAGCCTGGTTCCAAGTAAGTCACGGCCCAGTAGTGGGCCACGACCTGGGGCTTGGGTACTCCTGACCTAAATCATTCCAGTGGATTACCTGGGCTGATTTTTCTAGTAACATGAGCCGCCTAAATAGCTCAATCTCTTATTTCACCAGTTCTGAAGTTGCTTGTTTGAGTTCATTATGAATTGGCACTAGCAATTTCAGAACAGTTCTTCTATAATATCAGTAACTTGTTAAGTGGCACAAAGGGGCACACTCAAATCCTTCTTCTCTCTATAGGATGCTATGAATTGAGATCTACATCCTTGTAGGCTACTATAGTTGTAGCCTGAAAATTCTCTTTTACTAAGATAGTAAGCTAAAGGGAACTTGCTCTTGCTTCTCAGGAAATCTCAATATTCAAGAAGGTTCAGATCAAAACCAAACAAAACAGGAAAAGTTATTTTTTGCAGATCAACAGGCATCAGTGTTTTTCTATTCTGATTGTGAAATTGGAACCCTTAGTTCTTCCTCTCAATTCCTGATCTTTAGCTGAAATTATCTAATTGTTCAAATTATCCAATTGAGATCTAAAATACTTGCTTAAAAATACCTGATCTCGCAATAATATAGACATTAAGTCATCTAGTTACATTCCATAGTTCTCACATGAGGAAAGGTTGCTCAAGCCCTTATCATGAGACTTCTTGAACAAGCTGGATTTGAAACAGCAAAAATATTTGACTGCAAAGTTCTTGGGGACAATTCTGGCTATTTCAGGAATGCAACGTTATAAATAGTCACAGATGTCATCACTAATTTTTTAAACCTACTTCTAAGTGGAGAATTAATTAATTAAAGAGTCCAGCAGTCAGTTGAGTCAAGAAGAGTTCTGTAAAATCTAAGTTGTAAGAAATGGTAACAATTAACACTTCTATGAGATATTTAATTACAAAAATCCATACACAGATTATAAATTTCCTGTACAGAGCCCAAGAAATAGGGGTGTCTTTTCCCCCTATTCTCCATAAGGACTGAAAATGGCAAGTAGTGTTTCTTCATGAACTTCAAGATACTGCTTGGTCGTCCTTGGGCGTGGCCTGTAAAAGAAAAGTAAATAGCATTAGATTAGGACTCTATTGACTATACTTAAACTCTTTGAAAAATCGTGTTGTAGGCTGCACTTGCCCCAATTCTGGAAAAAAAAAAATTCTCTGTACCACTTTCTGTGGGCAGACACAATGACTGGAGCTCTGCCTAGAAAAGGCTATCATCAAAGCACCTGTAGAGTTTTTTCAAGGAAAGAATACTGCCTAAACAGAAGATGGTTATTAAAATCACGAGGATCGTCTAAGGCAGGGGTCCCCAACCCCTTGGCCGCAATCCACTACCAGACCAAGGCTCGTTTAGAACTGGGCCGCAGAAGCGGCGGCAAGCACGCATGCAACTCCATTTGCGTGTGCAGCAAGCTTGCATGCTGCTTGCGCAAATGGAGCTGCGCACTCCCCAGCCGCTCACACTGAACCATCCCCTCTTCCCCCTCTGCTGCTCCACCAAGCCAGAAAAGTTAGAAACCGATGGTCTAAGCTTCAGACCCTCAAAGTCAGATTTCTCAAAGATAAGTCGTATGTATTCAAATTAACAGGAGACAGCATTCTGAAAGCTTATGTGACATATTTCCTCAACAGGCCAAGGCAGAGCTATAATACATACAACCGAAACAAGCACTCATCTCAGCTGTAACAGAACCTGTACAGGCCAGTGTTGGATCTTGAATTCTTACAAAAGAATTTTGCCTACAAAAAGTAGCAAAATCAGGAAATGCAAAGTTTGGGAGAGGTAATGCTGGGAGAGGAGAACAATAGTTGCATAAATAAAATTCCGACATACCTGCCGCAGGAACTGCCTTCCCAAGTAGAAAGTTGCTGCGCTGGTCAGATTCTTCCTGCTACCCACTTTGCACCGAATATAGCCGTAAAGATTAGCTCCTTGCAATGCTACACCCATAATTACTACTGCCTATAAAAGGAGAGGAAGATATGTGAGAGAAGCAAGGCCTCACTGTGCCCCAAGAATGAGCTTAGCAGGAAACAACTGAATATTTTACTCACCAGCCACTTAACTTTGAAAGAAAACAGGGCACTGAAGGCAAAAATCACCCAGAGTAAAGGACATGTGATTAATCCTAGCCAGAAGATTCTGGACTCTGCTTCCGAAATAGCTTTCCTCCCCTGAGTAGATGCCTAAAAATGAACAGTAGTAGTATTTTACTTACACTGTATTTTATTTTTTTAATTAACATAAAGCAACATTACAAAAAGATTACTTTAGTTAAATACTAAAAAATCTCTGTGATGATAATACAGCTTCTGAAGCAGCAGAATCTAATTACAGTATTATTTAAAGAAATCATGCAATAGAAGGCTTTATATCTTTGGAGTTGTATATTTCTTCAGAGTGGAAAAAGAATGAAGTACCCTTTCATCAAAAAGGGGTATCAAGGGAGACAGCCCTTCCTTGACCAACCCAGCACCATATTACAAAGCTTCAGCTATCCCTGTCACCTTGTGTTCTGCAGGCCCTGCCATGCCCAGCTGGCCTTCACTGTCTTACTCCCACTGTCAATAAGACATGTCTGGCATGGCTCTATGTGAGGCAGCCTCTGGCTTCAACAGGCCTTTCTCCCAATGCTGCTCATGATTTGAAGAATGGCCTTGGGAAAAGGCCTCTCACAATCAGCAGCTGCCTCACACAGGGCAGACCTCATCAGCAGTGGAAGATGGTGAAGGTGAATGTGGCAGAGGAATCTGGCCAGTTTAGCGCTTGAGATGGCTTTGGACTGAAGTAGAGGCCCACACTCACCAGTGGTGCTGGCTGGCTGTCACTTCCGAAGGCCCCAATCCCAGCATTGCTGCTTCTGCCAATAAGTTTCGTTGTGCAGGAGCCAAAAAGGCAGAGATTCCCCTGCAGTCATAAATGCAGGTAGGGTATTGCCAAGTAACTGAATTCTGATCATGTAACCATAACTTCAGGAACTGGGCCTAAGTACCAGTCATTCTCAAATACTTTGGCCACCTAATGAGAAGGAAGGACTCACTGGAGAAGAGCCTAATGCTGGGAAAGATTGAGGGCAAAAGAAGAAGGGGACGATAGAGAATGAAGTGGCTGGATGGAGTCCTGAAGCAGTATGCGTGAGTTTAAATGGACTCCAGAGGATGGCAGAGGACAGGAAAACCTGGAGGAACATTGTCCATGGAGTCGCGATGGGTCGGACACGACTTCGCAACTAACAACAACAAACCAGTCGTTCAGCATCGCTGTAACTTCAGTCGCTGAAACAAATGGTTGTAAAGTGAGAACTACCTGTAAAGAACAGTAAATATCATTGCTTAAACAAGTCTTCACGTGATGAAGACCAAAGGGGATCAAATATTTGAAAACTAACTGTAGTCTGTGTCAGCATGTCAGGACTCATCTTTATTGCTGTAGGATGTAGTAACAGAATCCTGGAAAGCCTGACAGTTTCTCTCTCCCTGTTATAGTCAAAGTGAGTTTCTTCCTCACTCTCTTCTATATTTCCTAGCTAAGATGATGTTTTTGTAATGGCTGTTGCATATTCTTCTTCAAGTTTATTTTCATATTCCTGTTCAAGCCTGTAAGATGTATAAACTGAGAATCTACCCTCAAACTCACATTAAAGGGAACATTTCATTTGTATTGGCCTGATATATCTAAATATTTTCATGACTTAAGTTTGAAAAAAAGATTCTCAGTGTGCCTAAAAACTGCTGCTTGTGTTTTCGTTCTTTAAAGTAACTAACAGTTACTGTACAGGAACTCTAAAATATATTGCTTGTATGATTACACAATTTGATCTTAGCTCATTCAATCGTAATTCTTTAAAATAAGTTCAATAGTTTCATATCATTTATCTCACTCCAAATGAACATATTCTGTACATCTTTGTAGCCTAGTCTCCAAATCAGAGGGTAAAGCAGATTTCAAATGCACACAACTACTAATCCCAATAATTATGCTGTGATTTGTGTGTGGTGACCTTGTATCCAATTCTGTAATTAAAAGTGCTTTAAGCTGTAGAGTACGCCATTCACAGTCATTCCCTCAGCAACAGGGGAGATATTTACCTTCCTGGCTTCAAAAACCCAGTGACTTTTGCCATCATCATCAACCTGATTCCACCATCGGAGGCCAACCATCAACCTTCCTGTGACATTCTGGAGAGAGTTAAATACAGCATGGAAGTGCTTTCTGCAACAGCAATCATACATTTTGCTAAATAAGCTTCCCCAAATGCCTCCACTGTTTTATTCACAGAACTCTAATGAAACAAGAATCTCATTCCTGTTGTGCTGTTCAACATTATGACCACGGGCACCTATTAGAGTCACAGTTCTAAGTGAGCTATCAATTGCTCAACTTGCACTAGTATGCCCCTGGGCAATATTCTCGGCAATCCTATTAAGTTTACTGCAAATAGTTGCTTGGCAAGCAAAGTTATAATTTCACTAGTGACATGGAGACATGTTGTTACAAAGCCTCTTAGACCACTATCATGAATACAGGTTATACGCCTTCTGGTTATTTCAAATGCCACAAGAATAGTTTGCCATATGTCTTCCTGCCCAAATAACTCTGGAATGTTTATAACAAGTGCCTGCTTGAAAGATATAAAGCTATTACATGATAGAAGTGCTTTTTCAAACATTCAAATATATTTGTAATATTATCAGGCATAAAAATGCAGTAACACATATTTAACAATGTGAATACTCCTATCTCACTTTGACATGCTCTCTAAAATACGTTATAACAATGACAGCATAACCAAGGAATAGAACTGGTGTCTACTTTGTACAAGGGAAAGAGGCTGTTTTGTTCAATATCTGTAATAATGATGAGTCCTAAGCAAGCAAATGGACAAATAACATTATTTTTCAATTGGAACATATACTGTACCCTCTTAAGCCCTTGTTATCACATAATCATGCTGTGTTAATTTCACTCTGAATTTAATATATAAACGTGCACAACTTCCTCCTACAATGAAAAGTTCTTTCTTTTTCTTCTTTTTATGTTTTTGGCTCCATTCTGAATTCCATGAATGCAAAAGAACCATGCATGTTTTCCACAGGATTTCCATCCTCCCAGCTCAAAAACTCTGTAGTAACGTATTATGCTTCTATAAAGGTTAGGAGAATAAATTTAAAAAGTGCTGTCTCCTTTGGTGGCAGAAACATCCCATAAACAGAACTCTTGATAAAGTAATGTTCCAATGAAAACATTAATTAAAATCCACAAAAAGTAGTTATAAAGTATCATAGAGAGCAAGCCTTCTGCATGTGTATAGGATGGTAAAATGTCTACAAATAGAATAAAGGATAGAAATAGTCACCTGGTTATATTTGAATGCAAATGCAAACTTCCTTATATGTCAAGATGGAACTCACATTCTACACACGTTCTGATATAATTTTAGTAAAACAGCTCAAAGCACCAAAGAGCACCCTCCCCCCAGCTCATTACTTTGATCTCTGTATTTGACAAGCAGAAAGAAAAGCAAACTAAATGAAATCACAATTAGTATTTGAAATTTGATTAACAGTACTGTTCCCTACACTACCAATTTCTCTGATAACTTTTTCAAATATCAACATCTTATAAAATGACTTACCTTCACTGCCCAAAAGTCACACGACAGCAGTAAGATGATTGTCACCATACAGGCAATATAGCTGTTGCTTAACAATTCACAAAGTAAGTAGACAATTATTGCACTGACCCGGAAGAACAAGTGGAAAAAAGAAGCTATAGGGTGTCTGTAAAAGACAAAAGAAGAAAACAATTTGGTTATCAAATTTCAGTGTTTAATCTGGCCAAATCAAGGTTTAGAATTTATGCTATTATTCCAATTTCATAAATGCAGCAATGTTCTTATTAGCATTACTATATTATTATGATTGGTCACACAGTCAGCCAAGTGTTTAGACTGGATTTGGCATTTTTGTCCATCTATTGAGTTGTTCCCAAGAACCTGAGTTAGGTAGATGTTGTTTAATAGTATTAAAAGTATTAAATATGAACAAATTCTTTAACTTGAAACACCATACTCCACAACATCATTTCCTTGCAAATGTCTGCTGAAGGTCAAGAGATAAGTAAATATTGCAGTTCATTCTATGTAAGTCTCCTAGATACAACGAAAGCAGAATCTATGCCGATATTAATGAAAATATTTTCAACCTATACACCTACACAGGATTTCACCTGTGTTTACTAAACCAAACTATATTTGCAGCTTCTTAGAAGAGTTAGGCCATGCCAGAACCTTTTTCCCCCAACCATCGCCCCAAAAGCCTGTTAAGACATAGCAGCCTCTTTCTTCCAGACTTACTTTATTTTTGATTTCTTGGACTTTCTGGACATTTCATCTTCTCCATCAAAAAGTGAAACATCTTCCGTCTCATCATTACTATCCTAAAGAGAAACAGATTTTAAAAATGGGATTCTTTTTTTAAAAAAATCTATGCCAGTGTGCAACAATTCAGCAAAAAACTCCAACCTATGCTATTGTGATAAAACTATGGGTGCCTGGAGGTGAGGGTAAGGGGGAGCAGATGATAAAACAAGCATTGTAACACAAGCTCCATAGCAGAACATCACTATGATTCTCACAGGGAAATGCCAGATTCTGTGGTACTTCCAGATGAAACTTACAAAATTACTGAGACATGAGGAACCAGTATTTTGGTATAGTGATATACAATTTCACTTGGCAAAACTCTGATTAAAATAATAGCAACAGAATCTAAGTTTTTTATTTTAAAACTCTATAGAAAAACATGGATCTGTTTCCTGTTTAGTTAATTAATATCATTATAAAAAGGAATGCAATCGATTAAACAAAAATGTTTTCTTTTATTAAGAGTTGTTATTCTACATTAAACTAAAAAATATTTCATAGGCCCTTCAACAAGTAGTTTGTTACAGCAAGTTTTCAGGAATGCATACATTCTTGAAACTGATACCATGTAATGTTAAAAAGGAGATGGCTAACTAACTACGCTGGAAATCATGTTTAATTATTTGCTACTTGAAGCCAATAGCAACTTTCTATAGGACCTTTGATAAAACATGTATACTAACTAGTCATCCTCAGTGACAATATTTTTAGGGGGAAAAATAAAATCTGGATATTGGATTTGTTATCCATTTCTTAGCCTTTCAATCAATCAACATAATTATTTCAGTCAAAGAAAGTTTAAAGAAGTAGGGATCAAACAATAACACTATAAAGAAAACATCAATTTTAATGATTTTTTTATGAATGTGTGTATAGCATTTTAGCATACCATTATTAATAAGCTAAAAACACTTAAAACCTGAGCTAAGAATAACCTAAAACAAAAGGTAAATCATGGCATTGTTTAATGCTAAAACTATATCCCTGATGAAAACCAAATAATAGGAATCTGAAAACATTATCTGATACCATTGTTCATTATTGTTGAGAATCATTGTTCATAATTCAGAATCACTGAGAATTATTGTTCATAATTCTCTGATGTTAGTAAAAGTTTACATTTAGAGCCATCAGGTAACAACAATAGGATACTTGTATCCCTTCAAGTATTTGAGAATCTCTAGCCTCAGTTAGCACCCCAATTAACTTTCTTTCATTTCAACCTACCCTGCAGGGTAGTTGCTGCAGGGAAAATTAGAAGGGAGTTCCAAGTTCATTGCTTTGAGTTTTTTGAGTGAAGGGAGGATTAAAGCTCAAATATTAAGTCCATTTCCTCACTAATGAATTATAAACCTACAGGGCCATCCACCCAATTTTGAAGAAATATAAACCCATACTCATTACTGATCTTTCAAACTGTGGGATGACTCTAAAAGACATTATAAATCATAAGTGGGAAATATACGTAGTCACAGAACTACTAAATAAAACTACTCTAAACTTAATGTCATATATTCCAATTCACAGGCATGTAATACTACAGCCAACCTGCTGTTCGTGCGATATCTTAAGACCACCTTACTATATTTAAGTTAAAAATGACCAGTGGGTACCAGCAATCGTTAAGAGTTAGCTATATGCTGCCGCCTTGCCGACCTCGGATTTTCGCACCCTGCAAGTCCTAGTCTTCATAATTTGCTAGAGTTCATCAGAGGATTTTATTTCGACAATTATACAGTTTCATTCCAATTAAATTATACCCACATTTTGATCCCCTGGGAGCCTTAGAAATGCAACTCCCTCACCCCAAATTAAAAGCAATATACAAAAGCATTTAATAGTTGGGGACAGGGAGAAAGAAATGCTTTGCGGGCAGTAAGCCCGGACATCACAGGAGAAGGAAGGAGGATGAGGGGCAAAAGCCAAGCTGGTCTTCCCCTCGTCTAACAAAGCAGCTACAACTTGGCCAGCTTGGGGTGGGCTTCATCGCGATGGACTCATTTCCCGCAGCCACGACCTTGGCTAGGAAGTCCTCTACCAGGTCCTCTTCCAGCTCACCTCCCTCTCCAATATTAAAAAGTCCCTTCAGTCCCGATGTGAGTTACCCACTCAGCGTCCCTGGCCCGCGCTAGGAAATAATAGCCCCTGAGCTCCCACCTGCCGCAACATCGCTTCCGCCTTCTGCCACGTCACAACCAACTGTCCCAAGCAAAGCCGTCTACGTCATCAACGTGCGACGGACGCCATGCTATGCGGTAACGCCTCCAAGTCCAATAGAAAGCCGTCAAGCGTTGACTGCGATTAGGTTATCTCTATCCCGAGTATCAGAGAATTCTCTAAGCAATATTTCTCAACCTTATCAGTTTTAAGATGCTGGGACTTTTAACTGTCGCAACACCATGCAGGTCGTTGCTAAGGCTGATAAACACTGCTCCAGATTGACTCTCTAGGCAGGGGTCCCCAAACTTGGCCGCTTTAAGACTTGTGGACTTCAACTCCCAGAATTGCTGGGTGGAGAATTCTGGGACTTGAAGTCCACAAGTCTTAAAGCTGCCAAGTTTGAAGACCTCCGCTCTGGAGAAAGTCAAGGTTTTAACAGGGATAAAATGGGGAAATGTAACGTGGCCCTCAAAATGAAACATGTTGCATTTAATTATTATATTCTTTCAGCTCTTAAGCTTTATAAATGGGGCTGTCGGCACAGTGATTAGCTTTAATATAGATTATGTTAGTTTAGCGCAATGCAGCTTTACCCACCTCAGAAGGATGGAAGGTTGAGTCAACCTTCAGCCTGGTAAGATTTGAACTGCCAAATTGCAGGCAGCCAGCAAAAATAGCCAGTACTGCACTCTAACCATTGCACCACCACGGCTCCTAATATCTCCCGAACAATTAGTTCATAGAGATGAATAATCTGTAAAGCAAAGGGATAGAAGTCTATGGAGATTCTCAGTCATCCAGGTCACGATTGTCCCAAAGGTGCTTTTTCAAGTTTCTTGTAACTACTGGTGGAGTCTCTTTAGAGTTTCATATATAGCATTGATCTTCAGAAGATTGTTCACCTTGGCCTTTTGGTAATCTGTGTTCAGGATGAGTGTGCATCTTCCTTTATCAGCTGGCAGGATGGTGATGATTGGGTGTTTTCCTAGAGATGTCACTGCTCTCCTTTCTTGAATTGTGAGGTTGGAAGGGGGTGTTTTTGTCTTGACAAAGGGACAGATGTTCTCAAAAGCAGTTTTCCTTTAAGATTTTCCAGGGGTGGATGGATGTCTGTCTATCTCCCACCCACCCCACCACCCCATTAAGGCTAGGCCAGGAGTTTGGCTTCTATGTATCTGAAGGAACCAGCGATTGTGCAGATGGAAGAGCAGCATGAACTTTTACTTACTTATCAAGGCTTTGCATCATTCCATAATTAGGCCTGTATCTGTGTCAGTCTGGCAGCTGAGCCCATTTATTTCTGGATTCATCCTAACACTGCACTTTTTTGAGGAACATGTGCCTTTGAGTCAATCTTCACTCCTGGCAACTGCCTGGATAAGTCCCTGCAATTTTCCTGGAAACAGGTTGCTCCGGAGACTCTACAGAGCTTCAGAGTGGAATGGAAACAACCATTCCACTCTGAAGCTCTGTACAGTCCCCGGGCTGGTCATTTCTTGATTGGCAGCAACTTTTTCTTCTTAAACTAACCTCCCTCCCTTCCCTGCAGATGCATAGGATTTGTAGTAGCATGCCAAGACTCAATTTCATCAGTATTTTAAATACAACCAAACCAGATTTAGGAACTTTGCAGTTCTTTTTCTTTTCTTTTCTTTTTGCTGCAAAGCACCAGTGAAAGCATTGAACATGATTTAACAATATGGGAGGAGGGCCCTGATAAAATCAACTTGGCTATATTTAGAGTGCTGGATGGCCCCTATAATCTTCAAGGACATTGGCAGATATAACAACCTATTTTTGTCTTTTTCTGTAATAATCTTGTTCCATGTTTTAGCCCCTAACCATTTATCTTCTGTGTAAAAAAGCTGAGAAATGGCTGACTCTTTCTGTGAAAGATCTGAGTAATGATGCAAAATAAAAACCATTGTTTTGTCATAACAATACAATAGTGAATGCTAAGTATTTGAACTTATTTTTTTCTAACAATCTGTGTTCTAAGGAAGTATGTAGAAGAGTAGAAGACCTATCAGCTACAACCTATTGGCAAAATAAAAGTTTTTTTTTTTTTTTTTTTACAGGACATCCCACTATGATGCCTATGAATTATAATTTTGTGCACACTATCTACCGCAGGGGTGTCAAACTCAGATTGTCATGGCGGCGTCACATGATGTATCGGGACTTTTCCCCCTTCGTTAAACCAGGCGTGGATGTGGCCAGCGCATGACGCATCTGGCCCATGGGCCGGGAGTTTGATAGCCCTGATCTACTGCATACACGTGAAACATGACAAAATAAATTTGCTTTTAAATATTTACTATTAATAATTATATGGTTCAAAAAATAATGTAACTCTTCCCTGCTATATATTTTTTTGTCCATGGCTGCTCTCAAATAGTTCGCTTCATTCTTCCAAAACATGATCTTAACACTCTTAAGCAAAAGGGATAAATATTGGAAAAAACGGTAAGATTAAAATATATTATGATGATTTTGATTATGTATAAGATGCATAAGATGTGACCTGGTCAACACTGTTCATAAAATATGTACGATGAAAAGAATTTTTTTTAAATAAAACTTGTCTTTAAAAAAAGCATTCTTAAGCATAATTTGCAAGCAAAATCCCTGAATTTGAATTGTTATTTGAAGTTTTGAGGAATGTAGCCAAATTAAACTACATGCGAGGAACAGAACCATAGGCTATAGAGATAGCTGACCTGATGCAGTTAAGATGGGATTCAATCTTTCCTGCCAAGAGCCTCAGCGTTACTCTATCTGGGGCCACATGATGATGGTAGAAAGGACTTTTGATAAAACATGTTTAACTTCCATCTCATCTTTCTCAAAATGGTATCCATAGCATTTGCTCTGCCTATCTCCCATCCCCACTGCGCCCCCAACAACTAGTCTGTGAGGTTGGGTGATCTGAGAAAATGTAAATAAGATTCTGGATCTCTCCAGTGCAGACTAATACTTTAGCTTCAATACCACCCATTACCCCACCCACCCCAATTGCTATTTTTGAA
Organism: Arizona elegans; assembly: GCA_022577455.1. Lineage (NCBI taxonomy): Eukaryota > Metazoa > Chordata > Lepidosauria > Squamata > Colubridae > Arizona > Arizona elegans. Next base: position 59,914,980 of record JAKOOJ010000003.1, read on the forward strand.
GCCATTCTTCTCCTTCTGATCAACATGTACTGGCTCGGAGTGATGTACAATGCACTACAGTGTTGTCCCAAGTCCTACCAAATTTTTGACTGTCCCAAATCCCACCCAATTTTTGAATGTGTACCTAATTTTTGATTGCATGCCCTCAAAGGGGCAAAGCTTTGACAAATGCAGCAAGAGCCTGCAGATGCTCCCGTTTTTTTTCATAATAGCTTCCTCCTCCCCTCAGGTATCAGGCTAACAAAAAGGTATTGCTGATTTAGTTGCTCCCACGGAGCTTTTTATGTGAAGAGAAGGGTCACTTGCTGCAATTTTCTGTCTAAGAGCATGTATAATACTTCTACCCACCTGTGTCATTTGTGCAAATTATAAATAAAAGCATTTGATTTCATCTCTGTTCTATTTTGCAGCTAAAAACAAAGTCTGTAAAACAATGACTTACTCTATAAGAAAGTACGGTACAAAACAAATGCTAATTTCAAATTTTGAAAAATATGTTCTAAACATATAATTTTGATAACTTTTATAACTACACAGTGAAACAGTTACACTAAGATATCAGCTAAGTAAGACACCTCAGGATTGCACACATAATTTATGAAGCAAAGTTTATAAAAGGTATTATCAAACTTGTTAATAAACGTTCATGAACAGAACAGGAACTTTAATAAAATATAAATGTTGCAAACTGGAATTATTTTAGGAATGGGAGAAAAACTTTTCATTTTTGAAAACAAAGGAGGTCTAATTTTTTGATATGGTACAGTTTGTCACAGTCTCCCAAAAGAGGGAAATAGGACAAAGTTTCAGATCAGAGGAAATCAGTACTTGGGCTGGAATTCTGCATTTGTTTTTCAGGGTTTGTCAGCTGTATTAAAGAAGCTAGCCTCAAATGAAAACATTATCTCCAAGTTCAGGAGCAGCAGCTCTGCCCTCCTTAGTGAAGTCATCTATGGGAAGACCTTTAATTTTCCTCACCCAAGCATTTTTACACACCTTTTCTCTATTTGCAATAACTTTTGTTTTGCTTGCCTGATACTCTGCAATCTTAGCTTCTTCATATTCTTTCATTTGTTGTGTAGTAAGAAGTTGGAACCCAGTATTATAACGATAAGGATTTGCATTAAGGGCATAAAAATATTTTCTGCGCCGTGAAGTTACATTGGTATCAGGTTGGGCAATCTTCATTCGTGGTATTTTGATGGATTCAGCTGAAGTTGTAATGCCACCAATGATGTTACTCTTAGCAACAGCTGGAGATGAGATGTTAAAATAAGCTTTTCTTCTTGACAAGCTGCTGCAAGACTTGGAACGTGTGATAGATGGGGGAGGAATGAAGGATTTCACAGCACTCCCAAGCAAAGAATTCTTTGTGTTGAGCTGTAGCATTTTGGTTTCATAAGGTGACGAAATCTTTTCCATACCTAAAGTGACACCAACAGCCTTTAGTTGTTTCACTTGGGCTGCTAGATCTATTGCCTTGTACTTTGAACTTTCAGAAGTTAGAGTTGATTTAGACTGTGATTTCTTGGGCTGAACAGGTTCCCAAGCATCTTTAACGTTCACGTTGTATGCCATATTGGCACTAACATCATCCTGTTGATAGGCATGGTGTACTGTACTGACAGTGAGGAGTATCTTATCATTAGATATGGGACCAATAGGATGCCTCTTCTTTAGGTGATTTAACAAAGCCTTGGTATTCTGGCCAAATAAAGAAGTGGGGGGAGCTTCTGGTACTAATTCCTCACCTGTTTTAAAAAAGAAAAGAGAGAAAGGAGTTTAAAGCCTAAAATATTACCTACTGACATCAGAACAGAAGAGGACAGAACTTGAAGACAGAAAGCAGGGGCAACTCAGTAGAAGGCGCTCAACCTGGTCTTCAAAAACTGACATAAAAAAATATGTATAGAATTAGAAAAATCAGAAGCTTTATTGAAAAACCGAGGAAACTGTTTGATTTATTAATTTAATGAACTTATGGATCATCTTAATCACAGAGGATTATAAGATTTAAAAGCATCTGATAATGATAATAAAAAAGTAAACACCGAAACCGTCAACAGTAATAACCAATGACAGGAAGAACAAAAATAAAACCCAATTACAATTATAAGACAGGGATTCAACATCAGGGAACAAGTCATAACTCACCCTGTCCCAGGCTCTATTGAGTGGCTGTATTTGGGCTGATACTTGCCAAAGCAATGCACGGCTACAGAATTATATACAGTAAGCAAAAAAATCTGATATTTAAAAAACAGGAAATGCAAGGAATATGTTGCACCGAATTCATCCAATCCAATATTCCAATACTTCTCTAACTCTTAACAGTTTCCCCAAATATCTATTTTTTTGGGAGGGAGGGTAATGCTTTGCAAATCATAATTGCAATCAATAACCACTTTCCTACAGTAAGCTTATTGAATATGGTGAAGCTTATTTCTAACTGAGCATACATTAGATCAGTGATGGCAAACCTTTTGGGCTTGGCCTGACAAAAATCTGGAAAATGCCTGATTTGATTCTGCTGATGTGTCATATCCCATTCCCAAACAAAAGAGAATCCTCTATCTCCCCTCCATCTAGGCTTACCTTGAACAATGACACTTGACGCAGCACAATGACCAGGCCTGAAGTCAAGGCCTGGGCTTTGACTTCAACCCTAGCATCACCACTGCTATTGAAAAAGAAAACCTTGCTCCATGTCCCAAGCCTGTGAGTCATGGGCCAGCACTCCCACAGAGCTACCATGAGCTTCTTACCTTCAGTATTTTCTTTCTTTCTATTTCCTACTTGAGGCTGCTCTGAGTTGCCAAGGGCCTTCATTCTTGAAGTGGCTTCAGAGAAAGCTCTTCCGCATCCTCTGCAGCCATTTTTGCATGACCTCTGCAGCCTCAAAAATTGCACAAGTATGAGGCAATGCTTTCAAGAATAGTTGTTGAATATTGGTGAATGCTGGCATGTCACCCAAAACATGATGTGTCATCTCTGACATGTATGTCCTAGGTTCTCCCTCACTGCATTAGATCATGGTGAAAGTCCACCATTTCATTTGTAAAGTATGAACTTGCCAATGCCTTCTTTTTTCCTAAGATTCTTCTACCTCCCTATCTGCTCAATTTAGATTAGTTGTTCATCAAATTCCCAAGGCTATCAGTAAATGCAGTACTAATTGATATTAACATCATACTGCACTGTTCCTAAGATAAACTGCCATGCAACAAGCAGTTTAAACTAATTTGGTTTGGTCGTTTATGCAGTGGTCAATATCAGTACCTAGGTGGCAGTTTATGGTTTGTCTGAAGCCTGAATTCTATTTTATGTATGACATAACATAATAATACATAATAGATTACTCTAAACGTCAGTCAGATTTTTGTCTTTGGTAACGGTAGAAAGCTTTAAGCTTTGTGGAAACCAGGCAGACATTTAGCGGGGCTCTTGATTTCTTTTGTGGTTTTTTTAAAAGTGTATCTATATTCACTTTTAAATACAATACGTACTTCTTATGCCAAATTCTGTCTTTAGCATTGTAAATAAGAATATTAGATAGAATAGAATAACAGAGTTACAAGGCACCTTGCAGGTCTTTTAGTCCAACTTCCTGCTTAGGCAGAAAACCCTATATCATTTCAGACAAAGGGTTATCCAATCTGTTCTTAAAAACTTCCAGTGTTGGAGGATTTGCAACTTCTGGAGGCAAGTTGTTCCACTGATTAATTGTTCTAACTGTCAGGAAATTTCTCCTTAGTTCTAGGTTGCTTCTCTCTATGATTAGTTTCCACCCATTGCTTCTTGTCCTGCCCTCAGGTGCTTTGCAGAATAGCTTGACTCCCTCTTCTTTGTGGCAGCCCCTGAGATATTGGAACACTGCTATCATGTCACCCTTAGTCCTTCTTTTCATCGAACATATTGAATTTCTTATGTTCACAGTTGCTACAAAGGCAATAAAAAGATCTGTTTGGCACATAGCTCAAACCCATATCATTTTATTTATAATTCTAAAAGTTTTCTTTTCATTCCTATTATGAGATCCTGGGTGCAGGGAAGGCTTGAATATCCATTTGGACCGAATGGTTTGTTTGGCATTGAATGGGGACAGCGCACATCTACATGGAGGGGAATGGAGAGAAAGCATAGGCACAGAGATAGACGAAGGTAAGGCTACAGCAAAAGGGCCTAATGAATGGAATGAAGGAAGGAATAAAATTACCTTCCACATCTTTTAGTCATCATTTGCTTTCTATTTTAAGGGGAGAGAATTCAAAAAGGAAACAATCTGGTTATAGGAAGATGTGGGGTGAAAAGAGTTATCCTAAAAGGTTTTGATGAATGCCTCCAATTTCCACCTGCAAGACCAAATACAATGCTTAATACCCCCTGCTTCTTTAAGAGTATTTTCCATCATTAGCTGAATAATTAGTAACTTTGGCTTTGTATACTCAGCAATCCTAGCTTATAGCACAGTGTTGGCGAACCTTTTCGGTACCGAGTGCCGAAACGGGAGCACGCGCACCCAGGGGAGCACTGGAAACTGGAAGAGCAGTTCCCCAGCACGCATGCATGTGCTGGGAAGCTAAGCTTCTGGTTTCTGATGCGCATGCACATGCGAAGATTGGCTGGCCAGCACGCATGCACGTACCGGAAACCAGAAGCTCAGCTTCCCAGCAATGCACATGTGCACTAGGGAGCTGCTCTCCCGGTTTCTGGCACTCCCGCGCATGCAAAGACCAGCTGGCCAGCGCGCATGTGTGTGCTGGAACCCAGAAGAGCAACGGGTGATGGTTGGCGTGCCAGGAGAGATGGCTCTGCGTGCCCCTTCTGGCATGCGTGCCGTAGATTCGCCATCACGGTTATAGCATAAAAATATACGGAGCAGAACAGTCATTTTTTCTAGTTGCCTTTGATTTGAGGAAATCAGATAAGTCTGCGCAGACTTCAAGCCAATTTTCCATTTTTATTTCCTCCCAATTCTTTCTTTCTTTCTTTCTTTCTTTCTTTCTTTCTTTCTTTCTTTCTTTCTTTCTTTCTTTCTTTCTTTCTTTCTTTTACTAGAATACCCTACTTTGGTAAAAAATTGGGAGATCATGATAGTTTACCCATTTTTTTGTAACTTTCTTTAGTTTTGCCTATAAATTAAAAATGCAATTTATTCTGTTAAGGTATTAATCAGTAGCCTAAAGGTGGATATCAGTAACTTATAACTTTTAAAAATAATACCCAAAAATTCTTTACCAGAAGTAATTTTCATTATTGTTGAAGACTGATGTCCCTCTAAGGTTTGATGGGCAAGTTCAGAGAGTCTTTGCTGTTGGTATGGATCCAGGACCGTGGCTCTCTTACCCTCCCTCTTCCGGGGTAAAGGAGTCTTCACAATTTCATAAACGAGGGCTAGAAGAGAATGGCATGGTTAGCAGTCCAAAATGTGATGCAACAGAATGCCGTGGAATGATTCTAATTAAATATGGACTCATAAAGTTAGAGGGTTAATTCACAATGGGATTTTGTAGAGCAATGAGACTACACTCAATATATATTTGTGTGCATAAAGATCCTCAATATGGCAAGTTTTGAAAAAAATATCAAATCCCTTGGGAGAAAAGCTTACCAGACCTTTTCAGTCTTGAAAGAAATGTGAAAAGATAATTCATGGTGTTTGCAGATGAAACTTTTATCTTACAATTATTATTTTCTATTATTCTATCTTATTGATCTGAAGAAAAGACTTCCTGTTGACCAAGCCATCCATCACCATCTGTTCACTCTGACAAAATTGTTGGCAGAAGGGATTCTTCTTGCCAATTTGATATACAGTAGATATATACATACAGTATACAATTATACCTGCACAAACGTATATACCTGGGACACCTTTGGATAATCTTGTGGCATGCTGGGAAATATAATAGGAAAGTACTGTGTCGTCAGCTTCTCTGTATAGCTTCCAGTTTTTCTTTCTGGCTCTTTTCTCCCGCACAGATTTTGTATTTGGAGGCGGCTTTATTTGGGCTGGTACGTCATGAAATTTGCTTATGACTGCTTGGTTAGGTATTTTATCAGAAAGCTGATTATGATCCCATTCTATGTCTTCGAACTGGAACAAGACCACACTTCCTTCTGCATTGATCAATAATCTAGAGAAGAAATTGGATGAGTGGGAAAATATTATGAAATCTGTCCACGGATTTAAGAAAATGATTTGTAATGAAGTGGCTTCAGGTTGCTGACACAACTGTTCTTCCTTGCAATTAGGGCCCCCAAATTCTATTATTTAAAATCAGAAGATCAACAAGTCATTGGAAGGGGAGGTTAGTCACTGCAAAATGAAAGGAAGGTCTTTTTTTCCTCCCCTTTTCTTCCCTGTCACAATCTGAATGAAAAATATTCCTCAAAAACTGTTTTTGCATGGTCAAGGACATTTCCAGTACTTTCCTTCCAGTACTAATATCTTTGGATGATTTTGCAAGGAATTAAATAGGAATTAATTTATAGCTCACCTTTTCATAAATTGTCTTCTAAGGCAGCTATAAAAATGAGTATATAATACCAGATTGCTATGTGAGTCACTGCTAACACAATAACAGTAACAGAAAACATATCACCTTGGTAGACTCAGGCTTGTCTAAGTAAAAAGACTTTGATATCAAAGGCTATCAAGTAATCAGTTAATTCTCTAATCAGGGAAATCTTTTTTTTAAATTAAAATTGTTAATGAGGACATTATTACAGATTAAAAACAATACAAATTTAAAGAAAAGAATAGGAAATAAAAGAGGAAATAACAAAAAAGAAAATAAGATATAAAGAAACAGCTTCTAATTTTCTTTATGGCTATTGTAAATATATTGATATTTACATTTCAGTTCAGCATTAATATTTAAATTCCTTGTATCATTGTGTATATTTTAATCCTATTTTTACAACATTTTTACAAGTCCATCAGGCATAATAAAATGACAATTCACATTTACCATATTTCCAATATAAGTTTAGCACCTTTATACATTCCAGAAAGCTTTCCTGATGTATCAACACAGCATTTTACAAACATTCTTTTTTAAATTGTAACATAATGTGAAGTTCAGTCCTTTCAACCACATATTTTCCCACTGATCCATCTGTATATTATAATTGAAGTACTTAGCCCATTTTATCATACACTTGTTCTCCTCCTGTTTCAAATTTCAGTAAAACATATATTTTAGCAACTAGCTGAATACCCGTGCTTTGCTACGAAACTATGTGATGGGGCTTGATAAATTGACACTTTCAGCTTGACAATTGAGTAGTTACAATCAGCCTCTCCTCTCCCCTTCTCTCCCTCAGCCTTGCCCACAGAACCCTCCCCTAACCTATCCCCTTCCCTCCCTCAGCCTTGCCCCACAGAACCCTCCCCTATCCTATCCCCTGGTTGCTGCTGTGAAAGTAAAACTTTTGTGTTTGGAACAGATTTCTTTTCAGGTGGGGAGGGGGAGTAGAACACCTTAGCATCAGAGCATGGAACAGATTTCTTTTCAGGTGGGGAGTAGAAATCCTTAGCATCAGAGGGCTGTTTGGAAAGTGAAACAGTATTTGCTTTGTGAGCAAGGAGACACAAAGGAGCCTGGCTGTGGCTTAGCTCAAGTGTTCTGCATTAAAGCTGCTTCCTGCTGTGAAAGTAAAACTGAAACTGAAACTCCTCTCCTCTGCTTGTGTTTTGCATTTGGAACAGATTTCTTTTCAGGTAGGGAGGGGAAGTAGAACTCCTCAGCAGCAGAGCATGTTTATAATAATATAGGAAATACAAATGCTCTGATGGTCATTTTGAAAAATCCTTTCTTAGTGAGCACCTAGAAGCCAAGAGGAACATACATGACAAATTTCAAGTATGTAGGCTTTACGGTTCTGGAGATTTTGTGATTATGGCATGAGTGGTTTTTGCGTATGTATGTATGTATGTATGTATGTATGTATGTATGTATGTATGTATCTTGTTTTAATAACTCTCAATAGGTTAACCATTTCTGTCTGCTATTTCACAAAAGGAATTTTCAGGCACAGCCTGAATTGTATCTATCCCATTTGTATGTATTCCATATCCTCAATAAGCACTTCTATTGTAATGATTTTTAAAATATACATTAACCTTAAATTTATCAGATTATCAAAAATCATGCTATCCATATCTCAGGTTGTGCTCTTTCAGTTCTAACATTCTCTTATTTCTCAGGAACATCCATTCTTTCATTCAAACCAAACAGTAGGCTGCAAAGTGCAATTTCAGATCAGGCCATCCCAGTTCTCCTCGCTCTTTTGCATCCTGAGTAAGCCTTCGTTTATTTCTTCCCATATAAACCTAACTATATCATTTTGCCATTGCTTAAATGGAACATCAGTTGTCAAAATTGGTATTGTTTGATACAAAAAAACATCACACTAGGCAATACATTAATTTTTATCCCAATGACAATTTTCCCCATGTTAACATATCCTTCTTGAATTCTTTCTTGAAATCTTAGTATAATTAGTTTGAAATAACATATACTGGTAATTCATTTTATTTTTTTCTCAATCTGAAAATCTCAATCTCGGTTTTTATCATTCTTTTTGCTCTCCTTTTTGTTAGCATCTTCATTTTATCATTATTAACTTTAAAATCCTGTTATCACAACAAAATAGTTTAATTTTTCATTAATAATTAAACTAGCCTATTCATAGCAAAGCAATAGCACTTAGACTTATATACCACTTCATAGTGCTTTTACAGCCCAGCCCTCTTTAAGCGGTTTACATATTGCCACCAACAATCTGGGCCCTCATTTTACCTACCTCGGAAGGATGGAAGGTTGAGTTAACCTTGAGCCTGGTGAGATCTGATCTGCCAAACTGCTGGCAGACAGTGATCATCAGAAGTAGCCTGAAGTAATGCACTCTAACCACTGCATCACCACTGCTCATATTAATAATTAGTGTAATACTGCTACACTATCATGGCAGCTGTCTAAGGAATGTACATTGTCAATTCTGTTAGAGGAAGCGTTATATTTTTAATTTATTTTGGAATACATTATGATTTTCTTCCTCTTTCTCTCAAAAAAAAAAACAGTCAAGAGAAAACAATTGAGAAAACAATACAATGAAGGCAGGATTCAAGAATTTAGAAACCTACCACTTTTTCTTTGAAAATAATAGCTATTGAAGGGAACAATGTTTAGCTATATTTGAAATTCCGTAAAAAGTATTGTGGAAGCAGAAAAACCCAAACTGTCCTTCAATTTTACATGAGAAGACTGAACTCTGGAACTTTTTATAGAAGGAAACAATAAATAAAAGATTCCTCAAAGGCCTCAGTTTAAGTTACATTGATTTGTTTTCTTTAGTTATTTTGTTTGAAAGTGTACATGGAAGGTCAATGCATCATTAATAGCCAGACTTTAAAAATATGTACCTCAGAAGTAAAGCTCGTCAATTTTAACTAAACTTACTTTTAAGTATCAATAATTCAAGACTATGTTGTTCGGGGCAGGTTGGATTCATAGCATTTCCATATATCTTTTCTTTCATTGCCATTATTATTATTGAATTAAGAAATAAGAACTTTTAACATACCTGTTTTCTAAAATACAGAAGGACACCACTGGGTCACCTCTGCTGTTTCCTCTCATAACCCTCAGACATATTCCAGAGAAGAAGTTAAATATACGTATCTTCCCATCAGCACAGCCACTGATGACTCTGAGATAAACAAAGGCCAGCGACAGAACCTCCCTATAAACAAGATCAGCAATGAAAAACAAATGGTTGTTTTTTTTAATAAAGTTGATACATTATATTATTTTAAAGCAAATTTTAATGCAGTAATGTTTATTTAATATGCTTAAAATTATCAACACTTGTTTAAAAAGCTTATCGTATTGAAAGAAAGAAAAAATAAAGCTTCTTTCAGCATCACCATCTATCTATCACCATTTAGAACGTAAGTATTAGGATAGGATTAATTTTCCATCCAAAGTTGAGTATAATTTTTTTTACTTAGATGTGGTACAGAGACAGAATAAACTCTATGATAAAACAGATGCAAAATTTCAGATTATGTTCTGAAATGGTTCCCTTATTTGATGAAGGAGAAAGCTATACAGCACAGACTTACAAGACTGATGTCAGCCCTATTAGATAGACTAGATCATAAAATTAACTTCACAGAATGGCTAAAGCTACTTTTATTGAGATTGGCCATAATAACAGAATCTTCCAAGTCTGACTGTTCTAATTCCCTAATTCACTGAGATAAGGGTCTATGTGAGCCACTTCCAAATGTTATTGGATGTTCTGGACTTTTAAAAAATGTTTTAATACCTTTTGCCTAGGCAACAAAACACTAATATCTCTGACAGTGTCATCTACCTTATTTTGTACAATGTGAACAGCTAAACATTCATAACCCCTTAGGTGCCATCTATAATTCTGGCCTGCCTAGAGTCTGTCGGGAGTCCAAATCTGATCTTTCATGTTCATCCTTGTTTTTGTTTCTTCTTTATGAATTAAAAAATATTCAAAATCACCTGTCCTCACAAATCATTCTAAGAAGAAAAACTGATTGTACTACTGCACTAAGAAAGCAATTGCTAGAGAAAAATTTGGAATGTCTAGAGTGAAAAAATAACTACCAAAACAAACTGAATCTCTTAAATGAAAGCATTCGTTGTATATTATGTGGGCTAAATAGGGAGCTACCTGAATTAGGAATTTATATTGGTTTCAGTCCTGTGTACCAGTGGCATCTTATTCTAAATGCTAACAACGAAAGAAGCAATAAATCAGAGTAGGGAGGAAATGTGATGCGGAGAAAAGATTATTGCACCATTTTGCTGAAGCAAAGTGATGATAGATTAAAAGAAATATTATCTCCTTCCAATTAGTTATCAATGATCTGTTCCAAGTGCGAAGTGGAAGGCAGATAGATTCTAGTCAATGGTCTCCCAGCTTGATTGGTAAGCTGTAAAATACAAAATGTATTTTATATTAAAAAGACTTACTTGGGATGTCTGAAAGCCATTAGACATCGCTTATGTTTTCCCACCATGCTCCATGCCAAAATGTATCCATCACTGCTTCCTGTCACAAGATGCCATTCATCAAATGACAAACATTTTATAGCACCTCGGTGACCTTCTAAAACCTGTAAAAGGAGAAGGAGGGAGAGAGGGGGAAGGCTTCTCTTTGTGTACTTTTGATATAGTTTCAGGCAAGGGTGAAATTCAGCAGGTTCTGACAGGTTCTGGAGAAATTTTGAATAGTTCGGAGAACCAGCAAATACCACCTCTGGCTGGCCCCAGAGTGGGGTGGAAATGGGAATTTTGCAATATCCTTCTCCTGGAGTGGGGTGGGAATGGGGATTTTGCAGTATCTTTCCTCTGCCATGCCCACCAAGCCACACTATATCCACCAAGCCACGCCCACAGAACTGGTAGTAAAAAAAATTGAATTTCATCACTGGTTTCAGGAATTCTCTGACTGTGGCTGATTGTTTACTTTGCCAGTAAATATTGAAGCTAAAAGTGTGAAAGGCTTTCCATAGATTTCTTTTGCTAACCACCCACCCCAAATATCACTAAGGCTAGCCTCTTTATTGGATTACAAAATAATGTAGTAACACAATGTAGTATTGTTTTTTCCTGCTCAGAAGTATACTGTATAGGAAGCATTTCTAAAGCTTTGAATGATTACTATTTATTGTGTGTAAAATGTTTATCCAATATTCCCTGTACAAAATAAAAAGATGTTAGATGTAAAATCCAGTAACAAATCCTTAAACTGGAATAATAGAGTATGAATCACTGTTTCTCAACCTTGGCAATTTTAAAATATATGGACTTCAACTCCCAGAATTCCCAAGTCAGCAAGTTGCCAAGGTTGGTGTACACTAGTATAACTAGTAATGCTGTATAACAATGGCCATAAGTGTCTCTGTCCCATCATGATATATTTCAGATACAGAGCTAATAAAAAATATCCCCAGCAGATGTCTCACGAAGTGAGTTACACATGCTTATTCCCATAGTAGATGTTTAGCATTGCTAAAGAACAATGAGCCTTTTGGGTAGACATATTAAACACTGACTTTGCTAGAAAAAAAAATAAAGAAGGTAAAGTAATACTTTTGATTTCTCTTTGAGCCAGTCTTTCAGTTGCTCTGATACAAGCATGAAATTCTGCTTTTTTTCTCCTTAAATATCTTTTTTTGTTTGTAGACCTAACATTTATGTTAACATTCCAAGATGAAACTTAAAAATCTTTTAATTTGTTTGTGATAATCAGCTCACCAAGTTTTTATTTATTTGGGGGGAAATTTGTTTGCTTGCTTGAAAACTTTTCTTGTATAAGAAGAAATCCTAGAGTATCATGGGAATCCCAAAACTCTACAAACAAGATCCCAAGATTATTTCCAAATTAGTGATTTATACCATGTTATAGGACTATCCTGCCAGCTTTGTGATAAATAACAGTAATGAAGACCACTTTAAAGGGGACTGAATATGATTTAAATTACTAGTGGAGAATTGATACAGGGCTGAGACCAATCTCTCCTGGGCATATCTAATTTATAATATGATGCCTAAGTGAACTTTGCATTGAAATATATTTTAAGAACTTTCTGTTTCTTCTGGTACTCCTGTCAGCTTGTAGGTACAATTGCACTGTTGGTTACTTACCTGAGTTTAAATGTGAAAGAAAATGGGCCAGACTCTTTTGGAAGATTCATACCTTGATTAGTACATATGACTCAGCATGCCAAATTTTCACGAGGCCCTTGTCACAGGAACTCACGATATGAACCTCATTCATTTTAGCAGCCCAAACATAAGCTTTGTGTGTGAAAGTTTTAACACATCGCCCAGTTTTCATGTCCCACACTGTAAGAAACACAAGAAGATGTAGTAATTTCTTAGCACGTTGCTCATCCTGTTAACTCAGAAGTTGAGTTTCAATGCATTTAATGCAACTCAGTCAAAGATAGAAAAGCATCAGTGAGACTTGTCTGGGAGGTTATACAACAGAAATGGGTGAACAACGCATTTAGCAGAGGGGTCTGCTTTATCTATGTTCACTTAATTTTGTTTTATCTTTTTGAAAAATGCACTGCTACATTCCTTATACCGTGTTAAACCTTTGTAAGTAAGTGGTTCAGAATATAATGTCCAAGTCGGCAGGAAGCAGAAGTAGCCTGCACTAATGCATTCTAACCATTGCGCCACCACGGCTGAAAAATGAACCAAGTAGGATTTTTAAGCAAGGGAAATATGGCCCCACTGACTTTTGGAGTGTTGTTCTCAGCATGGTACGTCAAGCCTAGTGTAGCCCTTGGGCTGAGAACATGCTTCTGTTTTATGTTGGAAAAAGTCATGGTTGGCTCATTATCAGGCGAGTCTTCTTTTATCATACAATTTACTAGTGTTCTTACTTTACCAACTTTAGCATTTTAGTTGAAGTCCTTGATTTTTTTTCCCTACTTCTCTAAGAGGGATTAAATCTGATATTCACATTTTGCTGTGCAGTCTTTGGATCCAGACACAAATCTAGTCTTGCACACATCCAAGCAAGTGATATTCCCTTTATGGCCCAGAAAAATCTTCACACAGGTCCCTTTTCTGATGTTCCACATTCTAAAAAAAAAAATTCAAGAGAATGGTAAATGAACACCATACAAACAGGAACAGAAAAAGCTAGAATAAAACTGGAATAAAACAAGCTGGTCTTCATTGTTGCTGCATCACCATTCAATCCCCCCAAAATGGAAACTAACTCCTGAAAAAGGCAGATTAAACTGTCCTGGGATAAAGAAAGGGCATTAAAAGCACTCACCTGATACTGAGATCATAGCTGCCACTCAGGAGGAATCCTCTGTCTTCATGGAGATACAAGGATCTGATACTACCAGCATGTCCAAATAAGACAGGAGGGACACTTTTAATCTTCTCTATATCTAGAAAGCGGACTTTTCGATCTAAAGAACCAAAGGCTAATAACTTTCCAGCAGTGCTATGAATCACTCGGTTGGAATCCAGACTGAAGTAGAAAGCAAACATTAAATTAGGACCCTGATTTACTTTAACAGACATACTGTAATTTCTACATTCCCCTTTCCACTGGTGGGGTCCAAAATAACCAAAACTTACTGTTTACAGGCAAAGATGCTTCCACGAGCTTGGAAGGCTAGTTCTTCCATGTGCTGTGAAGTTATATGTTTCAACAATTCTTATGGATGAGTTGGTGAGATGTACTGTATCCTGATTCAGGTTTCAACCACATACATACATGTGGTTTCTTGGGCGTTTATCAGTTTTACTTTCAGGCAGCAGAGTTAATAATGTAGCAAGGAATATCAAGCAAAGCAATTTTGTTTTCAAAGAGGAGTGTGCAAGTTAGTTCACGTTTCAAAGGACATGATGGCTCAATGGTTCAATGCTGAGCTTGTCAGCTGGAAAGCTGACAGCCTGGGTTCAAGTTCCGAGGGCCAGGCAACAGGGTGAGCTCTCATTACTTGCCCCTACACCTGCTAACCTAGCAGTTCAAAAGCATGCAAATGTGAGTAGATAAATAGGTACCACTTCAGTGGGAAGGTAACAGCATTCCGTGTACCTTGGTGTATAGTGTTGCTGGTCATATGACCAGGGAAATGTCTTCAAATAATGCTGGCTCTCTTAGTTAAAAAACAGAGATAAGCACCACTCCCTAGAGTCAGACACGACTGGACAGAGAAAACCTTTACCGTCACCTTTTCAAGAGCCAGGTCAAAGTTGTCAGCTAGTCTAAGTACAGTAGTTTAAGGACTTAAGGTCCTAGAGTAGAATTCCTACATGGGAGTCATACAGGAGACAGATGTTGTTTCCAGCAAGGAGAACAGAAGCAAAGCAAGTCTCTTATAAAGGCAGCAGCCAGATATCACTAATAAGAATGTTTATTCCCTTGGCAAGTCACCTAATAGACTTTCTCTGTTCTGTTTTCCCTTCTACTCATCCAGAACCTGGGTCCATGACAAGATGAATGAGAAATGGATGAGGATAAATATATTCTATCTTAGACACGTACCTATTTATTAGAATACGAACATTGTAGCCACTGCAGAAGACATTCCTTTCTTCTAATTTGACAGAGTCTGTCTCCTGGCCATGATATGCTTTCTGCATGCATTCAGTCTCTTCACTTTGACTTGTAGTTTGCTGCTGGTCATAATCCTTCAAGCAAAGCAAACAGTGACAGTGACAGATGATGAGAAAGGAAAAGCAAATAGCATACATAGAAATATGTGACTTCCTACTTAAGCTGGCAGAAGTGCTGGATTTCTTTCTCTCCCCAAATCTTCTCCTCCTTAGCATCATAATCGGAACAAAGGGTATATATACTTTGGAAAGAGAAACAGTACAGTTGAGGGCAGTGGTGGGAGTCAATTTTTTTTACTACCAGTTCTGTGGGCGTGGCTTGGTGGGCGTGGCTTGTGGGGATGGCAGGGGAAGGATATTGTAAAATCTTCATTCCCTCTCCACTCCAGGGGAAGGTTACTGCAAAATCCCCATTCCCTCCCAATCAGTTGGAACTCGGGAGGCAGAGAATAGATGGGGGCGGGGCCAGTCAGAGGTGGTATTTACCGGTTCTCCGAACTACTCAAAATTTCCACTACCGGTTCTCCAGAACTGGTCAGAACCTGCTGAAACCCACTTCTGGTTGAGGACAGCAAAGCTCCACCTTTCTATGTTTGATAGTTTCCATTTGCCACATAGCAGTGAGAAATTATCATCAAAATGCCTTGAGACTAACGTGCTGGACTCATTCATGAAGGTTTCTGGACAATAGTCCAGAAGTAATTTGCCACTAAAATCTGCCAGGATTTGGTTTTCTGATTTAATCTGCAGCCTTAGAATTCCTTGGTGGTCTCTCATGCAAGTAAAAATTAAATTTATCCATCCTTAGCTCCCAAGCCCAGGCACAATCAACTAGGCTCTGCTACCCATACATAATAACTATGTAAAATCCTGGAATTCCCCCATCAGTCAGTTCATGGAATTCCAAGAAAGAAAAGCATCCACAATCTACCTTGAATTGCTTCTTAGTTTTGGTTAGGATTATATCACCATTTGTTGTTATGCGAGGAATAGCAACCTTTACTATTCTGGCATAGGTGGAAACTGCTCCTTTAGGACATAAGCCCTGCAACAGATAGCAAAATTGCAAATTCATAATACTGCACAGGATACAGTTCCTTAAATAAATATGTTCCTGAAAAGGTAAATCCAAAATGCTACAAAAATACAGTAAACATTTTTTTGTGAAAGATGGCTTTGCTCAATCTACTGTATTTAATGGTGCAGGGAGATTTTGGCACTGATATCGTTTTGAAACAAGCCATCTAATTCAGAGCAAGAAAACAAGCAATTGGGGAGTAAGGTATAATTATGGCCTCATCAAGTTTTCCACGTCACATTTACTGTAAGAGAGATAAGGCAGATTCAGTTGGAATAATGGCAGATGACTGGCAATAAAACGGAGCCCTCTGCCACACTTGAAGGGAGTATAGTAAGAGAGCCTTTTTTTCCTTGGCTCTTGCTTTTTGGAACATCATACCCTCCAATGTAAAATCCACACCAGGGGTGAAATCTACTTACCTTCCCTACCGGTTCAGAAGTGCGCACGCACCATTGTCACGTCCTATTTTTGACCCTCTGTGCATGCACATAAGGCTTTGAACATGCGCAGAGGGTTAAAACCAGGAAGTAACTACGTCCGGGCTGCCGCTGTTACCGGTTCTCCAAATCACACGCCGCCAGCACTCCTGGCTCATGTGGGCCGGACAAAACTGGCAGGATTTCACCACTGATCCACACCCTCCCTTTTGACCTTCCATAAGGATCTGAAGACCTGACTCTCCAGCTGGCCCAGATCTCCAATGGGGATGCACCATTCTAGAGGTGGTTATTGGATTAATTCTGACAGGCTCAAGGTTGATTTAGCCTTCCATCCTTCCACCGATCGGTAAAATGAGGACCCAGATTGTTGGGGGCAATATGCTGATGCTGCAAACCACTTAGAGAGAGCTGTAAAACATTATGAAGCAGTATATAAGTTTAAGTACTATTGCTATTGCTATGTTTTCTTTATTATTTTAATGTGTGGTGGTTTTAATGTTTGTAAACCACCCAGAGTCATTTTTGGACAAGATGGACACCTCATAAATTTTATAAAAAAATAAATAAAATTAGATGGGGGAGACCTGATTGTTGCCTGAGCCAGTTGCTTTACTCTGCCTAATGGTAAAACCAGCCCTGCAATCACAATTTCCAGTGTTAATCGGAGGAAGAAAACACCCTACTAGAGAATAAAGTCATTGTAAATTCCTTTTTATGACCCTATAATCCCTTAATTCAGGGCAGAGTCAGGGTGACTGGGTGGAGCTGAGCGTTTATAAGACCCTACAATGCAAGGCAAATATTTCATTGGGAATGAATATAATGTTCATATGAATGGAAAGTCATTGAAGATTTGCTAGATATAAACCCATTAAGTTAGACAGATGTATTCCAGGGGAATACTCTTCCAGGTGTTAAGATGGTCAGCTGTCAAGCTTAAAAGTTGCCTTCTCAGATGCATCTTGGAGGAAGAAGAAGAGGACAATAGTGCTAAATGGAAAGGAAGCTCTCTGGACACTTAAAGCTAAAATCCTGCTCTTTTATGAGGTAATCACAAGGAAGGAATATTCTCCATGCATGTCAATGCTTCGATAAGAGGAAATGAATCTACTACACATACCTGAAAAAATGAAATCTGACTTCGGTGGGCATAATTTGCTATTACGTCACATTTAAGTTGTTTGACCAAAAAGTTCCAGTGTGGACTTACAGAGGCACATCGTGCTAACGTTTTCATGTCTAACATTCCTGGAAAATCCGAAAGGAAAACATATTGATTTTGACCAAAATTACTATTTCTTTTTTTTCCCCATCAGTTATGGGCCCCATCAGCTCAGTTGAAGAGCAGGGTAGCAACTGAGATTGCCAGTTTGTTCCTTGGTTACAATGAATTAAAAATGGTGTGATTATAGTAAAAGCAGAATCCTCCCAGATTTATTAATCAGAGGTTGTTAATAAAGGAATTAGCTTATTAAGGAAGCAGCAAAATGTGTTCTTGGGATCTCTGAGACTTTAGAGCAGGGGTGTCAAACCCAAGGCCCATGAGCCAGATCTGGCTCATGGGGTGCTTACATCTAGCCTGCGGGGTGCCCTGGAAAGAGCGAAGGACTGGTGCCTCTCCCAGCAAAAATGGAGCTTGGGAGGGCCACGAGCAACCCTTGCGAGCTCTGTTTTCACTGGCAGAGAGTTGCAGGAGGCCATTACGGCCGGAAACGGAGCTTGGGAGCCTGTTTTGGCTGGCAGAGCACTCGGGCCGCCACAGGCGCCCCCGACATGAGTGACATTGAGCTGGCCCTGCCTTCCCTGGCCCCACCCACCCTGGCCCCCAGAGGTAAAACACAACCCTGATGCAGCCCTCAATGAAATCGAGTTTGACACCCCTGCTTTAGAGCCATAATAATGAAAACAAAACTGAGATAAACACAATAGACTTCAGATTCTAAATTGAAGACTGATTCCATCTGCTATCAACAGTTTTAAAACAACAAATGCAACCAGTAAAACTAACCATCACTCTTAAAAGCCTGAACACTTTCTCAGACTCAGTAGGGATGGTTCTTGATGCTAGAATATTTTAGAGCTTCCATCAAGGAAGGACTTTAAAGCCATTGCTGAATAGCTGGGCACATACTGTAAATAATTCCTAAACCTCCATGGAGCTTGGATTATTTTCATTTTGGCAAACCTTGTTCCTATATATCTTATCTTTGGCCTGTTAATCTCTTTTACCACTCTCCTGTGTTGTCAATATAGCCCTTTTAGATCTCTGGATCTGGGAGAAATACTGGCCAGTTCACTCCTTGCTTTTCCCTCTCCAAGTCACCTTTGATTGCTTTGTTTATCTACTTGCATACTTGTTAACTTCTGAGGAACATGGAACATTTATAACTTCAGCACTGTTGCAGTCAGCTAGGAAGCTGGGTTGATTGAATGGGCTCCTGCAAGAAAAGTATCCCAAACTGGGAGTGGGGGGAGGATGGCTATTGAAGAGAAGCCCTAGAAAGGTTGAAGAGATATAAGATCCTTACTCAAAATGGATTTTGATAAATGGATAGGCAGATACCGGATGAAATCTCTGGATTTGTTGGGGGATTGCTGAGGAGAAGCAGGTGGAGCGGTTGGGTGCAAAGTCAGTACTGCAAAATAGTTAGTCTCATTTTCCAGTTCATACAGTGCTTTTTTGAAGATATTGTCTGATTGTTTGGACCAAATCTTTTGTACACGGATATTACCTGTGGTAAGGAAGAAAAAAAAAAGGTACAAGTTATAATGTGCAGGGGCAATAAGACATTAATGAACCCAAATGCAAAACCTGAGTGATTCATAGATGAACTACTGGATTCCACATTGTTTACCAGGTGCAATAGAGAAAAGTGACATAGGCCTAGCACTCTTAGAAGAGAGGTTGATGAGGCAAGCAAATTAGAACCCTGTTAACCTTCTTCTAATAAACCTTATTTTTTCAATCTTGACAATTTTAAGATGCATGGATTTCTACTCCCAGAATTCCCCAGCCAACCTTCCAGCCCTCAACCAGTCCACATATCTGAAATTACCAAGTTTGAAAAAAAACTGCAATAAGTATCACAATCCACTTGTGTCAGATGCACAGAGGCACTTCTGAGTTGAAAAAGGATTAGCTGGTGATATCATCATTGCTGATGCATACCAATTGGGGACTCCTTTCATGTCCCCAAAGGTGTGGAAGTGAAGGACAGGAGTTCACCCTGCTCCATGGCAGCACTCGGGTCTCAAACAAAAGCTTGTTGTTGTCAATACAGTGTCCTAACCATGCAAGCCACTATGCTCCTCATAAGCTATCCAAATCCATAGTATTTGTCACCTTACTTGCTAATGCTTTTTATCATTATATGTCAAATCTATGTTAAGGGAATGTGAGAGGTATGTTTCTGGGGAGAAATATGCTGCATAATTCATTTCCTCTGCACAGGCTTCACCTGTACATGTGCAGTAATCAGCCATTGTGGGAACAAGTTATATGCAGGTCTTCAATCTAATCTAAAATAAAATTTCTATTTCCTTATGGGAAACTCATGCTGACAAATAGAACATATCCAGAAGTGGGCATAGATTGACCATACTGCACTGGGCATTTTCATTTTCATTTATTCAATGAAAATAATAGTGTTGTTATCCATATAAATCCATATAAATTGTTGACATGAAGAAAATTGCATGTTAAAAATGACTTATATTATGTATTGTATATACCTGTGATGGCGAACCTATGGCACGCGTGCCACAGGTGGCACGCGGAGTCATATCTGTGAGCACGCGAGCATTGCTCTAATTCAGCTCCAGCGCACATATGTGCGCCAGCCACCTGATTTTCGGATCTTCCGGGCCAACCAGAAGTCAGGAAAAAGGCTGTTTCTGGCCTCTGGAGAGCCTCGATGGGGGAGGGAGGTCATTTTCGCCCTCCCCAGACTCCAAGAAAGCCTCTGGAGCCTGGGGAGAGCGAAAAATAGGCCTACCGGGCCCACTGTGTCATCATGTGCCAAAAGTGGGGGAAGTGTGGGGGGGGGTCACACGCCCAAGTGCAGAGGGGGCGGGGCACATTGAATTGCCCCACCCCCATGCAATCCCCCCACATGACCCCCGCTTTTGACATGTGACAGCAAAAAGGTTAGCCATCACTGGTATATACTATACAGTACATAAAAATCAAACCATACCAAACACGCTGCTTGCTGTTGAAAGAAACTGGGCTTCAGCCATTTGGGAAGGTGTAGCAGATTTCACAGGGAGAAGAGGACGCATGTCAGATTTGCTTCGCCTTAAATAGTCTTCTTCTGTCATAGATTGAAAGATGAAAATAATTGAGCAAGAACAAAAGGAAAGTGAAAGCATAACAATTTCACAAAAATATGACTTCAGATGGGAAGACAAGAGGAACCAACTTCTTGTGCTTCAGCTCTTCCATTGAGATTTGGGCATTTAGCAAAAGCAATACCACTTAGGCTTATATACCACTCCATAATGCTTTACAGCACTTTAATAGGAAAAAATAATCTGATACCGTTCCAGACCCAACTTTCAGTCCCAGACAGCATGTCAGGCACAAGGAATGAGAATGACATTGTAAAAAGTTGCTTCTTTATTGTTGCTTACTTATTTACAAGAATCTCCCTAGACTAGTTGCATTCTCTTGAGGACAGCCAGATAAAGGCTTCTAGTTGTGATTGGACATGTGGCAGTAAATGGAAATAAGGTTGAGCTCATCACAGAACAGTCTGGCAGAAGTTCCGCTCACAGGAGTTTGAACAAACAAGTACTTTCTTTCGTTTACTCCCCTTGATCTCACAATATTTCTGGGCTCAAAATTATATCCACAAGAATATACGTGTTTGGAACAGTGCATATGCATGACAGGATGCATATTTTGAGGAAAATAAGTTATATTTGGTGTATACCTTAAGGAATGCTGAATATTAGACAGAGACAAAATATGGAAATAAAATTGTAAAAATAATATGTTTTATTTATTCATTTATTTTTTCAAATTTATATAACTGCCCATCTCACAAAACAAGTCACTCTGGGTAGCATACAACAAATGTATTTTACTGTGGGATCCTTGATACTCTCTGAATTTGGCTGTTTTCTTGTAGACATTTCATTACCCAACAGCAACCTCAGAGAGCACCAAGGACCCCATAGTTCAACCTGAGCTGCAAATATTCTCTTCAAAATGTATTGCACATTATTTATGAAACTCAGTAGTAGACAACTATGAACAGTCTCCTCTAGGAAATCCAGGTGGCACCCTCCCTCCCAGTATTTAGGAAGGTGATAAAAATGAAGTTCCGGAGAGCTTGGAAGGATTACAAGTTATCAATAGGAGATCCCTGTTAGTATAATTTTGATCATTCAGCACAGAATAAAAGGCTGTAATGTTAGGAAAGATGGAAGGAAAAAGATGAAGAGAACTAGCAACAAGATGGATGGACTCAGTTCCAGTGTAATGGGTTCATTGTTGGGAGATTTGAAAGAACAGATTGGGGATATATACTGATGAATAAAATATATCTATGTGGTCGCTAGGAGTAAAAAATGACTTGATGGCACACAATTTTATTTTTTGTATTGTGTTTTATGCTTTGCAGTCTATCATAGGGAATCTAGTGGGAGTGTAGGGAATCTAGTGGGAGTGTGGTGTTATAAAAATTAAGAATATAAATTATTACAGGTAACTACAATCCACACTCTAATTTATTTTCTGAATATCAATTTATGCTGCAGTCACATTATATAAAGTATTATAGCAGGGGTGAAATCCAAAATTTTTCCCTAAAGCTACTGGACATGGCTTGGTGGGCGGGGCAGGGGAAGGATATTGCAAAAATCTCCATTCCCACCCCACCCCAGGGGAAGGATACTGCAAAATCTCCATTCTCTCCCCACTCCTGGGGGAAGCATATTGCAAAATCTTCATTCCCACCCCACTCTGGGGCCAGCCAGAGGTGGTATTTGCCGGTTCTCCGAACTATTCAAAATTTCCGCTACAGGTTCTCCAGAACCTGTTAGAACCTGCTGGATTTCACCCCTGTATTATAGGTATGATATATAGCAATGCTGCAAGCTAACTGATGATCATTAGATATTTTGAGTGATGAAAATGCGATAATGCTTCATTCTTTATTTCTTTATTGGATTTTAATCCCATCTTTATTATTTTTATAAATTGTTCAAGGCAGCAACCATAGTCTTTCCTTCGCCTATTTTCCCTGCAATAACAACCCGGTGAGGTGAGCCCAGGGAGAGTGACTGACCCAAAGTCATCTTTTAGGCTTGCAGCTGCAGCCTAAAGCAGGACTAGAACTCCGTCTCCCAGTTTTCAGCCTGATGCTTTAACTACTAGACCTGATGGTTGAACATCAACAACTAAAACACTGGCCGTCCCGTCGCCCCTCCCCCCCCCCCACCTCGCTGGATGCCCAAAATAGCTCCTGCAGTTCTGGCAAATAGTGAAATTTACCTTTTTCCGCGTTTTCAGACATGGCATTCTCGTGTTCAGTTAAGAGGATACGGATCAGAGTAGCAGCCATCAGCAACAACTGTGAGTCGCACATTTGGAGCAAGAGAAGTATGTAGTTTGCTTTGGTCCAGAAACAGGCGCCTACGAACCATCTCCAAAGATCCGCCATGGATTGCGCCAGTTTCTGTGGATCCATTGCCCGATCCAGAGCAGAAGAGGCTCTGAAAGTGGAGCTGACGCAGGAACGGGAATAGGTAAAATCCTTGGTATCGATAGCCTGTAGGAGGTTCCATGAGTATTTCAGGAGGTCGTGGCTTTCGAATCGGTTGATGATCCCCAGCACGAACGACCTCTGAGTTGCTTGGCTGGCACGAACAAACCACTCTCGGGTGGAAAAAATCTTCCAGGACAAGATGCAGGATTTGCAGCGATAGCAAACCGGAACCAAGTCTGTTTCCTTTTCACATCTTAGATCAGGGGTATACTTTAATTTATATTCTAGAATATCTGGCTCATCCAACGTAACTGAAGATGTCTTCATGACAGCAATCCCTGATTCACGAAGGAAGTCAATAGGTGGAGCAACTGGTAAAATGCAACCAGCCTCCTAAATCTCCCCTTGCCTAACTCTAATTCTACGCCAAGCAGCAGCAACAAGCCAAAACTGTCAATACGAGTCCGGGCTAGTTTCTGTTGGTGGAACGCTTTTTTAAAAAAACTCCTAGGAAACCTAGTCGCTACCGTAATTCTCCTAAAATGTGCCTGAGTGGATACTTTTGCAGAAAACATACCATGTAAATTCCATTGGACGAAGCGCATCAACCAATTAATAGAAAGCAGGAAATGGGATTAAACAACGACCAGCTTCAGAATTTAACACCGTCATATTATCTGTTAAATGTTTACTATCTGTTAAATGTCAGATAGATGTTGAAGATCGAAAAAATGGCTGTTAGATAACTGGGATTAATGTTATCTTGGAAATCCTAAAATCCTAGGTGGAGAAGTCTTGGAAAGCCAGTAGTATACATTGATTCATTTTCTATAAATTAACAAAAGGGAGTTATTTTTTCTCCCTCCGTCACATTCATTTCATGTCTTTTCTAGGGCAAATCAGAAACAAAACAGAATTGTCTTAGATTTACGGTTTGATGGTGCCAACAAATCAAGATGCAGCCATTAAAATTATATGAATTAAAAAAACAACTTTGTCCTCCCCGCCGTCGCCGCCCCACCCCTTTAAATGGGAGAAAGACCATTTAAAAGAGTACAGTAAATAAGGAAGTTTCCCTTTGGAGAATCTGACCGGCAGCAAGTAGTGGGTGAATAAGGGGAAGACTTCCTCCTTGGAACTGACATAGTTTCGATCAGGTACTGAGAAACAGGTCATACTACATCCCAACAGTTTGTAGTACTGAGCTTGCTGTAGTGCCTTTCTTTCCAAATTCTTAATCCTACATTTTTCTTACTCCCTGCTTTCTTTTACACAATGAGCCTCTCAATATTTTAACCCGGTTTCTCTTTTGCTTCCCTTTCTTCCTCTTAAAGATCCCAGCAATTAATTAATTGGGGATCTGCTCTCCCATAAATTGACTGTCACTTTTGATCTGACATCTCATGGATTTATATCAATTTGGAATAGATTAATTTGGAACAGATGGTAAAATATGCTCTCACACAGGTGTATTCTAATTTAAAAAGTCAACTCTGGCACAACGTATCTGGTGCCAATTTATTAAATACACTATTGAAATGTTGTGATTGGAGGGGGAGAGCACAAATAAAGTTCAACCAGAAGTCCATCCATCACTAGAATGTCAGTTTTTCACCTCTGACATCATTCAGAAAACAATGGGTTACATTTAAGACTATCAAATAACAGTCAAAGATTAACATGTTATGACTTCATCTTGTCTATGATGCATTTTCTGCTTTAACTTTCCCCTGCACATCTATTATGTTTCTGAATGCTTTTAAGAATAAGCATTGATCTATATTTATATGGCACCTAATAAAATTATGATTATGGTTTATTCCAACTGTTTATTAGTTTTTCATATAAATAATTCACAATTGGTCTCTCAGAGATGAGTCCTTTTTATTAATCATTTCCAGTGGGGAGAAACTACACATTTCTGTTTAAAATGTTCATCTTAGTATGAATTCAGCTTCACTCCTTTTGAAATTTTTTTTTTCTTTAGTCACCAGGTTATAAAAACCTATGAAGTCATTTGAAAAACTGTAGGTGTAGCTTTAGACATTTCTGCTATGTCTAAGGTTGAAGAGATACCTGTAAATTTAATTTTGTTCATACATTTCAGCTAAATAAACAAGCACAATGAGCATTCAGGTCAAAAACTTTTATTTGTTTCAGATAATAGTAAGAAGCTACCTCAGATTACATTGAAATCATTTTACTGAAATCAATACAAGTTATATTACATATAATTCAAATTATGAAACTGTGATTCTGTACTATGGTGGCTATGTACTTCAACAGAGACAAGAAAGCATTGATTAGATTTTGGTTACCAGTGTCACTAAAATGCTTTCATAAAAGGCTGCCAAACGGCATTTTTAATGACATATTTTTTAAAATAATTCTTCAATGTTAACTATTTTTCATTTATTTTAATTACATTCAAATTGAATAAATCTTAATTTTTGGCATGGCTTCAGTCTAAAATTGGGCTTATGGTCCTATCATACCAATAAAAGGTTAAAAGCAATCTTTAGCTTGAAAACATTTGTGCTTTTGTGAATCACATTCTCTGGATGAAATCAAAATTCAAACATCAGTAGAAGTAATAGTAATGTGATATTTGATGGTGATAGTGATATTTGTAGTAGAACAGTCATTTACTGAAATATATTCAAATGCTTTTACTTTTCAGCACTCATTCATATCTGAATCTTTGAACACAATATTAGAAATTTAGGGCTGGGATGGAGGAAAAAAATATTTTTGAGACAATTGCTAATTTATATTTTACGTCTGATAGCCCGAAGGTACCGATGCTTCCCATTATCTCTACAGCTCATAAACAAGCTTTCCAAATCTATATCTTTAGGGTCCGTAGTCAATTCAAAAGTGAAGTTCTGGAGCAGATTGGTAAATGATATGAAGATTTCCATATTAGCCAGTGACTCTCCTGGACATACTCTCTTCCCTGTAAAAAGGAAAAAAAAGAAGATAAATAGGCGGAGGGAGTGTTGGCGACGTTAGCCATTTTGAGATATTTCTAAAAATTACAAAGGGGGGATGAAAATAAACAAACAAATTAATTATCCACTGTCTTTATGCTACCTAGAAAGTAAGGCTTCATCTCATTAACAGATCTACAAGAAAGACCAAATAAAGAATATAAAAGTGACATGGCAAGACAAAGTATTACATGGCCAGTACATTTTTTTTAAAAAAAAGAATAGCTGGCAAAGCAAGTAACAAGACTTAACAATGACTAACAGCAGAAAAATTGAAGAAAGAAACTAATTCTGATTGCATACTATATATGCATATATAATGCATGCTAAGCAAGAATTGAGAAGATAGCACAGACAGTAAATGCCAGCTCTATAAAGAAGCTGAAATAGACCCCCTAGTTATCTGCTGCAAGAAGATCACATTTTGTTCATGGAGTAACAGAATAGACTGACTACAAACAGTGGCATGACAAAGTAGCAACAATGGTGCATTGGAAGATGAGCAAAAAATACCATTTATCTGCAAGCAAGAATTGGTGGGACCATAAAACAGACGAAGTAATAGAAAATGAAGACACTAAATTGCTTTGGGACTTTAGAATTCAAACAGAGAGGTACCTGCCACATAACACTCAAGAGGTGGCCATTATTGATAAGAAAGACAAAAAAAAAGTCCTGATAATAGATGTACCAGTACCTTGAGACAGCGGAATAGAAGAGAAAGATCTGGAGAAAATCACAAAATATGAAGACTGCAAACAGAACTAGAAAGTCTTGTAGCAAAAGAAAGTAAAAACTGTAACAATGGTAATAGGCACCTTAGGTGCAATCCCAAAATAACTAGAGCATCATTTGAACACCATTGACATTGAGAAAATCATCATCAGTCAATTGCAAAAGGCAGCTTTACTTGGAACAGCTTACATCCTTCAATGATGTCTTTAACATCATCAGACAATAACATCTGCGTATCCAAGGTCCTTGGAAGGAATGAATAAGTGGACAAGAATGTCAAATTCAGTCTAAATATCTGACTGACTGTGCAACCAACCATGATAATTAAAAAGAAACACAAACATTTTTAACAGGCAAGACCTAACAATATTACCCAGATAACTACCCTGTAGACCTATATGACTTACATTCACATGGGCAGAGAAAATTGTGCCATGGAGATGACATAATCAGGTTTCCTGAATCTTCCTGGAATCATAAAATTAAGGAAGAGTGGAAGGAGTTGGTACATATCAAGACTACAGCACTGGGAAGAGGCTCTAACTCTTCCCACCCTACACTAGGTGGAGCCTCTCCTCCCTGTTCTTCTCTTCATGTAGTAACAAAAACTAAGAGTAAGAAATAAGGAACTAGAAGCAAATCACTGAAGTTTGTTTTTATATGACAACTGCAGCAAGACATAAGCCCACAATTGGAAACATTACCCACAATGGAGGAATGGTTGGTGAAGATGATATGGAACTAGCAGAGATGGCTAAATTAATTTGTTTGATTAGAAAAAAGACAATAGCTACATTTATGAGCCATGGCGGTGCAGTGATTAGAATGAAGTACTGCAGGCTACTTCTGCAAAAGGCTGACTACAATTTGGCAGGTCAAATCTCACCAGGCTCAAGGTTGACACAGCCTTCCATCCTCCTGAGGTTGGTATAATGAGGACCCAAATTGTTGGGGGCAATATGCTGACTCCGGAAAACTGTTTAGAGAGGGCTGTAAAGCACTGTGAAACGATATATAAGACTAAGTGCTATTCCTATTGCTATTTATGGCTGTATGAAAACCTCTTATAGTCTTTTTGCATGAAAGAAAGAAAAAATGATTTATGGTTTCAATTATTAGGGAAAAATGGATAACAGAAAAAAGTGAGGGGCTTTTTTCCAATTTTTAAGGAGATAACTTTGTAATCGTTCTTGTATATGCTGCAAAAGAAATTGGAAGCTTTTTAAAAATTTGTTTTCATTCTTTTTTCTGCACTTTTGTTTTTCTTCTTTCTTTTTTTTTTCTTTTTAGGCTGTATTAGTTTTTTTATGTTATCTTTAAAACTGTTAATAAATGCTTTTATTTAAAAAAAGAAAAAAAATGGGCAAAGGAAACAGCATCAGCAAAACTGAAAAGAAGAAAATATTAATCTCCCCCAGTGCTTTGGTCCTATCATGGTCCATATTTATCTCCTTGCTCTATACTACTTGTGGCTTTTCAAGAAAAAAAACCATCCTTCAATGGAGGAGTTGATTAGCGGTCACAATATATCTTCTGGTTCTAAAAAGTTCAAAAAATTTCCTTCATGATTGAATCAGATTCTCTCAGTGATTTTGCCATTTACCTATTCATGTTCTGGACAGGCTCTTCTTGAAACTAATACAGATAGTGGCAAGGGCAGGCAGGAATAACAGCACCCATCAGCATAGGTGAAGTAACAGTTCAGCAGCTTTACAGGTAACTGACCAACCTTGAAGACTCCGGATCACTAAATTAGCCATTACCCCTCTATTACCTGCAGAGAAAGGAAAATAGGCATCCTTCTTTTGGAATTCACCATTCTTATCCAAGAAATGAGCTGGGTCAAACGTCCTGGGATTTTCCCAGCAGAGAGGATCAAAATGCACTGAAGCCCACAATGGAAGAACAGTTGTTCCCTTTAAGGAGACAAGAAGATACAAAGAGCAAAGGTGGGGTTTTTTCCACATAAAGAAACAGGCTGCTCTTAATTCTTTCAAAAATGTGAATTCTTGGAAGATTAAAAAAATAAAACATTGATGCAATTTACAAGATTTCTCCATACCTGGTGTTGACCACTGCATATTCACATGTTTAAAACCTTACAGAAAATTATAATAGTTGTATTAAGAACATAACAAGACTGAATTGTCTTCTATGTTTCACAAACATAATCTACATTTATCCCAATTTGCATTATTAAACTTCACAACTTTCAGATTATTGGTGGAATTCAGAGTAATTGCTAAATTCTGAAGCATCACTGTTGTGATCTAGGTTACCAAAACAAATCTAGTCAAAAGTTAGAGTGATGGTATTAAAAACTCTTGAGAAATTTAAAGTTATCTATTGAAGATTTAATTTGTTTCATTTATTTTAGAAATGGCCCCAATTGTGTTAATACTGTGCTGCCTTGGTACAACAGCAACATTATAATTTAGTGTCTTGGATAAATTTCTGTATGGCGTTCTTTATCCAGAATGAGGTTGGGGGATTAAAACATCCCAAACCAATACAGAAGGCCAGGACAGAGACAATGGATGCCTACTTAGCCCATTACAGTTGCTCACTGATAATGTTATACTCAACTTTCACCATTCTCTGGCAGACCTTTCTTTCAGCTTGGTTTTTCCTGCAGACATTTCATTATCAGATTAATAATATCATCAGCACTCCGAAGTGGAGAAATTAATTGGTTGTTGTTTATAGCATTCTGTGGATCTGGGGATATTTTTTCCCTTGACTGTTCTTATTTATTTGAATGGTTAAAGGGTGTGTAATGGGGAGGATGTACTCAGGGCTGCTGCCTCTTGCTTTCATCTTTATTGTTCCTTTTGAATGATTTATCAATTAAGTTTATTACTATATTATCTGATGATAGTTCATTTTTCAAGTTTTGAAAAATGGAAACAAATTTCCAAACTTCTAAGAATTCTGTTGCATTCTGAATCCTGTTCTGATCTAAGACATCTAAAATTTCTCAGCTGAAATTGTGGTTGAACTTGCCTGTTTGTTGTGAAATTAAAGAACTTTTGTCATATCTTCTAACAGACAACTGAGATTGAGATGTCCAATTTGCATGTGTTGAAGTGAACTATTGCTATGTCCCATTAGTAGGCAGCTATATTTAACTATGGCATTTTATACAGTGACAGTAAAAATGATAACACCATTGAGAAGTTTGAAACTTTTAAAAAAATATATGGATACCAAAAGAGAGTTTTCATTAGAAATCAAACACATAGGAACTAGTGCTTCAGGAAGGTGCTTCTTTTAACAGAGGAGTTTCTGAAGCATTGTTTTATCATTTTTATCTTCCATTCAATTGTGTCTAATACTTGAGATTTTGAGGACAAGTCCCTGCAGCTTTCTTGGCAAC
This sequence comes from Arizona elegans, assembly GCA_022577455.1. Classification (NCBI taxonomy): domain Eukaryota; kingdom Metazoa; phylum Chordata; class Lepidosauria; order Squamata; family Colubridae; genus Arizona; species Arizona elegans. Next base: position 59,945,458 of record JAKOOJ010000003.1, read on the forward strand.
GGTTTTCAAAAGTGGCTTGCTATTGCCTCCTTCCTAGAGCTGAGAGAAAATGACCGGCCCAAAGTCACCTAGCTGGTCTCCCAGTTTCTAGTCTGCTGCTTTAACCACTAGATCACACTAGTTCTCTAATATTACTTATATTCATACTATGTTCTTCTTATAATATTTATAGCTTCCATAATATGACATAAATGTTTCATTATTATATTATTTTACAACATCAAACTATATAGAAAAATATTTTTATTGTATATAAAATTTTAACTATATTTTAAAGATGATATTTTGAATGTGGTTTTAGCAAAACTGTTGAGGGAGGGAAAGCTACTATGATAGGACTATATTTTTCCATACTCATTTCCATTCTTTGTATGTATCTTCTCTCAAAATTAATTACCTGTTTTAAAAACTGGAAAACTTGCCTAAAATTATCATTTATATGGGAAACAAATTATTAAAAATGCCTGCAGATATGAAAATGAACAACAGATTCAGTACTCCAACAAAATATTACTTTTCTTCTATCAGGAAGGCAGAATTTTAGAATCCAATAGAGACAAGCTAAATTCATTAATTCATCATTTTTACTCATAGTTTTGCATTCTTTTTCCATTCTGGGAGAAGATTTCCATAATTATATTATGAATAAAAGTTTAACAAGAAAAACCATTTAACACCTTTCTAAACATCCTTAGCTCCTTGGTGGAAGAAGAAAAGAATTAATTTTTATAACTAAGAATCTTAAGGGAAAGCAATGAAACTCTGCAAGATGGAAACTGTCTAGATTCTCTAGAACCATGAATAACATTTGCCTTTGCAAATAAGTAGAGAGTTCTGTAAAACCCAGTGGCCTAAAATTCAAATAATATTCAGAAAATACATGCAGAAAATTATAGCAGAAGTTTAATCATTCTGCAATTATAGATACATATCTATGTGCAAAAAGGATCCCAGACTTCGGGATTTTTCATACCTGAGGGATGAAGTGTCCCTTGAAAACCACATTCTGGGTTGTTGTACGTGGGAAATTCTCACTACTCCCAGGCTGAAAACGTAGCATCTCATGAGTAAATGCATTGGTGTAAGGCAGCTTCACCTTATCCTCCATGGAGGGCTGGCGGTTTGATCCCACAACATCATCGATTTCCTGCTGCATTTTTGCTGCAATGAATCAGGAATTGTTAAAGCAAACAATATTATTTTTAAACTATTCCAGACCTAAATTATACTCATCCTTATATAACAGATAATCAAAGATGCACAATGTGCCCTTAAAGAATACTTAAACAGGTTATCCTGTGCCACTATCCATTTACTTCTCCACTTTATACTTAAGGACAATGACTAGCAATTTTCTCTGGCTGGATGTAGAACTTGGGGAAATCTGCCACCAATTCCTATGCAGAATGTAGGCAAAGCTGGTTGGGTGCTTTGAAAGTTCATTTTCCCACCCAATTCTCGTCTCCACCTGTGATAGAAGACATTTATTGACCACTAGGTAAAGGTTTTCCTGTCCGGTTGTGTCCAACTCTAGGTTGTGGTGTTCATCTCTGTTTCTTGGCCAAAGAAGCCAATGTTGTCCAAAGAAATCTTCTGTGGTCAAATGGCCAGCATGGCTCTACACCAAAAGAGCACAGGCAGCAAGTCCTTCATCTCTTTCACTGTAAGATAGTTGTCATCCAAATTTATGTAATCTGGATGAAGCTGCTGCATAAATGTTCTTGGAGTCAGAGATCAAGAATGGTACTTTGGTACATGAAAGAGACTTGTTTTCTGCTAGTTCTATACAGGTTCTCCAAATGACAGCATACTGTATATACTGCTCTGATCATAGAAAAGGGTCAGAGAAGGCAAACATGGCTATATTTTGAAGTTTTATCTATACCACGTCACTTTCAATGACACTTTTTGAACCAAGTTATATAAGGAGAAAAACTAGGGAATCACATCTTCCCCAAGAACAGTGATGGCCATTGGGAAGGGAATTCTTTTCTGCCCAGGCAGAAAAGACAAATGCAAGACCATCACCTTTCAGTTACATTTTCTATTAAGTGACTAGGCTAGTCAATTTCAGGGCTTCCATATTTCTCCAAAATGATTATTGACCTCTCAGCCCCTAGTAGATAGCAGAGAATTAGAGTTTTCTCCTCTTTTGGTTGCCATGTAGTGAATTGCCATATTTGTACAGTTAGATGAAGCCATTGTCTGAGTTGTTGGAATTTGCAACTTAAGGCTACATTTACATCAGTTTACATTCTAGGATAGAAAGCACTTTTTTTAAATAGTAGTATTCCATGAAAAGAAATAAAGAATTAGGGCTTCCAACACCCCATAATGATAAGGAATTTCCTGTTTTTTTGGCTTCGTGCTTCTAGGAGCAATGTGTGATCGCAGCTGTTTCTTCCTTTTAACTGCCAGTGGGGGTGTGGACTGATTGGGTGGGAACTTGGCTGTGTTCTGATTGGGTGGAGGTGTGTTCTGATTGGTTGGGAGCTTGGCTGTGCTCTGATTGGATGGGGGGGTTGGCTGTGCTCTGATTGGATGGGAGTGTTCTGTTTGGGTGGGGGCTTGGTTGTGCTCGGGTTAGTCTGAGTTGCAGGGGGATTTGAGCTGGTGAGCTGCATTGCTGTTGTTTGGCTTCGAGTTCGTGGTCATGCCACATCTTCATGGTGGGTGTCAGTCTGCTTCATGTATGGATTGGAAGGGTTTAAAGTGGCTAATGATGCAGCTGTGGTCTGGTGTCTGGTCCGTGGTCGTGCCTCATCATCGGTGTGGGTTTGAGTCTGCTTTCCATGTGGATGTGTGGTGGTGACATCCTGTGTGGCCCTTGTGAGTGTGGGTCTGGTGTCATTCCTCGTGTTAGGGACTCGTTTGTCAATAAGGGCGGGTTTCCAAATGGCTGGTAGGCAGGAAGTATCATCTCATTTATTCATGCTGTGTGGGTGTTTTTCTATCTCGATGGCTTCTCTGATTATTCTGTTGTTAAAGTGTTCAGTTTTGGCGATAGTTCTGGTCTTTTTAAAGTCAATTTCATGTCCTGTGGCTTTAAAGTGTTGGACCAGGAAAGAAGTTGGTTCCTCTTTTCTGACTGAATTCTTGTGTTCTTCAATGCGTACACTTATTCTTTTGTTGGTTTGTACAATGTATGTGGTGGGGCAGGCGGTGCATGGAATTTCATATACTCCTTGATTTTCTAACTCAATTTTGTTTTTGGGGTTTCTTAGGATGGTGGATATTTTTCGGTTTGTGCAGAATGCTGTCTTGATGTTGTGTTTGTGGAGGATCTTGCTGATTCTGTCTCTGGTGCCTTTTATGTATGGGAGGAGGGCTTTGCCGTTTTCTTGTTCTCTGTCTTGGATTTTAGTGGGGGTTTCTTTTTGGATTAGGTTGGTAATATTATTTTTTGGAATCCATTGGATGTTAGTACGTTAGTGAGAGTGTGTACTTCGGTTTTTAGGTGTTGTTCTTCAGCTAAGCATTTTGTTCTGGAGATGAGATGTAGGGGGAAAATTGTTGTAATGATTGTTAAAACTTTTTAAATAAAATAAAATAAAAAAAACAGCAACACAGCTCACCAGCTCAAATTCCCCTACAATTCAGACTAACCCGAGCACAACCAAGCCCCCACCCAAACAGAACACCCCCCCACCCAATCAGAGCACAGCCAAGCCCCCAACTAATCAGAACACACCTCCACCCAATCAGAAAACAGCCAAGCTCCCACCCAATCAGTTCACACCCCCACTGGCAGTTAAAAGGAAGAAACAGCTGTGATCACACATTTCTCCTAGAAGCATGAAGCTGAAAACACCAGCCTAAAGATGAGGAATGAGACTTCATCGAAACGTTACCAAGACACTTCCAATTTTACGTGGGAGAAAACCCGAATAACCAAAGACCTACATACAAACACCCGCAAAAACCTCAGAAAATATATATATATCGGGTATTTTCCCGCATCATTAAAAGTCTGTTAGTTAAAATGCTTAAAATCTTAAAACCCTGGCTAAAATCCCAGCTCAAAATCCTCTAAAATCCTAACAAAACACTTTGTAAGGTCTTTTAAAACTTTGGCTAAAATCCTAACTAACACTTTAAAGTTTTTTTTTTTGGCAACATTTCGACAAGCTCTCTCACTTGTCACCATCGGGCTCCTACTTTCAGTTTAGAAGCTGTGGGTATGCTGTGAGGTTGGAGTTGTTGCTTTTCTCTGTTCGCTGCTGCTGATGTATGCTGGTTAGCCTGCAACTCTGTGTCCTCATTGGAGGGCAGCCGTTTTCTCTCCTGCTTCATTATCATAGCTGCAGCCTGACTGCGTTTTAAAGGCCCAGCTTTCTCTGGTTCTCGATTACTAACTGTCAACTGCAAAGAGGCGTCTGTTGTGATGCCTACCAGTATCCTTCCCTCTTTGCAGTTGCAGTTGATATAAAATCATACCATATACCTTGGATTTCTGGGAACTTGGCCAGAAGGATAATACCATATGCAATAGCATTGGCTGTGCTATCTGTTCCAGCAATTAACAGCTCAAACACAGTCATGACCAAGTCTTCCATACAGATAATGTTAGCATCTTGTTCCTGTAAGGTAAGGTAGAAAAAGGCAGAAGTTTATAATGTGTAGCTTCATCATTATGTCATCAAATTGTCCAGCTACTTCTTCTCACTTTAGAGTTTTTCTAGACTGTAGAGGGGAGGCAGGGAATAATCCAATCTAGAATCCTCCCTATTCTCTACATTAATTTGAATATCCAGTGCAACTTAATAGATATTTGGATCAGATAGATCAATGTTTAAATGAAAGAGAAACAGCTGAGATGCAAATGAAATGAATAACTTCTTTTTCTTTCCTGTACCATCAACTTTTTCCCAAACTCCTTCCAGTTATGCAGCCATTGTAATGCAGAAGTTTCCTTTTATCTCCTTTTCATGGAATCTCCTCTCCATCTCCATCTCATAAATGGAGCTTCTGAAATTTGGCTTTGAAGCATTACATTTCATTCATAAACTTTCGGTTCTCTGATATCCCCTTCCACAATCCTTTTCATGCTGGCCAAGCAACAGCCACAAGGCTTCGCATCCCTTAATATTCAAAGGGCATTTGCTATCTCATGACTCAAAGCATCCAGATTAATCTTGCAATGAATGTTTTCCTAGCCCCAGTCTAGCAACCTGGCACACTGTTGTACTCTTTCAGATAGTACCAAAAAGTCTAAAAATAAGTAAAAGATGAGTAATTTCCCTGTGTTGGGACTAAAACCTCCTTTGCCAGCAGTAGGGACACAGGACTGTCCAACAAGGACAGGGAGATTTTTTAACCCTTTTTTAATTTTGTTTTTAGGTGGCTTGGAGGATGGCAGGATTGAAATAGGAGACTGCAATGCTCTCAGTGGTTCCCTGTCCTACCCTAAATTTGACAGAAACTAACAAAAAAACCCAGCATCCCAAACCAGCCATTCTGTCACTATTCAGCCTCTGAAATGTTTTTCCAAAGTTTGCCATTGAATTATAGTTTAAGTACAATGATTGAATGAATAAATGTCTGGATGACTAGGTAATTATTTAATTTGTTTTAAGGCAATTCATATTCATTTCTTGTCCTGGTCCCAATCATTTTAGGGAGGACATCAAAAGCCCTCTATAGGACTGTCAGTCCCACAAAAGATAATATTCCTCTTCTCTACAGCTTTAAGGTAAAGGTAAAGGTTCCCCTCGCACATATGTGCTAGTCGTTCCCGACTCTAGGGGGCGGTGGTCATCTCCGTTTCAAAGCCGAAGAGCCAGCGCTGTCTGAAGATGTCTCCATGACTAAATGCCAAAGGCGCATGGAACACTGTTACCTTCCCGCCAAAGGTGGTCTCTATTTTTCTACTTGCATTTTTTACGTGCTTTCGAGCTGCTAGGTTGGCAGAAGCTGGGACAAGTAATGAGAGCTCACCCTGTTACGCAGCACTAGGGATTCGAACCGCTGAACTGCTGACCTTTCGATTGACAAGCTCAGCATCTTAGCCACTGAGCCACTGCATCCCTTACAGCTTTACCTACTACCAAATTGGCTTTGCTAACTCATGATATAGACATGGGCTATGGCGCCTCATTTAGTGCTGAAAAGAACACTACAGGTAGATCCACACAACAGTTTTTAAAGGAGTGAGTTCGTTTGTTTACAAATATCATTATTTCTAGGAGACCATTATTCCTAGTGGCTGCATATTTTATTGCAGTATTTGTGGCACAGGAGGGAGACACCATATTTTTGCTTTCTGATATCTCAACAGTACCAATTGCTCCCATCATCAGAGAATGGGGCACAAGTGCATAACTGAAACTCTGTCCCTTTTGTACTTGTGTGCAAAATATCCTTGCAATATACCTTTTCTAATTTAATAAGGAAGCAATCAATAAAATCTCTGGGATTGTCTGGATCCAGGGTCTTCTTGTGAGAGTCCACTCTAGTCCTAACATAGTCACAAATCTTGATACAGTCAGAGACAGCTTTATTGTGAGGTCCAGGAAGGAATTTCATGATATTTGGCATAGCGGTATACACCTGTAACATGATGATAGTAAAAGTTAGCCTTTCTCTTTAGTTATAGCTCCTCAATTGCTATTTGAGAAATAATGGAATGAAAGCTGAGAAGTTATGGAAGACTTAAAAAACAATTACTTATGAAGGCCTCTGAAATGACAATAGTTAGAGCTTTGAGTAGTTAGCTGAGAAAAAACAGGGCTGAAGCTTTGCGCCTCTTGAATAACTCCAGAAAGAATCACTGCTAAATCACAACATATGAACTAATCAGGAGCAAGATGAACAGTCACTTGAACAAGAGATGCAGGCTGATTCTCACATACACAATTTTTAGGTCACTTTAAAAAGCCTTCAATGTTTATAAGCTGGAGGGAACTAACTGAACCAATCCTCTTAGTCTTAAACAAAGAGAAAACCCTGCTTGTAGAACAACATAAAGTTGGCATACCATTCCAGGAGCACTCAAAAAGAAATTTATGAATGCCTTCAAAATGTTCAATATTTGAAGAAAGTTTTTATCATCATAAGAGAATCGTTTCTCAAAGACAACAGCACATATCACATTAGAAACAGCAGCTGCGATTGTTGGGACTATATCGAAAGGCTGATCTGCAACAGTAAAAAGAAAGAAAAGACGATGTGAGCGTGTTTTGCATCCCCCAAATCTTTTTCTCTAGTGACTTTGTGAATTTTCTTTACACTACATTTTGTTTAGACTTTACACACATGTGGAATCTTTATGGGTCCAATGACACCTGCCTGGAAATTTCCAGTGTACAGCCTGATTCTAGTATATTATGTCATGGCTGTAATTTGTGCCTCTCTGAAAGACAATGAAAGTGCAGATGGGCCATTTTCAGGAACTTCTCAATCCAGTGAACAGACTCTGGAAGTCAGGATTCAAGACACTCCATGTGCCATTCAGGTAGATTTCAACCCACTTTTTAATTGTAATCAGCTACCTTCAGAAGTATAACCAGAAAGGCAGAGTATTAATTCTCCAGCTGCCGCCCTGAGATAGGCCTTTGTGGCCTCTGACTCAGTGCCGATCTCAATTAGCTCCTTGGTTTTCCGAGGAGCTGAGTGAGATGAAGCACTGGAAAAGATGCCTGGAGAGCGACTGGAGGGCCAGCTGCTCCGAATTTGACTGAACACTGGTGAGGTCTCATATTAAGATCTATCTAGTGGTGATAAGGGCGGCAAAATCAAACTATTTTTCCGCTCTTATTGCATCTGCAGAGAACCGCCCAGCAGCCCTGTTTAGGGTGACCCACTCCTTTCTCCATTTGGGAGTGAGGGAAGACTCCTTGCAGGGTAGGGCTGAGGATTTTGTGCAATTCCTGCATGACAAAGTCACTCAGATTCGGAAAGGCCTGGACTCCGATTGGGTAGATTCAGATGGGGTGACCGAGGTGGGTCTTGAGAGTGTTATCTGGGAGGGGTTTGACCTTGTGACTCCCGAGGACGTGGACAGGATTCTGGGTAGGCTTGGCACTGCCACATGTTTATTGGACCCGTGTCCCTCCTGGTTGGTGCTGGCCTCCCGGGCGGTTACACGAGGCTGGCTCCAGGGAATTATTAATGCTTTTTTATTATTTATTTTATTTATTTATTTTATTAGATTTATATACTGCCCTACTCCGCAGGACTCAGGGCGGTGAACAGCCAGATGAAACACATAAATTACAAAATTTAAAAACAGTATAAAAACTGATTAAATAATTTGGCTCATGACAATTTAAACAACCCTAATATTTTTAAGACAAATTTAAAATTCCTCATTTGAATTAAAAAGGGAAAAGAAAAACTTAGGCCAGGCCGGCCTGTTGAAATAGGAAAGTCTTGAAAGCGCGGCGAAAGGTGCGTATATCCAGGATCCTCCGTATCTCCGGGGGGAGCTCGTTTCAGATAGAAGGTGTTCCCACAGAGAAGGCTCTCCCCCTAGGGGCCATCAGTCAACACTGTTTGGCCGACAGCACCCGAAGGAGCCCCTCTCTATGAGAGCGTACTGGCCGGTGGGAGGCTATTGGTGGCAGCCAACTATTGAGTGAGGATTTCTTTCCTCCCTCCCTGAAAGAGGTGGTGGTGAGGCCCCTCCTCAAGAAGCCTTCCCTGGACCCAGCTGTATTAGCGAACTATCATCCAGTCTCCAACCTTCGCTTTGTGGCGAAGGTTGTTGAGAGTGTGGTGGTGCGACAACTTCCCCAGTACCTGGATGAAGCTGTCTATCTAGATCCGTACCACTCGGGCTTCAGGTTGGGGTACAGCACGGAAACGACATTGGTCGCATTGGTTGATGATTTCTGGAGGGCTCGGGACAGGGGTTGTTCCTCTGTCCTGGTCCTATTAGACCTCTCAGCGGCTTTTGATACCATCAATCATGATATCATGCTGCACTGATTGGAGGGGCTGGGAGTGGGGGGGCACCATGTTGCGGTGGTTCTCCTCCTTCCTCTCTGACCATACACAGTTTGTGTTGGCAGGGGGAACAGAGGTTGACCTCGAGGAGCCTTGTTTGTGGGGTGCCGCAAGGGTCGGTCCTCTCACCCCTTCTGTTCAACATTTATGTGAAGCCGCTGGGTAAGATCATCCATGGTTTTGGGTGAAATTCCATCAATACGCTGATGATACTCAGCTGTACATCTCCACCCCGGACCAGCCCAATGATGCTGTTGACGTGATGTCCCGGTGCCTGGAGGCCGTGCGGATCTGGATGGGGAGAAACAAGCTCAGACTCAACCTTCCAAGACTGAGTGGCTGTGGTTTCCAGCATCCCGATATAGCCAGCTAGCTCCATTGCTGACTATTGGGGGTGAGATCTTGGCCCCCTCGGAGAGGGTTCGCAACTTGGGTGTTCTTCTGGATGCACGGCTGTCTTTAGAATACCATATGACAGCTGTGGCCAGGGGAGCTTTTTATCAGGTTCGCCTGATTCACCAGTTGCATCCTTTCTGGACCAGGATGCCTTGTGCACGGTCAGTCACGCCCTCGTCACGTCACGTCTGGACTACTGTAATGCTCTCTACATGGGGTTCCCCTTGAAGAGCACTCAGAGGCTCCAACTGGTCCAGAATGCAGCCGCGCGTGTGATTATGGGGGTGACACTGCACACCCATGTAACGCCTCTCCTGTGCGAGCTGCACTGGCTCCCGGTGGTCTTCCGGGTGTGATTCAAGGTGTTGGTTACCATCTTTAAAGCGCTCCATGGCTTAGGACCTGGGTATGTACGAGATCGCTTTCTGCCACCGATAGCGTCCCACTGGCCAATACGGTCCCACAGAGAGGGACTCCTCAGGGTGCCATCGGTCAAACAATGTCGACTGGCGACACCCAGGGGGAGAGCCTTCTCTGTGGGGGCACCTGCCTCTGGAATGAACTGCCTCCGGAGATCCGCATGATCCCCGACCTACATACCTTTCGCCATGCCCTTAAGACTCTTTTGTTTCAACAGGCCGGGCTGGCTTAGAAAATGAATTTTAATTGGGTGTCTGTAGTTTTTAACATAAGAGCCAAATTTTTTATATATTTTAAATTGTTTTTTAAATTTTATGGCTATATGTTTGTTTTAATATGGCTGTACACCGCCCTGAGTTCTTCAGGAGAAGGGCGGTATAAAAATTAAATAAATAAATAAATAAATAAATAAATAAATAAATAAATAAATAAATAAATTCAAGAAAAAACAAGCATTTGTTTCTGAATTTAAAGATAAATAAATAAATACAGCATCTCACAGTTTGTGAAGCAAATGGAGGCAAGAGCATTATGTACGCTATTTTGTATTGTACACATAAAGGTGGAATATAATTCTATAAATCAATAAAAATCTTGCAGTGTAGGATCACCTTCAAAGCTTGATATCTTCTCCACCAAATGGTGAGCTTCTTCTGACATCCGTTCAGCCATCGACTTCTTTCCCATTCCAAAGTTCCTCAAAGTGGTGAGAGTAAAGCGACGCACAACCTTCCATTTTTCATCTTCACTAATAATCCCTGAAAGGATAGAAATTACAGTAACAACAGACACAGTAGCATTTTTTTAAAGAACAAAAAAAAAAAAGCAACTTGCCCAGTAGTCTCCCTCACCTACAAAACATCTACCCTTCTCAAATATAAAAGTAAACATGCATTTCTTTTTCCTTGAGTCATTGATAGGTTGGCAAAAGGAAAAGAATTTCAATTTGCTCATGAGCTTGCACTCTACTTATTCAGATTATATCTTGAGCAATGTTACAAAGTACCGTATTTTCCGGCGTATAAGACGACTTTTTAACACATGAAAATCATCTCAAAAGTCGGGGGTCGTCTTATACGCCGGGTGTCGTTCTCCTGTAACCAGGCAGACCAGCCCAAAAGACTCTAACGAGCCTTAAATGGCTCTGGCGATCGAAGCTCTGACGATCCCAGCTTTGCCTGCTAATCAGGCAACTCAGCTGGGATGCCAGAGCCATGTTAAAGGAAAAAAGTTTTTTCCTTTTACGTGACTCTGCAAACTCTGACGATCCCAGCTGAGTTGCCTGCCAATCGGGCATCGCAGCTGGGATCGCCAGAGCCCAGAGCCCTGTAAAAAGAAAAAAGTTTTCCCCCTCCAGCTTGCTTACCTTAGCTGGTAATCGCCACGCTTGCCTTGCTTCGCTTGCCTGAATCCATTCCATCAGCAAGCCACTTTCTGCCTGCAATCATGCAGGCAGGAGTTGTGGACTTCAACTCCCAGAATTCCTCAGCCAGTAAAAACAAAGCTGGCTGAGGAATTCTGGGAGTTGAAGTCTACAAGTCTTAAAGGTGCCAAGGTTGGAGACACCTGTTCTATTGGGTAAGTTTTTTAACCCTTTGGGAGCTTTAAAAAAATAGTTAATTGGGGTTTTTTTAGTTGTTCTTTTTTAGACCTAGCCATTTAAAGTTTAGGAAGTTTTAAATTTAGTTTTCATATAAAAATAAAAATAAAATAATATTTGTGCAGCTTTCTGAGATGTGGTGTCTTTCTGTAGTGTTTCACTCTAACTACACAAACACACAAAATCTCACAAAGCTGTATGTGGAATTTTGTGTGTGTAAAGAGTGAAGGTTGATTTTTTGGGGCTTTTTGTGCCTGTGTGAGGTTCCTGCTTGTTGCAGGGGCCATTTTGGGTCTAGCACAGCTGCTTTTACATTGTGGATGAGCCAGTTGTGTTGTGTTGTGTTGTGTGTGTGTAAAGTGTGAAAGTTGTTTTTTGCACTTTTTGTGGCTGTGTGAGGTTCCTGCTTGTTGCAGGGGCCATTTTGGGTCTAGCACAGCTGCTTTTACATTGTGGGTGAGCCAGTTGTGTTGTGTTGTGTGTGTGTGTGTAAAGTGTGAAAGTTGTTTTTTTGGGCTTTTTGTGGCTGTGTGAGGTTCCTGCTAGTTGCAGGGGCCATTTTGGGTCTAGCACAGCTGCTTTTACATTGTGTTGAGGCAGTTGATGTTTTTTAATTTTTATTTGGTGTGTGTTGGAAGAGGGGTAGTCTTATATGGCGAGTATAGCCCAAACCCTATATTTTAACAGGAAAAGTTGGGGGTCGTCTTATACGCCCAGTCATCTTATACGCCGGAAAATACGGTATTTTGATATCTATCTTGAATATTTAAAAGGAATAGCTTTCCCCCCCCCTGAATATTTCTGTTTATCTGCTTCCTACCAGCAGACATAAACAAAAGCCATACTTGAAAAACAAAACTGCTATTTTCCACTTCTTCGATATTTCCTGAAATTTGACATCTTCAATTCTGGAACTTGACAATAACCTGATAAGAACTGAATTACTGGATAAAGTTTGAAAAGGCCTCCTGATTGCAACACCTACCTGCAAACTATTAACCTTAAAAGGTTTGAGTCTGATTTATAAAGTTATGCCCAACTTTGAAAGAGTGCTTCAATTTAACAATTTTTCAATTAATTCACCCTCAAAGTAGATTTGCAGATTAGGGAGATGAATATTTCAATCAGCAAATAGTATCTAATGGCTTCAAAGTATTTTGTAGCCTTTTGAAAAGCCTTAAAGGTTTGATAGCTTCAGTATTGCTAAATATTGCAGCTTTGGTATTGAAATGTATTTGAAAAATAGTAAAGTTCCCTGGCTCCCTCATTCCCATTTCCTTCCTTCCTTCCTTCCTTCCTTCCTTCCTTCCTTCCTTCCTTCCTTCCTTCCTTCCTTCCTTCCTTCCTTCCTTCCTTCTTTCCAATAAAACACTACTATTACTATACTAAAATGTACTATTTGAACTAAAACATATATAAAGTGATTGGAAGGCATCTAGCTGAAACTTGATAAAGTTAATGTCTTCTAAAAGATCCATCATTCCTATTATTTTTGACTATCTTTCAGTTCAGGGATTTTACAATTTCCTCAGGATAATTGATGAACACTCCTTCCTAATCTCATTTTGAAACATTTTGAATCAGATTAGACTGCCCCTGAATCTTTCATCAAATCATGCCTATGAAATTTCTAAGACAAATGTCACTAGCATTATCTGAGGCATTTTAAAATGTATTGCTAGAAGTTTCTGTTGGTTTCTGACTGAAAATCTTTTACTATTTAAATTTTGAAATTGGTCCTGTTTTAACCAGTTCACTTTTAAAGTTGGCTAAAACAGGATTGAGGACACTGCAGCTCAGAAATCTGTTGTTTGTGAGGGAATATTGACTATAGGGTATAATTTCCCCCAGACCACCCAACTGGCCACCATATTATTTGGATTCTAATGCCAATCAGCTGAATGTGGGATAAGTGACTTCAATTGTGCTACTCTTTCTTAGGTTTATACTTTATCCTCTAACCAGAATTTTGATTGAACAACTTTTCAAGTACCTCCAAGAGGTTTAGTATTTTATTTTTCATTACTTTAAAAAAAATGACCACCATCACTTTCTTAGAAAAGTTAATATTTTTATCTTTCCTCTAGCAATTGGAAACTACATGGAAACTACATCTCAAATTGAAGTGAAAATAATCTGTACTCACCATAGCCCTTGGTTACTTCATCAATGATAGGTACAGGAGATCGTCCTCCAAATTCTTCACCATAAGTTATCAGGGCATCTTTCACTGCTTGATATCCACAAACTATAACCAATGGCTTTGGTCCTAGCCAGATAGTAAAAACTGGACCATACTTCTTAGCAAGCTTAGGACAAAAGACATCAAAGGTGTGAATCAGTAGGATTTGAGATCTCATTTTTGGATATCTGATTAAATTAATATCCTTTGGATCAAGTTTTCCCAACTTGAAATTTTTCCACTTGAATTTTAATTTACTATATTTAAAAACCTTGATGGCCAAGAATTATGGTAGCTGGTCCAAAATGCATGGTTCAAAAATGGTGCAGAATAAATTCATTGTGATTAAAAGAAACAGATTCATATTAAAAGTGACCTTGCTTTCACATTAGAGCTTCATTCTGGGTTCTCCATTAAATGTCACAAGTGTGACATTCAAACATCATGCTACAACATGCATTGTTTAATCCTGGTTTGTTTGTTTGTTTATTAAATTTAACTACCAAACTCCCAATAGCTCTGTGCAATTCACAAGTAAAAATAATGAAACACAAGAAAATAAATGCAGCAATAAAAAAAGTGACAAAGTTAGGGGAAAATAATCAAAGGAACAAGCATGAAAAAGAATGGGAGTACATAAACCAAAGGGAGCTTCCTTGTCAAAAGTCTAGGAACAGAGGCAGGTCTTTAAGGGTCTTTGAAATGCCAAAAGAGTGAGGGCCATTTACAGTAGATCTGGGTATTCCAGAGGGCAGGTCGTGCTACAAAGAAACATGACTGAAATGAATCTAGATAATTGGTTTCCTCCATGGTTCACATCACTTGCAGATTACCCATCATCTCAACAACCTTCTCCAGAAAGGGAACATATAGTTATTGAAAATATTGGATCCAATGGTGCAAGAAAGAAGTCACTACCTCCTCAATCAAGGATGCTGACACCACACTAAAGACCCAACCATGAGAACACAGAACAGGCCCAAATGCCAAACTGATGGCAAAGAGAACTTTGCCAGAAAACGAATACCTGATCATGCGATCAGGCCAAGCACCTGGTTTCTCAGCTGACCCTGCCCATAAGAGAACAAGATAGAGCAGAACTGAGGCATTTTATCCACCAGGTAGCCTGGTTTCTCTTCACAGTAGCCCTCCCTTTCCATAGCAGCCCTTTCACCTGCTAAAAAGACTGCTAAAAAGCTATTAGTAGACATAGTAAAGATGGAGAAATATTGATGTTTCAATGTCCTTATAATCACAAAGTATTTCCTAATATGGGCTTTTACTTGCGTCCAGCCCCACCTCCCCAAGTCCTACCATGCTGCCTCATTGTGGCAGAGAGTGTTCCTTGGAGGGATGAGCAAATAATGTTGGGAGTGTATTCCAAACTACAAAGTACAAAGTACATCTGGCTACTAATATCCAGTTCCATGGTTGCCATTGAGGTTCTCCAATATTGTATACTTGATCAAAACTAAGTCAGCCACGTTATGATAATGAGTTATGAGAAACTAATCCAGGCATTCATAGTCCTTTAACAACAGTTAGGTCCCTAGATATGATTCACACAACTCTGAATAATTTTACAGATATATTTCTTCAATGATGACCAAGTTTCAAAGCTGTTTTAAAGTGATATTTTTTAATCAAAAGGTAATTTTGGCTTTCTGTAAACAGAACAATGAAAAAGTTAATAAAGTAGTCCATGCACCTACTTCTCTTGGAATTATTCTCAGTTTATCACATGTAAGATTGTAGATTTGTGAATATAAGATTGAAAGATTAAAGCAGATGCAAACTGAGATAAACTTGGTTGAGGCCAGAAAATATTTTTCAGTCACAGTACTGAAGTTACAGAACAGTGTCACCATAAAAATGAAACTGGGCTCTTCAGTGATGGTCTCCTAGAAACTGGTAAACTCCAAATTTTGGTCAAGAAGCATTGAAAACTGTCACTGGTGCATGAAACTATTATTGATATTATTGTTATACTGTAAATGATTTTTTGTGTTACATTATCTGCTGAGCATAAATTGTTTAGGGGATTATACACTGTGGATGTTTTAATTTTTTATGACACAGTTTGATATTGCTCAAGCTATGAACATCTGGAAAGATTTGTCATCTTATTTATTTAATAAATGAATACATACATAAGGAGTACTTGCAGAAGAGGGCATTCAAAGAACAGGGAAAGAGCACGTTATAAAAGGAGCCTGGTGGCACAGCAGACTAAAGCACTGTTATTAACATCAAGCTGTCTGCAATTACTGTAAGTTCGAATCTCACCAGGCTCAAGGTTGACTCAGCCTTCCATCCTTTCTAAGGTAGGTAAAATGAGGACCCAGATTGTGGGGGCAATACGCTGACTTTGTATAAAATATACAGAAGTATGAAGGCTATTGCTTAACGCATTGTAAGCCGCCCTGAGTCTCCGGAGAAGGGTGGCATATAAATCAAATTATTTTTTTTTTAAAAAAAAATAACATTTTTATTTACCATGGCTTGTTGAATAAACTAGAACTGTCTGGGTTCAAGCATCTCATGAAGCTAAAACAATGATTTTTAATCCATGCTATTTGGGTTCATCCAAAGCAGGAGTGTCAAACTCGCATCATCATGGCATTGTCACGTGACGTATCAGGACTTTTTTCCCCTTCCCTAAACCAGGCAGGGTGGGGCCAGCACATGATGCATCTGGCCCGCGGCCCACGAGTTTGACACCCCTGATCCAAAGCTACATACAAGTCATCTATAGACAAACCACAATGTATGAATCCAAATTGTATGTGTTTTAGCTATTTTAAAAGGATGAAAAAATAATTAATAAAAACCAGGCATTCTATTTAATGGTTTCTGAGAATACTTCCCAGATTGTCCATTGATGTTGAGAATGGAACAAAAGACTGAACTATAGATTAATCTAAATAATGCTGTGAAAGAACAGTTGCTATAAATTAACTAGTAATGTGATATTTATTTTGTCCTGTACAGCATTCTGTTTCTCTTAATTATACCATTTAGTCTCTGAGAAAATATGCTTGTGCAACAAAAACATCAACAACAACATGCCAGACAGAAATGGAATGGAAAGCATCTTTAGTAGTGCTGGAAAGAACCCCAACTTTTGAAATTCTTGTTTTACACTATATTCTCAAAATATGGGAGATTGCTAATCTCCCAAATGATTCTTAGTATCTCTCCCACTAAGTCATATCAAAGAAAGACTATCTTACCTTTGGGTAGTGTTTATATATAGGCAGAACATCTTTTTGCAGTAGATTTCCCAGAAAGAACCAGGGTGTAGGGCCAGGAGGAAACCTGGCTCTTTCTTGCTGAAACTGGAAGATCAAGAATATGAGCAGAAACAGAATGAACAGTACTATTGTCCCAAGGATCAGCTCCGCCTGCATGTTTCTTCTTCTTGCCTTGATGGAGTGAAAGAGATGAGATTTACGGTTTGGAAATGAGTCTGGGACACAAAGAGAAAGACCAGAGGCAAAGTCAATGTGATTGGTTCTCTAGCTTTCCCCCTTCTACTCACCAATCTGTCTTTTCACTTTTGCAGGCTATCAATTATTCCAGAACATGAAATGCTGGTGTTAAGTATTTGTTTTGATACCATGAGCAATTGAAGGATTACTCTAATGACATGTTTCTAACTAAATAAATGTTATTTAATTAATCCAGTTTTCTAGCTTGAAATAGGTATCTTCTGATTGTGGGTAAACTTCGAATGTAAAATGCAGCTAAATGGAACTAGAGCAAGTATGAACGGGATAGCATTGGACAGTCACATTCTGGGCAAGCAGCTGAACTTGATAGATTTCTACAGTAAGAAAATTGTGGTGACTAAGCCAACTGTTGACAGTTCAGCCAACAAAAGAAAGAAGTAGATGTACAGATGGGCCTACCTGAATAAGCACTGTGGGGAGACTTTATTCTTTTATATAACTACTAGAAATATTGTACATGAAATCATGTTAGTTAACCCAGGTCTCCAACACAGTGACTGATTAACAGCCTCTGAAATCCTTTTAAACTGACACAAACATAAGAATTATACAATTATTTCAAATTGTAAACACACATAAGTTAACACACAAAACTCAATTAACACAATGTAAACATAAACATAATTATAACACTTTATTTTATTTATTTATTTATTTGATTTGATTTCTATACCACCCTACTCCCGAAGGACTCAGGGCGGTGCACAGCCAAACTATAAAACACATACATACAAAATTTAAAAATAGAATTAAAATCAAATTAAATAATTTTGGCACAGCCAAACAATAAAACACATACATACAAAATTTAAAAATAGAATTAAAATCAAATTAAAACCCTAAACTATTTAAAACCAATTTTAAAATTGAATATATAAAATACTAAAAAATATTTAAAAATTAAAAATCTTTTATAAAAGAGGGAGAAAATTAGGCTAGGCCCGCCTGGTGAAATAATAAGGTCTTTAAAGCGCGGCGGAAGGTGCGCAGATCTGGGATCGTTCGTATCTCTGGGGGGAGCTCGTTCCAGATAGTAGGTGCCCCCACAGAGAAGGCTCTCCCCCTGGGGGCTGCCAGTCAGCATTGTTTGGCCGACGGCACCTGGAGGAGCCCCTCTCTATGGGAGCGTACTGGCCGGTGGGAGGCTATTGGTGGTAGTAGGCGATCCCGCAGGTACCCAGGTCCTAAGCCATGGAGCGCTTTAAAGGTGGTAACCAAAACCTTGAAGCGCACCCGGAAGACCACCGGGAGCCAGTGCAGCTCGCGCAGGAGGGGTGTTACATGGGAACGCCATGTCGCTCCCATTACCACCCACACGGCCGCACTCTGCGCCAGTTGGAGCCTCCGGGTGCTCCTCAAAGGGAGCCCCATGTAGAGAGCATTACAATAGTCCAGGCGGGAGGTGACAAGGGCATGGGTGACCGTGCGTAACAAATCCCGATCCAGAAAGGGATGCAACTGGCAAATCAGGCGAACCTGATGAAAAATCCTCCCGGTCATGGCCGTCAAGTGCTCTTCTAAAGACAGCCATGAATCCAGGAGGACGCCCAAGTTGCGCGCCCTCTCCGTGGGGGCCAATGATTCGCCCCCAATAGTCAGTGATGGCACCAGTTGACTATATCGGGACATCGGAAACCACAGCCACTCGGTCTTGGATGAGTTGAACCTGAGCCTATTCCTCCCCATCCAGATCCGCACGGCCTCCAGGCACCGGGACATCACTTCAAGGGCATCGTTGGGGTGGTCTTTCAAGTGAAAAGACCCAATCACATTACTTGATTTAATCAACTCCTTCTCAGGGGTCACATGCCAATCAAGTTTCACACATCTACACCCTCAAGATCCACACCAAGGACAAGCTGCCCTCCAAAACAATCTCTCTGTACCACATTTTCTCCGTAGCTACCCCTATAGGCAAATCTCTTTGCTTTTGTCTAGTCATTCAGGTCATGGTTGTCCCAAAGGTACTTTTTCAAGAAGCAACTGGACTTCCTTTGTTTTTCCTTGAAGACATTTTGCCTCTCATTCAAGAAGCTGAAGAGGTTTCTTGTCTCTTGCAAAAGCATCTTTGAGACTCTTCACTTTTGAAAATAAATAATTCTCCTTTTCTCACAACTGTCTGAATTTCATTTTGATTTATTCTTGCACAACCCCAGTTTAAGTTGGAACCCAAATTATTCTTCTGACAGCCTACAAATAAGGCTATCTTCTGCTCTCATCATCTACAGTACCAGCTGGGCATACAGTCGAGACATACGAGAAGGAACAGCCTTTTGCACTTTCCAAATGTTTGGACTTCAATTCTAAGACTGCATAGCTAGCATAGTCAGTTTGGTCTAATGGTTAAGACACCAGGCCAAAAAGCAGATGATCATGACTTCTTGTCCCACCATAATCATGAAAGCCATCTGGGAACTGCTGAATGAATGAATGAATGAATGAAGACAATGATGGGAACTGCTTCTGTGCAAGCCTCTTCTGGCTATTGAAACTGCAGGATGAAGCTCCAGAAGCAACATGGAGCACCTCACTGAGGCAAATCCCATCCCATCTGTTCCATGGCAACAAACTTGCATTGTTTTTCATTTGTTAAAAGAAATTTCAGTCATGTCACATAGGCCTTGAGCATTTGTTTTTTCAAGCTGTCTCTATGAATAGTCACAGGCAATACACCATAGATTTGCTTTAAAATAACCCATGAACAATACTACAAGAAAAAAAAAATATTTCTGTGGCTATTAACTTTTTCTCTTTTACTCATTCATACACAGTGAACATATTTCTGCATTTAGCAAGCTGTCAAAACTATAGCAAAACAAACAAGCAACCAAAGCAATAAAAATGTTGAATTTACCTTGAAATTCAACCTAAAGTTGTACATGCATGCCATGCATTTACTAATTTTTTGTAAGCAACAGAGAAATATAACATTGCATACACAATATGCAGTCTTTTTTTTTTTTTTAATTTGATTTATATGCCACCCTTCTCCGAAGACTCAGGGCGGCTTACAATATGCTCAGCAATAGTCTGAGATCTCAGTCTGAGATCTCTGTCTGAAATCTCAATAACATTAATGACACCACTTGTGGAATAATCATAGTGCACATACCTTTCAGCAATCCACTTGAGTCTTGTCCTCCACAAAAATAGCCCCAAATAGTTTCTCTTTGCATGAACATCTGGTTTTATACCCTGTGCTCTCCCTAATCTCCTCCTCTTCCTCTTTGCCCCAGCCAATAGTAGCAGAGGTAGAAGTGCACATTATTATTTCAAACATCATAAAACAATACCTCTGAAACAGCTCCATTTTATCTGGAGCCTCGTATTGTATTGTGATTTCAAATTTTTTTTTTTTTAATTTGATTTATATGCCGCCCTTCTCTGGAGACTCAGGGTGGCTTACAGTGCTTTAAGCAATAGCCTTCATTCTTTTGTATATTTTATACAAAGTCAGCTTATTGCCCCCACAAACTGGGTCTACAGAGCTATCCAAGCTCCTGTTTTGACACAGTTGTTTTATTCTGAGCTCATTAGTTTTTTAATTCCAACTTTTGTGAACTTCTAACTTATTATTAACTGTGCATATATCTCTTTTCCTAGCAAAAAGGTTGATTTTTGACAAGGAAGTGCTTATTGCTTTTCAGGCAGAAAAACAGAAGAAGTATCAGTTAAGATCTTGTGCTAGTTGCTTAACCATTGCTGAGCAAGTTTAGCAGACAATTTTACTACCTTGAACATAGTTGTTTATCTACAAGACCATCTATTTTGCAATATCATGGAAGTTAGTATATTATCAACATTGTTGTTCTAATAAACTTAGACAAAATGAGAAAAAGTTGTAATTATCTCGCTTTTAGGAAATAAGACTACTGTTTATAGGACACCATCAGATAAAATGCATAAACAATTAGACAGACATTTTCACATGAATAAAAAACAATTGCACACATACTCGATAGATAAAAAGAAATCACAAGCCTATACAGAATGATTAGATTTATAAGAAAAAATGAAAGCTTGTCAAAATTTCTATGTTAGCTTGATTGTACAGATTTACAATAAAGGTACCACAAACTATAATTTTGCATGGATTTTATGTTGCATTGATGAAATGGTAATTAAAAACTCCAAGTAGGGTAACCGAGTCAATTTATTGTAGTGAAAACAAAAAAGCAAGTTTGGCATAACTATTTAGTTATTTTGGAAAAAAAAAATGGAATAAAATAATAAATTTGCTACTATAAAATTGTGTTCCTTGTTAATTAACAATACTACAGCAAATGATCACAAAGTTAGTTATGCTATTTATGAAGTTACTGCTTCATTCATATCAGGCTATTTAATATCTAATGAAAGTAATATAATACTTATATTCTTACAGAATATAAAATGGATAATTTTATAAAGAAAAGGGTCTATCTTCTGGTGACTGGATGGATGAATCATAACCTTGAGCTTTCTCCATTTTTTTTTGAAAAAAGTTTTATTTTAGATTAAAAATAAAAAAATAAAAATAAAAAAACCACAACAACAACATAAAAATATCATCCTTACAAACAATTATAGACAGCATCTCAATCGGTTGAAATCATTTCGTGCTTACAATTCTCCAGATCTCCTCATATAACAATTAGTCTTTACTTAAACTGAAGATAAATATTTAAACATTTCATATATGCTATCTCATCTCCATACTTTTTTGTCAAACCATTGATAAAATATCTCCCATATCAAATAATATTGTTTATCTTCCTGTTCTCTTATTTCAAATGTCAATCTACTCATTTCAGGACAGTCCAACATTTTCATAATAATTTCTTCATCAGTAATTATCTTCTCTCCTTTCCAGTTTTTGGCAAATACAATTCTGGCCGCTGTTAAAATGTTCACAATTAAATACTGTAATTCTTTATTAAATGTCTCTGGTAAAATTCCTAATAAAAATATTTCTGGTTTAAAGTCAATATGTCTTTTTGTCATTTTTTATTCTTAAACATCCTGGCTATTCTCATTGGGGGTAAATGCCACCTGTAAAACATCTTATACAAATTCTCTTTATATGCTGTTGACATTGTCATTTTATAATTATGTGACCACAATTTTTGCCATTTCTCTAAATCAATACTATAACGAAAATTTTTTCCCCATGCTATCATTGATTCTTTAACTTGTTCTTCTTCCAGTTTTGCTTCAAGTAAATATCCATATAACTTTTTAATTATATGGTCATCTGAACCCATTAATATCTTGTCTAAACCAGTTGAAACACTATAAATACCTTCTTGTTTAAAGTCTTCTCGATATCTGGAAAGTATTTGCATGTATGAAAACCAATCTATCTTAATTCCCTGATCTTCTAAGTTTTGTTTCAATTTAAGTTCACCTTTTTCATCCAATAATTCATTATATCTAACAATTTGCTCCCCTTCAAATACCACTGGATAAGAAAAAGCTTCAATTGTAGATACCCAGACTGGAATCTTCAAGTAATGGTATTTTTTGATCTTCTCCCATGTCAAAAACAAGAGCCTTGGTAGTACAGGGGTTTAAGGCACCCTGTTATTAAGCTGGTTATTAAGACCAGCTGCCTGCAATTACTGCAGGGTTCGAATCTCGCCAAGGCTCAAGGTTGACTCAGCCTTCCATCCTTTCTAAGGTAGGTGAAATGAGGACCCAGTTGTGGGGGCAATAAGCTGACTTTGTATAAATATACAAAAGGATGAAGGCTATTGCTGAGCACATTGTAAGCCGCCCTGAGTCTCCGGAGAAGGGCGGCATATAAATCAAATTAAAAACAAAAAAAAAAAAAACAAAAAAAAAACAAAGCTTCATGTATCTGGTGCCTTCTAAAATACCCCTGTATCTTAGTTCCTTTATACCATAAGAAAGCATGCCATCCCATCAGCAAATCATGTCCCTCCAAATTTAATAATCTAGTATTTTTCAATGTTACCCATTATTTAATCCACATTAAACAAACCGCTTGATAGTATAATTCAAAATCCGGTAATCCAAAACCACCCCTCATTTTAGCATCTTGTAACAATTTGAGTTTTATCCTTGCCTTCTTTCCCTGCCAAACATATTTCAAAACCATTTTATTTAAGTCTGCAAAAAATTCCTTACCCAGCTTTACAGGAATTGTCTGAAAAAGATACAAAATTCTAGGTAAAATATTCATTTTAATAGTTGCAATTCTACCAAAGATAACTGCAAGTTTCCCCATTTCACCAAATCCTTCCCTATCTGTTGCTTAAGTTTATTATATCAGTGTAGCTTGTGTTTCTGTTTCCATTGCCACTTCCTTTTCCTTTAAAAAATCTTCATAAAAAGCTCTCGCTTATCAATTGTATCTAGCCTGTATCTTTGAAGTTGCCATGTTAAGATCAATCCTTCTGGTATCAGCCATCTAAAATTAACACCCTTTTGAATTAGTATCTTAGTCAAAAATTTATACGCTTTTCTCGCATCTCTCACTTTCCTTGGTATTTGTTTCAAGACTACCACTTCCTTCTCCTTGAATTTCAATGTTTTTTTCTCTTGCCACTTGAAGAATTTGTGCTTTGATAGATTTCTTAGTAAATCTTATATGGACTTCTCTTGGTAATTTATTGCTCATAGCATATCTAGTGTGAACTCGATAAATCTCGTCCACCATATGCCATCTCCTCTCTAGGTATCTCCAAAGCATCAGCAAGCATAGAAATCATGACATTCACCAGATTTTCTCCTTTCTCTTCCTCCACATTTTGAAATCTAAGATAAAATTCTGCTCTATCAATTTCCAGTTCCACTACTGCACTTCTTTCGCTTTCCACCTCTCTCAGTCTATTGTCAAAATCTTTCATTTTTTCCCCCTTTTGATCATCCTTCTTCTCAAGCTCTTGTAGTCTTCCTTCAAATTTTGACATTGCCTGTTGGATGCTAACCACTTTTTCATCTGCCTTTATTAATTGTTGTTCCATCCGTTGGACATTCTCATCTATCTTAAGTAATTGTTGTTCCATCCTCTGAACTGCGCTCAAAATTGCTTGTAGTGACGCTTCTTTCTCTTTCTCTTTCTCTTCTTGTGTCATGATCTGAATTGGACATTGTCCTCCAGATGGAGATGCAGAAGATGTGGTTGCAGCTCCCACTGTTACTGTTTTTTTACTCATTTTATTATAATCCACTGGTGTAAAGACCAAGAGAGGAGATAAAAAATTAAAAAACAAAAAACAAAAAGGGAACCAAAAAGAGAAAAAGGAAAAGGAGAGGCAAAAAGGCGAAAAATCAAATATGGAAAAAAAGGGGGGGAAAGCCAGCTCTTCAGGTTCTTCCAAACCCTAATCCAACTAAGATTCCATTAAAAAGGGAAAAAGAAAGGGAAAAAAAAGAGAGAGAGAGAGAGAAAGTTCATGTACAAACAAAATATCAAGGAGAAAAAAAAATGATGAATTATAAAAATATTGAGGTCCAAAATCAAAAATCCACAATAGGGAACAATATGGGGGGGGGTGAGAAAAAAACCCATAAGAGATAGAGGGGAAAAAAAGGAAAAGGAAAAAGAAAAAGAAAAGAGCTTCAGGCTCTTGAATGCCTAAATCCAATTCGATTCAATCCAATCCTTAAAAAGCCTCAAAATGAAAAAAGATCTTTCTTTATATTTATCCGGAAAGCGTGCAAAGAGTTCTCTCATAAACAAGCCTCAGGAAAAGAGAATAGCAATAACTGCCCAAAGGAGTGATGATAATAGAGAAGAAAATTCCCCTTCACACTTTTCCAAGGCTCCTACTTCAAAGTCACCAAGAACACCTGAATCAACAATGCAGATAGATACTGTCTCAGATGTTCTCTTCACTTATGCTGAACAAGCTGGAGCTCAGAGCCACTTTGTTATTATTTTGGCTATATATCTTTAATCTTTCTGCCTGGATACATTGCAACTGAATTTCTTCTCTTCTTTTCTTTTCCCTGGTAGATGGCAGCACTTTCACTCTCTTAGCTTTCCTACTTTAAAAATCCAAATCTTCTTTATTGAAAGTTATTTTTTTTTTAAAAAAGGAAAAATTATAAAAGGAAAAAAAATCAGAGGAAAGGGAAAAAAAAGGCTTCACAATGGATCAATCACAATTCAGACAAGATTCTTTCTTTTTTTAAAAAAACAAAGCACTGTCCCAAAAATCAATGCCTTCCCTTCTCTTCTCATTCAGTCCAGTCTCAGTCTTAAAAAACAATTAGTTTAAAAGCTGTTCCAATCA
Source organism: Arizona elegans (assembly GCA_022577455.1). Lineage (NCBI taxonomy): Eukaryota > Metazoa > Chordata > Lepidosauria > Squamata > Colubridae > Arizona > Arizona elegans. The sequence goes on from JAKOOJ010000003.1 coordinate 59,970,757, forward strand.
GCAATCGGGTTTCAAATAGTCTATTTCAAAATAAATTCGCCGCTTAACTTCCTTTAGATAATCATCCACTCACTCATCTCTTAAGGTGAACTTGTCAGTCAAAATAAAGCTCTCTCACCAGATAGGATAGCTGTCGTTCCTCTTTCTTCCTCCGAAGCTGCCCCAGCCTTGGCAGCCGCAATGGCTGCTTCCCCACTGCCGGAAAAAGGGCTTTCCTGGATCAATCAGGGACTTTGGATGTCCCTGAGATCAACAGGAGGTGCCCTCCACTGCCACAGTCAAACTTAGACTATGGGGTCCTAACTGGACCGTCTGGCAGCGGGGCTATCAGTGGTGATTCTGGAGCCCCAAAATCGCGTGTCTGTCTCGCTGCGGCGTCAACTTCCAGTCCGAGCTTTCTCCATTGTACATGTGATGCATGTATCTGTGTGTGAGAGAGAGTGAAATATGAAAATAATCAGTAGATAATACTCCCTTCCTTTAGTAACAATGGGTTTATCAAAACAAATTCATTGGGTCCATGATAACTAATTGTCACGTATAAATGCCTAACCCATATGCCCACACCACGAGGCAAAGACCTGTGAGGGTTAACTCCCACAGCCCCCTTCACCTCTTGACCCCTCCTCACCTTAACTCTGCTTCCAAGGTATATAAGCTCCATCCATGCGGTCCGGCTGACCACCTGTGATAGATAGACATGTTGTAAATAAATACTTGCTGATTCAACATCTATTTTGTGTGCTGGAGTTATTGGGCCAGATCCTTGAAAATAAGCAACAAAATGGTAGCAGAGGATGGTTAACTAGCCAAATTACTCTAAGATATGCCGGGAATCCCCAAGCTACCTGAAGCAAAGGGAAGAGCAAATACCCGAGCCTTTGCGAAGAAAATGGCAGCACAGCTATCACCTGCGGGAGCCATACCAAGAGAGACGCCAGACAAGAACAAACAGATCTCCAGCCTAGGCACACCAGCCAAAATCGAGGGAGAACAAACCAAAAATGAAGACGACTCCGAGGCCACCGCAAGCAAGGAAGGCGACCTCAGGAGAAAACTGCTGAAACTGATAGAGTCAGCTCTAACCAACCAGGATCTCATCGTGAACCTCTGAGGCCTGATCGAGGACTGCGGAGCAGCGACCAGAGAGGACGAAGCTGGACCGAACCACACGACCACCGACATGGTAGGAAATATGCATCCTTACCATACCCCCATCGAAAGAGCCGAGGCTGAATTCGCGCCTTTTTCACGGTGGCCATCTTGGATGGTGATGTCACCAAAGATGGCCGACCAACCACCAATGGGCTCCCAAGGTTTAAAATACAAGGCAGGAGCCGAGGCCTACTCGCAAGTAATTAGGGAAAACAACCACAACGATGGGGATGAACGAGAATCTAACCCAATAAGCTCGCCTACTGAGCTTGACATCGATAAGGCCATACGGGTGTTAACTGCGGCCTTCAGCCCAAAAGTAAAGCTACTGGGCCTGTACCCAGAACCCCGGAGGGGCCCAAAGAGGCAGACGACGCACAAGGGGCCATCGCCGAAAACTACCCAGGAGACGCAACCACTAGAACATGGGTGCCGCTCCAACCGCAACCCACCGGGGACCTCCCTATGCCACCACCAAGACCCACACCGGAACCCAGGGGACAAATCAGTCACTCACCAATCCAGTGACCCCAACCGAGGCACCTGGAACATCTGACAGGCGTGGATTTTGGCCCGGCCCCAGCCTGCAGCTCCAACGCCAGACCAGGCTACCTGGACCTTCACCCAGCTACCGCGGGCCATCCAAATCTCCAGAACAATCCAAGGAGCACCCCCAGCGATCCAGACGGCATCCCGAGTGTCCATCGACCACCTGAGACCACTCAAGACCGAGCCGGGGACCCATCCAATCGAATGGAACTGGGGAATCGAATGGAGCCGGGGACCCATCCAATCCATCCAGGAACTACGGCCACAAGCTCCTTCCCTGGCGATTCCTGGACGAAAATGAATCTGGAGCATGCACAGAATCCGCCTGTATAAAGAGAAGAAAAAAACATAGAAGCAAGTCAGTACAGACTAACAGCAAGCATCCCCGTGCCATATTGCGAGTTCCCTTACATCCAAAACCATGGACAGCGACAGCCTGTAAGTAGCCTCACACACAGCATAGGGACATTGCCAATTGACTTCCCTAAGTTAAGATTAGATAGGACAAATCTCCTAGAGTGGAACCAACAACTCCAGGTCATCTTCTTAAGGGAGAACTTGCTATTCCTGATCACTGACCCTCCTGAAAGGCCATGGACATTTGAATTAGACTGCCTGCACCATAAAGCATATTACATGTTGATAGCTAGCATTTCACCCAGCATATATCCCAGCATCAATCATCACCTAACTGTTCCAGAACTGATACAAAAAATATTTAGTCTGTTCTACAGCAAGAGCATGGCCACCACCACCAGAATTTCTAGAGACTTCCACTCAGCCAGACATAAGGCAGGGGCCTCCATGAGCGAGCACCTACTAACCTTAAATGCCACTAGGGCCGAACTAATACAGAGGGGGAAGTCATAACTGAGGGGAGCATGAAAAGCATTATTATTAACTCCCTAAACCCCAGTTGGGACAACTTCATTACTCAGCTAGACAGCCTTAGCTTGGAACACCTCACTTTAGAAACACTAACCAATAAATTGATAGCTGAGGACAACCTAAGGAAGGACCTCTCCTTATGTCACAGAGATCATAAACCAGCCAAAAGAGTAGAGTTCCAAGGCAGAAACCACAATGCGCCCAAATGCTTCCTATGCGGTTCCAGAAACCATTATAGGAGGGACTGTCCCAGGAATGCAAGAGATAGGGACCGCGTCTATCGCAGGGACAGACTAGACTACAGGTCAAGATTCCCAGACAGGCACTCCCCAGACAGCAGATACAGGCACAGAGACTCCCCCAATCCCAGAGACAGAAGAGGATACAGGGACAGCTCTAGGGAAAGCCAAACAGGCTCACTATATGGCCTTGGGGATCAGGGGCATGCCATCAACCAAGCCAAGAAAGAAAATACTTGGCTCATAGACTCAGGGCCACTAACCACACCACATACAATCCAAAATTACTCTCATCCTTCACAAAAGAGAACTTCATAATCAAGGTGGCAAACCAAGACAACGTTTTGGTAACGGGAAAAGGGAACATGTACATACCGAGAGTAGGAGAGATAGAGGGGGTGTTACTCGTACCTGAAATACCCTACAACATACTCACCACCTTGAAACTAAGCAGGGACACCGGCATTGAGATCACATTCAAGGAAGGAAAGGTACATATGACTATGGACGGTAAGAACATAGGAAGAACCATAGTCAGTGGAGGCCTACCGTACTTCCACCCAGACAGTGATGATCACCCAAGAGTAAATGCCAATCTAAGTGCCAAGGTGAGTCCTGTACCCACCAAAAGCGAAAAGGGTGACAATGAGGAAATAGAGGGGGTTAGTCGCGAACTCACCTCTGGTGATATACATGTTAGTGAATCATCTGACAGGGAGAAGCCCTCGATAGGCAAGCCCATCCATGACAACTGCACGCACCTCTTGCATAGAAAGTTGGGACACATTAGCTTCCCCGTCATACAAAAGATGGTTAACTGTTCTGAAGGCTTGAAAGTAAAGAGTTGTGAGAACTATCTTGAGTCTTCTGTGTGTAAATGTTCCAAACTCAAAGCCAAACCCAGACCAAAAAAGTCAGTACGCACTACTGACTCTGTTTTTCAATTAGTGCACATGGATTTGGTAGGACCCCTACCAAATAGGAGTTCCTATCAGAGGATTTTTCACATTGGCTAAAGACACGTGGGGTATTACACTTCACTTCCTCACCGTTTTCCGCTTTCCGAAATGGGGTGGTAGAATGCAGAAACGGCACCCTACAAACCATGATGAGATGCGCCTTAGAAGACGCAGGTTTAGGACAATCCTTTTGGTCAGAGGTACTTATTTACTCCAACTACACATTGAATAGACTGTGGTCTAGCGTGATAGACAAGACCCCATACGAGTTAATGTACAGGAGGTAACCACAAATAGCACATTTACACATATTCGGGGTCACAGCAGACATACACATACCCAAACAGCTACGGCGCAAGGGAGACAAAGTATCGAGAAGGTTTTTTTTTTTTTAAATTTATATACCACCCTTCTCCCTGAGGACTCAGGACGGTGTACAGCCAGAATTAAAAAACATGAAATACAAATATTAAAAACAATTAAAATATATATAAATTTGGCCCAAAATTAAAAATACAAACCAATTAAAACATTTAAAATTTCTTCTTAAGCCAGCCCGGCTTGCTGGAAAAAGTGGGTTTTAAGGGCACGGCGGAAGGCGCTAAGGTCTTGGATTCTCCTTATCTCTAGGGGCAACTGATTCCAGAGGGTAGGTGCCCCCACAGAGAAGGCCCTCCCCCTGGGGCTCACCAGCCTGCATTGATTGGCTGATGGCACCCTGAGGAGGCCCTCTCTGTGGGAGCGCACGGGACGATGGGAGGTCATTGGTAGCAGCTGGCGGTCTCGAAGTTAGCTAGGCCCGATGCCATGGAGCACTTTAAAGGTGATAACCAGCACCTTGAAGCGCACCCGGAAGACCACCGGGAGCCAGTGCAGCTCGCGCAGGAGCGAGCAAGTTGAGGTTTATGGGGTACGAACCGGGGACCAAGGGCTTTAGGTTCATAGATAACCACAATAAATTCATAGTGTCCCGAACAGCAGTTTTCCATGAACATTCCAACTGGTCAAAGATACACCTAAACGAGGTATTCCTCAAAAAGGAACAACCCAATAGCAAACAAGATGAGGCAGGTCAAGTCATAAAGGAGAACGTTTGGTAACGGGAAAAACCAAACCAAAACACCAGGAAGTAGAAATCAGGGAGTGGAAGGAAAATCACCCAAACATAAAACTAGACACACTCACAGAGAAGGAAGCCAGATACTTACATGAGGCAGAAACGCCACCAAACAGGCCAGTTAGAACAAACAGGAACAAGACTCCCAAAAGACTCGAGGACTATGTCTTATCCATGCAAACTAACAACTTAACCCCAAACTCCTATGAAGAAGTACTAAACCTACCCCAGGAGGAAAGGACCAAATGGGAGCAAGCCATGGAGAGGGAAATGAGTAGCCTCCAGGAGTTAAATGTGTACCCCAGCCAAGGTACCAAATGACAAGACCCCAATTGGAACCAGGTGGATTTACAAGATCAAGACATTAGGAGGCAATAAGGTATTATACAAAACTAGATTAGTGGCACAGGGATTCGCACAAAAATACCCAGAAGATTACACAGATACATATTCCCCCACAGTCAGAGCTGAGAGCATCAAGTGTGCCTTGGTGATAGCATCCATCCTAGGTTTTGAGGTGTACCAATTTGATGTGCAGACAGCATACCTACATGCAGAATTTGACAAGGAAATTTACGTCAAGGCCCCACCCGGCAAAAGGGGGAAACATGGCTTCTGAACAAAAGCCTATATGGGCTAAAGCAGTCAGGGAAAAGGTGGTATGAATGCCTAGCCAAAATCCTCAGATCAATGGGTTTCTCCACCACATCAGCAAACAACTGTTTCTTCATCAGGAGAAAAGGTGACTCCATTGAATATGTCCTTGTTTACGTGGATGACATATTATACATTGGTAACCAGACATGCAAATGTGATAACTTTGCTGATGAACTAGGGAAACACTTCTCCCTGAAAACATTAGGAAAGGTAGACAAGTACCTAGGAGTACAAATCACCAAAACTGACAAAGGTTTCCAGCTATCACAAAAGGAGAAAATCCTAGAGCTCCTACATAAATGTAACATGTTTGATGCCAAGCCCAGTGAAACTCCAATGCAACCAGACTTCTTGAAGAACATGTATAACAAAGCGGAAACATTCAACGATAACACTCTTTACAGGTCCACCATAGGCTCACTACTGTATATTGCAAACTGGACAAGGCCCGATATCGCTTTACCCGTCAACCTCCTATCCAGGCATGTTGGCAAGCCCACCACATACCACTGGGAAGCCACCAAAAGAATACTCAGATACTTGAAATACAGCTCAAATGCTTGCCTATGTCTGGAGCCAGAAATCTCCAAAGAGCCAACACTGACATGCTACGCTGACGTGACTGGGCAGGGGACGTAAAAAGCAGAAAGAGCACGTCTGGGTACATATTTTTCCTCAATAACAGCCCCATACATTGGTACATGGGCAAACAAAACTTGGTAGCCACATCCACCACTGAAGCTGAATTCATTTGCTTGTCCAAGGCTGCCAACAACTTAACTTGGTTCAATGACTTGCTCTCCAACGTTTGGGCTGAACCTACATACCCAATCATCATCCACGAGGACAATAGAGCAGCCATCAAAATATCTAAGGCAGACGCAGTAGGCCTGAGATCGAGACACATTGACATTAAACACAAGCACATCAGGCAGCTTTCAAGTATTGGGTTCATTGAAACCACACATTGCGAAACCGAGGAGCAACAGCAGACATACTCACCAAGCCACTACAAAACAAACAACACGCTTACTTAATGTCAAAGTTGGGTGTCAACATGTAGTGCTTTCCTCACACAACTAACTCACCCAAAAATCTCAGTCAGGCATTTAGAGGGGGTTTTGTCATGTATAAATGCCTAACCCATATGCCCACACCACGAGGCAAAGACCTGTGAGGGTTAACTCCCACAGCCCCCTTCACCTCTTGACCCCTCCTCACCTTAACTCCGCCTCCAAGGTATATAAGCTCCATCCATGCAGTCCGGAGGGCAGTTCCAGCTGACCACCTGTGATAGATAGACATGTTGTAAATAAATACTTGCTGATTCAACATCTATTTTGTGTGCTGGAGTTATTGGGCCAGATCCTTGAAAATAAGCAACACTAATTGATACTGAACATAACAGGATTCTTTCAACTTTTAGTCCAAATTTCAAATCCTGAAATTATTTTTTACCTGTGCAGAGATAGCCCTAATAATCTGATCTTCAAAATATGAGTGTTCTTCTGTGAAAATTGCTTTCTGCTCTTCAAGCAATTTAAACTGCTCTTTAAGCATTTAATTCCACTAATACTTGTACCAACTCATCTCTTTCAAATGGATCAGATAGTACTTCTCCATAGTGTTTTCCTATCCCATGTTCAGATATTTGTATCTGATAGTCTCATGTGGAAGTTTGAATTTACATTGTCTGATGAAGGTATGGGTAATAAATGAAGTATTGTCTTAGCACAACTTAATTAATGTACCTCCTGAATGATTGTCTTACCCAGTTCAAGATTTCCCGTGGATTCCAGGGTCCTCCGTCACTCCAACTTTAGCATTCCTATCACTCTTAGTGGTATGTGAAGCTAGATTCTTACAATGCTGGGATAGTTAGAAGTGCACAAACATAAACTGGGTTTTTTTGCAAGTAATCAACAGAAAGAAGATGAAAGGGCAAATGGAAAAAATGTGCAGCACAGTAAATCCCTACGTCACCTATGTATAAAACTTTAATGAACCGAGAAAAGGAAACAAATTGCTGTTGTCAGTGTATATTCAAGAATTTTTCCAAGAATGTTTGGAATATGTCTTCCTTTACTTTCAAAGTCTATTTCTGATTCCATATGTCTAAGCACATATTAGTAATGAGAATGACATGGACTTTCATAAAATTGGACATAAATGGATCAATACTTTCCAAACATTCCAACGGGCTGGTGTGTTATGGAGATACAGTCACAAAGATGTCATCTTGAGATGGAGTATGAGGGGAAAGTGAGGAAATGTGTGTTGTAATGCAGAGGTACAAATTCTGCCACTTATGTACTTGTGCTGGAAATTTTGTCATTTTGGCATCATTGTGGTTTGGAGCACAGACACCAATTCATATATACCATTCATCTATCTAGCTTGGTCATGAAAGACATTGCCATTACACTATTATTGTTTTGCTATTACCCATTATGATTTTGTAGTGCAGGGGAGAGGTTAGTCCTCTATTTATCACCCAGGGATTGTGCAGTACAGAAATACTAAGTCAATGTAATGTGGCAAAGAAGAGAGATAGAAAAGCATGTACATGTATTGTTGGGAGCCCATTTTTATTCCCTTCTTTGTTTACATATTTATATGTTGATGTATATCAACATGTTAAAATTGCATATATGTTTTCATGTGCACCAAATATATCAGTGCACCCAAAACGGTCACTTACCTCTGTTCTATTCCCTTCAGCAAACTCTAGAGGTGAACGGTTTGTAATGTTTATGAATGAGGAAATAGAGTATGTGCCCAAAGGGAATATTTCCTTGTTTCCCAATGTAACACTAATTATCGGTCCCATTAAATACACTCTTATCATAAAAAGCCATTTTTGTTTGTTTCAGTGGTCTGTAATCTTAAACTTCTGCATATTTTCTAGAGCTATGTCAAGCCTGTCCAATCTGTCCTAAGGACTGGACCTAAAACCTTGTAAATAATGCAGTTTATTTCTGATTGTTTGGGGGCAATCTGATCCAATTCTTACTTGGTTCACTCATTATTTAGTTTAAAAAGCCCATAAATTGCTTTAATGTTTGTTGATGTTGTTCTTGTTATTACCTATGGAATTGGATGAATTTTTAAGAAGAGTTAGAAGATCATAGGAAGAGAACACAAGCCAAATGTCATAGAATTCTTTAGTGGGGTTTCAAATTGGACATTAATGAAAATCTGAAAAAGTTACAGTCCAAGACAGAATAAATCTGAACCCTTTCTTCACCAAGCAGCCTGATTTAGCTTCACAGTAGGTCTCATTATCCACAACAAACCTCAGTCGCCCTGAACAGGGTTGCAGAACAGATATCAGTGGATACAATAAAAGTGTAGAAACATTGGTATTTCAAAGTCCTTATAAGCATCCCTAATGTTTACCCATGTCGAACACTCCCATTCCCCCACCCCACCCCCAGTTCTGCTGTACTGCCTCTTTGAGCAAAGAATGTTGGAAGTGTATGCTAAGAGTACATATTCCAGCAAGCTCACCACAAGATGTGAAGATCATATCAGCTGTCCAACTAAAGAAACAGGCATCTATACTGAGTTTCAGAAATATAGGAAGATGCTGGGGGTAGATGACAAGGATAAAGGCATCCATTCATACTGCATTGGGAAAGGCAATGATAAACTATGCCTGTATTTTTAACAAAGAACCTATATGGATAAAAAATATAAAATGATTAACAGTATTGTGTCTGGTGATTGGCCCTTCAAACCATTGAAGAAATGCTAAGGAACTTTCAGAGTAAGAATGTTTATGAGTAATGGCTAGATTAAAGTTAATAGCTAGTTTAGTTGCTGATGTTGCCATATAGGAAAAGAAAATCTGAAGCGGCAAGGACAGAATTACAAAATTACAGAATTACAGATGGACTGTGAAAACTAAAAATGTTGGATATATCTAGATAATCCATGACCATTGGGTCATCATTTCAGAGCTACTTCCTCACCTAAACAGAGAAACAAAATGGGTGGAACAGGAGCAATTTCTGACTTCCTGACCGTTTCTCCATTGAGTTTCCTTGTGGCAATCTGACATGGAGCATCATAAATGTCCCTTCCCTTCCCCAAGTATGTGGCTGCTGCTGATGGAGGGAGGGAGGGAATAACGTGTTGTGAGGCTGGCTGAGAAATTATCATGGAACATTGAAAATGATGATCATGTGACCATAGCAGCTGCTCAGCAGCCCAGCAGCAGCCAGTAGCATAGAAGCAGCCACAACTTTTGCAAATGTCATATTTTGGGATTCATGGGTCCTGGATTTTGGATACATTCTGTGTATTAGCCCATTTAAGGTACCTTAGTTCAAAAATTGTTGCTCTATGGTGCACAATTTCGCCTAATCATAACAGTCACAACAACAATGAGAGTTTTAGTTGTATATACAACTAAAATTGTAAACTAAGTTGTATGAGCCTGTTGGTGCAGCAGACTAAACTACTGTTAAAAGTAGCATTTAGCTGCCAGCTGCCTGCAATTACTGCGAGTTCAATTCTCACCAGGCTCAAGGTTGACTCAGCCTTCCATCCTTTCAAGGTAGGTAAAATGAGGACCCGGTTTGTGGGGGCAATAAGCTCACTTTGTATAAAATAGAACACCACTTGGGGGGGCCAAAAAAGCCCTACTAAGCAGGTATATACAAAAGTATGAAGGCTATTGCTTAATGCATTGTAAGCCGCCCTGAGTCTCCGGAGAAGGGCAGCATATTAATCAAACTAATAAAATAAATAAATAAATAAATAAATAAATAAATAAATAAATAAATAAATAAATAAATAAATAAATATATATATATATATATATATATATATAGATATGAAAATGGAACATTGGGGGAATATGTGGTTGAAATGGCTTAAATGTATATTATTATATAATTTAAGAGAGATCCCCCCCTCCAAATAATTTACTTTTGGTATGTGATTCCAGAAAAAGTGTCCCGAATATATAAAAGTACCTCAAATCTATGCTGGAGATGTGGACAATATGAAGGATCACTTTAGCATGCCCAATGAATAAAGCCAGGAAGTTTTGGTTTCAAATGCATATAGTGATATAAAGGATTTTAAAGATCAACATTCAACTGAAACCATAAGTTTTTTGTGGCACTAGTGGATAGACAATTACAAAAAAGTAATGGAAAATTTCTTTTGTACATGATAACTGCTGTGAGACTATATATTATAATACAAAAATGCAAAGATTCTGAAGTATCCACAATATAGTTGATGAAATTGGCAGAATTGGCAGAGATGGCAAAGTTGACTTGTTTGACAAGGGAAAAGACAAGAACCAGATTTATTAGCAATTAGAAACCCTTTAGGAGTTTTTGTGATGGAAGAAAACAAGAAAAAAAAAGAAATATTTTTTTCTTAATTTCTTTATTTTTCTACATTATTTTTCTCTTTATTTCTTTTCTAAAATTTGTATTGTTTGTATCTTGCAAAAATTCTTTAATACAATTTATTTTAAAAAGAAAGAAAATGACTTTATGGCACATAATCAATAATGAAACAATAAAAACAAAAATTACATAATTCTATGTTGAGAACATTTCATAGCAAGTAGCAGCCTGACTGCTGTGAACCCTTGTTTAAAAAATGGTACTTGTTTTATTTCTGTTGTTAAATTTCATCTATTTATTTGTAAATAAATATATTTCATTTATTTCTATGTAAATGATGGTGCTTTAGCAATAATGTGACCCAAAATAGCATTCATTCATGAGCTTTCCAAATGAAGTAAATTTAAAAGATGTTATCTAACAATGAATCATTTGGTCTCTCATCATATCTGTCTTTGGTGTTTATTTTTTATTTATTTTATTTATTTTCTACCTAGATAAACTGCGGAAGGACAAACTGCCTGAATAGATTATGAACACCTGTACTCCCCTTTTCCCTTGCCCCCAGTACCAGACCAACCCAGCTGTCAATTAAATAGTACCTGCCAATCAAACAGCAGCACTTGGGATGTTAAGGAAGGACAGAGAAGTTGAAGGATCTATTTTGGATGAAGAGGCTGAATAAATGCAGCCAAAGCTCAGGAATCAAAGTAAAGAATTAGAAGAGATGGGTGACCAACAAATTAAAAAAAATAAAATTAAGTAAAATAAAATAACTACAATAATAAAATAAAACCTCTTTCTCCTAAGAAAGAGGCGATAGGAAGGAGGCAGCATCTTAGAAAACTGGGGTGAGAGAGAGATTTTTTCCCCTTCCCTCTGACATGTGTGAGGGAAAAGTTCTTCCAGCCATTTCCCTTAGATGGAGCCAAGAAATGGAATAGGAGAAGAGTCACGAAGCCCACCCAGGAATAAAAGACATTTATAGAACAGACCTAAAACTAAACTAAAAAGATTAAAAAAATCAGACTGAAATCTATAAAATCATTTTCTACAGGCAGTGATCATAGGAATAAAGAGGGTTTAAGACAAAAGAGAAATAGAGGTCAGAAATAAACAAATATATAGGAGATACAGAATAGAAAGATATGAAGAGATAATGAAACTGGATTTTAAAGAATTTATTGTCAAAAGCCTATAGAGAATAATTTTACCTCACATGGTTGTACTGTGGGGAAAATAGGAGGAGGAAGGTATGTTGGATATGTTCGCTGCCTTGAGATTTTATTGTCCCCTTGCAAAGGTTGCTTCTTCCTGAATTGCTTTTCCCTGCCTTGTCCCACTTCCCTAAGAGGTGCCAATCCTTTAATAAACTAAACAAGTTAACAACCTCAGATCTGGACCTTAATTAGTTTATTAGAACCCTCTGGTTACATCTACTGCTAGAAACTGACTAGATTTTAATCAGTTTCACACTGAGGGTTTTTATTGTTCTAAATGAACCATTGATCAGAAAATGAATTTTTACTACTGTTTATTACTGTCGTATTTTGAGTGGTTGCTATCAAGGCAGTTGCTAAATAAAGACTACCTCTGATAATATGATATTGATTTCTAAACAGTTGTAGGCATTTATTATCTATAATTCTTTTTTCGGGAAGGGTAAGCTTTTCTTTTGTGAAATAAAAGTCTCCCTTCAGCCATTGAAATATGATACTCTGAGCTAAATTACCTTTTATCCATTTTTTAACTGTCTTCTATATCCAATCCATATATATTATGCAGTATTAATTTTATTCATAATTAATGCTTTATTGTTGGTATATATTATTCATTGATTAGGTATTTCTATGTCAAGAAAGATATATTTCATAACATGGGCAAATTATTCCTTCTTGAAATACTGTAGCAAAATATATATAAAGAGCAGCATTTTGCTCTATGCCCTTCAATGCTATTAATTTGTCATTCCCATGCCTTTCTTGGCTTAAAAGATTGCTCACCTCTTCATAAAATAACCAACCACAAATAATAAATTGCGTCATAAATAGTTAGATATAAAATATTATAAAATAACTAATAAAAGCCTACTCTATTTTTTTTTATATATTCTTTCCAAGCTAGTAGGATGATGGAGGAAAATTATCTGCCTACCCATTTGTCATTAACAGAATAAAGCTCCCCAAACAGAATACAATTGGATAAAATTTTGATTGTGGACAGCAGCTGGCAAAAGGAATATTGCATTTGAAAATGAACTAGTTCAGGCTTGAGCTGTGGAGACAATACTATCTCAAAAAAAAAAAAAAAAAAAAGTTTCCCCCAGGTAATTGGGCAACAACTGGGGATGTTTGTTATTGCTTCCTTCTAAGACCCATTTCTTCCTCCCACCTAGCCACATGATCAATAACCAAACTAGCATTTATTGGAAAGAATTCCAGAAATGATGCTCTGCAGGCTTTCCTTGTTTTCAATCTTCTGGTATCTTGTTCAGATAAGGCACATGTAACTTTTTTTGCAGCAACAGCAAACTTTGCAACTTAGTTCCTGATTAGGGAATTGGTGTCTGACTGGAAACAGTTAACCAACCAACTCCTTTGTTAAAGATTGTTCCACTGCAAGATAGCAGGAGGTAATTATATATTTCTAGGAAAAGCTGGGTCTCAGAAATAAAGCACAAGAAATATTTTCAGTTTTCATGCTTCTAAAAATACATAAATGAATTCCAAGCAACGGTGAAATCCTCCCAGTTCTATCCAGTTCGCTGAACCGATAGCGGCGGCGGGAGGCTCCGCCCACCTGCCGGGATGTCATTATGTCCCTTTTTTACCATCTGTGCATGTGCAGAAGGTTCTGCGCATGTGCAGAAGAGGCACGTGTGAGCATAGCCTGAACCAGTAGCGAAGGTAATTGGATTTCACTGCTGGTTCCAAGTACTTCCATTCAGTATTTGTCTAGAGTCTTGTTTGTTGCTTTAATTTTTAGATACCCTCTCTAATGTGTAAAAGTTTCATTCTCAAAAAACAAAAACGTCTCAAGATTTATTCAGCTGCTTTAAGATATTACAGAATTGATGTTCCCATGTGCTTCAGAGCACTTTTATGAAGATCAAATCCAGAGTGTGGCATAGCCATACTCTAAAGAATATATATTGCATTATTTAAGAAAACAGAAATATTATTATTATATATTCCACACTATATAGATGTTTTTATTCTTTGTGATGGACAAATATACAACATAGTCTTTTTCCCTTCATTTGCCAAATATAAAAACTTTTCATTTTGAATAGGTTCTCATTTATTTATGTTGTTAATAGAACAAATCAGTAATTAGGAATGAATAAAGTACTGAATGGAAAGTTGAGGATTCTTAGCTTTTCAAGAGAAACTGAAATTGTTGCTAATAATTTTGGCGAAAGATAAAAAAGAAAAAAGAGAAATAGATGTCCTAATAGATGAAAAAGGTAAGAGATGTTATAAAAAATTTAGAGAAATGTGAAATTGTTAAAAAGTTTTTTCAAGAATTATATCTCAAAAAAGAAATTGATAATTGTAAATTAAAAAATTTTTTTAGAAAAATATGGTAATAAAATATGATAATAAATATAAAGAAAAAATGGAAAAGGATATTATCTCCGAGGAAATTAAAGATGTGATTCAGAAGCTAAAACTTGGAAAATCTCCAGGTGAGGATGGGTTACCAGCAGAATTTTATAAAGAGTTTAAAGAAACTTTGATCCCAAAACTACAGAAATTGTATAATAAGATATTACATGGAGGTGATATTCCCATGTCCTGGAATAGAACAATTATTTCCTTAATCCCGAAACCAGGTAAAGATTTAGAAAAGATTGAATCCTATCAGCCCATTTCCTTGATTAACCAAGATGCTAAGATATATACTGCAATTGTAGCAAATAGATTGAATAATTTTATAGATAAATATATAAACCACAATCAAGTAGGTTTTGTTAAAGGGCGTTATATGTGTGATTTAGTTAGAAGAGTATTAAATGTTATTGATATTGCTGAGAATAATGGTGATAAGATAGGTATTCTTGCCTTGGATATTTTTAAAGCCTTTGACTCTATACAATGGGATACTATAAAAGAAATGATTTCTGCATTAGGATTTGGTAATAAATTTATTCATATTATTTCTAAATTGTACCAGAGGGGTACGGCAAGAGTGAAGGTAAATGGTATATTTACACAAGATATAAATTTGGAAGCAGGGACGAGACAAGGCTGTCCCCTGTCTCCGACCCTATTTTTATTAGCAATGGAAATTTTAACAACTTTGATTGAAGAGGATTCTGAATTAATAGGTTATAAAGGCATTAAAGTTAATTTATATGCAGATGACACTCTTGTCATTTTAAATAATATTACAAATGATATAAAAAGAGTTTGTTTTTTGTTTTTTTTTTAATTTGATTTATATGCCGCCCTTCTCCAAAGACTCAAGGCGGCTTACAATGTGCTCAGCAATAGCCTTCATCCTTGAAGTTCAAATACATCCTTGAGTTCAAATACATCTGGAAGAATTTGCTGAGCACATTGTAAGCCGCCCTGAGTCTTCGGAGAAGGGCGGCATATAAATCAAATTAAAAAAAAAAAATTTGAAGATTGATAGGGAAAATAAATTAGAAAAATTACAAAATCAATTTGGAATTAGGATAAAGGATAATTTAAGATATTTAGGTATTATACTTTCACTTAAAATTAAAAATTTAAAGAAACTAAATTATGACATAGTAATAAAAGAAATTGAAGAGAAAATTGGGAAATATAAAAAACTAAAGTTATCTTGGTTTGGTAGAGTAGCTATATGTAAAATTATGTTACTTCCTAAATTTAACTTTTTATTCGAGATGCTTCCGATTTTTTTAACTGAGAAGGACATTGAAGTATATCAAAAAAAATTAGATAAATTTTGTAATGGGGATAAAAAATCAAGATTGATTAAGAAAATGTGGTATCAGAACCAAAAACAAGGTGGTATAGGAATTCCAAAATTATTAAACTATTATAGAGCATTTAATATAAGAACAGTAGTAAAAATTTTAAAAGGAGATGTTGAACTTTGGGGTAGTTTGGAAATGAAGGAAATAAAGAAGTTTGGTTATGAATGATTTTTGGAAAATTTTAAAGGTAAGGTTAAAATTTGTAATTATTGGTTGAATAGTTTGACTAAAAATTGGAACAGAGTAGCAAAAAAATTAATACCAGACGTATTGTATTTAGGTAAACTGAAAGAGAATTACCCAATGAAATTAAATAGTAACAGAGAGAGGATTATAATAGAAGAGAAAGTGGAAACAATTAGTGAATGGTTGAAATTTACAGAAAATGAAACGAGGAAAGAGGAAATTTATGGAAAATTAAACATTAATTGGTTCGAAAGAATTCAAATGAATAAATGGAATAGGAAATGTAAAGAAAAGAATGATGAGAGTAGAAAGGAAACGGAATTTGAAAACTTGACATCTCGAATAATAAAAGATGAAATTGGGCCAAAGGGATTAGTTAGCAAAATTTATAAAATTATTGACTTTGATAATAATTCACAAATGGTAAAGAAAGAGAATTGGGTAAAAGAACTGGGTATTGAAATTTCTAATCAAAATTGGAATATGAACTGGGTTAGCAGAATAATGAGGACATTATCAATAAGGATTAAAGAACATAATTACAAAACTATTTGGAAGTGGTATCTGACCCCAATAAGACTTTTTCAAATGGATAATAAAGTGGATAAAATGTGTTGGAGATGTAAAGTGGAACTTGGGACATATGCTCATATGTGGTGTAAATGTAATGGGGTTGAACTTTTTTGGTCTAAGATAGAAAATGAAATATTTGAAATGATTAAGAAGAGGGTCAAATTGAAATCGGAAACCATATTATTATTAATATTGACTGAAACAACATTAACATCTAGAGAAAGAGAATTGGTGAGGATTTTGGTTATAATGGGGAGAATTATAATTGCTAGATATTGGAAATTAAATGTTGACTTAAAATTAGAAGAATGGTATAATGAAACATGGAAATTTGCATTAAATGATAAATTGACTTGTGATATTAAAATTAGAAGTGGTATATACAAAGAGAATGTTTTTTGGAACACTTGGCAACCATTTGTGGACTTTGCACTTGGGAGATTGGATGAATCGGCGCCAGTACCTTATCAAAGAGATTTTTGGAAGAATTGAAGACTTTAATTTCCTAAAATTTCCTTTCCATTTGTATAGCACGTTGGGGGGAAAAAATTTTCTTTTTTTATTATTGATTTTTGTATTGTTTTTTTCCCTGTTACTCTTTAACAATAAAAATACAATAAAAAACTAAAAAAAGAAAAAGAAAAACTGAAATTGTGTTGCAGGGAGGAAGTTTACCTTGATAGCTAGCACTTCTCTCTTTTAAGCTATAGAAGTGCTTTGGTCACATCCTAAGCAGGGGTGGGTTCTACTTACCTTTACTACCAGTTTGCAATGGGGGCGCGCGCGCGTGCTCGCTTCGCTCACGCGCATTCTTCTGCACATGCACAGAAGCGTTTTGATGACGTCGAGGTGGTGGGCGGAGCTCCCTCTGGTTTTACTACCAGTTCTATAGAACTGGTCCGAACTGGGGGCAACCCACCACTGATCCTAAGGTACTAGAAGCATAGGTAAAAATGTTTTTAATAGCCACTTTTTCTAATTTCTAGCTCGTGCTCTTTTCCGAAATTAGATTTGATTTTTTCTTCAGATGACATGCTTATTGGTAATTAGAATAGGAGAGTACACTTGGCCTCCTTAGTTGGGGGTGAAGCGCATGTGCGGGGGCACACATGCACAATGCGGGGTGCATGCATAGGGAGGAGCATGGGGGGTTGTGTGTGCAAGAGATTCTTGTTGCATTATGGGTGTTGGCATGTGCACACACACTTCTGGCACGCAATGAGAAAAAAGTTCACAGTCACTGTCCTAGCTTGTCCCCATGTTAGGAGTCTCAAGGACTTAGTTAAGGGCACTGGATAACAGGAAGTTTTGTTTCTTATTGTCTCAAGGCCAAATATGGGAAAACAATACTCTAGTATTGTTCATATTAAAAAGAACTTGAAAATCAGTGAATAAAAATATGGCAAATAAAGTACAGTTTATCAATATAGTTGATAAAAATAATTTCGGCTCATAAATGTATAAAGTTTGTCAAAGAAATTGGTCCTTGTGTTTAGTTTTTTGCAGTTAGGTCCATTAGACACTGTATCTCTAATGATATCAGAACAAATATAGCTTAAATATTTAAGAATTAGAAGAGAAACCATTTACTGGAAAACTATTGTGACCTTTCCTTCCAGCCATTAAAGTGTTTGGAGGAAAAAGCAGATGCAACATTTGAGAAGGGAGCTGATCAGCAGATAAAAACAGATCATGTTGAAGAGCAAGTCCTGCAGCTAAGGGTTATGCATGTAAATGACCTCTGTCTTGCAATTTTATTAAAGAAATACTTAAAATGGCAGATGATGCTTAAAAAGTACAACTTATAACCCTAAAATATTTATCTGACTATAAATCCTATCATGATTAAATCAACCTCCTCCAACCTATCTGGTATGAATTATGGCCACAGTTAAACATTGCCGTCATTATGGATTGTGAGGGTGTCAGGTTGGAGAAGTCCAAACTAAATTGAAAGCACTCACTTTTTGCTTTCTTTCTCAACATTAATAATATGTAAATTGTAAATAACATGATATGTTCAGAATAGTAAAGTATTTTTAGTAATATTTGAAAATAGGTAGCAGGGATGGGTTCTACTTACCTTTACTATCTGTTTACAACATGCCCGTGCTTCTTTGCATGCGCAGATCTACTTTGATGACGTCCAGGTCAGTGGGCGGAGTCTCCCGCTGGTTTTATTACCAATTCTTGTGAACCAGTCCGAACCGGGGGCAACCCACCACTGATAGGTAGGCATTTGAGGAAAGAAAACTCAGAACCAGGAGAAGGACTTCAGAAATGATCATCAGGTTATTCTTCACGCTGCCTATTGGAATGAATAGAGAGACTACAATTCACCAGCTGTAATTTTGGGTACAAGTCTTAAGTCCCTTCTTCAGCATTGTCAGAATTTCAAACAGTTGCTAAATGGATGATTGTAAGTCAAGGGCTACCTGTCATCTTTTAAAATAAAAATGAACAAAGTAACATTTTAAACTAAGGGAAATATGGCCCCACTGACTTTTGGAGTGTGGTTCTCAACACGATACATCAAACCTACTGTAGCTCTTAGGCTATGTACTTGCCTCTGATTTATGTAGGAAAAAGTCATGGTTGGTCTGATATCAGGGAACATTATTCTTTCAGATGACATTTTCTCCTTCTTCTGACTCCCTCTGTGAGAGTGATGTGTGTGTGTGTTTGTGTGTGTCATGTTTTATGATGGTTGAAAGTATTTTACAGGCCATAAAGCACCTTTTCAAACTCTGTCATAACTTTGAACTGTCACTAAATGACCAGTCATAAATCAAGGATTAACTTTATATTATATGGTGCCTAAAAATTATCATTATGGGTGTTTCCAATTATTTACTGTTTTTTCATATAATTAATTCATAATTGGATTCCCAGAGTGGTGCTTTTTCATTAATTTAATCATTTTTTATTTAGCGGGTACTACCTTCTGCTTCTTTCTGTTAAAAAGGATAATCTTATTATAAATTCAGCTTTATTTATTTCAGATTTTTTTCCCCTTAGGCACTGGATATAAAATCCTGTGATTTTCTTTGAAATGCTATAGGTGTAATTTTTGAAGTTGCTAATGCATCCAATTTTCAGGTGATACCTGTAAGTATCCCTTTAAGTTAACTATTCATATTTTTGATTAAATAAACAGACAAAAAAAGTTTATCTGTTTTAGATAATAGTAAGAAACTACCCTCAGGTTACTTTGAAATGATACATCAATGAAAATTTTATTACATGGGAATCAAAATATGAAACTGATTCTATAGAATGCTGTCTACATAATATAACAGAGACAAGGAAGCATTGATTTGAATTTCGTTATCGGAGTCACTGAAAATATTTTTGAAAAAGCTGCCAAATTGTTTTTTAATTACATATTTTTAAAAGATTCTTAAATGTTGAGCTTTAATTAATTTTATTTTAATTTCATTAGAATGAAATAAATCTTAGGTTTCATCCTTGTTCTATCCAATCTAAAATTGGGATTGAAGGGCTGTTATACCACTGAAAGATCAAAAACAATAGTTAGCCTGAAAAAGTTTATTCATTTGTGAATCAAATGCTCTAGATGAAATCAAAATTCAAAGATCTGTAGAAGTAATAGTAATGATGGTGATGCTGATATTTGTACAGAACCAGTCACTTATTGTATATTTTTTTAATTTTTTTTTATTTATTTAAAAATACAAACAAGAGAAAACGAGTAACAACAAAACATACAAAACATGTAAACAAAGAATTTGAATATACATTTTGTCAAGGTTATCGCAACTGTAATGTATGTTCTTATTTGTGTTTTTGACTCCTCCTTGTTTGGTCTTTCTCTTATATCTATCTTTATAGTTCACTGTTAGCCTGCGTTAGTGATTTAT
Source organism: Arizona elegans (assembly GCA_022577455.1). Classification (NCBI taxonomy): domain Eukaryota; kingdom Metazoa; phylum Chordata; class Lepidosauria; order Squamata; family Colubridae; genus Arizona; species Arizona elegans. The sequence continues at coordinate 59,991,299 of JAKOOJ010000003.1, forward strand.
GTTTCTGTTCCTATAACTCCAATTACTCCCTAGTCTTTTTCCCTTTTCTATTTTCCAACCAAGTGTACCACTTTTCCCATACTAGATAGTAATCGTGTTCCTCTTTATCTTGTAGTTCCTTTGTAAGTCTGTCCATTTCTGCACATTCCATGATTTTACTAATTACTCTATCTTCTGTTGGTGTGTCACTACTCTTCCAATTTTGCGCAAAGATTATTCATGCTGCTGTTGTTATATTAAGGTATACAAATACAGAGATGAAAAACTGATGCAAACTAAGAATATAAAAAGTAAAAAAGAAAAATAATACTTGCACAGAAAAAAAAATGAAAAGAAAAATAAAAAATTACATAAAGAATTGACTCCCTCAAGATAAGTACAGACCAGTAACTTATCACATTCTCTAGTATTTCAGTTAAAAAAAATTTCTTCATTCTATATTTCATCTCTTATCAATAAACAAATTATAAAATAGTCCTATTCAGAAAACGCCATTAAAATTTTCCACAAATAATAACCTATATACTTAATCAAATCAGTTTTATATTCCTTTTGTGCTTTTAACATAATTACATATCAGTTTCTCAAAAAAACAAAAAACAACCCAGCAAAAAAATATTTCTGTATCTTATTTCTCATCTATACCCTTTAGAGCAAGGGTGTCAAACTCACGGCCTGCAGGCCGGATGTGTTACGTGCTGGCCACACCCACCTTGGTTTAGTGAAAGGAAAAAAGTTGTGATATGTCACATGATGGCATGATGCTGTGAGTTTGACACCCCTGCTTTAGAGCCTTATTATTTGGTCCCAGTAAAAATAATGTTCATTAAGAACTATGGTACCAAAAACAATATATAGCTTAACCTTGTCAAATAAATCCTTTTTGTATTCCTTCCATTCACTTTTAAGAACCTTGATCTTTAATCCCTTCAAATAGTGTCCTAAAAATTGGTTTAGTTTCAGGAGCTGTAAGCCATAATCATCAAAATTATGACAAATCAAGGCTTGAACTATCTCGCTTTGCATGTAATGAGTCTATTTCATATATTAGTTTCACCTTTTAAGTTGCATTACTGAAATAAATGAACTTTTGCACGATATTCTAATTTTTCGAGTTTCACCTGTATATGTTGCAGGAAACAATTAGCAAGTTTCTACTAATTCTAGTATTTCAGTATATCTATCTCCTTACAATTGGACTGGACTTTCTTGGCAAGAAGAATGTTGTGTTGTCAAGGAGAATTATTCAACAATGGATCTTGCAGAGATATTTATAACAGAGATTTATAACAAAATATTTAAAATCTAAGGAAAGGTTTCATTATTAAGAACCAAATAAGGGTATTTGATCCTGGACTCAGAGATAATGATTGAGATGATTTGCGGAAAATAAGAAATCATGTAGACTTTCTACGAGTAAATTACAATAAGAGACTGTTAACAGTGCTTTGAACTTTAACTTTGCTGTTATTTAACCTGTTAGCTATTTTTTCTTTCATTAATGTATGACATGTCAAGCTTATAAATTTTGGGCCTGTTTTGCAAGGGAGAAGCTATGGTTGGAATAGGTTTGTTAGTGTTCAACTGGGGGGAGGATAACATGTGTTTTTGTTCTTTGTTTTAGAAATTCACATTTTTTAAGGTTTTTATCTAATTTTGTTTTGTCTGTGTTTAATTTTTTTTCTTTTGTATTTTAATCTTTAAATAAAAGAAAAAACGTTAAAAAAAGAAATTCTTTCACAAATTTAAGATGTTTCTTTTGTTAATCCAAGATAAGAAAGCTGTCCAAATCATTCTTCTGATTTATTATTTGTATGTCCCTTTAATTATTATGACATCAGCCAGTTTTATTTGTAAATCCAATGTAACATTGTTTTCCATATCATTCTTGTTACCTGACATTGTTTTTGTTCTATTTTTATTTTATTCAAGTTAAAATACAAAATTCCAATTATTTTAAAAGCAAACAAAGAAAATATACAAAACAACAGTGAAACATTAAAAAGTGCATTAAAAAGGAAAAAAGATCTAAGACATATACACATACAGTATTATCCCACCAGCTGAATAGTGATAATGCATTATTACATTATTAGTTTTCCACGCCTTGTAAAACAGGCACCAATATTTTTAAAACTATTAAATCTATTAGTAAATTATTAACCTGCCATCTATATATTATATTATATTAATGACAAAATAGTTAACAACAATAATAATAAAAAGGCAAGATTAAAATTGTAAAATCCTTGTTAATAAACTATTGTTGTAATCAACTCTTAGAAAATTTACCATGCCATTTTATCAATCCCAAATCATCCCAAGAGTTAATATCCTTAATCAAATATCCATGTTTGTTTCTTAATATCATCTCTTATCAATTGTTGTCTGGTTAAATATAATAAATTCAATCTCCAAAGTCAGTTTATCTTTCCCAAAATATCCAGATGAAATTGTTTTCCAGTTAAGTGTGATAAATCCATTCCCAATCTTTTTCATCTTCCTAGGGAAAACCAATTTATCCCTTCTTCAACTTAGTCAGGTTTCTGCTGTTGTAAAAGAATGCAGGCTTCAACTTCAGGGAGGTGTGCGCAATCAACTCAGTTCTAAGTCTGTACAGGCCGTATTTCTTTCCAGCAAATCTGTTGCTTTCAAATCACATTCCCTTTGTGAATCTAATTTATCCAGAGCTACATGCATCTGGATTTTTCTGCAGCCATTATCTTTTCATCAAATAATAATGGCTTTAAAAGCTTTAAAAAAAGCTTTCAACTAAGGGACTCCATGTTACCACACAGAGTCTCTTTTTCAGCTATCAGTCACAGTTGCTTGTCTGTAGTCTGATACACTGTTGCTCTGTATAATTTAGCAATGATAGATAAGAGGAAACAGAGAATGTTGAAGTGAAGAAATAGATAAAGAAGCAGGGAAGATAGTTTCTGAATATGTGGATTCAAAGTTAAAAGATTTTTTTAAAAAAAAGCTCCAAATGTTTCCAAATTAATAAAATGCAAAAACCCTGTTTGTGAGAGTCTAATATAGATGTAAGTCAAATGAAAGCACTTTCATTATCCACGTTTCCTTATGGAAAAGCAAAAGTTATTACAAACAACAGCATAAATCAAAGGGAAAAAGAGAACAAAATCCATCAGGGAGTTAAATCAGCATTCAGCCAGCCAGTCAACTTTTAAAGATAAAAAGAAATTGAAACAAAAGTTTCAAAAAGTGAAGTTAAAACTCAGTGATAGTTAAGAAAACAAATTGCCAAGAGGAAGATGGATAACCAGTAATTTTCTGACTACTGCCATAGGAAACTGAAATCTTCAAGTTTCCCACTTCCAGGTGGGTACTCAGCTGTCCAAAAGCTATTTTAGGTCATTGGGCAATGGTGTTGCCATGGTTAGAATGCAGCATTGCAGGCTAATTCTGCTGACTTCCAGCAGTTTGATGATCACAGGCTCAAGGTTGACTCAGCCTTCCATCCTTCCAAGGTAAAATGAGGATCCAGGTGGTTGGAGGTAATATGCTGACTCTGTAAACTGCTTAGAGAGGGCTGTAAAGCACTGTGAAACAGTATATAAATCTAAGTGCTATTGCTATTCCTAAGTGTTCCCATTCAAATCCAGGGAGCAAAACTCCATCTTTGGCAGAAAAAATCAGCAGAAAAAAGAAAAAATCCTACTGTTCAGCAACCGTCTTGGGGAGAGGTCTTGTAACTTGACATTTTAAAATCCATGTTACATCTACATACAAATTAGCTACAGTCTGTTTTATTTACTAAAAGTTGTCCTTTTCCATAATTTATTTTGAATCCCATTTTTATGACAGCAGGCATTCTTATGAGTAATTTCTGAGTGCATTGTCCCCAAATATCCTTCAAGTCTCCCACAACCAAATAATACTGCTCCATTCTGAATTAATGGGTATCTTCTTCTATAGTTATAATCTCTAGTTGTCTTGTTCCCTCTAGTCAACCATCAAATTCCTTTTTTTAACATGGTGGGGTTTTTCCTAATCAAGAACACCTTCCAACAGGAAGATTTCTTACAGTTAGTTTCAAAATCTCTCTATATATATGTTTTCGTAAAATTTTAAATAACCCACAGGAAATATTCTTATCATTGATTTTGAAACATTATATAACTTTTTCTGCTACTTAATTCAAAACTTTCTGATACTTTTAGAACCTTAAATTTAGCAATAGAAATGTGGGTGTGGGTAGGAGAAAATTGGAACAGTCATTTATTTCTGTTGCTCATTTAAATTTCACGTTTGATAGCCTGTAAGTAGCGATACTTCCCTTTCTTCCTACAGCATGAATACAAAGCCTCTAAGTCTATCTCTTCAGGGTCTATTATCAATTCAAAAGTAAAATGTTGAAGCAGAATAGTAAAATACAGGAAGAGCTCCATATCAGCCAATGCCTCTCCTGGACATGCTCTCTTCCCTGTATAAAAAAAACCAAAGAAGATAATTAGTTAATTGTCAATTAGTTGGTCAATTCTTGAGATGGGCAGCTATACATATCAAATCAATCAATAAATACCTGATGCCTTTATGCTAGACAGAAAGTAAGGCATAGTCTCACATTAGCACTTGAAAGTGAAAATCAGAATACCAAAAAGAGCACATTGTAGTCTGAGCGCTGAGAAAATATCATAGCCATTCCCAAATATCTGGCTTTTGAAATGGCTACCATTCAATGTTTAATTTGCTTTTAAAATAAAAAATGCCTTTAGACCATTAATCAACAACATCTGCCTATCCCAGGTTCTTGGAAAGGACTCAATAGGTAAATAAAAATGCCAAATCCAATCTAAAAATGTGGCTGACTTTGCAACGAGTCATAATAATACTGAGTTCTAGAGAGAACATACTGGCCTACAACGAAGACCAAATGAAGACTAGAAAAAAGACATGGCAAGGCAAAGTACTACATGGAAGTACATTAAAAAAATTCAGGGAGGTAGATGAGAAGATCTTGCAATGCCTATGAGCAGAAAAATTAAGGAAGTGACAGAGGGGCAAATTCTGCCTGCACAAGATGAAGCCTTAAGAACAAATGCACACAAGGTCAGAATTGAGAAGACAAACAGCAAATGGCATCTCTGCAAACAAGCTGAAGACACAGTGGACCACCTGGGTGGCTGCTACAAGAAGATTCACAGATTGACTACAAATAACAGTATGACAAAGTAACAAAAATTGTGCATTAGAAGATCTGCTAGAAATCTCATTTGCCTGCAAGTAAGAGCTGATGGGACCATAAAATAGAGAAAATAATAGAAAATGAAGAAGCTAAAGTGCTCTGGGACTTTAGAATTCAAACCAACAAGCACCTACTACATAACACCCCAGACTTAACAATTGTCAATAAGAAAAACAAAAATGTCCAGATAATGGATATGGCAATACAGGTAGTCATTGACTTACAATCACAACTGAGCCCAATTTTCTGTTGTTAAGTGAGATAGTTGTTAAGTGTGATTTGCCCCCTTTTACGATCTTTCTTGCCCCAGTTGTTAAGTGAATAGCTGCAGTTGTTAAGTTAGTGACACAGTGAATATGGCTTCTCCATTGGCTTTGCTTGTCAGAAAGTTGCAAAAGGTGATCACATGATCCCAGAGACGTGCAACTGTCGTAAATATAAATCAGTTGCCAAGTGTCCGAATTTGGGTCATGTGACCTCAGGGATGCTAAAATGGTTGTAAGTGTGAAAAATGATCATAAGTCACTTTTTTCAGTGCTGTTGTAACTTCGATTGGTCAATAAATGAACTGTTGTAAATCAAGGACTACCTGTACCTGGAGACAGTAAAATAGAAGAGAAAGTACTGGAGAACATAAGAAAATACAAAGACTGGCAAAAAGATATATGACTGTGGCAAAAGAAAGCAAAGATGGTACCAAAAGTAATAGCTACCTTGGGTGCAATCCCAAAATAAGTGCAGCGCAACCTGAATTACCATCAGCCCTGAGCATTTATTGGGAACAGCTTGCATATGGCGACAATACCTTTAACATCATGAAAAAACAATATCTGGCTATCCCAGTTTTTTGAGAATGACTCAGTAGTTGGATCTATTCTCTCAATGATTTGATGCACATCTTGAAACTAATGCAGATATTGGCAAGGGCAGCAGGATTCATCCAGCATCCATGAGCAGAGGTGAGGTAACAGTTCAGCAGCCTTACAGGTAACTGACCAACCTTGAAAATCCCCAATCATTAAATCAGCTATAGCCCCTCTGTTACCTGCAGAGAAAGGCAAGTAGGCATCCTTCTTTTGGAATTCACCATTCTTATCCAAGAAATGAGCTGGATGAAAATTTTCAGGATCCTCCCAGCAGAGAGGATCAAAATGCATTGAAACCAACAATGGAAGAACAGCTGTGCCCTTTAAGGAGACAAAACAATACAGAGAGGAAAGGTGGATTTCCACACACACACACACCCATAAAGAAATAGACTGTTCTTAATTCCTTCAAAAATGAGTCTCCTTGAAAGGTGTATGCAATTTACAAGCTTTCTCCATACCTGATGTTTGCATATTACTCCTTTTCTCCAACAAAATAAAAACCTTATTTTGAATTATTTAAAAAATGCCCTCTAGTAGTGTTAATACTGTACTACCTTGGCACATTAGCACCATTTTTATTTAGAGGCTTTGATATATTTGTATATGGTGCTCTTTATCCAGAATGAGGTTGGGGGATTAAAACACCCTAAAGATTACAGAAGATTACAATGGATGCCTACTTAGCTCATTACAGTTGTTCATCGATAATGTCGAATGGTGGCCTTCACCATTCTCTAGTAGATCTTCCTTTCAGCTTGGTTTTTTTTCTTGCAGATATTTTATTACCAGATTAATAATGTCATCAGTGCTCCTATGGATTTGGGAAGATTTTTTTTTTTTGCTTGATTGTTTTGCTTATTTAAGTATTATTTAAAGGGTGTGTATTTGGGAGAATTTTGTTCCTGTAAATTAAGGTAGAAATAAAATAAAAAGGCAGAATATGTAGCCTCATCACAATGTCATCAAGATGTCCTCCTATTTTTTCTCACTTTACTTTTTTTCTAGACCAGTTTAGAGGGCAGGCAGCATGTAACTCAAGATAGAGTTCTCTATATTCTCTATATTAATTTGAATACCCAATTCAACTGAATAGATGTTTGGGTCAGATGGATCACTGTTTAAATGAAAGGGAAACAGCTAAATTCCAAATAAATCAAACTGGTCCCTTTTCTGTCCTGTATCATCAACTCTTCCCCAGAATCCTACCAGTTATGCAGCTATTGTAATGCAGAAATTTCTTTTTTATCTCTTCTTCATGGAATCTCCTCTCCATCTCCAATTTACAAGCTGAGCTTTTAAAATCTTGCAAGCACTTCATTTGTAAACATTCTTTTCCCTGATACCTCCTTCCATGATCCTTTTCATTCTGCCAAGCAACAGCCACAAGGCTTCACTTCCCTTAATGCTCAAAGGGCATTTGCTATCTCATGATTCAACAGCATCCAGATTAATCTTGCAATGAATGTTTTGCTGGCCACAACTAGCAACCTGCCACAGTATTGTGTTCTTTCAGATGGTACTAAGAAGCCTAATACATAAGTAACAGATAGGTATAATTTCCCTTGTTGATGCTGCAACCTTCTTTGCTAGCAAGAGGAAGAGAGAAGGTTTTCCAGGGACAGTACTAAAAGGACAGGGACATTTTTAACCCTCTCCTCCCTTTTTAAGAATTGAAAAATGAGTAAGAGTCCTCTGATAGAAACACTTCTATTTCTATATTTCCACAGAACAGTTTCTTAAGGGGTGAGTTTGTTTGTTTACAAAGGCCACTATTCCTAGGAGGCCACTATCGAATGCATATTTTACTGCAGTTTTTGTGGCAGGTTTGGAAGATATCAGTTATTTTGCTTTCTGCTGTCTCAGCAGTACAAATTACTCCCCCTCCTATATATCATCAAAAAATGGGGCACAAGTGCATAATTGGAACATTGTTCTTTATGTATTTGTCTGCGAAATATCCTTGCTATGGTACCTTTTCTAATTTAAGGAGGAAGCAATCAATAAAGTCTCTAGGATTCTCTGGATCCAAGGTCTTCTGGTGAGTGTTCACTTCATTCCTGATGAAGTCACAGACCTTTTTACAGTCTGAGAAGACTTTATTATGAGGGCCAGGAAGGAAGTTCATGATATTTGGCAAAGCGCTGTATGCCTGAAACATAGTGATAGTAACAGTTAGCCATTGTCAGTTTACCTCTTTTGCTTTCACTCAGGGCTGCATAAGATCTGACGATGAGCCCCTCCACTTGTTTGTTGGACCCGTGCCCCTCCTGGCTAGTTTCGGCCAGCAAGGAGATGACACGAGGCTGGCTCAAGGCTTTAGTTAACGCGTCTGTTGTGACTCCAACCCCCGAGCCTGTCTTATTGGAGGGAGAAGACTCTGAAAGTGAAGGAGGGGAGTTGGCAAGGCCTCCCTCTCCAGGACCCTCCTCTCTGGCAATGCCTCAGGTGTCTTCCGAAGGCCAAGAGATAGGCCAGGAGCCAGGCACTTCCGAGCAGCCGCAGTTAGACAGCGACGGAGATAAGTCTTGGCTGGATCCCCGACAGCATCGGAAAGACAAGCGCGCGCAGCAGAGAAGGAGGCATGCCAGAGATTAAGCTGAGTCACTGGACCACACCCCACAGGGGATAAAAGGGGGTGTGGTGGCCATTCAGGCTTTGTGACAAAGGCTTTCAGGCCACAAATTGGAGTGTATGTGTTTTAATGTTTTAATGTTTTAATGTCTTCTTTTAACTTTTGTATGGGATATTGTTGCATTGTTTTATTCTCTGTTGTAAGCCCCCCAGAGTCCCTTGGGAGTGGGGCAGCATAGAAATGCGATAAAATAGATAATAAAATAAATAAATAAGAAAAACTAGTTCTCTTATAAAGTGCCCTCTTAGTTCTATTTTTTTAAAAAAATAAACTATATGATCTGGAGAAGACTCCTGCGAGTCCCTTGGACTGCAAGGCGATCAAACTGGTCAGTCCTAGAGGAGATCAATCCTGACTGCTCTTTAGACGGCCAGATCTTGAAGATGAAACTCAACTACTTTGGCCACCTAATGAGAAGGAAGGCCTCACTGAAGAAGAGCCTAATGCTGGGAAAGATTGAGGGCAAAAGAAGAAGGGGACGACAGAGAACGAGGTGGCTGGACGGAGACACTGAAGCAGTAGGCGTGAGCTTAAATGGATATTAGAGGATGGTAGAGGACAGGAAGGCCTGGAGGAATGTTGTCCATGGGATTGCAATGGGTCAGACACCACTTTGCAACTAACAACAAAAAAAAAATATGCAAGATCAAATAGAAACATTTTCATTTTATTCTACGATGTCTTCAGACCAAATAAGTATAAGTATATGAGCTCATGGACACCAAGTTTATTTAGTTATGATTTTTTTCCTCTGATTATATTTCCTCAATTGCTATTATGCTAAACAGTAGAATGAAAGCTGATCTGTTATGGTATACTTAAAAAGCACTTATTTATGTATGCCTCTGTGAAATGGGCAGTAATTAGAATATTTAGCTGGGAAGAAGCAGAGCTGAAGCTGTATACATCTTTGATAACTCTGGAAATAATCACTGATAAGTAGCAACATCTGAACTAACCAAGAGAAAGAGGAACAGTACTTGATCAAGAGATGCAGTGTGATTCTCACAAACTCATCTTTTAGAAGTGGAAGTAGATAGAGAGGCCACTTTTAAGTTCTTTTTCTTTTTTTAGGTTGAAGGGAACTAACTGAACCCTCTTAAAGAAAGAGAAAATTATATTGTAGAAGTACAATAGAGTTGACCTACCAATCCAGGAAAGCTCACAAAGAAAGTTACAAATGCCTCCAAGATTTCCAATAGTCTAGTGAAGTTTTTATCATCATAAGAAAATCAATTCCCAAAGATAACAGAGCATATACCATTAGAAACAGTAGCTCTGATAGTTGGTACTACATCAAAGGGCTGACCTGCAAACAAAGTGAAAGGAGAATAGACATTGTTTGACCAAGTTTTGCATCTCCAAATCTTTTTCTGTAATGACTTTTGTCAGAGTTTGTTGCAAAAAACAAATCCAGAAGCACACACAGATAAACTGATGCAGGAGGATTCATTAACTTTTTTATATACACAAAAATACATGAAGTAAGTTTACAATACCAACAGCAGATTCACAGTTTCATTTCAGCAGAGCAGACAGCATGCACACACACAGTTTCACAGCTCAGAGCTTAACACACACTGGTTTCAGATTCATTTTTCTACACAGAATCAGAAGCTGTAGACTAAGACAGGCCCTGGCTCCAGTCTGTCTCAGCTCCCAGTTGGCTGACTTAGTTGCTATGCCTATTCATTGGCTGACCTTGTTACCATGTCTTCCCAGTCATGAATATTCTGACACTCCTCCCTTCATGACTGGAGTAGACATAAAATCAAATTACCTTAATATTCCTCAGATACTTGTATTTGAAGACCCACATTCATAGTTCCCTTCAAAAACCTGAGAACCCTTTTACTGTGATACATCCTTTGCAATGAAACAAAGATCACCCACAAATGTTAATAGTTTACAATCCCTACCTTGTAACTTTCCAGTGTATATGCAATCATCAGCCTTGCAACTGTTGAACCCAAGACCCTTCAATGCCTTATCTATACAGATATTCCAATTCCTGGCTGACTGCTTCAGCCCATAAATGGCCTTGTTCAATTTATACACTGTGTTAGGCCTTTTGTTTTCATACCCTGGTGCTTTGCAAATTTTATTTATACAGCTAATCTTTAACTAACGACTGGTCACTTAGTGACTGTTTAAAGTTACTATCTCCCTGGGAAAAAAAGAGTTATGACTCTGTTCTGAAATTCTGATTATCGCCTCGCTCCTCCCCAGTACAGTATGGCACTATACTTTAGGCACTCAGGAACATGGTTGCATATATGGCCATTTGTAATGTCCTGAGACTGTGCTTTATAATGGTTTTACCAACAAGTGGAAATTACTTCCAGTTGTTGGCAAAACTACACCATACTGTAGTAAACAATGATCACTGTGTTCACTTCATCACCACCAAAATGGTTGTAAAAATGGGTCAGTCTTGTGACTGACCCATTTTATGATCATCACAACATATGGGCATAATGGGCAGGCTCCATTATAGTCATACAGTACATCAAGGACTACCTGTATTACATTCTGTTGGGAGCTTATGGAACTTCATGGTTCAAACAACATCTGCCAAGAAAATTTCCCATTTACAGCTTGTCCCAAAGGTGCTTTTTTTGAGAGGCAACTAAACTTTCTGGTCTTTCTTTGAAGATGTTTACTTCTCATCCAAGAAACTTCTTCAGCTCACAGCATGGGACAACCATGACCTGGATGACTGAAAATCACTATAGACATTGTACATCTTAATTCTAGTAAATCATTGTCATGGTCATAAACTGTGCATCTCTGAAAGACAATGAAAATGCAGGCTATTTTTTTAACCTAGTGAACAGAGTCTGGGAGTTGGGATTCAAGGCACAGGATGAACCATGCAGATAGGTTTCAGCCCACTTTTTAATTGAGATGAGCTATCTTCAGTAGCATAACTCAATAGTATTAATTCAACAAAAACCAAGTGTTTGTTTTTGAATTTATAAATAAATTATCTCACAAAGTTGTGGTGAAGTGGGGGCAGGAACATTATGTACACTGCCTTGTGTTGTGCATACAAAGGTGGGATATAATTGTATAAATAAACAGATATATAAATAAACACTCCTGCAACATCAGATCACCTTCAAAGCTTGCTATCTTCTCTACCAAACAGTGAGCCTCTTCCGATATCCGCTCAGACATTGATTTCTTTCCCATTCCAAAGTTTCGTAGAGTGGAAATAGTAAAGTGACGCACTATCTTCCATCTCCTGGAAGGATAGAAGTTGGCAATAACAAAGAGCAGACACCGCAGCATTTTTTAAAGAATAAAAAAGTAACTTGCCCAGTTATCACCCCCCACCCCAAAACTATTACTCTTCTCAAATGAATTTACTTTTCTTCTTTCAGAAGTAATTGATAGTTTGGCAAAAGGTAAAGAAACCCAATTTGCTTATAAGTTCGGATTCTTCTTATTCAGATTATATCTTGGGTAAAGTTACAAAATGTATGAATATTTTGAAAGGATAGAAGAGCTTTCATTTTTACATTTCCTGTAATTTGACATCTTCGTTTTGGAACTTGATGACAATTGGATTACTGGATAAAATTTGAAATCCTCAAAATAGATTTGCAGATTAGCAAATTAAACATTCCAACCAATCAATAATATCTGATGGCTTCAAAGTTTTTTATAGCCTTTCTTTTGAAAGACTTGGAGATTTGAGAACTTCAGTATTACAGTGTTGCAGCTTTGCTATTGAAATATACTCTAAAAATGGTAAAGGGCAGACCTTTCTTTCTCTTTCTTTTCTTCTTTTCTACTTTCTTTTTCTCTTTCTCTCTTGCTTTCTTCTTTCTTTTTTCTTTCGTTCTCTTTCTTTTTTCCTTCCTTCCTTCTTTTTCTTTCTTTCTCTTTCTCTCTTTTCTTCTTTCCTTCTTTCTTTCTTTCCTTCTTTTCTCTTTCTTTCTTTCTTTCTGCATATAAACTAGAAATAAATTCTGTATTCAAACTGAAACTTGATAGAATTGATGTCTATGAAATTTCTTCTAAAGACAGATATAATTAGCTTTGTATAAGGCATTTTGAAATATTTTGCTAGATGTTTCTGTTAGTTTCTAACTGAAGAACTTTCTTAAAGAAGAACGTAAAAGTTCTTTTTAAATTTTAGATATGGGCCAGTTTTAATTTAAATTTGGCTAAAACAGGACAGAGGAGATGGCAGTTCTGAAATCTGTTGTTTCTGAGAGAATATTGAACAGAGGTTACATTTTCAGATCACCTAAATGACCACTGTATCTACTGGACCCTTGTGCCAACCTGCTGAATATGGGATAAGTGATTTCAGTGCATTGCTGTTTCTTCTTATAATACGCTGTCTTATAACCAGACTGAACAGATTTTAAAATACCTCTAAGAGATTTAGCAATTCTAGTTCTAGTTCTCTGGAAAGGGAAGATGAGGAAGGGAGAAGGGCTTTCAAATTTGAAAGATTCTGTTACTGTTTGCCTTGCAATGAAGGTAGCATTAATGAACATGGCTTTTTGCTTTTTCTGTGGGCTACCTCAAAGGGATAACAAAACCTGTCTCAGAAAGTACTGTATAAATAAGGAGCCATACTGTGTATAAACGGGGAGCAAAGTCCACACTTACTTGCACAGATAATGATGCCTAGAGGGATAATGAGACGTCTGCAAGCAAACAACCAAGATTAGAGAGTACCAAAGGCTCCACAATTCAACTCTGAGCTACACACATTCTCCTTTATTGAGTTTCAGAGAACTGTTAGAAGAGAAAAGAAGAGTATTACAGTAACAGCTGTAAAGACATCAAGGAAGGAAATAGGCATGGAAAAACAAGGAAAGTCTTGCAAAAGATCTCTGAAGAAGATTCCAACTTCAAATTAGTATCTTAAGAAAGCCTATGGACAGATAGTAACTGAATCAAAAGAAAAAAAAAGATGTAAAGAATATTCTGAAAGACTACACAGATGTCAATATCCAAGATACCTTAGAAAAGATATTCCCTACTTACATGAATCTCAAGTAGTAGAAGATGAAGTTAGATCTACACCTATGATCATTCCAACTCAGATGGCTACAAAAGTGTCATACCTACTTAAATATGGCAAAACTCAGAAGAAAAATCAGTCAATGTTCTAAGAAAGCAAACCTGGAAAACAACCCAGCAGCCAACCAAGTGGAAAAGATCAAATCAAATAAAAAAGCTCTATTTCTAAATGTCAAAATATACAGTGAAAAAGGAGACTAAAATGAAATATTAAAATGACCAAATTAATAACAACAGGTAGATTGACTAGCCTCTGCATTGACAATGAAGTTATCAAGGTGGTGTATAACTTTTGACTTTTAGGATCACCTTTCAAAGAACAAGTACTCAAGAAATATGTCTGAAACAATTAGAGAAGAACAGTCTTTTCAATGGTTTTCTTATAATCAGATGAAAAAGATTTAATGTGGACAAAAGTACAATTGTAATTGGAAAGAGGAAAACTAAATTTGAAGTAGAATTATGTACAAACGATCATACAATAGCTAAAATGTATACACTGTGATTAAGATTCAGAATAGACGATGAACAGGTTAAAGAGGGTTTAGGACAACTCACAGCGGCCAGGTAGGCTTGGTTGGGTAATCGCAGCTGGCTCGGGATGACTAGGTGGGTGTGGCTGTGTGGATGGGAGCAGAATAAGTTGCACTAGCTAACTCAACGTGGGGACAACTTGGTGTCCCACCAGCTCCTCACCTCCCCAAATTGCTGCCAGCCAAGTACACACATGTGTATGCATACACACACATACCATTCCAAGTTGGGGAACTTTTATCCACAGAGAAAGGAGAGGTCCTTCTCTTCAAGATCAGGTACGATTGGCAGGCACCGCCCATGCCCACTCAGCCATGCCCACACTCACTTGGCCGCTCTGAGTTGTCCCATTCTATTTAAAGACTATATGGTGAAATAGACTGCAAATATTGGTTATAGTATAAACATGTATATTTTGGAGAATATGTGGGAGAGTAATGTTAAATTCATATTATGTCATAGTTTAAGAGACAACTTGGTATATATGACATTAATTAAGCTATTCAAAATATACAAAGAAATATCAAACCAGTGTTGGAAATGTGAGAAGAGGGAACTTTTTATCATGCATGGTGGACTTGTGAAAAAGAAAAGAAATTTTGATTGCAAATTATACAAATTTTGATTGCAAATTATGGTGCAAAAGATATTGTGGGTTAATATTATATTGAAACCAAAACTGGAAAATAATATGGAAAATGAATATGGTAAAATTATTGTATTCACAAAGATAAGAGAATAATGAAATACAGTAGAATATGGGACTCTAAAATTGATGGAGCTTGTGGAAATGGCATAGTTGACCAGCTTGCTAAGGAATAAAAACAATATAAATACTTTTAAAAGACTGGAATTAATTGCTATTGTTACACTTTAAATGAGCTTTTGTATTATATTATCTTCTGAACATAAACAGTTTGGGGGTTTATATATTGTGGATGTTTACAAATTTTTATTATATGATTTGCTATTTTTCTAAGCTGTAAAAGTCTACAAGGATTTGTCAGCATATGCATTTAATAAACCAGTACTTCCAGAACTGGGCATTCAAAGAAAGGGGAAAGAGCACGTCATACAATTCACACTTTTATTCATCATAGTTCTTTAATAAGATACAACTGTCTAAGTTCAAGCATCGTATGAAGCCAAAGATTTAAATCTATGTTATATTGGTTCACATAAAAGCCACATAAAAGCCATCTATAGGCAAAGCATGTGACCCTTTATAGTACAATGTGAATTTAACTTTTATGTGTTTTATCTCTCTAAAATAAAAATCAATGAAAATTAGCCATCCTGTTTTAATGGCTTCTGAAAATACTTCCCAGATTATCAACTGATTTTCAGAATGAAACAAAAGACTAAAATATAGCCTAATCTGAATAATGCTAACAGGAAAAAACAGTATTATTTTTATTAGATATTACTTATTTTGACCTGTACAACATTCTATGCTTCTTATTCATACCATTTAGTCTTTGATAAAATATGTTCATGGTTAAACCTATAAACAAACAAACAAGCAAGCAAAAGACAGACAGAAGTAGAGCTGAGAGCATCTTTAATAGTGCTGAAAAGAACCCCAACTTTAAAATATTGGCTTTAGCTTTCCCAAAATAAGGGAAATTGATATCATCCGAAACAATTCTTGAGTTTCTCACCACTAAGAAAGGAAAACCTATTTAAGACTCTTACCTTTGTGTAGGTGTTAAATAGAGGCAGAACGTCTCTTTGCAGTAGATTTCCTAAAAAGAGCCAGGGCCTAGGGCCAGGAGGGAGTCTGACTCTTTTTTGGTGAAACTGGAAGGCCCAGAGCATGAACAGAAAGACAATCAACAGTACCACAGTTCCAGGGATCAGATCCACTTGCATTTTTATTAGTGCCCTGGTGGAATGGAAGAAGTTTAGACTGTGGGCTTGCAAGAAATGGCAAAATGTGAGACACACAGAGAAATACAGAGGAAAAGTCAGTGTGATTTTTTTCTCTCTAGCTTTCTCCAGTTTACTCCCCACATTATCTTTTCTCTTTTGTTGGTGTGCTTGCAGGCTACCAGTTATTCCAGAACATAAAATGCTGTGTTTAAGTATTCATTTTGATCCTATAAACAAATCTGAAGCAGGGTGAAGTAATACCCTCTCGACATGCTTCTAACGAAACAAATTTCTAGAGTGAAATAGGTATCTTCTGACTGTGGGTAGATTTAGGATGCAAAATTCAGCTAGATGGTATTAGTACAAGTGTAAAGGAGATAGTATTGGAAAGTCATGTTCTGGGCAAGCAACTGGACTTGGTAGATTTCCATAATAAGGAAATTGTGGTGACAAGACCAACTGTTGATTGGTCAGCCAACAAAAGGAAATAGATGAACAGATGAGTCTGTTTTAATATACCCCCAGATGAGGTCATCTTCTGCTCTCATCATCTCTGCATCAGCTGGGCAGACAGCAGAGAGATAGGAGCAGAAACCACAACTTGTCAGTTTCCAAACATTTGGACTTCAATTCTAAGACTGCATAGCTAGCATAGTCAGCAATAAGAGATAGTGAGAATTGCAATTCCACAATGGATTGCACATTAGGTTTGTTACCAACCCTTAGTTTCAATACTGAATTTGAAATGCAAAGACCATGGTCAATATTTCTATTTCATACAGAACTCAATAAAGTTTTCTGTCCTTCAGTCTGAGCTACATCTCAAGGCTATTTATAAAGGTAATGCAGGGAAGAAGATTGGTAGTTTTAAATTTTTGAAATACCCCCAGAGCAATCAAGTTAACAGGGATGGACAAAGTTCTGAAGGGACTTTCACTTTCATGAAGGTGTATGGAAAACATCCTCATGAAACTGCTTCTCAAAACAATGACCCCCCACCTTCTGAAAGTAAAGCAAAATCAGCATTCAGTTGTGTCTGGAGAGGTTTTGACTCATGAAGACAGTGATGGGAACTGCTTCTGCACAAGTCTCTTCTGGCTACTGAAATTACAGGATAAAGCTCCAGAAACTACATGGAGCACCTGACTGAGGCAAATCATATCACATCTATTCTGTGGCAATGAAATTGTGTTGGTTCTCATTTGTTGAAACAAAATCTGTCATGTCACATAGGCCTTGAGTGTTTGTTTTTGCAAGTTGTCTATGCAATAGCCACAGAGGCCAATGTTCAATGCCTTTATTGTACATCATCTGTACCACGAAACTGGTTGGCAATCAATCAAGGGCAATTCACCATAGACTCACTTTACAATAAGCCATGAACAATATAACAATAGAAAAAAAATATTTATTTGGCTTAGGTTTGCCTGTTTCTAATTCACAAACACTGGGCATATTTCTGTATTTAGCAAAACTGCAGCAAACTAATCAAGCAATCAAAGCAATGCAATATTTGCATTTAAAGCCTGAAGTTCAACAAAGGTTGTCATGCATTTTTCGTGAATAACAGAGAAATACAATTTTGTATATATGCAATCCGAAAACTCAGTAACAATAATGACACTATTTAAGGAATGAACACAGTGCACATACCTTTCAACAATCTACTTGAGACTTGTCCTCTACAGCAATAGCCCCAAATGGTTCCTCTTTGCATGAACATCTGGTTTTATACCTGCTACGCTTCTTAATTCCCTCCTCTTCCTTTGTTCCAGGCAATAGCAGAAGGAATGGAATTGGATTCTTGTTACAAATATCAGAAATAATGTAGCTGAAAACAATATTCACAATCACAATATTCATATACTTTCTGTATCTAAATAAGGAAATCTTAGATCTAATGAGTAGTTCAGTTGATTTAGATCAGGAGTGCCAAACTTGATTTCATTGAGGGCCACATCAGGTTGTGTTTGATCTCGGGGGAGGGGAGGAGGGTGTGTGTGGTCAGGGTGAGTGTGGTCAGATCAATGTCACTTGTGTCAGGGCGGCTCTGGTGGCCCAAGCATTCTGCCAGTGAAAACAAGCTCCTGAGCTCCATTTTCAGAAGTGACAGCCTCCTGCAATCCCATACCAGCAAAAATGGAGCTCCATTTTCACTGGCAGAGTCACTGCGGGCTGATCCTTCGCTGTTTCCAGGGCGGCCCTGCGGGTTAGACCTAAGCACCTCGCAGGCCAGATCTGTCCCCTGGGCCTTGAGTTTGACACCCCCTGATTTAGAGGAAACTATTAAGTACCAAGAACTGTATGGAAAAACATAAGAGGTATTTTTTAAAAATTAGTTTGGAGTCTAGAAACATCTATAAAGTCTTACAAATGTTAAACTGTAAATTCAGAAGTAGATTAGATAATACAAGAACAATTGTAGAGGTGGCCCTCATTTAATGACCATTCATTCAATGACCATTCACAATTATGAGAGAAAGATATCTACATCAAAATACTAGAAAATATGCAGAAGTTTAAGATTTGAGGGCCACTGGAAAAAAAAAACTTTTGGATATTTAATAGGACTGTTAATTAGTGCCTAGGCTGGGGAACAAGGAAATATTCCCTTTGGGCAGATACCTTCTTTCTTCATTTGTAAACATTACATAACTGGCCATCTTGAGAATTTACTGAGGGCAATAGAACAGAGGTTAAGTAACTATTTTGGATCCAATCTTCCTGGTGCGATTCAAGGTGTTGGTCACCACATTTAAAGCACTCCATGGCTTAGGACCTGGGTATATACGAGATCGCCTTCTGCCACCGATAGCCTCCCACTGGCCAATACGCTCTCACAGAGAGGGACTCCTCAGGGTGCCGTCGGCCAAACAATGTCAACTAGCGACACCCAGGGGGAGAGCCTTCTCTGTGGGGGCACCTGCCCTCTGGAATGAGCTGCCCCTAGAGGTTCTTATGATCCCTGACCTGCGAACCTTCCACTGCGCCTTTAAGACTCTTTTGTTCCAACAGGCCAGGCTGGCTTAACATGATTTTTAAATTGGGGGTTTGTTAGCTTTTAACTTTGTGGGCCAAATTTTATATATTCGTTTTAAATTGTTTTTAAATTTTGTGAGTTTATATCTGTTTTAATATGGCTGTACATCGCCCTGAGTCCTTTGGGATTCAGAAGTTTAATAAATTCAATAAATTCAATTCAAATTCAATGAAATATCTGGTGTACACGAGTACTTATATGCAATTTTAATCTGTCACCCCTATGCCCTTATACACATCAACATATAAATATGTAAAAAAAGAAACAAAAATTGGTTCCCAACAACACTTGCTTTTCTATCTCTCTTCCACTTATAAGTGCGTCTCTGAGTGAGGGTGCCTTTCCTGCCACCTTGAAAGAGGCGGTAGTGAGGCCCTCCTCAAGAAGCCCTCCCTGGACCTGGCTGAATTAGCCAACTACCGTCCGGTCTCCAACCTTTGTTTTGTGGCGAAGGTTGTTGAGAGCGTGGTGGCACGACAGCTTCCCCGGCACCTGGATGAAGCTATCTATCTGGACCTGTACCAGTCGGGCTTCAGGCAGGGGTACAGTACAGAAACGGCATTGGTCGCGTTGGTGGATGATCTCTGGAGGGCTCAGGACAGGGGTTGCTCCTCTGTCCTAGTCTATTAGATCTCTCAGCGGCTTTTGATACCATCGACCATGGTATCATGCTGCAGCGGTTGAGGGGATTAGGAATAGGGGGCACTGTTCTGTGGTGGTTCTCCTCCTTCCTTTCTGACTGCTCGCAGTTTGTGTTGGCAGGGGGGCAGAGGTCAACCTCGAGGCACCTCGCATGGGGAGTGCCGCAAGTGTCGGTCCTCTCGCCCCTTCTGTTCAACATTTATGTGAAGCCGCTGGGTGAGATCATCCGTGGTTTTGGGGTGAAGTGTCATCTGTATGCTGATGATACTCAGCTGTACATCTCCACCCCAGACCACCCCAACGATGCCCTTGATGTGATGTCTTGCTGCCTGGAGGCCGTGCGGGTCTGGATTGGGAGAAATAGGCTCAGACTCAACCCGTCCAAGACTGAGTGGCTGCAGTTTCCGGCGCCACAATATAGTCAGCTCGTGCCATCGCTGACTATTGGGGGTGAGTCTTTACCCCCCACAGAGACGGCCCGCAATCTGGGCATCCTCCTGGACGCATGGCTGTCTTTAGAAGAACATATGATAGCCGTGGCCAGGGGGGCTTTTTATCAGGTTCGCCTGATCCGCCAGTTGCGGCCCTTTCTGGACCGTGATGCCTTGCACATGGTCACTCATGCCCTTGTCACCTCCTGACTGGACTACTGCAATGCTCTCTACATGGGGCTCCCCTTGAAAAGCACCCGGAGGCTCCAACTGGTCCAGAATACAGCCGCGTGGGTGGTTATGGGCGCAACTCGTTGTGCCCACGTGACACCCCTCCTGCGCAAACTGCACTGGCTCCCAGTGGTCTTCCGGGTGCGATTCAAGGTGTTGGTTACCACCTTTAAAGCGCTCCATGGCATTGGACCTGGGTACCTTCGAGACCGTCTTCTGCCACCAGTAGCCTCCCACCGGCCAGTCCGCTCCCACAGAGAAGGTCTCCTCAGGGTGCCATCAGCCAAATTATGTCGGCTGGTGACACCCAGGGGGAGGGCCTTCTCTGTGGGAGCCCCTGCCCTTTGGAATGAACTCCCCCCAGAAATTTGTAAAATCTCTGATCTCTGTGTATTTCGCTGTGCCCTCAAAAACATGTTGTTCCGCCAGGCTGGGCTATCAATATAAAGATTTTAATTGGTTTTAAATGGGATTTTAAATTTGGGGTTTTATAAATTGGGCCTATTATTTAATAATTTTAATTACTTTTAAATATTGTCTGTCTTTGTGTTTTTAATTAGGCTGTACACCGCCCTGAGTCCTTCGGAAGAAGGGCGGTATAGAAATAAAATTAATAAATAAATAAATAAAAAATAAAGTTATGTCGGCTGGCAACACCCAGGGGAGGGCCTTCTCTGTGTGAGCCCCAGCCCTGTGGAATGAACTGCCCCCAGAAGTGCGTAAGATCTCCGACCTCCAGGTATTTCGCTGTGCACTCAAGATCCTGTTGTTCCGCCAGGCTGGGCTATCAACATAATAATTTTAATTGGGTGTTTTAAATTTTTGGTGTTTTAAATTGAGCCGAATTATTTAATAATTTTAAATTATTTTAATTGATGTTTGTGTCGAGCCTAGCAACCTGCTCGACACCGCTAACATGTGTTGAAAGCATCGAGGGACATATACATACTTGGTGGTGGTAGCACTGGGTGCAGGCGGCCGTCTGCGGGGCGAGGGGAGGTGGTATCGGGTACGATGGGTTTAGGACGTCTCCAAATGACGCTGCAACCAGCACCTTTGAGAACCAGCTGAGACGCTTCCGCGCTAACAAGGGTGTGGTGATAAACGAGGGTGCAGTTTAAAAGGGTTAATGAGAAGGGAGGGCTATATAAATGCCCATTTCTAGTACACTGTAGCGCCGATTTCATTCGTCTTTACGAGTCACAGCATGTAGCCGTCTACGGACATGAATAAACCAGCGTGCCAAAAAGAGCTGAAAGGGGTGCTGCTGTGTTTTGATTGCGTCTCGCATGATCAACCTGAGAGGAAATCAGCGCTGCTTTTAATACTTGCTTCAGCGGGATGGCAGAGGGGGTGGACCCGACCACCACTGCAACACCACCCTCAGAGGAGGAGGACTCGCTGGCATCGGGAGAAAGCCCAGCTGAGGATCCACCTGCGGTTCGTCCGAAAGAGTGCTGCCGAAGTTGCAGCCAGGGAGAGGAGGGGAAGAACGCTGTCATGGAAAAGAGGAGGCCCCCCTCCCCGACGGAGTTGGGGGAGTGGTGGCAGAGTCCTGCCTTGGCAGCCCCGATAGGAGCCCCGAAGGGCCAAGCATCGCTCCCTTACAATGAACATTTCCACCGCTGGAGAGAGCGTCGTTGGGTGGATGATGACGATGGGGAGTGGAGTTATTCAACAGGTTTGGGCCAATCAACTATAGAAGTCCTTCGAGAGCATTTTGGGGAAACTAGCTTCCGGGATGCGCAGTCCTGGCAACCATGGATGGCCAGCGTCTTCCGCAGGGACAGAGACTAGGTTTCGATTGGCTAGCCCCAAGCTGCGGTTGGGTACCTCCCAAAGCAATACCCGACCCCCGGCTACCCATTCTGCTACAACTCAGCCATTTGGGCCATTGGGAGGCGTGGCTACAGGGACAGTGTCTGGCTCAGTGCGGGGCCCTTCAGGCCCAGGTATGGCTCCGACCGCTGGACCGCTGGCTTATCCAGCTGTGCCGGTTGGGCAGGCTGGGCTGTGGGGGCCCCAACCTGTCTGGGAACTGCCCTCCTGCAGACCACATTCGATGGCAACCCAGACCATGTGGCCCATTTCCTGAGCCAGGTACTTAGCTACCTCGACCTATATGGGCGCCTGTATCCAACCCAGTGGTCCATGATAGTCGCCATAACAACAAGACAAGCCTGCATATATCGGGGCATGCCACCCTGCCTGTCCGAGTGGTGTAAAGCGGCCATCGACCTAGACATGGAATTGAGAGAGTTTCGGGTGAAGGGTGCTGTGAGCGTGATCCCCATCCAATGCCAACCAGACCAACTGGGTCCCATCAGAGCAGTAGGGAGAGGGGAGCTCGATCCCCATGTGGCTGACTCCACACGCCGACCATTACGCTGTTTCCGATGCAACCAGCCCGGCCATAGGGCTCTGGAGTGCCCGTGGCCACCGGTTCAACCACCTGGGCCAAACATTCCAGACAACCAGTGGGAAGCCTCGTGGGCGACCATCTCTGGAGAAAACTAGAGCCCTGTCGCAGCAAGGACAGAGTCCAACTGGAACCAACACAAGGGGACCGGGTCCTGCTATACTCCCTGGTGTAGTCCCCGTGGTAGTGGCTGATAAGCGATAAGGATGAGGATACCAGCGGCCCGATGGTAAGTGAGCCCATTCGTCCCTTCCTCATACCCATCACACTAATCCCGTTAAAAGGGGCGGGACGGGTACAACACGAGGCCCTTATTGATTCTGGATGTAAACGATGCTTGATGAGACGTGCTGTAGCCACCCGTGTGGGTATCCGGTTATGATCACTAAAACCCCCGATAACATTCGAACAAATGGATGGGTCCACGTTAGGGGAGGCCCCGGTAACCCAGGTCATGGAGTTGGTAAAGATGGAAATAGGGGCCCATTGGGAGTATATACGATTTGTGGTGGTGGATACGATGGTCGAGCCTGTGATCCTGGGTCTGGCCTGGCTAGACAAATGGAAATCCACGATCTGGTGGGAGGGGGACTTCAGGAAACTCCGTTTGCCGCTAGGTCCAGACCCGGATATCCAGAAGATCCCAAAAGAGCAAGGGGTGGCTTTGGGGATAGATAGCAATACATGTCCCATTGGTGTACCTGCTGTTTATGGGGACTTAGCAGCAGTGTTTGACGAGAAAGAGTGTGACTCGCTACCCCCCACACCGACCCACTGATTGTGCTATCGAGCTAATACCCAGGGTGAAGCTCCCAAAGCCACGCATGTATGCCATGACTCCATGGGAGGTGGAAGAGTTATGGAAATACATCGATAAAAACCTAGCTTGGGGATTCATACAACCCAGTCGGTCATGTATGGCTGCTCCGGTTCTGTTCAGGGAGAAGAAGGATGGGGGCCTTCATTTATGTGTAGACTACGGGGTTTAAATGCAGTGAGTGTGGAACCGGTGTATCCGTTGCCGTTAATGTTTTATGTTTTATTTATTTATTTATTAATGAATGATCTACTCGCTGCTTTGGCGACCGGCAAATATTTTACGAAATTGGACTTGCGGGAGGCCTACTATAGGGTACGAGTGAAACAAGGCAATGAGTGGAAGACTACGTTTAACTGCCCGTTGGGCAGTTATATGTTTTGGGTTATGCCTTTTGGGTTACAAGGCACTCCCGCAGTCTTTATGCAACTAATAATGAGGTGTTACACGATTATTTATACCAAGAGGGATTGGTGTATTTAGACGATATTTTGATATACACCAAGTCTATGGAGGAACATATCGTGTTGGTACGCCAGGTGTTGGAACGGTTATTACAAGCTCAACTGTACGTTAAGGTATCCAAGTGCGAATTTCATCGCACAGAACTAGACTATTTGGGATATAGAATATCTAAGGATGGCATAGCTATGGATCCTGCAAAAGTAAAAACAGTATTAGACTGGGTAGCCCCGACGACTAGAAAGCAATTACAAAGTTTCCTTGGCTTCGCCAACTTTTATCGTCAGTTCATCCCAACATTCGCGCAAATCGCTTTGCCCTTAACAAACTTACTACGGACAAAGGGGGAGGGGCCTCAGCGACCGGGCTGTCGTTTGGCTTGGACACTGGAGTGCCAAACGGCATTCGAAACCCTGAAGCGCCAGTTCGCAGAGGCACCCATTTTGCAGCATCCTGACCAGGCGAAACAGTTCATAGTACAAGTAGACGCCAGCGACGTTGCGGTAGGTGCCGTGTTATTGCAGACTGATGTCCAAGGTCAGTTACACCCTTGTGCATACACCTCCAAAAAGTTCAGTTCCACGGAGAAGGGCTGGGCTATCTGGGAAAAGGAGGCATTTGCTGTCCGTTGGGCTCTCCTCAGCTGGAGACATCTATTGGAGGGAGCGCAGGTGCCGTTTGAGGTGTGGATGGATCACCACAACCTTATAGCATTGCAAACACCCAGAAGGCTGTCCCCCAAACAGGTCCATTGGGCTCATCACTTCCAGCGATTCCGGTTCACATTAAAACACGTGCCCAGAGGCAAGAATTTCTTGGCCGATGCTCTGTCTCAGATGCCCCAGTTCCAAAGCAAAAGGGATGAGGTAGTGCAAGCTTTGATACCAGGCAAGGATAGGGGAACTGTAGCAGCTGTAACAACGGAGTCTTCGACAAAGTGGAAAGAGTTGATGCAAAGAGAGTAAAATACTGATAAGTGGTTTGGAGAAAACAAACATCTGCTCACGCACAGAGACAGGGTCTCATGGAAAGGGGACAAGATATATGTGCCTGAAAGGGTTCGGGGCTTGGTGTTACAACAATGCCATGACAATAAAATGGCTAGCCATTATGGTTTCCTCAAAACACTATACCTAACAAGGCAGCAGTTTTGGTGACCTCATATGAGGAAAGATATAGAAACATATACACAGAACTGTTCTGTCTGCGCCAAAGCCAAGTCCCGCCCTGGAAAACCATTAGGGTTGTTACAGACTGTAGCCACCCCTACCCAACCGTGGGAGGAAATAGGGATGGATTTTATAGTTGACCTACCAGACAGCAATGGGAACACGGTTATCTGGACTGTTATTGATTTGTTCTCTAAACAAGCTCACTTCATTCCTTGCCGGGGGTTGCCGTCAGCTCATAGGTTATCTAAATTGTTTGTACAGCACATATACCGGCTACATGGGGTGCCCCACCATATTATATCTGATAGAGGGGTGCAGTTTACTGCTCGCTTTTGGAGAAACTTCCTCTCAGCTATCGGGTCAACACAAGGACTTAGTTCGGTGTTCTACCCCAGTACCAACAGGGCTGTAGAAAGAGCAAACGCAATGATAGAGCGATACCTCTGTTGCTATGTTTCATATCAACAGACCAAGTGGTCATCACTCTTGCCCTTTGCAGAAGTCGCCTATAACAACACGGTTCATAGTAGTATGGGTCTTACCCCTTTCCGGGTGGTGATGGGACGGGACTTCGTAGCGATACCTGAATTGAGTCATTCATCAACAGCTACCACAATGCCCCAAGAGTGGTCCGACAGAATAAGGACAGTATGGCCCCAGGTCAGGGAGGCATTGGATAAATCTGTTATCGCATACAAAACCCAGGCGGATAAAAAACGTGCACCATTCCAACCTTTTAAGGTGGGGGACATGGTATATCTCTCCACCAAGTACATCAAACTACGACTTCCTAGTAGGAAACTGGGACCAAAATATTTAGGCCCATTCCCAGTGGTGAGGACAATAAATCCTGTGACTGTGGTTGTAAAGTTACCTCTGTTACTGGGGAAGATCCACCCCGTATTTCATAGTAGTCTTCTCAAACCCGCCACCCATACCCAAACATTTGAACGTCCTGGTCCGATTACAGAGGGCCATTACGAGGTCGATGACATCCTAGACTCTAGATGGAAACGGGGGGTCCTCCATTACCTGGTTAAATGGAAGGGCTATCCAATAGAGGAAGCTTCCTGGATACCGCAGAGCAATATGAACGCGAGTCATATAGTTCGACGGTTTCATAAACTATACCCTCACAAACCACAACAATCTAATAATATGTGTAATTTGTCTCTTACAGAAGGACACTTGGTGAAAGGGGAGCTGCCTGTCGAGCCTAGCAACCTGCTCAACACCGCTAACGTGTGTTGAAAGCATTGAGGGACATATACATACTTGGTGGTGGTAGCACTGGGTGCAGGCGGCCGTCTGCAGGGCGAGGAGAGGTGGTATCGGGTGCGACGGGCTTAGAACGTCTCCAAATGACGCTGCAACCAGCACCTTCGAGAACCAGCTGAGACGCTTCCATGCTAACAAGGGTGTGGTGATAAACGAGGGCGCGGTTTAAAAGGGTTAATGAGAAGGGAGGGCTATATAAACGCCCATTTCTAGTACACTGTAGACGATTTCATTCGTCTTTACGAGTCACAGCGTGTAGCCGTCTACGGACGTGAATAAACCAGAGTGCCAAAAAGAGCTGAAAGGGGTGCTGCTGTGTTTTGATTGCATCTCGCACGGTCAACCTGAGAGGTTGTCTTGTGCTTTTAATAGGCTGTACACTGGCCTGAGTCTTTCAGGAGAAGGACGGTATAGAAATAAAATTATTCTTATTCTTATTCTTCCTTACACATGATTTTGACTTAGTATTTCCGCATTGCAAGATCTTTGGTGGTAAACAAAAGATTAACTCCTCCTGCAAAAATCATAATAGATACAGTACAATACAATAATAATGAAATAGCATTATGGTTCGGGCAGAAAAATAAAGTTATTTACCCTTGGGCTGACAATGTGATCCAACAAATGGACTGCAGCAATTAAAATATCTCCTTTATTAAAACTGCTATTTTTATTTCAAGCTATTTAATTTACTTTGTAAAGATCCAAAAGTTCATTGACAGAAAACCGAGCTTCTCTGTTTTCATTCAAAATGGCCTGGAATAAATACATTTAATATATTTATATTTTAATCAGGGAAGTTATTTTTATACCAAATCAGAAATTTTATCTGAAAGCATTTCAGAATAAATGCACAATGATACCTTTAATAATTTGATAGCAAAATAAATGTTAATTTTAAGACTGTTTTGCAGTTTTTAAATCAGACATATAATTTTCAGAGAGAAATATCAGAACAATCAAAATTTATATAGAAATACCTGCTCCTAGTAGCTTTTCCTCCCTCAACAGTTATGCAGAAACCATTTTTAAAATATCATCTTTAAAATATAGGTAACATTACTTTATGCCAGATTATGGAAGCTATAAATATAACAAAACATAATATGAAGGCTATCAGATGTGAAATTGAAATCCCCACGAACTGACAGCCTCAGGTCTCTATTGTCAACCCAACATATTCAGCAGCTCAAACAGATATGATGCTGTTCAACCGGTAATATACAAGCCGCAAACACAATTGTTCCCTAAAGCCCAAATTCAACCAAGAGCTTCACATGCAGTTTGCAACCCAGACCTCCAAGCCCTCAAGAATTTGCAGATGATAATGCCCAGCCTTTTTCCTCTTTCTAAAGTTTGAGCTACTGTACATACCCAAGAGGCACATTTCCAAGAGAATAACTCTGGGGCCATTCAGGACTTGGTAATGCAAGACAGGGTTGTTGCCACATCCATAATCAAATTTGGATGAGGAAAGATATATTGCAGACTGAAATGAAAATCAAGGGGAGGGCAGGGGAGGGCAGGGATGGATGGATGGATGGAAGGAAGGAAGGAAGGAAGGAAGGAAGGAAGGAAGGAAGGAAGGAAGGTAGGTGTCATTCATCATGACCTCAGCTTTTTGCTTTATCTTAATTATTTAACATGTCTCCACTAAATGTTTAACGGCTCGTATAAGGGGGTATTGATTCTTATTTTTGAAGTCCATAAACAAAGACTTTATATCTGTGTCTTTGGTGTCCCCATCCTGATAGAATGTAAACCTTTGGAGCAGAGTGGTGAAGAACAGGAAGAACTCCATCCTAGCCAGGGCCTCTCATGGACAGGCCCTCTTCCCTGAAATAGCAAACAAAACAATACATTTTTATTTTGTAAAAGAAAGTTAGAAATATGAAGGCCAGAAAGACTTGCTAACTAGAAACAGAAACAGAATAACAGAGTTGGAAGGGCCTTGGAGATCTTCTACTCCAACCAGGAGACTCAAGCAGGAGACTCTATTCCAGTGATGGTGAACCTTTTAGAGACCAAGTGCCCAAACTGCAACCCAAAACCCACTTACTTATTGCAAACTGCCAACATGGCATTTATCCCAAATACTGAGGTTTTACTACCTAAAATAATGATAAACGAGACAGAGTTCAGCTAATTGTTCTAAGAAAAACGTGATAAATACACTTTTATGCCCCTTTATTTTTTTCTGCTTTTGAAATATTACGTTTGGCAACAATAAAAAAAAACTTTTGTAATATCATTTCTCTTTCCCTCCCTCCCTCTCTCTCTCTCTCCCCCTCTTTCTCTCTTCCTCCCTTTCTCTTTCTCTCCCTCTCTCTCTGCCTGTTTCTCTCTCCTTCCCTCTCTCTCCTTCCCTCCCTCTCTCCTTCCCTCTTTCTTTCCCTCCGCTCTCTCTTTCTCTTTCCCTCCCTCTCTTTGCCTGTTTCTCTCTCTTTCCCTCCCTCTCTTTCTCCGCCTCTCTCTCTGCCTGTTTCTCTCTCCCTTTCCCTCCCTCTCTTTCCCTCCCTCCCTCTCTTTCTCTCTTTCCCCCCTCTCTATCTCTCTATCTGCCTTCCTCTGTTTCTCTCTCTCTCTTTCTCTGGGGGAGGGGAGAGGAATCCCTGAACTGGTGCTGGGTGGTGGGAATCTGACATCAAGAGGCCGACAAGCCCAGGATCAGCACGCTGAAGCTCAGCTGGCCAGTGGAGAGGCAGAGCATCCCCAAATAGGCAGCTCTTTAGGGAAAGCAACTGATTGGATGTCAGTTGCTTTTTTTTTTGCGGAGCCAACGCAGGGTCGCATTGTAGCTCCGCGTTGTAATGGGCTTCAGGAGGAGGGGACCCCATCTCCTCCCATTGTAAAGTGTGCAAGTGAAAAAGTTCAATGAATTCCAACTTCGTGAGATCTTTTTCTTTTGTGAGAAGTTGTAATTGATTGAGTGAATTTTTTTTTAGTCTCACAAACTTTTGTTTCCCTGCAAATGATGGTGGGAAATGCAAGAGAAATGCAATGGAGCTGGGCTGGGGCATCAGCGCACGTGCCCAGAGAGGGCTCTGTGTGCCACCTCTGGCATGCCATACATTCGCCACAACGGCTCTGTACCATTCCAGATAAGTGGATGTCCGGTCTCTTTTTAAAAGCCTCCACCCACAACCTCTGAAGACAAGCCTTTCCACTGGTTAATTATTTTCACTGTCAAGAAATTTCTTCTTAGTTTTGTATCCTGATCAGTGATAAAAGGAAGATGTCTTAAATTGGTTAAACAAATAGCATGACTATTATTGGTATTAATATACATTGATATAAATGTGACGAATATTGTTGAAAACATTTTGAATATTACTTCCTAAAACAATTTGGACAACACACTGTTCAATCGAAGTTGGAATTTTGTATACTATACTATAAAATAAAATAAAAACTTATTACAAAAAAAAATCTCCTTAGTTCTAGGTTGCTTCTTTCCTTGATTAGTTTCCATCCATTGTTTTGCCTTCTAGTGCTTTCTAAAATAAGTTGGCCTCCTCTTTTTTCTGGCAGCCCCTCAAAGATTGGAATGCTGCTATCATGTCATCCTTAGTCCCTCCCTTCCTCCCTCCCTCCCTCCCGATTTGTTGCAAAGGCTACTTGGAAACTAAATCCAGCCATCCACTTTTGGGTGAGTGAGAACTTCAACTTGGAGCTGCAGCGCTTCATTGCTTGACAGGAGGTCCTAGAGAATAATTCAAGATGCTTGTTTTAACCTAGAAAGAGCTTATGTAGTGTGGTTTGAAATGTCCACGTGGGGATGCTAAAGGTTAATGTTTGCAAGAAACGTTCGCCTGGAACAGGCAAAGTGTCAATTTTTCTCTGTGGCAGTTCCTACCCTCTGGATCCAGGAGCTCCAGGTGGCACCCTCCTTCCAATATTTAGGAAAGTGTTAAAAATAGAGTTCCAGAGAGCTTGTAAATATTAGAAGTTATGAATAGGAGATTCCTGTATTAGTGTAATTTTGATAATTCATCATAGTCCTACATAAAAAGCTAGAATATTAGGAAATGCAGTTCTGCAAGCAAAATTATAACCAGAAGCCAACATGGGTTTGTCAAAAACAGATCAAGCCAAAAATATTTTATTTCATTCTTTGACAAAGTGAGTAAATTAGCGGACCAAATGCTGTGGACATAATATACTTGGATTTCAGTAAGACATTTAACAAAGTAGACCACAACCTACTTCTTAGTAAGTTAGAAAAATGTGGGACAGACAGCAGCACCACCAGATGGATTTGTAATTGGCTGATGAACGGCACTCAACCTGCAGTCTTTAATGGAACTACATTTACATGGAGGGAAGTAAACAGTGGGGATCCCAAGGGGGGATCCCAAGGTTCCGTACTCTTCAATATCTTCATAAACAATTTAGATGAGGGAATAGAAGGGGAATACATCAAATTTGCAGACAATACCAAGCTGGCATAGCCAACATCCCAGAAGATAGACTCACGATCCAGAAGGATCTCGAAAGACTTGAAACCTGGGCCCTAACTAACAAAATGAAATTTAATGGTGAGAAAAGTAAGGTTTTGCACTTAGATAAGAAAAAACAAATGTACAGCATAGAACAGGTGGAACTCGCTCAATAGCAGTTAACTGCGAGAGGGATCTTGGAGTCCTAGTGGATAATCACTTAGATATGAGCCAGCAATGGGTTGCGACCACCAAAAAAACCCAATGCAATCCTAGGCTGCATTAATAGAGGGATAGAATCAAGATCAGGTGAAATGTTAGTACTGCTTTATAATGCCTTGGTAAGATCACATATGGAATACTGCATCCACTTTTGGGTCACCACCGTATAAAAAAGATGTAGAGACTCTGTAAAGAGTGCAGAGAAGAACAACAAAGATGATTAGGGGGCTGGAAGCTAAAACATATGAAGGATGGTTTTAAGAATTGGGTATGTCTAGTCTAGTAAAAAGAAGGCCTAGGGGTGACATGATAAGAGTGTTCCAATATTTGAGGGGCTGCCACAAAGAAGAGGGGGCAAACCTATTCTCCAAAGCACCAAAAGGCAGGATAAGAAGAAATGGTTGGAAACTGAACAAGGAAAGAAGCAACCTAGAACTAAGGAGAAATTTCATAACAGTGAGAACAATTAAACTGTGGTTCCTGCCTTCATAAGTTGTGGGTGCTCATTCACTGGATGTTTTTAAGAAGAGATTGGACAGCCATTTATCCAGAATGGTATAGGTCTCCTGCTTGAGCAGTGGATTGGATTAGAAGACCTCCAAGGTCCCTTCCAACTCTGTTCTGTTATTCTGAAACACGGAAGGAAAGAGAACTTTGCAAGGTGGATAGATTTAATTACAGAGGTAATGGATGCATTGTTGGGAGCCTTAAAAGAACAGGTTGGAGATAGATCATAATGGAGAAAATCTATCTCTGTGGTCACTAAGAGTAAAGAAGGACTTGATGGCACATAATCATGTCTGAAATTAATTTTTAATCATAATCAATTTTATTTTAATTTTTGTTTTATATTTTATACTTTACAGTCCATCACCAGAAGTCTGACAGTAGTCTGACATTATAAAATTTAAGAACATAAATGATTCTTAGAGATAAGTATAAACCACACTGTATTTATTTATTTATTTATTTATTTATTTATTTATTTATTTATTTATTTTTATCATACTTTATCATACACTGTAAGTTACTTTCTCAATAAGTCTATCATCTTATGCTGCAGTCACATTATATTTATACCTAATTTACCTTGGAATAACTCCTTTTGCATTCACCGTATGTTTTCCTTCAATAGCAAGCACAGGATTGTAATGGGTTGTCTGCAAGAATGTCTGCAAGAAAACAACAAAGCTCAGACAGCATCAAGGAACCTTCATTTCAACCCTACAGCTAAAAATATTCTCCTCTATCGATTGTACCATTAAGCATCATAATTTACAATGCTGCAAGTCAACTATAAACACCCCCAGATCATCAGATAATTTGGGTGATAAAAACAGGTACAGTCCCTTGGGCTTTAATTAAATTTCGATGGTTGAATATCAACATGCAGTGCATTCTCCCCCCACCCCCAAAAACATTTTAGCACTGGCTGGATGTTAGTAACAGCACGTGCACTTCTGCTGACACATTGCAAAATTTACCTTTTACCTTGTGTTTTCAAACATGATATTTTCGTGTTCACCTAAGTAAGAGGATACGGATCAGAGTGTTGTGGAATGATGAGACCAAACAACATTCCTGGATCAGCCAGAGACAGTTTTATTGCACAAGGTTCAGAGCCAGTTTTGTACCTGCAGCTTTGAACAAAGAAAGAACTCTGATACAAGGTTTTTATACATTTCTAAGACAAAGGATTCAGTGAGATCATACATTTTCCATATATGGTTAACATGAGATCATACATCCGATTTTCCCTATATGGTTACATACATTGGATAATATGTTCATCTAATTACTTAAACCATTAATTTTAGTTTATATAATTATCTTAGCCACACAACTTTTCTTAAGTGCTTGTAGTTGTTAATGGGAGAGTTACTGCTGTCCTTGGGTAAATTTATTGGATTAAGTAACTCTTTATAACATATAGGTCTTTGTGTCATTCACAGTGAGGTCACTCAGATGTTTTCCATATGGCGGTCCTTTCCATGACATCTAGGTTTCATCAGAAGATATATTACCACTTAATGAGGTTTAACTGTTTGTTAATGTAATTTCCAAC
Source organism: Arizona elegans (assembly GCA_022577455.1). Taxonomy (NCBI): domain Eukaryota; kingdom Metazoa; phylum Chordata; class Lepidosauria; order Squamata; family Colubridae; genus Arizona; species Arizona elegans. The sequence goes on from JAKOOJ010000003.1 coordinate 60,024,679, forward strand.
AAGCACTTTTCTATCTTATAATAATGTGAATAGAGAGGTTCTCTCAGAGTTCATGTATCTGACTTGTATGATTCCTATTTTATTCACATTATTTCTTTTATCTACATTATTCCCCACTTTGAAAGTTTTTCCCTGCAGAAACTTTCACCATTCCTTACATGTTCAACTCTTTAGTAAATATTATTATATTCCTTTGGATAAACAAAGCTAACATATAATATCTAACAAAATATGACTAATCTAGGCAAGAGATAGGTATTTCTTGATTTTCATTCTATTAATCCTTGGAGGTACTCCCACCATTCTTTTCCAGACTCCATTTCTACATATGTATCTGTTTCAGAGTTTCTATCTTCAAGAAAGCGCTCTGTCAAAACTAATTCCTTCGCAGTCTGTATCTCTTTCATTGCTCTGATAGATAGCTGTTTCAACACAGGGATTGCACAAGGAATAAAAGCTAGGCCTGCCACAGCCATATCAACAAGAATAACATTTGTTTAATCCAGCTGGATCCAGGCAACCAAGAAAACCACCTGTCAGTTGTTTGTAACCTCTGACTTATCTTGGAAGCCCTATCCTGCAAATCCTTGGCAACTTCCCTGACCACACCTGATTTATTCATATAGAAACAACAATCTTCTCACAGAAATACACACATACCTCCTCTCTCTGCGGTTAGGAGGTCTAAGGCACGTTGATTTTGTAGGACCACTGCTGCCAATGAATCTATCTGGTCTCGGACTTCTACCAGGGTGCAAGCGATTTGGTTCAGGCTTTCTTGGAACTCCTCTGATAATTGCTGAAACTGTATTACTGAGTGTGTTACCCCACCTACTCCTGTTCCACTGCAGTGCCTATCCCCATGATTACTAATAGTGGGACTAGGATTGGTACCCATTGCTGAACATGTCCCATGAGAGGAACAGGGATGGTATGTTCTCCACTGACAACACCTATTTTAGGAAAAAGGTGTACTAATGTGCATGTTCTGGTTCAATTTGTTGGCAAACATAAATACACATCCTTCCTGCAGAAGAAGAAAACTCATTTTTTCCTTACACATACACCTATGTTCATTGAGAAAGCATGGGTCCGATGGTTCTTTTCATTAGTCCAGACCCTCAAAGTCCCTGTCACAAACATTCCAGCAAGCAGCTATAATGGGACTTCTAGTGAAGGGTCCTTTTGCTTATATCTGAGGATAAACAAAAAAGATACCGGGAGGTAGTATTCCAGGGGGAAAGAAGACACATAAACCTGTGTTGGACCTAATGGAGAGCCAGATAGTGAAGCGAGAGGGCTGGAACAGACTGGGGCACCTTTCCTTGGATACATTCCAGGACCTCTTCCATCCTTCCCATCTTGTGATGATGGCAGTTGGTGGTGATGAGAAAGTGAGTGGTGTGCAGAAGGAAAAAGATCTTTGGTTAGTTTTACATCCCTAAGGTTCATTCTAGGACCAAGGTACATTTCTGATGGACATTATTCTTTTGTCAGGGATCCTATAGGCCTACCAGGTTTCTGACGTCCCTTTACACACAGGGAAGGTGACCCTATGATTTAACAAGGTTTCAACCCAATTCCAGTATCCCTGATATGCAATCTCCTCTTTTCAATTGTTGTAGGGGTCCGTTCTCTTTTTCTATTCCTCCCTTTACTGGGATTGTCAAACTTTTAACCTTAGGTCTAGGGGTTGGTTTAGGAATAAGGTACCCACTCCACCTTCTGATGCCACGTTGTTGGCGGGAGTGGACTGGACCCAAAGTGTCCCCATTCAGTGTCCTGATGCTGCTAGGTCCCCTGGGATTCTCGACATCTTCAAATCCTTCCGCAGGGACAAGGGGAATTTCTTGGACACTGACGCAACATTGGGAACTACTGTTCAAGATAGTATCACTCACTAGACTTTTTAGCTAATAGTACCCAAAGCCATAAATAAATCATAATGACCTAATTCCTACACCCACAAGGCCTTAAGAGTGCAAGACACCTAGTTTACAAATTCACCATGTCAGGAAGAGGGTTAGGGATATGCTAAGGTGACCAGATTTTAACATTGGTAAAGAGGAACACCATTGTGGGCGTGGCTTATTTTGTGGGCGTGGCTTGGAGGTCATGTGACTGGGTGGGCGTGGCTAGCTGGTCATGTGACCGGGTGGCCATGGCTATGTGTATAGGGACTACTCAGAGGGCTGAAAAAAGTCATTTCTGATGGGTCCTCGCACTTTTGACTGGTCCTCACACTTATGACCATCCTCACATTTATGCCCGTGCAGCATTCTTAACAACCATGTCATTCATTTCACAACTGCTTCTCTTCACCATGATAATAATAATAATAATAATAATAATAATTTTATTTCTATACCGCCCTTCTCCCGAAGGACTCAGGGCGGTGTACAGCCTATTTAAAAACACAGACAAAACAACAGTATAAAATTTAAAATAATTAAATAAGTGGCTCAAATTTAAAACCCCAATAAATTTAAATACCCAATTTAAAACTATTGTGTTGATAGTCCGGCTTGGCGGAACAACAGGCTCTTCAATGCGCAGCGAAACGCCCGGAGGTCGGAGATCTTACGAATTTCTGGGGGCAGTTCATTCCATAGGGCTGGGGCTCCCACAGAGAAGGCCCTCCCCCTGGGTGTCGCCAGCCGACATAACTTGGCACCCTGAGGAGACCCTCTCTGTGGGAACGGACTGGTCGGTGGGAGGCTGTTGGTGGCAGAAGACGGTCTCGGTGGTACCCGGGTCCTATGCCATGGAGCGCTTTAAAGGTGGTAACCAACACCTTGAATCGCACCTGGAAGACCACTGGGAGCCAGTGCAGCTCGCGCAGGAGGGGTGTCACATGGGCACAGCGGGATGACAAGATAGGGCAAAAATGTAAAATGTGAGGACAGTCATAAGTTTGAGGACTGGTCAAAAGTGTGAGGACCAGTCAAAAATAACTTTTTCAGCCCTCTAAGTAATCCATATGCATAAAAGGATACAGCAATAGAGAGGGACGAAGGAAGGGAAGGGAAATTAGAGTAGGAGTGAGGGTAAGAGAGGGAGGAAGAGAGGAGGAGAAGGAGAAAGGAAGAGGAAGTAGGGAAGAGAAGAAGAGGGTGCGGGGGGAAGAGAAAGTAAGAAGGAAAGAAAAGAGAGAGGTGGTAGGTTTGAGGATAAAGATTGCTGTACAATAAAAAAGATGAAAGTGAAGAAAGCCAACCCCAAACAAATATAAAGATATTAAGATAAAGAATGAATTGTTAAATTTTAAAGAATAAAAGAGAATAAATATGAATAAATAGCAATAATTAGAAACACACATACAAACATACAATGTATTTTCTTTGAACAGAATATTTGGCTGGTTCACAAATTTAAACATGTTTAGTCATTTCAATTAAATTTACAATTTCTATATTTCCTTTTTGCCATATTTATTCCTCATCTATTTTTTTAAAAAAAACAATATTACCCTTCATCCTCATCTCTAATCTTAATCAAATTCAATTTTTCCCTTCTATTCTATATTATACCCCTTCCCATTGTCATCTATTTTTATATCCATCCTCACAGGTTAATTATGTAATTATGTAATACAGTTGTTTAATACAAATTCAACATTTTAATATAAATCAATTAGTTATATAACTATCTTTTTTGTATATTAATCAATATGAATATTCCAATTATTTCCATGCAATCCAATTTCTTACAAATCAATTAATTATATTTATCAATAATAATAAACCAAATAATTTCCCCCATATATTCCTCCAAATCACAACATAACCATTTCTGCTTTCAACACAATATACAATTAATACTATCTCAATTATTACAATTCCCTAGTTAAATAGAGCTTTTTTTCTTTTGTGTTTTAAAATCTTGAACTCTCCTCTTTTGCCCTAAATTTCCCATTGTTTGTACCTACCTTTTTTGGTGAGGAAAAAGAAAAGAAATCTGCTGCTTAATTTTCCAACGTTGGAGAAAACAGCAAAGCCAACAGCCTGCTTACTTTCAGTTTCGTTTTGAGCTTGGTTTGCACAAGGAGAAAAAAAAAATCTGCTCGAGCAATTTAGCAAGCAGCAAGAGCCCTGCGCAAAACAGCTGAGAGCAAATCAGCTGAGAGTGGGGAAGCTGAGTTGATCAATGTGCTAATTAACCTATGAGGAAGCTGTAGGGGGCTGTTTTTTCTACTTTTGCAGGCATTGGTCTACTCATTTGTTTTCTTTTAACACAGAACAGTTGTAGGGCGACCCTTTGAAGCCCCACAGCAAGAGTTTAAACAGTTTTTTTCCCTCTAGCCATCAGCTGGGACTCAGGAGGCAGAATGAAAATTCGGGACTTTTTAAAAACACCGCGGGATGCGGGACAAATCGCTAAAAATCGGGACTGTCCCACCAAAAGCGGGACATCTGGTCACCTTAGGATATGCGTAACTTGGGGTAGAGCAATATCAATCGTATTAAAACAATACCAACAGAAGGGCTAAAGTAGCTGTTGCCCAGAGTCCCCACACCCAATCTTCCTCTAGCATGAGTGTCTTTAAGTAGTGCTCACTGGATTCTATTACAGTTAATGGATTTTACATTACAAACTACAGTCATGGAATGTTGTCTTCCTCCGTTCCAAGCTTCGGCCATGCGCGGGGAACCAGTTTCCGGGGTGGTTCAGCAAAGCTGACGATCACCACCGTGCGTTGAGAGTCCGTTGCTGGTAGGACTCAGCAGGGTGTATTCTTCTTGAACTTCAACACCAATGGCCTGTCAGTTTTTATTATCTGGTATGTGACTGGATCACTCTGGTCTGCGGGCTTCAGTCTTGTCCAGTGGATCCAGGATCTTCCTTCTAAGGTCTTAAAAGCACAATTATAAAACCAATACATCTGGGAGAGCACGCCATGGAATCTGATCAGTTATAGTCCTCTTCAGTTGGGAAACAGCATAGGCAACCACTCAATCCCAAGAAAGAAAAAAATACAAAAATAGTCCAGATGATGAAGAACGCTATTCCCACTGGTTACTGCCCACCAGTCCATTGGGTTCTTTGGATCGTCAACTTCAATGGATCTCCTTGGTGAGATTCCACCTTCCACTCCTTTGGGGCTGGCACGGGCCCTTTCACTTGGGGTTTAACTTCCTTCCAGCTCCGGATCAACATCCAATCATCATGGTGGAATTTGTGGACTGGAAACTTCAAAGGTGGTGTTTGGGCTAATAGACCTTGTTTCCTAAGAACTTCAAAATATCGGGACAGTTTTTACACATATTGTTTCAATACTTTGTCTCTGGTTTCCAGGGAATCAATGCATATGCTTCCTGTAGTGAAAACTACTCCAAACAACAGTTCATATGATGATAATCTTTCTAGGTTGGGTAAAACTCTTGACACCACTGTTGCTGTAGCATTACTGCAGAGAAAAGCTTCAACCCACCCTGTGAGGTGGTCCACTATGACCAATAAATATTTTACTCTCCGCACTTTTGGTAATTCTGTAAAATCCACTTGAATACATTGAAATGGTCTTAAAGCTGGTGGTCTCCCACTCATCTGTTGTTTCCTGACAGCTTGTTTATTCACCTTTTTACAAATCAAACGTTTATAATTGATGTTACTAAAGGATATATCCCAATATAACCATAGCATTTTAAAAGTTCATCTACAATAGCTTGAATTCCCCCCATATTTTGCCAAATGAATGCACTATCCCAAATGCATACGTGGAATCTGCCTATTTTTCCTTCCAAGATGCATAGAGCATCCGGAGACTCAGGGTTACAATGTGTTAAGCAATAGCCTTCATACTTTTGTATATTTTACAAAGTCAGCTTATTGCCCTCACAAACTGGGTCCTCAATTTACCTACCTTAGAAAGGATGGAAGGCTGAGTCAACCTTGAACCTGGTGAGATTCAAACTTACTAGTTACAGATAGCTGGAGTTAAATTACAATGCATCTGTCTACTGAGCTATCCAGGCTCCCTATCCATAGAGCTTAATTTAGTGCATACAATTCAAAGGTTTGAGCAGACCAATTTCGAGGCAAACCCCTTATTTCCAGGATCTCTTTAGTGTGTCCTTTTATAATAGCATATCCATTTTTCCGTACTCCCTTCTCCACCCTAGAGGAACCATTTATACAAATTGCTTCTCCTTTCTCCAGGGGGTGTTCCTCCACATCAGGTCTTATTTTTATTTGTAAATCAATTACTTCAACACAGTAATGTTCTAATCCAAACTGATCCATTGATCTGGTGTTGGCTAAGAACTGTACTTGATTCAAATTGTGATCTGTAGTTAAAATCAAGTCTGTCTGCTGCATTAAAATTGTTTCATTTTTGTTTAGAATTCTGGAATCAGTTAACCACCACCCCGCTTTTTGCTGAAGGATGGCTCTGACTTGATGTGGGGTGCTTACAATAAGGGCTCCCCCAAAGGTCAATTTCCTACTTTCTGAACCGACACCCCTTGTGCAATTCAATTTTCTGTGTTTACAAAGAGATTGAATGGCTTTTCCAAATTTGGTAAACTTAATACAGGAGCCTTGGTTAAAGCTTGTTTCAAATTTTCAACACTTCCTCTTTCGTGTCCCTCCCATTTCAAACTCCAAGGTCCAGATTCAATTAATTTTGCATAGAATTACCTTAATTCTTGCTTGTTTATAGATAGAGGCTGAGACGCCACCCCTTCTATTCTATCAGGAGTGATTTTCCTACTCCCTTCACTAATTAAGTGTATTCTAATGCTTTGTCCACTTAATCTGATCTCTGTCAAATAAAAAACACCACTTCCTCTTCTTCGGGCAGTCTTTAACGCTGTCTTCCCTGCCCATATCACCACTTCTTCCCATTATCACTTGGTTCCACTCTCACATTCCTTTCTTCCTTCCCCGTCCAAAAGTTATGCAATCCGTAACATCCCTAACCTTCCAAAAACAAATCTCTCTCCCTTCTACTATTGTATCTCCCTCTATAAACGAATTAGCTCCTTCTTCGAAAGGAACAACAACTTATGCTGCTAACAAACAAACAAACAAGCAAACAAACAAACAAATCTGAAATATATTTGGATCAAACTTTAGCATCAATTCTCTGCCTTTAGTAAAATGCAAGTCAGATTCAAAAAATCTTACAAAATCATTTCTTTTATATAGGTTTAATTAAGTGTTTTAAACCTCAAAAATTTCCAGAAAAAAATAAGATCAAAATTGTATTCAGAGGAGTAAAGAAAATATATCTGTATAACTTTTATATGCAAATTAAAGAGGCTGAAACAGCTGCATGAGCTGATCACCCACGTCCCCCTCCTTTCTCGAACAAAAGCCCGCAGCCCACCCTTTTCCTGCTTCTCTCCTCCAAAGGAAAGGGGGGGGAGGGAGAGGGAAAAATGTTTAAACTACATAGAATTCTCATCTTCTTTCGCCTCTCAGCATCCTTTCAACAACACAACTCTCTGCATTTCTTTCTATTCTCAACAATTCATAGACATTTTTCCACAAATTTATCTGCCACATCCTCAACAAACAGGCATTCACAGGGCTCAAGATCACTTCACTTTATCACTCCTTATGAGCTTCGGGACACCTCACATACACACATTCACATTTGTACCGCAATCAAACTGCTTGCGTACACCAATCTCACATGCAAAAATCCCACTTCATGCAAACCAATCATTATAATTATTTCAGTGAGCTTTTTCACAAGCCACTATTATTAGAGGATTTCATCTTCCCTGCAGGTTTGGAAATGATTACATACATACACATGCACACATATCATCAAACATTTCCCACAGCTTCAAGCACAAGTTTACTTAATTTGCTGGCCGGCCAAACATATCACAATCAATTCAATCCGATTCAATTTTACACACTATCATTATAGATGCACATCCAGGATTTTTTTTTTTTAACAGAAATCACACCAAATTGATCAAGTCAAATTATCTGAGTCTTCCCATTTAGAAGGCTTTACCTTTTTACTACCTGCTAAACCCTGGGTGGGAAGAACAGTAAACAATTTCTTCTTTCTTCTTAGTTCTTTCAAAGTTCTCTGGCTTTTTAAGAATGGCAATTTATCAGAATGTTTATAACACTGCAGTTAGTTCTTTTCTCTTACCACACATAAGATCACACACATTTTTTAAACTTTTATTGCATAAGGTTTTCTTTCTCCTCTCTCCTTAGATTTCATCAAACAGACCCTAGCAAACTCTGCCTGACACTTGATTAATCAAAGGGGTCTCTCTTTTAGTCTTCCACTAATCAATACTATTACCACCCATCCTAACAACACTACTCTTGGCTCACGATGCTGGATGTTCCGACAGTCGTCAATGAGAACCGCAAGGGTTTAACCACCCACACAATCTGACACAATCCTAACAGAGAGACTTGAACTCTCAACTGGAGTTACTTGAACTCCTCACTATAGACTTTAGGACACCGCCTTGTCTCCTAGGGGGGTGATCAGGCCCCCTCTTCACCACTAAATTGGTGGGTACTTCTTAACAGAGAGACTTGAACTCCCTGACTTATACTTACCTGTAGGCATTTTCCTTCTTTTTCTTTTTCTTTTTCTTTTTCTTTCTTTTCTTTCTTTTTTCTTTTTGTTGAGGTCTCTATGTCTGGCTAACCTTTGACGATCCTTGACTAGTCTGCTCGACAGCGGGCCCACGGAACCCCCCCACCAAAAGATTCCGTGGACTTCAAAGGAGTCCTAATGGCCGGCCAGTGGATTTTCCTTGGGGAGGCATTGGTTCCCGCTGGGGCAGCCCGTCTGGCAGAACAAAAGTTCTTTGTTCCTTAGTCCCATCTGCCAGGGACTATCTGCCATAAATGTTGTGGAATGATGAGACCAAACAACATTGGTGAAGTGAGTGAATGTGTGTGTCATTTGAAATGTTTATTCTTGTGGATGATCAGTTCTGGTGGTGGGAAAGATCTTATATTCTCACCTGGCTGTGTATGTAGATTCTTGCCCTATTGTGTGTGCCTATGTGTGTAATCTGCAGAGCCACATTTGTGTGTTCAGAAAATGTCTGTGTTCTGAAGGCATTTAAACTTAATTAAGTTGTCAGTGTTCACTATTTTTGAGGCAAGGTGTGTTTTTTATCAGTTTCAGCTTAAACAGATGAAAGGAGCATAAAGTGATCTTCTGCAACATTGTTTCTTCTAACTTGCAACCTTGTAACTTCTGGCTATGCGTAGTTTATATTTTAGGACTGAAAAATGTATCAAGAGTGGTAAACGAATATAATTTTCCATAAATATGCAGTATGTCTGTGGAGACTCTCAGTTATCCAGGTCATAGTTTTCTCATAAGTGCTTTTTCAAAAGGCAACCGGATTGCTTTTTTTGTTGAGGAAGAAGAAGACATCTTGCTTCTCATCCAAGAAGCTTCATTGTCTTTACCCAACACTTTTGGCCCTTTTCTCCATAGGTCTTTCTTCTTCTCCTCTTAAGTTAGAAACATAGAAGATTGCTGGCAAAAAAAAGATCTAGTGGCCTATCAAGTTTGCCCTTTGAATTTTTCTTGTGGTGTTTTCTTTTCCTTTTTAATTTATTTACTTATTATCTTTCACTTTTTTTTTCCATTTGTATTTAATTTTTAACTTTGGTCGGAGGATGGACATGTGTTTATCCCAAGCGTGATTAAACATAGTTACTGATGATTAATCTCTACCTCCACTGCTCTTTCTAACTTTACTTTTGAACTTCCCTCCTCATTTATTAATTTGTTCTTATTAAAATCTATATTCCTTGTTTCTGGAGACCGAAATCTCAACTCATTAATCAGCATCTATACATTCTAATTTTGTGTGAACTAAAAAAAATCCCCAAACCTGAGAGAAATGGTTGGAAAGCCCACCCTAAAAATATTTCAGGTTGCCCCCTGCGGTACTTCTTCCTTCATTATGAATTGATTTTCTATGGACTGTTTCTTCTGCCAAAATAAACTTGGTTAAAAATGAACATTCATATACAGTACCTGACCCTGTATAAAGATTTATGGAAAGTTTAAACTCTCTATAAGCATTTGAACTACTAATGGCCAAAGGAAATTGGCAGTAGATAAGAGTGGAAGGAATTCAAGGTGAGCTGGACTGTGGGCACAAAGGGACTCATGACACATGTGGACCCTTCTTCGGGCTCTGTGGGTCTCATCTCCTACAAAAACAAAACACACACTAACTAAACCTTTTTTTTTTTTTTTTTTGGAAGAGAAGCAGTCCTTTGTAAGCAGAAAGATTTGGGGTGGTAACTGGTGTATCTCTCGTTACACTTACTTGGCTGTAACTGCAAGGCTGGCAAAGAACCACCTGCCTCCTGTCATGGGCAACAGGTCCTACTCAGGACCTTCTGCTAAGTTTTATGAAGTTTTATGCAACTAAGGACTCAGCCAGATGGCCCACCAGATATTAAAACCCAAGTTCCTTCTGATACACCACAAGTTCCATCCACCTTGTATGGGCTGATTGAACAGGATCCCCATGAAATGAATGACACCAGCAAACCAGAAAGCATCCAGAGAATGATTTCACCAAGACAGTAGACTGATAATGGTGTTCTCCAAAACTAGATCTATCGTACCTGTCATAAGAAACAAGCTAGTGAGACTTCCGGTTCGGTTCCCGTCGTCGACAGACGGTCTTTTTTTGGACCGCCAGCCCTGTTGCCTGTAAAGAGCCGCTTCGAACAAGGAGAAGTGGCTCGGAACATTCCAAATCCTGCAGGAATCAAGAATAGAGCTGGCGAGAGTCAGATAGAGCCCCTGTGAAGCCCCCAGATAGCACCCCTTTGCTTCTGGGGAGGAAACAGGCAAGGCTCCCTATCCAGCTCGCTGAAGCTCCGGACAGCGAGGACAATTCTACACTTCGTAGAACAAGACGGCGGGACCAACCTTCCTATCGAAAATAAAGTGAATTTTCCAAACAAACAGGGTGGAATCGGGACTTGAACCACGAAACTGCAAGTATTTGTACTAGCCCTGTGACTAACTTTAAAACAAAAGATTGAAAGTTTCCTGAAAATGGTGCCTGGCTTCAGCGTTAACAAGAGCTGAAAGCGAGAGTGGATTTGCATAGCTATTTCAACACGTTACAAAGTAGCATTGTCTGTAACAAGTGAAGGAAAAGGGAAATTCTTTTAAAACAAGCCTGATTAACTTCATCTTTAATCTGACTAAACCTGGGGAAATTTTTCAGAGGACTTGGTGGAGGCGGAAAGGGAAAAAAGACTTCCTTTTTTGAAAAAGTTAGACTACGTGGCAGAATGGCTTCTAAACAGACTAAACAGGATGTGAAGGCGGTGGGGGGGGGATCCTCCACACACAAGCCTCAACAACAGCCTCCCAGCCAGCAGAGCCAGAAAAAAGAGATTGATCTTGAAAACTTAAAGGATTTTATTGTTCAGGCTTTGATGAGGCAAGATGAATATTTGGATGAGAAGTTTAAAAAGTCACAACAGGAAATTAAGCAGGAGATTAAAGAAATTAAAGAGGTGGTGCAAGAAAAATATGACAAGGTGACCAAAAAATTAATGACGGTGGTGACTGGATTGTCAGAAGCAGTTATCAAAACTGATAAAAAAAGTGGAGGAACTTAGATCAGAAGTGGATGTCAAAATGAAGGAGGCTGATTATAAAATTTTTAATGTTGACAATAAAATGCAAAGACTTGAAAATGAGATGACAATGATGCAATTCAGGTCTATGGAGTTTGCTATAAGGCTGAGAGGCTTAAAAGAGAATGCTAGGGAAGACCTGAGAAAGATCTGCGCTGATGCTTTAGCTGTGATGTTAAAGATTAGTCCTGAAGAGATTTTTTTGCAAAATGGATAAAGTGTACAGAGTGAATTCTTGGGTGGCCATACAAAGACAACTGCCTAGAGATGTGGTGATATATTTTACAGATAGAAAAATAAGAAATGATATTCTGCAAAGGTCCTTTGTCTCTGCTGTGCAAGTGGATGGAAAGGAAATAGGAGTATATAAAGAGCTGCCACCTAAGATGTTAAAAGACAGGAAGGATTTTGGATTTCTAGTGAATGAATTAAAAAAACAACAAATTCCACTCAGGTGGGATGCTCCAACTGGCATAATTTTGAGGTTTAAAGGAGAAAGATATCGATTAAATACTGTTGAGAAGGCAGAAGAATTTTATTCTAACTTTTTCAAAGCAAGTTCAACATCCCCACGTACATCTTCAGTGTTGGAGATAAAGGAGAGCGATAAGGAGAAGCAACTTGAGAAAGAGACTGAAGAGCAGTCTAAGCAGTTGGAATTGGAAGCAATGGAAATGCAGAGAGCTACAGGAGGATTTTTGGATGTGCCCCTGATAGACCTTCCTTCGGAAATTGTAACTGGATCACCTAAAACTACAAGAGAAGTGGCTTTGGACCTAGCCCGGATGTGTGAAGCCAAAGTTCAGCGTATAACTCGAGCAGTTTCTAAGCAAATCAAAGAAAAACAACAACAGGAAAGGACCAAGCCACAGCAATACAAGAAAGGAGTCAAGGGCAATACACAAGAATGTGAAGCCATGGGAGGAGCAAAGCCGAAGACTACCAACTTGGAAAGCCTTCAGCATATGTTCTTATCGCTTCGAGAAAGTTTAGATGACAATTAAGTTTTTATCTTGGAACGTGAATGGATTAAACTCACCACAGAAAAGGAAGAAATTATTTAATTATTTGAGACAATTTAACAACGATATTATTTGTTTACAAGAAACTCATATCCGAATACAAGATCAAAAATACTTGATAAATTCAAGATTAGGAACACAATTTATAGCCTCGAATTTGGAAAAAAAGAATGGCATATTGATTTATATAAACAAAAGACTGTCAGCCAAAATTATAGAAGCAGATGACTGTGGCAGGTTTATAGCAATTGAACTCTATACAGCAAATGGCCCAATTCTGGTGATTGGAATTTATGCTCCTAATCAACAACAAGAAAATTTTTACAAAATTTTGCATTCTAAAATATTGCAATGGGATTATAGATCTATTTTAATCATGGGAGACTGGAATGGAGTAATTGATCCTAAAATAGACAAAAAGAGTTTGGCAAAGTCAAAGATTAGATTACCACAGACTTTTTTTGATATGAAAGAAGATTTGGAATTAAAAGATATTTGGAGAATACATAACCCAAAAGATTTGGACTTTACTTTCTTTTCAGATAGACACAGATCCTTCTCTAGGATTGACTTTATTTTACTATCATCTGATTTACTTGTAAAAACGAAAAGAACAAAGATTTTTCCAAGGACTTTAACTGACCATAGCCCGGTATGGATAGAAATTGAGATGGGAAAGAGTGAGAGAAGATCATGGAGAGTAAATGAAAATTTGTTTAGATATGAAAAGAATATAACAGAACTTAAAAAGCAGATGAAAGAATTTTTTGAAATGAACTTGAACAAGGGTACCCCTATTGAAATTGTGTGGGACGTGAGTAAGGCATATATGAGAGGGGTGCTCATTTATATGAACTCTAAACATAAATTAAATAGACAAAAGAAAATATTTGAAATGGAAGCAGAAATAAAGAACAAAGAACAGCTACTTATAAAAAATCCAACAGATGAAAGAATACGAGGAACTATAAAACTTCTGAAAGATCAATTTCATATGCTTATGGTGGAACAAACAGCAACAAATTTACAATTTGCGAAACATAATACATTTTGTAATGCTAATAAACTGGGCAGATGGTTGGCTTATACACTAAGGAAGCGGCAGAGTACACAGGTCATTGATAGTATTGAGAGTGGAGGGAAGGAAATTTTTCAACAAAAATTAATTAAAGAAGCTTTTTTAGATTATTATACCAAATTATATGCTAAAGATGATATACAGAATGGACTTATAGAGAAATATTTAGAAAAAAGAAGAGTTACAAAAATTTCTAGTAAACAAAAGGAGAGAATGAATCATCCTATAACAGTTGAGGAGATTATTGCCGCAATTAAACAATTGAAAACAGCTAAAGCACCAGGGACGGATGGTTTAACTGCGGTGTATTATAAAACTTTACAAGCAGAAATGATTGAACATCTTAAAGATCAATTTTGTAGTATACAACAAGGGGGCAGAATACCCCCTTCATGGAAAGCAGCTTATATTTCATTGATACCGAAAGAGCAAGCAGGCCCTAAAAAACCTGAGAATTTTAGACCAATATCTCTTCTGAATAATGATTATAAAATATTTGCAAAAGTATTAGCCAACAGGTTAATGCCAGTTATTCAAGAGGTGATTTATTATGATCAAGCGGGATTTATAGAAGGCAGATATATGAAGGATAATGTAAGGCAAATTATAGATTTATTGGAATATCTGGAGAAGAATAAATAGATCCCTGCAGTGCTGGTTTTTTTGGATGCAGAGAAGGCCTTTGATAGAGTGGATTGGAACTTTCTACTAAAGACTTTAAGAAAAATGGACTTTGGGGATCAGTTTATACAGGCGGTTTCAGCAATTTATCAAGAACAAATGGCACAAATTATTATTAATGGAAGTTTGACTACAAATTTTAGTATTGAAAAAGGAACAAGACAAGGTTGTCCGTTATCCCCATTGTTATTTATTTTAACATTAGAAGTCTTGTTGAACACAATACAGGACTCAAGTACTTTGAAGGGAATAGTGATAAGGCAAGAGGATTATAGAACAAGGGCATTCGCAGATGATCTGGTTGTTACCCTAACACAGCCAATGGAATCAATAATCCAGATGAAAGACATTATAGAAGAATATGGTATGGTATCAGGATTTAGACTGAACCAGATAAAAACTAAGATGATAGTTAAAAATATGACACAAGATCGAAAACAGGAACTTGAAAGTAAGGCAGGTTCTGAAATGGTATCAAAGGTTAAATATCTAGGAGTTCAAGTTGCAGACTCAAATATAAAATTGTTCCAAAATAATTATGAGGTGTTGTGGCGAGAGGTACAAAAGGATATGGAAACTTGGAAGAAACTGCAGCTGTCTTTACTTGGAAGAATAGCAGCAGTTAAGATGAACGTTCTACCTAGTTTTCTTTTTTTGTTTCAAATGATTCCAGTGCTTAAAAGTGATAAACAACTGAGAGAATGGCAAAGTGGAGTCAATAAGTTTGTATGGAATGAGAAAAAGCCGAGAGTTAAGCTGAAAATTATGCAAGATGTTCCAGAAAGGGAAGGCCTTAAACTTCCAAACTTACAATTATACTATGAAGCAGCAGCTTTGACGCAAGCAAGTGATTGGTTTGGAAGGAAAAAAACTGGAATATTGAATATAGAAAGTAATGATCTTGAATTTGGTTGGCATGCATACTTATTTTATGAGAATAAAGTGGATAAAGTATTCAAAAGCCACATACTTAGAAACTCTTTGATGAAAGTTTGGAAGAAGCACTGATTCAAATGGGATTATAAAATACCGTTATGGCTGGATCTTGGTCATATCATGTGGAATACAAATATAATGTCACTCGGGGTGGGGGTTATATAAAGAAGTTCTTTTTATAGATGCGGGCAGATGGCAACTAAAGACATTAGAAACGCTGTTGGAAGAAGAGATTAATTTAACTTGGTTACAGTATAATCAACTTCAATTGAGATGGAAAGAGAAACAAAAAACTGGTATAATGATGCATGAAGAAGAATTGGTTAGACATATAAAAGAGAAAGGTCCAATGCATATTAAAAAGGTTTATAATGTTTTGCTAGAAAGGGACTCAGAAAATGAATTGGTTAAAGATTGTATGATAAAGTGGGCACAAAATGTTGCAGAACCAGTGATGTTGGAAACATGGGAAAAAATATGGGTTCAGAATGTTAAATTTACACAGTCGCAGAACTTGAGGGAAATTTTTTATAAAATATTTTATAGGTGGCATTTAGATCCTAAGAAATTATCGTGTATGTATCCTAATGTTCAACCAAAATGCTGGAGATGTGATTGCTCAGATGCCACATATTACCATATGTGGTGGACTTGTAAGAAAGTGAAGGCTTTTTGGATAAAAATTTGGTGGGTTATGCAAAATGTTTTGAAGAAAAACTTCAGTTTTCTCCACAATTGTTTTTATTGGGTATAGTTAAGGGTTTTACATTGGGTGAAACAAAGCTGATATTGTATATGGTAACAGCAGCGAGATTACTGATAGGTCAATATTGGAAAAATGAAGCTATGCCCACTATTGAAGAATGGACTTTGAAGATGGCCAGTTTTGCAGAGATGGTGAAGAGTTCAGCATATCTAAAAGATCGGACTCAAGAGACTTATGTATGGGAGTGGAAAAAGTGGATAGATTATGCGCAGAATAAATACCAAACTAGGAAATATCAGATAGCTTTTAACTGAATGTATTATGTAGGGATAGAATAATTGAATTTTGTGAAGATTTGAATAATATATAGGGGGTGGAGGGATTAAAGTTTTATAAAATGTGATTTTGATTTGGATTATATTTTGTGGAAGTCATGGGGGGAGGGGAGGGTTAGGGAGGTTAGGGAGGTTTAGGAGGGGCAGGGAGGGTTGGGGGGGGAAACTGGGGAGAAAATGTATTTGTAAAACTTTTTCAATAAAAAAAAAAAGAAACAAGCTAGTGTGTGGTCCCTAGTAAAAGGGGACTAGGGCTTCTGTGCATGTGCAGAAGAGTGTGCGCGTGGGCGCGATATGAACCAGTAGTAAAGGTAAGTAGAACCCACCCCTGCACCAAACCATCAATAACTTCCAGATGACAACTGACAATAGGAGGCTCTTTTTCCTGTTCATCAAGTTTGTTCCTAATGCCCATTACAGGAACCTACAACCTGGCCTCATGGGAAGATCATGAAACTAGACAATTGGATCACTCTCAACCAGTGAATGTAACATCAGCAAGTGAGGATCAACTCCAAGATCCCACCATATCTTCCCTTCCCCACTACGTCCCAGTGTTCTTGCTCAGCCTCACTCCCCAGATCTCCCACATCTCTTACATCCTAAGGCTTAATACAAAATAAAACCAAAATGTTGTGGAATAAAATGAAAAATGAAAGTTCAGCCAAATGCTCTTTGATAAAACTGGAAGAGAGGAGCTAATAGGTCAACACACGTTCAGCATCCTGTTTCAAATGTAGGTTATTCCACAACACCATTTTCTCATAATACTTCTAAAAGAGAATCTTGAACAAAATCTTTAGTATGAATTATACATTGGTTACTTGCAGAATAATATCTTAGAGAAACTTGTATGAAATATTTCAAAAATATTCTTAATTTGCCCATAAAATGTTATCAGAGCAGAGATAATAGTGATTATTTTGCCAGAAAAAGTAAAATGTCCTTCACAATCATTGTATCTGTATTCCACATCAGTTTTAACATTGTCTTTCAAAGTAAAAGCTATCCCACATACTTTATTTGAATATTTATTAATATAGTTCAGCCAATCCATTTTCTAGGTGTTAAAAGGAGCAATTTGTAGGATACAATACGTGCCAGGAAAGAAGGAGAGGGAGAAGATGGAAATAGAGGGGAGGGGGAAAGAAAAAATAACAGAAGAGAGAAGAGAGAAGAGAGAGGAGAAAGGAAGGAAGGAAGGAAGGAAGGAAGGAAGGAAGGAAGGAAGGAAGGAAGGAAGGAAGGAAGGATCATCACTTCCTTCCTTGTCCTAATTATTGAACACAAGTGTCCATTGAACGTTTAACAGCTCGTATAAGGGGGCATTGATTGTTATTTCTGAAGGCCATAAAGAAAGACTTTAGATCTATGTCTTTGGTGTCCCCATCCAGATAGAAGGTGAACTTCTGGAGCAATGTGCTGAAGAACAGAAAGAGCTCCATCCTAGCCAGAGCTTCCCCTGGACAGGCTCTCTTCCCTGCAATAGCAAACAAGAAAATAAAGCTTATTTAGGAAGTACACCTGATGGAATTGTGCCTGATTAAAAAAATAACATGGATCAAGCCAGCATGTGGATTTGTAATACCTGTCCCAGAGGACTGTACCTGCTGAGAATGGCATGAAAGCATCTTTTTTCCTGAATTGGCCTTTTTCATCCAAAAAATGATCTGGGTTGAACTTCTCTGGAGTCTCCCAATGGAGAGGATCATAATGTACTGAGGAGAGGACTGGCGCAACAGTCATGTACTAAAAGAGGGAAGTGAGGAAATAGATGACATTAGTTGGTTTTGCTTCATGCAGAGAAGAAAGAGTTTCAAATGAAATAGGCCACCAGGGAGCAACCTGCAAACATTCTGAAATGGAGTGAAGGGAGAGAGATTTGGTTTAATTTATTTATTTATTAAATGTATATATGTCCCATTATCCATAGTGACTCTAGGCTTACAATTCCATAAATAAGGCATATTAATACATATCTACTGAATTGCCTTGAATATCATCTCAACTAACAGTCATCTTTTTTTTTTTCTTCTGCACACTATCTTGATTAGTAGATTAGTATTATTGGCACACCTTGGGAATGTTGTAACCATGGAATTTTACGTCACAGGTTGTTGCCCGTGGAAAGCTCTCAGAACTCCCAATCCGATAACGTTGAACCTCATGGACCACAGCATTTGTGAAAGGCATCTTCAACCGGTCTTCTATGCTTGGAGTTCGATTTGTACCCACTGCCTCATCAATCTCCTGCTGCACCTTAGCTGTGAGACAAACATATTGAGATGTGATTGACAGCCTTTTACTTTCTCATACTGAGCATCTGCAGTCAACTACCACTTGAATAGCAACATGTTTTCCAAAGCATATTCAGGGAAGACCCTTCTAGTCAGGACAATGGCTCCTCCTCAAAGTCATTTCTTAATAAAGACCATTTTAATTTTTCTAGTGCAAGAAGAGGAGATACTTATTGTTTATCTCTGTCTTGTGTCTTTCTTGATAAGCTGAAAACCACAAAGTGAAAAGTGTTTCCATAGGAGATTTTAGAAGATTATAGTCCCTACCCAAAATTGGAATAAATAGTAATCAGAAGAAAAAACTAATGTACTTAAATTAATTTCTTAAACTGTTATTACACTGTGTGGGAAAATGAACTCATGGGCTATGTTGTCGAACATCTATATTTCCATAAGGGTCTCCTAAGGTGAACAGATCCCTACCACAGCAGCAGGAAGACGTGCCCAAAAGGCAGAGGGTGCTAAGAATCACCAGGTTAAATCAGGCTGCCTTTGGACTTTGGACATAGGAACAATCAACATTCAAACAATGAAAACAGAAGTGTGAGTAGAAGAACTGCCGATTGAACTCAATAATATGCATTGGGATACATTAGATTATGTGAAACATGACAATAAGGCAAACGTTTAGTTGAACTTGATAGGCCTGGGCATTTATTCTACGCTAGAGGTACTGAAGATGGTCGATGTGGTAGAGTTGGTTTTCTCGTCAACCAAAAGCTGAAACACTCTGTAGTAAAATTTGAAAATAGACCAGAGTAGCCCAATGCATTATTCAATCGAACAAACAATACAAGTTTCAAATCACCCAATCTTATGCACCAACAATAAGTTATAGTGACGATGAGGTCAAGGAAGTTTAAGGCAATGTGGCCTGCCTTAAAGACAAAGAAAAGTCCCAGTACAAAATACTAAAGGATGACTTTAATGCAAGAATAGGAAGAACAATAATTGAAGAAAAGGTGACCGGCCCATATGGAAATGGTGAACGAGATAATAGTGGTGCAGACTAGTAGATTTTGCTGAAGGACAGGAACTTTATATCATGAACTCATTTTACAAGAAAAAGGCTAGCAGAAAATGGACACAGAAGAGTCCATCTGGGTACACAAGCAAAATTGACTACATAATGCCAAGTGATAAACCATATTCTGCAATTGTACTGTCATCACACATTTTAATGTTGGAAGTTATGATAGTTAATAATACAAGCTAAAATGAAGATAGACTGTCAAAAAGATCATATAAAAATGCTAAAGATATAACAAAAAAGAAAAATGAAGATAAACTGTTAGACGAGAACAGCAATTTTGAGATTAATCTATCAAATCACTTTGCTCAAGATGAACATTATCTTGAGTTTTTGGATAAAGGCGGCATACAAGTTGAACAAATAAATTATGGATCAAAATGAACAAATAGTTAAAAACTCCTTGAACTAAACTGAAGTACGTTGAACTTTGCAAGACCACAAGAAAACATATCCAAGAAGAAACGTATCAGTTTAACATGAAGCTTGTAAAAAAGGCAATTGAAGAAAACAAAGGGATTAATAGAGCAAATGCAAGCTTATAAATACAAGAGAGAAAGTTTTTGTATTAAAACATGAAGATGGCTCTGTGTGAAGAACAAGACAGGAAATGTTAAAAATAATTCAAACAGAATTATTAGATTAGTAATTAATTAGTTTAAGAATTAATAGAAATAAAATTCTATTCAGAGCTAGGCAAAGATCAAGCTCACTCAAAAGTAACAGCACCCATGAAAGAGGAAATGCCAAATATGCTTCAGGAAATGACTGTTACAGTTTAAATCATGAAAGCTGGTGGCCACTGTTTATGAAAGATAGTAAGAAAACTGTACTTGAGATGCCTCAGAAAAGAAAAAAATACAGAATACATGGAAAAATGCTGAAGTGATTCTTATACACAAGAGATGATTTAAAGAACTATCATCCAATAATCGTTTCAGTCACCTACAAGGTTTTCACCAAGATAATAGGAAAAAGAATAGTGGGAACATTAAACGATGGCATAGCCAAAGAAGCAGGCAAAGTCCAAAAATGGCTACAGTAGAATGGATCACATCCAGGTTGTTCCGCAAATCATTGAAAGGCACAATGAATTACACCTTGCCTTTGTGCATGGCTTTCATTGACCGCAAACATGCATTTGACTCAGTATTTCAGCAAGTATTAAAGCAACTGCAATGAGTTGTACTGTTGAGTACAACAGTTACTTAGTTTATTTTTTCCATGATTAATGCTGAAAGCTCTAAGAGTACTGATATCTTTATATATTTCTGGATATTTCTTTACCTTGAATGTGTTGTAATTTAGCCATTGCTAGGAGGCTGCAGAACAAAACATGGCTTGTAGTTACTGTCCCAGCAGTAAAGAGACCAAACACAGTAATCACAAGTTCTTCAGGAGAGTAGATACCCTCAGATGAGTTCTGGTCCTGAAAAGAAAATAGAAAGGGAACTGGAAGAATAAAAATTCTACTTGGAATTGAATTAAAGTAATTCATGAAACTCTCCATAGTGTCTCTTTCAATTAAAGGAAACTTAACTCGACCAAACTGACTTTAGAATATATACAAAACATTTTCAATTCTAAGGTATTTCTGGGAACAACATCTAATACATGGAGGAAACAGCTTGACTATCTGGCCTACCCATCAAATATTTACCACAAGAAACATCCAGAATTAAAGATTGGACACTCTGAATTTGACTAAGGTTGTTTTTTAGAACTGGACTACAGCAGGCCTTAAGGTGTATGATTGGAAAAAATTAGATCTGAGCATAGAAGCCTGAATGTTATATCTGAGAGACTACCGTATTTTCCGGCGTATAAGACGACTGGGGGTATAAGATGACCCCCGAATTTTCCTGTTAAAGTATAGGGTTTGGGCTATACTCGCTGTATAAGACTTCCCCTCTTCCAACACACACCAAATAAAAATTAAAAAACATCAACTGGCTCACCCACAATGTAAAAGCAGCTGTGCTAGACCCAAAATGGCCCCTGCAACAAGCAGGAAACTCACACAGCCACAAAAAGCCCAAAAACCCAACTTTCACATTTTACCCACACAAAATTTCACATACAGCTTGGTGAGATTGTGTGTGTTTGTGTAGTTAGAGTGAACCACTACAAAAATGTAAAAAAAAAAGCCCAAAAAAACAACTTTCACACTTTACACACACACAACACAACACAACTGGCTCACCCACAATGTAAAAGCAGCTGTGCTAGACCCAAAATGGCCCCTGCAACAAGCAGGAACCTCACACAGCCACAAAAAGCCCCCCCCAAAAAACAACTTTCACACTTTACACACACACAACACAACACAACTGGCTCACCCACAATGTAAAAGCAGCTGTGCTAGACCCAAAATGGCCCCTGCAACAAGCAGGAACCTAACACAACCACAAAAAGCCCCAAAACCCAACTTTCACACTTTACCCACACAAAATTCCACATACAGCTTGGTGAGATTTTGTGTGTTTGTGTAGTTAGAGTGAACCACTACAAAAATGTAAAAAAAAAAGCCCAAAAAAACAACTTTCACACTTTACACACACACAACACAACACAACTGGCTCACCCACAATGTAAAAGCAGCTGTGCTAGACCCAAAATGGCCCCTGCAACAAGCAGGAACCTCACACAGCCACAAAAAGCCCCCCCAAAAAAACAACTTTCACACTTTACACACACACAACACAACACAACTGGCTCACCCACAATGTAAAAGCAGCTGTGCTAGACCCAAAATGGTCCCTGCAACAAGCAGGAACCTCACACAGCCACAAAAAGCCCCAAAACTCAACTTTCACACTTTACCCACACAAAATTCCACATACAGCTTTGTGAGATTTTGTGTGTTTGTGTAGTTAGAGTGAAACACTACAAAAACACACTAAATCTCAGAAAGCTGCACAAATATTATTTTATTTTTATTTTTATATGAAAGCTAAATTTAAAACTTCCTAAACTTTAAATGTTTAGGTCTAAAAAAGAACAACTAAAAAAAAACCCCAATTAACTATTTTTTTTAAAGATCCCAAAGGGGAAAAAAACTTACCCAATAGAACAGGGGTCTCCAATCTTGGCAACTTTAAGACTTGTAGACTTCAACTCCCAGAATTCCTCAGCCAGCTTTGTTTTGCTGGCTGAGGAATTCTGGGAGTTGAAGTCCACAACTCCCTGCCTGCTTGATTGCAGGCAGGGAGTTGCTTGCTGATGGAATGGATTCAGGCAAGTGAAGCAAGGCAAGCGTTGCAACTAGCAGCTAAGGTAAGCAAGCTGGAGGGGGAAAACTTTTTTCCTTTTATATGGCTCTGCCGATCCCAGGTGAGTTGCCTGATTAGCAGATCGTCAGAGCTTGGATCGCCAGAGCCATGTGAAAGGAAAAAAGTTTTTTCTTTTACATGGCTCTGGCGATCCCAGCTGAGTTGCCTGATTAGCAGGCAACTCAACTGGGATCATCAGAGCTTGGATTGCAAGAGCCATTTCAGAGCCTTTCGGGCTGGTCTGCCTGGTTACAGGAGAACGACACCCGGCATATAAGATGACCCACCACTTTTGAGAAGATTTTCATGTGTTAAAAAGTTGTCTTATACGCCGGAAAATACGGTAATCCTAATAGTCTAATCCTAATACTTTGGCCACCTAATGAGAAGGAAGGGCTCACTGGAGAAGAACCTAATGCTGGGAAAGATTGAGGGCAAAAGAGAATGAGGTGGCTGGATGGAGTCACTGAAGCAGTAGGTGTGAGCTTAAATGGACTCCAGAAGATGGTAGAGGACAGGAATGCTTGGAGGAACATTGTCCATGGGGTCGTGATGGGTCGGACATGACTTCACAACTAATAACAACAATCCTAGCAGAAATTGCTGTTGCAAGATCAATAATTATCTTCACCTATTAAGATGTAGAAGTTGTGTAAATTAGCATGTAAAGCAAATTTCTATACATACACATTTTTTGAAGACAACTTTAGAAACAATTATGTCGGAATAGTAATTTATGTCAACAAATAGCAATTTAAAGTAAACAAAAAAGGGGGAATCAATATTTTCATATTCTTTCATATGCAGTGAACTTGTTTCATCTTAGATACACACTGGAGATATTTAGAAATTTATGCAGAGACAGTATCTATATCTACCTTCTCCATTCTATGAAGGAAGCAATCAATATAGTCACGTGGGTTCTGAGGATCCAATGTTTTCTTGTGTAATTCTATTTCCTCACGGATATAACCATGGAGTTTTTCAGTCTCAGCAAAAATCTTGATGTGTTTCCCAGGAAAGCATTCCATTATTTTTGGAAAAGCATTGTAGAGCTGTTGCAGAGAGGAATAGAATAGAACAGAACAGAATAGAATTCTTTATTGGCCAAGTGAGATTAGACACACAAAGAATTTGTCTTTGGTGCATATGCTCTCTGTGTACATAAAAGACAAGATACATTCATCAAGAATCATAAGGTACAACACTTAATTATAGTCAAAGGGTACAAATAAGCAATCAAGTTATACTAGGAAACAATATCAATATAAATCGTAAGGATATACGCAACAAAGTTACAGTCATGCAGTCATAAGTGGGAAGAGATGGGTGATAGGAACAATGAGAAGACTAATACTAATAGTAATGCAGACTTAGTGAATAGTTTGACAGTGTTGAGAGAATTATTTGTTTAGCAGAGTGATGGCATTCGGGAAAAAACTGTTTTTGTGTCTAGTTGTTTTGGTGTGCAGTGCTCTAGTTGTTTTGGTGTGCAGTGCTCTATAGCATTGTTTTAAGGGTAGGAGTCAAAACAATTCATGTCCAGGATGTGAGGGGTTTGTAAATATTTTCATAGACCTCTTTTTGACTCATGTAGTATACAGGTCCTCAATGGAAGGCAGGTTGGTATTTATTTATTTATTTATTTATTTATTATTTATTTATTTATCAGCAAGTACAAGGAAACAAGTAACAGTATAGATATAGACATGGACACATGAAAAAAAATGGCAGAAATATAAGGATATAAATAGGCAAAACATAGCCATAAACACATAAAATGAGTACATATAAATGGGAACAGTAGGACAGAGACAGTAGGCATGCTGGTGCGCTTATGCACACCCACCTAGGGACCTCTTAAGAAATGTGAAAGGTCAGGGGAGGCATGGCCAGCATCACGGTGAAATGTGGAATGTAAGATCCATGAATCAAGGAAAACTGGACGTGGTCAAACAAGAGGTGACAAGACTGAACATCAACATCTTAGGAATCAGCGAACTAAAATGGACAGGAATGGGTGAATTTAATTCCTATGACCATCAGGTATACCACTGAGGGCCAGAATCCCTCAGAAGAAATGGAGTAGCCTTCATATAGGAGAGGAATCAATAAAAGAGTAGGAAAAGCAATATTGGGATACAATCCCCAAAATGACAGAATGATCTCAGTTCAAATCCAAGGTAAACCATTCAATATCACAGTAGTCCAAGTCTATGCCCCAACAACTGGTGCTGAAGAGGATGAAACTGACTGGTTCTATGAAGCCCTACAGCACCTTATAAAATTAACACCAAAAAATGATGTCCTTATCATTAGGGGGGATTGCAATGCTAAAGTACGAAGCCAAAAGATAACCAGAATAACAGGCAAGTTTGGCCTTGCAATACAAAATGAAGCAGGGCACAGGCTGATAGAATTCTGTCAAGATAATACGACGGTCATAGCAAACACTCTTTTCCAACAACCCAAGAGACGACTCTACACATGGACATCACCTGTCAACACAGAAATCAGATTGACTTTGGCTCTGCAGCCAAAGATGGAGAAGCTGTATACAGTTAGTAAAAACAAGACCAGGAGCTGACTGTGGCTCAGATCATGAGCTCCTCGTTGCGAAATTTAGACTTAAATTGAAGAAAGTAGGGAAAAGCACTAGGCCACTCAGGTATGAACTAAATCTTGAAGGGACAGGGGAGTGAGAGAGGCGCTTCAGAAGACCAAGAGGAACAGGCAAGTTTCCTCAGAAGGTTGGAGGCAGCTCTTTGACCCGGCAGTGGGGGAGGCGGCCATTACAACTACTACAAGCTGGACTAAGATTTGAGCAGGAGTGAAGACTGAACAGAGTATTGTTATCAGGTGAGTGATTGGCCAGCTCACAGGTAAGAAGAAAAAAAATTTAAAGCTTGAAAGAAGTCCCAATGAGTAATTAGCGGCTAATTGGCACTCAGGAATTCAAGTGGAGAGGGAGAAAAAGAGGAACTTTAAAACTAAAGCCCTAAAAGGAACCTTCCACCTGAATTTAAAACTGGACTTGGAAGAAACTAAAAATAAGATAAGAAAAAGAAACAGAGTAGTATTCTTTAAACAACAAAAGGATTTAATTTGGAGAAGAGGAAGTAATTATTTTTGTGGATTTACAATGGATACTTCATTGTCAGGAGACTTGTGAATTGGAGAGAGATATCTAGTGGTGAAAAGAAAGCATCGCATTAGGTTTATATAGGCTATCGTGAGAAAATACTGGAGGAGTGTTTGTCTAAACAGCTGGAGCACGATTTCAAAGAAGTGGAAAGAACATAGACTGGAATTGGAATGGTCTAAATGAATATTTGAATTGGACACTATTTGGAAAGAAAAAAGAAAAAAGAGAAATTATAAGGACTGGAATTTGAACTATATGCAAACGAAAATAATAAATTTAAAAATCTTTGCCCTTTAAATTGATAACGTGGAGAACTGGGAGGAGGAGTATGAGGAAGTAAGGGAGATGTTTCAAAAGATAAGAGAAGCGTTTAAGGGAAATAAAGAAGTGGAGGGTTGGTTAGAATGCAAAAAAAAAAAAAAAGGAAAGAGAAAATATGAATGAGAAACATGAGAAGCAAAAAGACAATATTGAAAAGGAAATAATTGAAAATAAAGCAGGGGTGAAATGCTCCCAACTTGGGCGAGTAGGTAGCGATGGCAGGAGGCAGTTCAGAGAACTGTTAGCAAAAAATCCCTCCCTCCCAGCCTCCAGCTTGCTTACCTTCGCACACCTGCCTTGCTTCGCTTGCTGTAATCCCTGCAATCCATTGCATCAGCAAGCAACTTAATCTCCCTGCCTGCAATCAAGCTCATCGGTCAGCAGCTGTTTCTGCCTGCCTGCCTGCCTGCTTGCCTTGTCCCGGTAAGTTTTTTTCCCCTTTGGGAGCTTTAAAAAAAATAGTTAATTGGGGTTTTTTTTAGTTGTTCTTTTTTTAGACCTAGCCATTTAAAGTTTAGGAAGTTTTAAATTTAGCTGCTTTTATATAAAAATAAAAATAAAATAAAAGAATATTTGTGTAGGTTGCTGAGATTTTGTGTGTTTCTGTAGGGTTTCACTCTAACTACACAAACATACAAAATCTCACAAAGCTATATGTGGAATTTTGTGTGTGTGAAGTGTGAACGTTGTTTTTTTGAACTTTTTGTGGCTCTGTGAGGTTCCTGCTTGTTGCAGGGGCCGTTTTGGGTCTAGCACAGCTGCTTTTACATTGTGTGAGCCAGTTGAGTTGTGCTGTGTGTGTAAAGTGTGAAAATTGGTTTTTTTGGACTTTTTGTGGCTGTGTGAGGTTCCTGCTTGTTGCAGGGGGCATTTTGGGTCTAGCACAGCTGCTTTTACATTGTGGGTGAGCCAGTTGTGTTGTGTTGTGTTTTGTAGGTTAAAAAAGGGCAAAGAAGTGACATCGACCTGGCCACGCCCACTTGACCAAAAAGCCACGCCCACCCAGTCACCTTACCACCAAGCCGTGCCCACTAATTAAGACACACCCACAGAACCGGTAGCGAAAATTTTTAGATTTCACCCCTGAAATAAAGATATAGATGATTACACTGGGATTGACAGTGATAGAATAAAAATGGATAAGGGGGAATTTCTCTCAAAAAAGAAGAAGAGAGAAGGAAATGGGGAAATATTGAGAAGGAAAATTAAAAAAGTAAAAACTAGAGAAAGGGGGCAAAAAGGGAGATAGAAGAAAAAGAAGAAGATAAGAGAATGGGAGAAAGGGAGGAAAATATTAAGAATGGGAATTTTGGAGAGATTAAAAGAAAATGGTTAAAAGAGGAGAGCAGAAAGGAAATTAAAATATTAATATGCTGATTTAAGAGAAGAATATTAGCAGTAGAAATTGTATGAAAAAAGTAATTTAGAAGAAATATATAGATTATTGTAAAAGGGATATAAGTAAGGATGAAATGAAATGTCGGTAAGAAGTAAAAAAGAAGAAATATGTGGTTTAATGTAAAATAGATCAGTAGATACAATGTGAAAGACAGAACGGGTTATATGTTTTGCTGTTTGAAGATGTACAGATTGGAGAGAAATAATAGTGGATGGTAAAGAAGTATGTCTTAAAGATGGAGAACAACAAAGGAATTGATTGAAATTATGTTGAAAAACTGAAATGTAAAATTGAACAAAATTGAAATGTTAGTAAATGAAGTAAGTAAGAATGAAATGAAATATAAGTAAGAAGTAAAATAGAAGAAATATATTGTTAAAGATAAAATAGACTAAGGGTTGGAAGGCTAATTTAGCAAAGGCTTTAAAATAAAAGGAATAAGTTGAAAAACATTGTTAATAATTATGAGGGGAATTCTGAGAAATATATTTAATAAATGGAGGAAAAGTCGGGGTTACCTGGACATCACAGTGGAAAATAGTAAATGGAAAATGAATACAGCAATAGAGAGAGATGAAAGAAGGAGTAGAGGGATGGAAGGAAGGGAGAAGGAGAGAGAGGAATAGAAGAAAGGGAAGGGAGGGGAAATAAGAGTAGGAGAGAAGGTTAGAAGAGGGAGAAAGAGAGGAGGAGGGGGAGAAGGAAGTGGAATTATTGAAGGAGTAGGAGAGGAGGAAGAAGAAAGTAAGAAGGATAAAAGAAGGGAGGGAGATGGAAGAGAATGGGAAGAAAGATTGCTGTACAATAAAAAAGATGAAATGGAAGAAAGGCAACTTTGAACATGTGTAAATGTATTAGGATAAAGAATGAATTATTAAAAAAGAAAGGAGAATAAATATGAGTAAAAATAGAAAAATTAGAATTTGAGGGCAAATGAAGTTGTTGTTTATATAAAGGACCCGTCAACAACAGGAGGACACATCAACAACAGGGCCAAAAGTATTGAAAGAACTAGTTGAATACGGGAAGCTATCAGGATTTAAATTAAATATGACAAAAACTAAAATGTTAACAAAAAATATTCCAATAAGAGAACAGGAAACACTAGCAAATAATTTGGGTATCCAAATAGTTAAGAAGATAAAATATTTAGGGATTTGGATTACTGCCAGATGCTCAACCTTAAAGGAGGATAACTATACACCCTTACTGACAAAGATAAAGCAAGATCTGGATAGATGGGGGAAGCTGCAAATATCGTTCCTTGGTAGGATAGCCACTGTTAAGATGAGTGTTCTCCCCAAATTACTATATTTATTTCAAACCACTCCTATTAGTATTGACAGAAAATATTTTTCGGACTTAAATGGGATAGTAAGGAAGCTTATCTGGGGAGGGAAAAAACCGAGAATTGCATTACGGTCCTTGCAGGAAAAAAGGAACAGGGGCGGATTCGGACTCCCAGTTTGGGAACTATACCACAAAGCGGCCAACTTAGTATGGCTACGAGAGTGGGCCTTGTTAAGAGACAAGAGAATTTTACAACTGGAAGGGCACAACCTATTGAGAGGTTGGCATGCCTATCTCTGGGATAAAGGAAAAGGGATAGGGATATGTTTCCACCAACATAAAATTAGAGATACATTAATGAAGACATGGAAAGAAATTAGGCATAAACATTACTTAAAATACCCAAAATGGATGTCTACAGTGGAGGCACTGATCCATCCAAATACAATACGTAGGGAGAAAATGGTCACCTATCAAGATATTTTAGATAACAGTGGTAACCTTAAATCCAATGAGATATTAAAAGAGCAAGGGATCCATATAGATTGGTGGCCTTATTTACAAATTAAATCCCGATATAGTAAAGATAAACAAGAAAAGGGAATAGAGAAGGGGATAAATAGTTCGGATAAGGTATGGCTAGGTAGTGAGAACAAACTATTAGCCAAATTATACTCCTACCTGCTCGAATACGACAGAGAATGAGAAATATTAAAAGACCAAATGATCGCTTGGGGGAAAAATATCGAATCAAAGATAAATCTAGATGATTGGGAAGAAATATGGAATAGCAATCTTAAACTGACGAGAGCAACAAGCTATAAGGAGAATCAGTATAAGATGCTATATAGATGGTACTTAGCACCATCTAGAATTGCTAAGATCTATCCAAATGCAAGCCCCAAGTGTTGGAAATGCGGCCACCACCAAGGTACCTTCTATCACATGTGGTGGACGTGTCTGGAAGCGAAGTTTTGGAAAAAAAATACAAAAATGGATCCAAGAAATATTAAAGGAGGATATTAATTTCTTGCCAGAAATTTATCTCCTGGGAGTGCTAAAACGAACATTTGATAAGGACAAGAAATATTTGATTATCCATATTGTCACAGCTGCTAGACTCTCCTATGCCAGATATTGGAAAGAGAAAAGAGGTCCAACCAAGGAACAGATAGTCAATAAGATACTTGACTGCACAGAAATGGGCAGATTAACGTAGGTGTTAAACAGAAAGGAGGATTCAGAATTTTATACGATCTGGGATCTGTGGTATAGGTGGTTGGAAATTAAATGCAAAAGTTAATACTCATGAGGAATAATGTACAACTATTAGTTAATCCTATATATTATTGTACCTTAACTAAACAGTAATCAATTTTATATATAAGAATTTTTGTACAAACTGTATAATTAATTAGATAATTGATTAGACACCGCACTTGTAAATATACAATATGACTACACGTTGCCAAACCGTATAGTTTGAATTGTAATATATTTTTAATTCAATAAAATTTCATTTAAAAAAAAAGAAGTTGTTGTTTATATAAATAAGCATAGAAATATTAAGATATGATCAAAAAACGTGGAAAAAGAAGATCTTGGCAGAAATTGAATAGCTCATCACATCTAATCTCCACATCTTTTATTTTAATATTTACACTCAGAGAAAAAAAAAACCCACTAGTAAAAATGAACGTTTATGGCAGGAGGAGCATCAGAGAGGAAAAACATACCAGTCCTAGGAAACCAGTAAAAAATTTTATTTGAGACTCCACAGTCTGCTGGTTCTCTATGAAGGTGTGATCTTTGTAATCAAATCGATTGCCAAAGACGACTGCACAGATCACATTAGAAACAGCACTTGCAACATTTCTTCTTGGGTCAAAAGGCTGCCCTGCAACAGAAGCCACAGAAATTAAATTAATTAAATTAAATTAAAACCTAGATCTTTAGGGTTTCTTCGAAACCTTATTGCTGTTTTCTTCTGTCAAGAATTGTTTTCTCACTTTTTTCCCCACTCTTTTCCCTTCTGATTCCAGAGATTTGTCCATTAAAGATTAAATTCAAAAGAGCCACAAATCTCTAAAGGGACACTAATTTATGACCATTTAATTCAGATCCACAGTGGATTTCAGTTCTCCACCCTCATGGAAACTGCCTATTGTTGTCTTTCCATGCCTATAAGAGCAGTTGTTATCCACGTTTTCCTTTTTGCCCCTAGATTTCCTATCTCATTCATCCATAAATTCCTTTCCTGGCTGCTGATTCTATTCCCTCAGCACTTCCTCCTTCTCTTCTATCTGTCATCCATCCATCATCTATCTATCTATCTATCTATCTATCTATCTATCTATCTATCTATCTATCTATCTATTCCATACACATTTTTTTTTTATCTCCTTCCAGAAAAGACTTGTCCACAGAAGATGGTTTTCCAAGGTGCTACAATCCCTGGAATAGTCACTTTATACCTGTCAAGAACCAGGAAATCAGGAGATCCAGACAGTTCAAATGGGTATAAAAATTTGTTATAAGATTTATTGTAAGCTTAAGCTTTCTACAAGAATCTGAACTACTAATGGTTAAAGAAAATTAACGGGAGATAAAAGTAGAAGGAATTCAAGGTGGGCTGGAATTAGATCTCTTGTGGGCATGAAGGGATTCATGACTGATGATTTGTTTGACCCCTCCCTCAGGTTCAACCTAGTCATCTCCTACAATAGCCTTAATTCAAATCCATGGCACATCACAGATTTCCATCACTCATGCAGCCGATTCTTATCCATATTTTCCTTACCTCACTTCATTTACCTATTTCATTTATCCATTATGTATTTTGTTGGTTCCTGAATTTGCTTGATATGTGATTTAGCATTATGTTCAAGCCTGGTTTAACATGATCATTCTAAAAAGAATCCAGGACTAAAATGTTTTTTTTCTGTGTATAATTACTAAATTAATTAATTTCCTAGTATCTACTGCATGTTCCTTCAGTTAAGGTTTCACTAATTCTGGGCAAATTTTGCAAAGCCGAGGGCTGACACTGGATTGAAAAGAAAGACACAGCTTGAAAGCTGTTATATTTCCTGTGTGTATTTTTGCCTTCTCTCTTGAACGCCACTGTGAAAAGGAGAAGGGGTACTCACTGCCTATCTAAGTTTTTCTTTATTTTGTGCACTTAAGTGCAGAGGACTTGAGTTTCAGTTCAGAATCTAATTTTTCTGTAATATCATACAGTACAACAAGCCCTTTCCATTTTCATATTTTAAATACTCTTCCTACTAAGATTCTTGTGTGAGAGAACAGTTTTCAGTTTCTGTAGAGAACCTTTTTTTGCAGCCATTTCCTCCACCAGACAAAGGGCTTCCTCCTGCACCCTCTCAGACATTCTTTTCTTCCCCATCCCAAAATCTCTCAAGGTGGACAGTGTGAACCGTCGCAGCTCCTTCCATTTCCTCTCATCAGTAGTATCGAATCCTGAAATAAAAGACATCAAAAGGTTCACGATGTCCGTCAAATCTCAGCTTTGGTGAAGGAGGATATTTAGATATAATGTGATGTTACAGGCACTTTCCTTTTTCAACTCTTTGTCTCAATCATGTTTTTGAACAGGTCACTGCATCGCAATAAATTATGCATCACAGAATGTTCCTTCCTCATATTTAATGTAAACCAGACTTGATGTTTGAAAGACTAAAGAAGGAAACTTCACAATTTCCATCTTTCCATTCTTGACTGCTGTCATACGACTAGAAGAATGAATGAGGCTATGAAAATCATGTCACAAGGTTCTGTAAGTGTGTTTTAGATAGAAAGAAATCCCTCCACTAGATATGGAACTCTACACTGAGATTCCAAATGTGCTTTTTCAGGAGGCAGCTGGACTTTTCTTGTTTTCTCTTTGAAGATGTTTCACTTTTCATCCAAGAAGCTTCTTCAGCTCTGAATGGATGGTGGGGAATGGAAGAATTTATATTCCTTGCAGACAGCTGGTAATTTGCATCCTTTTAGAAAGTTGTTGAGGCACTTGGACGTTTACCTGTGTCCTCACCTGAGTAGAGTGAATGTTCCTGTAATCTACATTTTTTCCCTCTGGAAATCCGTTCATACTCCCAACCATTCGAAGGGTGTTCATCCCAAAATGCAAGGCTAAAAGTCTGAAGATTCTCAGTCATCCAGGTCATGGTTGCCCCAAAAGGACACAGATAAAGCCGCAAATGCCTCAGTGATTCTCTAAAATCACTGAGCCAGATTCTCTGGCTTAAGAAGAAATTTTAAATGTTTTAATTGGTTTGTATTTTTAATTTTGGGCCAAATTTATATATATTTTAATTGTTTTTAACATTTGTATTTCATGTTTTTTAATTCTGGCTGTACACCGCCCTGAGTCCTCAGGGAGAAGGGCGGTATATAAATTTAAAAATAAACAAACAAATAAATAAATGAATGAATGAGTGAATGCAAATTACCAGTTTTCTCAAAGGAATATAAATCCTTTCATTCTCCACCATTCCGTCAGAGCTGAAGAAGCTTCTTGGTTGTGAAGTG
The DNA here is from genome assembly GCA_022577455.1 of Arizona elegans. Classification (NCBI taxonomy): domain Eukaryota; kingdom Metazoa; phylum Chordata; class Lepidosauria; order Squamata; family Colubridae; genus Arizona; species Arizona elegans. Next base: position 60,058,364 of record JAKOOJ010000003.1, read on the forward strand.
AAATGTCTTCAAAGAAAAAACAAGGAAAGTCCAGTTGCCTCCTGAAAAAGCACCTTTGGGACAACCATGACCTGAAAGTCTGAATCCCTAACCTAATTCTTCGGGATTTGTGAGGGTACATTTGTCATCATTTTAACTGAGTCCATTGATGTTGCAGCTGGCCATCTTCTTTCTTTTCCTTCATCTTTCCTGCCATTATAGCCTTCTCTAGGGAGCTAGACTTGTAGAATCTGTCTGAAGCTGTCTGAAGAATGATCATTTGATTGTGACTGTCAAATTGAAACGACTGTGATCATTTCCGTGTTGAGTGGGAACTCTGAGTTGATTTGCTCAATGAGCTATTTGTTTGTTCTTCTTGGCTGTCTACAATATTCTCAGGGGTCTTGTTCAACATTAAAGCTCAGAGGAGTTAATATTCTTTCTATCCTCCTTATTCAAAATCCAAATCGCTGAACTCCCCTCTTTCAAAAGCTTTTTGTCTCCCTCTGAAAGGAATGGGCTAGAAGTGGGATTATTTTTCTTGCATGTAAGGAACAACCAGCATAGATTTCACAAGTGACCAGCAGAAGCAAAATGGTGAAAAAAAAAGCATGACCAAATCAACATCTTAACAAAACTTCATTTCAAGTAAAACTTTCATAATTATCAATAATATTAACAGAATTCAAATAATTTTAAATAACTTAAAGAGAATCAACCTTTATTTTGGAATACTCGTCTGTTCAAAGGCGTAGGAGTTCGCGCACCAAATTCTTCTGCTTGATTGATCAAAGCATCTTTTATCACCTCATATCCACAAAGAGCAACCATTGGTTTTGATCCAATCCAGACTGTAAATATAGGTCCATACTTTGCTGTAAGCTAAAGGTAAAATTAGATGGAAACCCAGTTAATTAAATGATAAAGCATTTTTTTGATGAATTTATTCTAAAGCATGCTTGAAATAGTTCTTAAATTCACTATAGAGAGATCATATTGAATCAAAGCTTTAATAATTCTTAATATCTACCAAGTACATCAATTAGATTAGCTATATTGCTAGCTGATGAGGTGATGGGAATGAGATAATCAAAATTTTGACTGTATAATAGATTTCTGTAAGTAATCTGTTCTTCAAAATATATGGTAACATATTTTTCTTGTTACCACATCTTTTAATGAACTTTGTAACCTCCATTGTCTGTTTATCAGACTGTTACAAGGTGACTTTAAGTAAAAATTCCTACTGGAGATGCACATGAGCCCCTAATAAAATTGGACTCTTATAGGATAAATCAAACTCTTTAAATCAGGGAAATGTGCATTTATCTTTCAAAACAATCACCTGAAACAGCAAAGAAGTACAATAGTGACCCAATCTTACCTTTTTAAAGGATTTGTTTAGAGGTAAAACATCTCGTTGAAATAGGTTCCCCAGAATAGGCCATGGAGTAGGTCCAGGGGGCAGCTGCCCTTTTTTCTTGTACATTCGGAAAGATGAGAAAAGGGTGAAAATTATAGAGAGAAGAAGCAGAACTCCTGCCCATGTCAGTTCCATCCTCTTCTGAGTTCTTTTCCTCTTCAAAAATCCAAGAAGCTGTTTAAATGAGACAAGATTGAAAGAAGAAGGCCAACTGGATCCCCAGTCATATCTAAATTCTTCACTTCCTCTAATCTTTTCATACCTCCTTGTTACATTCAGCTCAAATTATTCTTTCACCTCTATTAGTATAGGAAAGTTACTTATCAACATTCTTACCTTTGGACTGTGGACAAAGGTAAGTTACAGTTTGTTTGTTTTGAGGGAAAATATGGAGTGCTTGTCAATTGAAAGTTTGGCAGTTCAGTGGTTCTAATCCCTAGTGCTGCATAAAGATGTGAGTTCCCATTACTTGTCCCAGCTTTTGCCAACCTAGCAGTTCGAAAGCACATAAAAATACAAGTGGAAAAATAGTGACCACCTTTGGTGGGAAGGTAACAGCGTCCCATGCGCCTTTGGCATTTAATCATGCTGACCACATGACAACGGAGACATCTTCGGACAGTGCTGGCTCTTCAGCTTTGAAATGGAGATGAGCACCGCCCCCACATTTTTCTTTTCCCTGTTGGTAAAGTGCCTGTGAATAGTTTAATGTCAAAATTGAAAGAGATACTAAAAGGGTGAATTTACAATGTAAGGGGTGAAAATGGTTCTTAATGTAATTGAATAATTTAAGTTAACGACAGGTGGTTTTTGAGTGTTATTAGGATGATTATACATTAGGATTAATTACATAATCATGCAATGTAAGATGAAGGAGCCCTGGTAGTGCAGTGCAGTATTGCAGGCAAATTCTGCCCACAGCCTAGAATTGACCCTGATGGGGCTCATGGTTGGCTCAGTCCTTCATCCTTCCAAGATAAGTAAAATGAGGACCCAGATTGTTGGGGGCAATATGCAAATAATGTTCTACATTGTAAGCCACCCAGAGAGTGTTGTAGATAGTATGGGCCATATAAAAGACTAAATGCTTATTGCTATTGCTATGAAGTTGCTAGGCTGATTTTTTTTCTGCTCTAAAAAGACAAACCAGGGGAGGTTAGCATAATTGTAGCGATGCAGGGAATTCTCATTTGGAGAGCATTGTCCCAGAAAGCAGGGCCCCATACTGTAATTTAGCTATTTGCATTCATCTACTGTACCTTAAGGCAGGATTTGGACTGTCCCTTATTTAAGCTGCAAAGGATTAAATACTTTCCTATTTCTTAATAATTTCCGAGGATGAGATCCTGCAGAGCTGGGAGGGTACATAAGAATGTGTTTATTTCCTGTATTTCTTCTAGAGCCAAGAATTGGAATTTTTCCCCTTGTTTCAGATAGACTCTAACTGCCCAAACCTTGTTTCGCCCTTCCTCTTTCACCCTTATCTGATGTCATGTTAAGTGACAAAGTTGAAAACCAGTAAACATGCTCCCATGACCCAGTTAGGATTTTTAAAGATAAGACACACAGACAACAGATAAAAAGTCCCACACATTAACATTTTTCTTACTGGCCTGCATGGACCCTACAATGCTGGGATGTTTCTTTGCAAGGAAGATGATGGGATTATTGATAGAGCCTGAAATGCAAAGTTGTCGTGGAGGCAGCACAGCTGAGTAGGCAATAACAGCTGAGAAAGCAAAAACGTGCCTTTTTCCTAGGGCTAAGTGAGAAAGATTTGCCCTAAGTCATCCAGCTGGCTTTCATGGCTAAGGTAAAACATATGTCTTTTACTTTTACCCACACATGTCTTTTACTTTCTAGCCTGGTGCCTTAACTGCTAAACCAAGCTGTCCCTCTTATAAAAGCTTGCCTTTTCCTTGGTTCCAAGGAAAAATGAAGCAAATTTAGCATACACATTTTAACAATAACTTCTCACCTTTGATTCCTTTTAAAGCTGGTATTCCTCCCTCAAATCCCCTTTCTACCTATAGATACAAAAGATTAACTTCCTTACAAGCAAAGCATATACAATTATGAAAATCAAAGCTGTAAGCATGGTAGCTCTGCTTATCCCTACATGCCGCTCATCCCTTACAATGCAATAGAAGGTCATGTTGTGACCTTCTGTTGTGCAAGTGTATCCTTTCTTAGCAAAAAAAAAGGTTGAAACTGCTCCTTCTTTTGACAAGGAAGCCCTTATTGACTTTCACCAGAGAAAAAAAGGAACGTATAAGATTTCCCCACTCCCCTCCCCCACTTGTTTCCTTCTTCTGTGGGTGTATTTGGAACATAGTTAAACTTTAATGATTATTAATTTAAAAATGGAAATATTATTAAACTAACTAATATGGACCTTGTCTATATTAGGTCCATATCAAGTATTTACCAAGGTCCATATCCAGTATTTAAGTATAGGTCTGGCAAAAGTTTTGTATGCCCTTGTTTGAAGTATAGCACTACCAGAGAGAAAACTTCGTAAAATAAGATTGCCGACTCTTAATGCCTTTTTTGCAATGTTACAGTGAGCTCTAGGTCTTAGATCTTTTGAAATGAGTACTCCTAGATCCTTGACAGAGTGTGGGTCAACTTTTAGATCATTTCTGGCCAGCAAATATTTGATATTCTTATTTCTATTGCCAATGTGCAGGACTGAGCATTTGTTAGCAGAGATTTGGAGTTGCCAATTGTTTGACCATTCAGATACATAGTCTAAGTCATTTTGAAGGGGAATAGAGTTGTCTGTGGTGTTGAATAGTTTAACATCATCAGCAAAGAGGACACAGCTGCTTATAATTTGATCACAAAGGTCATTGATATAAAGCAGAAAGAGTGTTGGACCTAGAACGCTGCCTTAGGGAACACCATGTTAACAGGTGCAGGATTTGATAGGGCGCTGCCTATTTTTTTTTTTTATTGCAAAAGTTTTACAATTACATTTTCACCCGTTTTTCCCCCCCCTCAACCCACCCCAAACTTCCCAACCTCCCTAACCCACCCTAACCCTCCCCTCCCCCCAGACTTCCTCACAGTATACTCATGTCAAATAAAAGGAGAAACCCTCCTTTGTATATAAAACTTGAACCCCTCCCTCCCCCTTATAAATTTTCATCTTCATTACATTAACCTATTTCTATCTTAATATAACATTTTCAAATGAATTTTCATCCTGATTACCTTAAAAATATATCTATCTTAATATAACATTTTCAAATAAATTTTCATCCTCAACCTTAAAATATTTCTATCTTAATATAACATTTTCAAATGAAAGCTATTTGATACTTCCTAGTTTGAAATTTGTTCTGAACATAATCTATCCACTTCTTCCATTCCCATTCATAAGTCTCTTGAGAACAATCTTTTAGATATGCTGAAATCTTCGCCATCTCTGCAAAACTGGCCATCTTCAAAGTCCATTCCTCAATCGTAGGCAGCGCTTCATTTTTCCAATATTTACCTATCAACAATCTTGCTGCTGTTATCATATACAATATCAATTTTGTTTCACCCGATGTAAAACCCTTAACTATACCCAATAAAAACAGTTGTGGAGAAAATTGAATTTTTTTCTTCAAAACGTTCTGCATGACCCACCAAATTTTTATCCAAAAAGCCTTAACTTTCTTACAGGTCCACCAAACATGATAATATGTAGCGTCTAGACAATCACATCTCCAACATTTAGGCTGCACATTAGGGTACATACACGACAATTTTTTGGGGTCTAGATGCCATCTGTAAAACATTTTATAAAAATTTTCCCTCAGATTCTGCGACTGTGTAAATTTAACATTCTGAACCCAAATTTTTTCCCATGTTTCCAACATCACTGGTTCCTCAAAATTTTGTGCCCACTTAATCATACAGTCTTTAACTAGTTCAATTTCTGAATCCCTTTCTAACAAAACATTATAAAGTCTTTTAATATGCATTGGGCCTTTCTCTTTTATGTGTCTAACCAATTCTTCCTCATACATCATAATACCAGTTTTTTGGTCCTCTTTCCATCTCAATTGCAATTGATTATATTGTAACCAAGTTAAATTAATCCCTTCAGCCAACAATGTCTGTAATGTCTTCAGCTGCCATCTGCGCGCATCTGTAAAAAGAACCTCTTTGGGCGCTGCCTATTTTGACCACTTGTTGCCTGTTTGACAAGAATGCAGCTATCCAATTATACAGGAGTCCAGAAATGCCATAAGATTTTAGTTTTATAAGTAGTTTGTCGTGCACTACTGAATCAAACTGGTCGAGTTGAGAGGTCCAAATGTTTTTGCAGTGTATGAGTTGCAGATTACATGACAATTTTTCTCTGAAACCAATTGTTTATTAGAGAGTAGGTTATTTGTTCCTAAGTGGAGAGTGATGGATTCCATGACTTTACATGTGATGCAGCAAAGAAAGATTGGTCTTTAATTCTAAACAAGGCTGAGGTCACCTTTTTTGAAGATAGGTATGACTGTTGCTAATGACCATATGTCAGGCAAAGGGCTCATTCTAAAAGATACTTCATAGATGGTGCTTAGAGGTTCAGTTATGGCGGAGGAAAGCTTTTTAAGAAAGAAGACACATATTCCATCAGGACCAATAGATAGAGATGGTTAAAGTTTGTGTAGTGCCCTTATGACAGTATCTTCAGTAAAATTAATGTGGATTAGATCATTGAAATTGGATGAGTATGACTAGGAAATGAGGGGGAGATGCCATTGCTGTTGACAAAGACTGAACTGAAAACAGTTGAAGAGATTAGTTTTATACTCTGGTTTCTCTTCAGATCATATAAATCTTTCACCTAAAGATTAGTTTTAACGGCATCATCATTACAATCTTCACCATTTGGCCCTTTTAGAGATGGGGTGGTTTTTGAATCTTTTGACATTTATGAAATTATAGAAGGCCCGATTGGATTTTGTGTGTAACAACTCTTCCTCCTGTTTGCAGTGATAATTGGTACATTCTGTTTTTATTTGGTGGCATATGGTATTGTATAGGTTTTTGAAGTTAGCTACATAGCCAGTTTTATTTTTCCACCAAAGTGATTTTTTTTATTGGAGTTTCCTTATTGACATGGGTAATGTGTTCTTTTTGGTTTTGGATGTTATGTTATGTTTATTGGTACATATAAATTAATGACTCTTTGAACCTCAAGTAGAAAAGTGTTATAATAGTCTTCTGAAGTGTTGCAGTCATTGAATAGGAAGTACAATTTAGGAAGTACACCTGCTGGAATAGTGCCAGATAAAAAAAATAACATGGATCAGGCCAGCACATGGTAATACATCTAATCTGTTTCAGAAGATGATACCTGCTGAGAATGGCATGAAAGCATTTCTTTTCCTAAACTGGCTCTTTTCATTCAAAAAATGATCTGGGTTGAACTTCTCTGGAACCTCAATGTACCAAGGAGAGGACTGGCACAACACCCATGTACTAGAAGAGGGAAGTGAGGATCACAATGTACTGAAGAGAGAACTGGCACAACAACTCTGTACTAGAAGAGGGAGTTGAGAAAACAGATGACATTAGTTGGTGTTGCTTCATGCAGATTAGAAAGAGCCTCACTTGCCTCAAATAAAATAGGCCAGGAGGGGGCAATCTGCAAACATTCTGAAATGGAATGAAGGGAGAGATATTTGGTTTAACTAATTTATTTATTAAATTTATACACCTCCCACTATCCAGAGGCAACTCTAGGCAACTTACAGTTCTATAAATAATGCATATAGATGCATATTTACTAACGCCTTGAATATGAAGTATCTCTCAGTACATAACTGTCATCTTTTATTTTCTTCTGTAGACTATTTTGATTAGTAGTTTTTACTGCCACACCTTGGGAATGTGGTAACCATGGCATTTTGCATCACCAGTTGTACTTCCCATCTCACTCTCCAATGTGACTCTAGGCAATTTACAATGTCATAAATAATGCATATTAATACATATTTATTCAAACTGCCTTGAACGATGTCTGACTAACTAAACCATCTTTTTTCCTTCTGTAATCTATTTTGATTAGTAGTTATTATCAGCTAACTTTGGGAATATGGTAACAGATTGTTGCCCATGGAAGGGTCTCATGCAGGGGTGAAATCCAGCAGGTTCTGACAGGTTCTGGAAAACCGGTAGAGGAAATTTTGAGTAGTTTGGTGAACTTGCAACCTTGTAACTTCTGGCTACACGTTGTTTGTATTTTAGGAATGAAAAGTGTGTCAAGGGTGGTAAACGAATATAATTTTCCATGAATATGCAGTGTGTCTGTGGAGATTCTCAGTTATCCAGGTCATAGTTTTCTCAAAAGTGCTTTTTCAAAAGGCAACCGGACTGCTTTTTTTGTTGAGGAAGAAGAAGATATCTTGCTTCTCATCCAAGAAGCTTCATTGTCCTTACCCAACACTTTTGGCCCTTTTCTCCATAGGTCTTTCTTCTTCTCCTCTTAAGTTAGAAACATAGAAGATTGCTGGCAAAAAAAGATCTAGTGGCCTATCAAGCTTGCCCTTTGAATTTTTCTTGTGGTGCTTTCTTTTCCTTTTTAATTTATTTACTTATTATCTTTCACTTTTTTTTCCCATTTATATTTAATTTTTAACTTTGGTCGGAGGATGGACATGTGTTTATCCCAAGCGTGATTAAACATAGTTACTGATGATTAACCCCCTAACTCCACTGCTCTTTTTGTGAAGTAATACTTTCTAACTTTACTTTTGAACTTCCCTCCTCATTTACTAATTTGTTCTTATTAAAATCTATATTCCTTGGTTCCGGAGACTGAAACCTCAACTCATTAATCAGCATCTATACATTCTAATTTTGTGTGAACTAAAAAAAATCCGCAAATCTGAGAGAAATGGTTGGAAAGCCCACCCTAAAAAAAATTCTGGTTGCCCCCTGTGGTACTTCTTCCTTTATTATGAATTGATTTTCTATGGACTATTTCTTCTGCCAAATTAAACTTGGTTAATAATGAACATTCATATATCTGACCCTGTATAAATATTTATTGAAAGTTTAAACTCTCTATAAGCATTTGAACTACTAATGGCCAAAGGAAATTGGCAGTACATAAGAGTGGAAGGAATTCAAGATGGGCTGGACTTAGATCGCTTGTGGGCACAAAAGGACTCATGACACATGTGGACTCCTCCTTGGGCTCTGCCTGGTGTCATCTCCTACAAAAACTCAGCACACACTAATTAAACCTTTTTTTTTTGGAAGAGAAGCAGTTCTTTGTAAGCAAAAAGATTTGGGGTGGTAACTGATGTATCTCTAGTTACACTTACTTGGCTGTAACTGCACTGCTGGCAAAGAACCACCTGCCTCCTGTCATGGGCAAAAGGCCCTACTCAGGACTTTCTGCTAAGTTTTATGGAACTTTATGGAGTTTTATGCAACTAAGGACTCAGCCGGATGGCCCACCAGATACTACAACCCAAGTTCATTCTGATATCCAACAAGTTCCATCCACCTTGTATGGGCTGATTGAACAGGTCCTGGGTCTCCATGAAATGAGTGACACCAGCAAACCAGAAAGCATCCAAAGAATGATTTCACCAAGACAGTAGACTGATAATGGTGTTCTCCAAAACTAGATCTATTGTACCTGTCATAAGAAACAAGCTAGTGTGTGGTCCCTAGTAAAAGGGGACTAGGGCTTCTGTGCATGTGCAGAAGAGTGGGCGCGTGGGCGCGATATGAACCAGTAGTAAAGGTAAGTAGAACCCACCCCTGCACCAAACCATCAATAACTTCCAGATGACAACTGACAATAGGAGGCTCTTTTTCCTGTTCATCAAGTTTGTTCCTAATGCCCATTACAGGAACCTACAACCTGGCCTCATGGGAAGATCATGAAACTAGACAATTGGATCACTCTCAACCAGTGAATGTAACATCAGCAAGTGAGGATCAACTCCAAGATCCCACCATATCTTCCCTTCCCCACTACGTCCCAGTGTTCTTGCTCAGCCTCACTCCCCAGATCTCCCACATCTCTTACATCCTAAGGCTTAATACAAAATAAAACCAAAATGTTGTGGAATAAAATGAAAAATGAAAGTTCAGCCAAATGCTCTTTGATAAAACTGGAAGAGAGGAGCTAATAGGTCAACACACGTTCAGCATCCTGTTTCAAATGTAGGTTATTCCACAACACCATTTTCTCATAATACTTCTAAAAGAGAATCTTGAACAAAATCTTTAGTATGAATTATACATTGGTTACTTGCAGAATAATATCTTAGAGAAACTTGTATGAAATATTTCAAAAATATTCTTAATTTGCCCATAAAATGTTATCAGAGCAGAGATAATAGTGATTATTTTGCCAGAAAAAGTAAAATGTCCTTCACAATCATTGTATCTGTATTCCACATCAGTTTTAACATTGTCTTTCAAAGTAAAAGCTATCCCACATACTTTATTTGAATATTTATTAATATAGTTCAGCCAATCCATTTTCTAGGTGTTAAAAGGAGCAATTTGTAGGATACAATACGTGCCAGGAAAGAAGGAGAGGGAGAAGATGGAAATAGAGGGGAGGGGGAAAGAAAAATTAACAGAAGAGAGAAGAGAGAAGAGAAAGGAAGGAAGGAAGGAAGGAAGGAAGGAAGGAAGGAAGGAAGGAAGAAAGGAAGGAAGGAAGGAAGGATCATCACTTCCTTCCTTGTCCTAATTATTGAACACAAGTGTCCATTGAACGTTTAACAGCTCGTATAAGGGGGCATTGATTGTTATTTCTGAAGGCCATAAAGAAAGACTTTAGATCTATGTCTTTGGTGTCCCCATCCAGATAGAAGGTGAACTTCTGGAGCAATGTGCTGAAGAACAGAAAGAGCTCCATCCTAGCCAGAGCTTCCCCTGGACAGGCTCTCTTCCCTGCAATAGCAAACAAGAAAATAAAGCTTATTTAGGAAGTACACCTGATGGAATTGTGCCTGATTAAAAAAATAACATGGATCAAGCCAGCATGTGGATTTGTAATACCTGTCCCAGAGGACTGTACCTGCTGAGAATGGCATGAAAGCATCTTTTTTCCTGAATTGGCCTTTTTCATCCAAAAAATGATCTGGGTTGAACTTCTCTGGAGTCTCCCAATGGAGAGGATCATAATGTACTGAGGAGAGGACTGGCGCAACAGTCATGTACTAAAAGAGGGAAGTGAGGAAATAGATGACATTAGTTGGTTTTGCTTCATGCAGAGAAGAAAGAGTTTCAAATGAAATAGGCCACCAGGGAGCAATCTGCAAACATTCTGAAATGGAGTGAAGGGAGAGAGATTTGGTTTAATTTATTTATTTATTAAATGTATATACGTCCCATTATCCATAGTGACTCTAGGCTTACAATTCCATAAATAAGGCATATTAATACATATCTACTGAATTGCCTTGAATATCATCTCAACTAACAGTCATCTTTTTTTTTTTCTTCTGCACACTATCTTGATTAGTAGATTAGTATTATTGGCACACCTTGGGAATGTTGTAACCATGGAATTTTACGTCACAGGTTGTTGCCCGTGGAAAGCTCTCAGAACTCCCAATCCGATAACGTTGAACCTCATGGACCACAGCATTTGTGAAAGGCATCTTCAACCGGTCTTCTATGCTTGGAGTTCGATTTGTACCCACTGCCTCATCAATCTCCTGCTGCACCTTAGCTGTGAGACAAACATATTGAGATGTGATTGACAGCCTTTTACTTTCTCATACTGAGCATCTGCAGTCAACTACCACTTGAATAGCAACATGTTTTCCAAAGCATATTCAGGGAAGACCCTTCTAGTCAGGACAATGGCTCCTCCTCAAAGTCATTTCTTAATAGAGACCATTTTAATTTTTCTAGTGCAAGAAGAGGAGATACTTATTGTTTATCTCTGTCTTGTGTCTTTCTTGATAAGCTGAAAACCACAAAGTGAAAAGTGTTTCCATAGGAGATTTTAGAAGATTATAGTCCCTACCCAAAATTGGAATAAATAGTAATCAGAAGAAAAAACTAATGTACTTAAATTAATTTCTTAAACTGTTATTACACTGTGTGGGAAAATGAACTCATGGGCTATGTTGTCGAACATCTATATTTCCATAAGGGTCTCCTAAGGTGAACAGATCCCTACCACAGCAGCAGGAAGACGTGCCCAAAAGGCAGAGGGTGCTAAGAATCACCAGGTTAAATCAGGCTGCCTTTGGACTTTGGACATAGGAACAATCAACATTCAAACAATGAAAACAGAAGTGTGAGTAGAAGAACTGCCGATTGAACTCAATAATATGCATTGGGATACATTAGATTATGTGAAACATGACAATAAGGCAAACGTTTAGTTGAACTTGATAGGCCTGGGCATTTATTCTACGCTAGAGGTACTGAAGATGGTCGATGTGGTAGAGTTGGTTTTCTCGTCAACCAAAAGCTGAAACACTCTGTAGTAAAATTTGAAAATAGACCAGAGTAGCCCAATGCATTATTCAATCGAACAAACAATACAAGTTTCAAATCACCCAATCTTATGCACCAACAATAAGTTATAGTGACGATGAGGTCAAGGAAGTTTAAGGCAATGTGGCCTGCCTTAAAGACAAAGAAAAGTCCCAGTACAAAATACTAAAGGATGACTTTAATGCAAGAATAGGAAGAACAATAATTGAAGAAAAGGTGACCGGCCCATATGGAAATGGTGAACGAGATAATAGTGGTGCAGACTAGTAGATTTTGCTGAAGGACAGGAACTTTATATCATGAACTCATTTTACAAGAAAAAGGCTAGCAGAAAATGGACACAGAAGAGTCCATCTGGGTACACAAGCAAAATTGACTACATAATGCCAAGTGATAAACCATATTCTGCAATTGTACTGTCATCACACATTTTAATGTTGGAAGTGATGATAGTTAATAATACAAGCTAAAATGAAGATAGACTGTCAAAAAGATCATATAAAAATGCTAAAGATATAACAAAAAACAAAAATGAAGATAAGCTGTTAGATGAGAACAGCAATTTTGAGTTTAATCTATCAAATCACTTTGCTCTATTGCAAGATTTGGAAGAGATGAACATTATCTTGAGTCTTTGGATAAAGGCGGCATACAAGTTGAACAAATAAATTATGGATCAAAATGAACAAATAGTTAAAAACTCCTTGAACTATATATATAGCACAACTGGAAAAACAATTTTTACAATCAAAAATCTTTGATGAAACTATTGAATTAATGAAAAAAACAATGGCCAGTGAAGAATGCCGGAAGTTTCACTAATAAACTGAAGTACGTTGAACTTTGCAAGACCACAAGAAAACATATCCAAGAAGAAACGCATCAGTTTAACATGAAGCTTGTAAAAAAGGCAATTGAAGAAAACAAAGGGATTAATAGAGCAAATGCAAGCTTATAAATACAAGAGAGAAAGTTTTTGTATTAAAACATGAAGATGGCTCTGTGTGAAGAACAAGACAGGAAATGTTAAAAATAATTCAAACAGAATTATTAGATTAGTAATTAATTAGTTTAAGAATTAATAGAAATAAAATTCTATTCAGAGCTAGGCAAAGATCAAGCTCACTCAAAAGTAACAGCACCCATGAAAGAGGAAATGCCAAATATGCTTCAGGAAATGACTGTTACAGTTTAAATCATGAAAGCTGGTGGCCACTGTTTATGAAAGATAGTAAGAAAACTGTACTTGAGATGCCTCAGAAAAGAAAAAAATACCGAATACATGGAAAAATGCTGAAGTGATTCTTATACACAAGAGATGATTTAAAGAACTATCATCCAATAATCGTTTCAGTCACCTACAAGGTTTTCACCAAGATAATAGGAAAAAGAATAGTGGGAACATTAAACGATGGCATAGCCAAAGAAGCAGGCAAAGTCCAGAAATGGCTACAGTAGAATGGATCACATCCAGGTTGTTCCGCAAATCATTGAAAGGCACAATGAATTACACCTTGCCTTTGTGCATGGCTTTCATTGACCGCAAACATGCATTTGACTCAGTATTTCAGCAAGTATTAAAGCAACTGCAATGAGTTGTACTGTTGAGTACAACAGTTACTTAGTTTATTTTTTCCATGATTAATGCTGAAAGCTCTAAGAGTACTGATATCTTTATATATTTCTGGATATTTCTTTACCTTGAATGTGTTGTAATTTAGCCATTGCTAGGAGGCTGCAGAACAAAACATGGCTTGTAGTTACTGTCCCAGCAGTAAAGAGACCAAACACAGTAATCACAAGTTCTTCAGGAGAGTAGATACCCTCAGATGAGTTCTGGTCCTGAAAAGAAAATAGAAAGGGAACTGGAAGAATAAAAATTCTACTTGGAATTGAATTAAAGTAATTCATGAAACTCTCCATAGTGTCTCTTTCAATTAAAGGAAACTTAACTCGACCAAACTGACTTTTGAATATATACAAAACATTTTCAATTCTAAGGTATTTCTGGGAACAACATCTAATACATGGAGGAAACAGCTTGACTATCTGGCCTACCCATCAAATATTTACCACAAGAAACATCCAGAATTAAAGATTGGACACTCTGAATTTGACTAAGGTTGTTTTTTAGAACTGGACTACAGCAGGCCTTAAGGTGTATGATTGGAAAAAATTAGATCTGAGCATAGAAGCCTGAATGTTATATCTGAGAGACTACCGTATTTTCCGGCGTATAAGACGACTGGGGGTATAAGATGACCCCCGAATTTTCCTGTTAAAGTATAGGGTTTGGGCTATACTCGCTGTATAAGACTACCCCTCTTCCAACACACACCAAATAAAAATTAAAAAACATCAACTGGCTCACCCACAATGTAAAAGCAGCTGTGCTAGACCCAAAATGGCCCCTGCAACAAGCAGGAAACTCACACAGCCACAAAAAGCCCAAAAACCCAACTTTCACATTTTACCCACACAAAATTCCACATACAGCTTTGTGAGATTGTGTGTGTTTGTGTAGTTAGAGTGAACCACTACAAAAATGTAAAAAAAAAGCCCAAAAAAACAACTTTCACACTTTACACACACACAACACAACACAACTGGCTCACCCACAATGTAAAAGCAGCTGTGCTAGACCCAAAATGGCCCCTGCAACAAGCAGGAACCTAACACAACCACAAAAAGCCCCAAAACCCAACTTTCACACTTTACCCACACAAAATTCCACATACAGCTTTGTGAGATTTTGTGTGTTTGTGTAGTTAGAGTGAACCACTACAAAAATGTAAAAAAAAAAAGCCCAAAAAAACAACTTTCACACTTTACACACACACAACACAACACAACTGGCTCACCCACAATGTAAAAGCAGCTGTGCTAGACCCAAAATGGCCCCTGCAACAAGCAGGAACCTCACACAGCCACAAAAAGCCCCCCCAAAAAAACAACTTTCACACTTTACACACACACAACACAACACAACTGGCTCACCCACAATGTAAAAGCAGCTGTGCTAGACCCAAAATGGCCCCTGCAACAAGCAGGAACCTCACACAGCCACAAAAAGCCCCAAAACTCAACTTTCACACTTTACCCACACAAAATTCCACATACAGCTTTGTGAGATTTTGTGTGTTTGTGTAGTTAGAGTGAAACACTACAAAAACACACTAAATCTCAGAAAGCTGCACAAATATTATTTTATTTTTATTTTTATATGAAAGCTAAATTTAAAACTTCCTAAACTTTAAATGTTTAGGTCTAAAAAAGAACAACTAAAAAAAAACCCCAATTAACTATTTTTTTTAAAGATCCCAAAGGGGAAAAAAACTTACCCAATAGAACAGGGGTCTCCAATCTTGGCAACTTTAAGACTTGTAGACTTCAACTCCCAGAATTCCTCAGCCAGCTTTGTTTTGCTGGCTGAGGAATTCTGGGAGTTGAAGTCCACAACTCCCTGCCTGCTTGATTGCAGGCAGGGAGTTGCTTGCTGATGGAATGGATTCAGGCAAGTGAAGCAAGGCAAGCGTTGCAACTAGCAGCTAAGGTAAGCAAGCTGGAGGGGGAAAACTTTTTTCCTTTTATATGGCTCTGCCGATCCCAGGTGAGTTGCCTGATTAGCAGATCGTCAGACCTTGGATCGCCAGAGCCATGTGAAAGAAAAAAGTTTTTCCTTTTACATGGCTCTGGCGACCCAGCTGAGTTGCCTGATTAGCAGGCAACTCAACTGGGATCATCAGAGCTTGGATTGCAAGAGCCATTTCAGAGCCTTTCGGGCTGGTCTGCCTGGTTACAGGAGAATGACACCCGGCATATAAGATGACCCACCACTTTTGAGAAGATTTTCATGTGTTAAAAAGTTGTCTTATACGCCGGAAAATACGGTAATCCTAATAGTCTAATCCTAATACTTTGGCCACCTAATGAGAAGGAAGGGCTCACTGGAGAAGAACCTAATGCTGGGAAAGATTGAGGGCAAAAGAGAATGAGGTGGCTGGATGGAGTCACTGAAGCAGTAGGTGTGAGCTTAAATGGACTCCAGAAGATGGTAGAGGACAGGAATGCTTGGAGGAACATTGTCCATGGGGTCGTGATGGGTCGGACATGACTTCACAACTAATAACAACAATCCTAGCAGAAATTGCTGTTGCAAGATCAATAATTATCTTCACCTATTAAGATGTAGAAGTTGTGTAAATTAGCATGTAAAGCAAATTTCTATACATACACATTTTTTGAAGACAACTTTAGAAACAATTATGTCGGAATAGTAATTTATGTCAACAAATAACAATTTAAAGTAAACAAAAAAGGGTGAATCAATATTTTCATATTCTTTCATATGCAGTGAACTTGTTTCATCTTAGATACACACTGGAGATATTTAGAAATTTATGCAGAGACAGTATCTATATCTACCTTCTCCATTCTATGAAGGAAGCAATCAATATAGTCACGTGGGTTCTGAGGATCCAATGTTTTCTTGTGTAATTCTATTTCCTCACGGATATAACCATGGAGTTTTTCAGTCTCAGCAAAAATCTTGATGTGTTTCCCAGGAAAGCATTCCATTATTTTTGGAAAAGCATTGTAGAGCTGTTGCAGAGAGGAATAGAATAGAACAGAACAGAATAGAATTCTTTATTGGCCAAGTGAGATTAGACACACAAAGAATTTGTCTTTGGTGCATATGCTCTCAGTGTACATAAAAGACAAGATACATTCATCAAGAATCATAAGGTACAACACTTAATTATAGTCAAAGGGTACAAATAAGCAATCAAGTTATACTAGGAAACAATATCAATATAAATTGTAAGGATATACGCAACAAAGTTACAGTCATGCAGTCATAAGTGGGAAGAGATGGGTGATAGGAACAATGAGAAGACTAATACTAATAGTAATGCAGACTTAGTGAATAGTTTGACAGTGTTGAGGGAATTATTTGTTTAGCAGAGTGATGGCATTCGGGAAAAAACTGTTTTTGTGTCTAGTTGTTTTGGTGTGCAGTGCTCTAGTTGTTTTGGTGTGCAGTGCTCTATAGCATTGTTTTAAGGGTAGGAGTCAAAACAATTCATGTCCAGGATGTGAGGGGTTTGTAAATATTTTCATAGACCTCTTTTTGACTCATGTAGTATACAGGTCCTCAATGGAAGGCAGGTTGGTATTTATTTATTTATTTATTTATTTATTATTTATTTATTTATCAGCAAGTACAAGGAAACAAGTAACAGTATAGATATAGACATGGACACATGAAAAAAAATGGCAGAAATATAAGGATATAAATAGGCAAAACATAGCCATAAACACATAAAATGAGTACATATAAATGGGAACAGTAGGACAGAGACAGTAGGCATGCTGGTGCGCTTATGCACACCCACCTAGGGACCTCTTAAGAAATGTGAAAGGTCAGGGGAGGCATGGCCAGCATCACGGTGAGATGTGGAATGTAAGATCCATGAATCAAGGAAAACTGGACGTGGTCAAACAAGAGGTGACAAGACTGAACATCAACATCTTAGGAATCAGCGAACTAAAATGGACAGGAATGGGTGAATTTAATTCCTATGACCATCAGGTATACCACTGAGGGCCAGAATCCCTCAGAAGAAATGGAGTAGCCTTCATATAGGAGAGGAATCAATAAAAGAGTAGGAAAAGCAATATTGGGATACAATCCCCAAAATGACAGAATGATCTCAGTTCAAATCCAAGGTAAACCATTCAATATCACAGTAGTCCAAGTCTATGCCCCAACAACTGGTGCTGAAGAGGATGAAACTGACTGGTTCTATGAAGCCCTACAGCACCTTATAAAATTAACACCAAAAAATGATGTCCTTATCATTAGGGGGGATTGCAATGCTAAAGTACGAAGCCAAAAGATAACCAGAATAACAGGCAAGTTTGGCCTTGCAATACAAAATGAAGCAGGGCACAGGCTGATAGAATTCTGTCAAGATAATACGACGGTCATAGCAAACACTCTTTTCCAACAACCCAAGAGACGACTCTACACATGGACATCACCTGTCAACACAGAAATCAGATTGACTTTGGCTCTGCAGCCAAAGATGGAGAAGCTGTATACAGTCAGTAAAAACAAGACCAGGAGCTGACTGTGGCTCAGATCATGAGCTCCTCGTTGCAAAATTTAGACTTAAATTGAAGAAAGTAGGGAAAAGCACTAGGCCACTCAGGTATGAACTAAATCTTGAAGGGACAGGGGAGTGAAAGAGGCGCTTCAGAAGACCAAGAGGAACAGGCAAGTTTCCTCAGAAGGTTGGAGGCAGCTCTTTGACCCGGCAGTGGGGGAGGCGGCCATTACAACTACTACAAGCTGGGGCAACTGGACTAAGATTTGAGCAGGAGTGAAGACTGAACAGAGTATTGTTATCAGGTGAGTGATTGGCCAGCTCACAGGTAAGAAGAAAAAAAATTTAAAGCTTGAAAGAAGTCCCAATGAGTAATTAGCGGCTAATTGGCACTCAGGAATTCAAGTGGAGAGGGAGAAAAAGAGGAACTTTAAAACTAAAGCCCTAAAAGGAACCTTCCACCTGAATTTAAAACTGGACTTGGAAGAAACTAAAAATAAGATAAGAAAAAGAAACAGAGTAGTATTCTTTAAACAACAAAAGGATTTAATTTGGAGAAGAGGAAGTAATTATTTTTGTGGATTTACAATGGATACTTCATTGTCGGGAGACTTGTGATTTGGAGAGAGATATCTAGTGGTGAAAAGAAAGCATCGCATTAGGTTTATATAGGCTATCGTGAGAAAATACTGGAGGAGTGTTTGTCTAAACAGCTGGAGCACGATTTCAAAGAAGTGGAAAGAACATAGACTGGAATTGGAATGGTCTAAATGAATATTTGAATTGGACACTATTTGGAAAGAAAAAAGAAAAAAGAGAAATTATAAGGACTGGAATTTGAACTATATGCAAACGAAAATAATAAATTTAAAAATCTTTGCCCTTTAAATTGATAACGTGGAGAACTGGGAGGAGGAGTATGAGGAAGTAAGGGAGATGTTTCAAAAGATAAGAGAAGCGTTTAAGGGAAATAAAGAAGTGGAGGGTTGGTTAGAATGCAAAAAAAAAAAAAAGGAAAGAGAAAATATGAATGAGAAACATGAGAAGCAAAAAGACAATATTGAAAAGGAAATAATTGAAAATAAAGCAGGGGTGAAATGCTCCCTACTTGGGCGAGTAAGTAGCGATGGCAGGAGGCAGTTCAGAGAACTGTTAGCAAAAAATCCCTCCCTCCCAGCCTCCAGCTTGCTTACCTTCGCACACCTGCCTTGCTTCGCTTGCTGTAATCCCTGCAATCCATTGCATCAGCAAGCAACTTAATCTCCCTGCCTGCAATCAAGCTCATCGGTCAGCAGCTGTTTCTGCCTGCCTGCCTGCCTGCTTGCCTTGTCCCGGTAAGTTTTTTTCCCCTTTGGGAGCTTTAAAAAAAATAGTTAATTGGGGTTTTTTTTAGTTGTTCTTTTTTTAGACCTAGCCATTTAAAGTTTAGGAAGTTTTAAATTTAGCTGCTTTTATATAAAAATAAAAATAAAATAAAAGAATATTTGTGTAGGTTGCTGAGATTTTGTGTGTTTCTGTAGGGTTTCACTCTAACTACACAAACATACAAAATCTCACAAAGCTATATGTGGAATTTTGTGTGTGTGAAGTGTGAACGTTGTTTTTTTGAACTTTTTGTGGCTCTGTGAGGTTCCTGCTTGTTGCAGGGGCCGTTTTGGGTATAGCACAGCTGCTTTTACATTGTGTGAGCCAGTTGAGTTGTGCTGTGTGTGTAAAGTGTGAAAATTGGTTTTTTTGGACTTTTTGTGGCTGTGTGAGGTTCCTGCTTGTTGCAGGGGGCATTTTGGGTCTAGCACAGCTGCTTTTACATTGTGGGTGAGCCAGTTGTGTTGTGTTGTGTTTTGTAGGTTAAAAAAGGGCAAAGAAGTGACATCGACCTGGCCACGCCCACTTGACCAAAAAGCCACGCCCACCCAGTCACCTTACCACCAAGCCGCGCCCACTAATTAAGACACACCCACAGAACCGGTAGCGAAAATTTTTAGATTTCACCCCTGAAATAAAGATATAGATGATTAAACTGGGATTGACAGTGATAGAATAAAAATGGATAAGGGGGAATTTCTCTCAAAAAAGAAGAAGAGAGAAGGAAATGGGGAAATATTGAGAAGGAAAATTAAAAAAGTAAAAACTAGAGAAAGGGGGCAAAAAGGGAGATAGAAGAAAAAGAAGAAGATAAGAGAATGGGAGAAAGGGAGGAAAATATTAAGAATGGGAATTTTGGAGAGATTAAAAGAAAATGGTTAAAAGAGGAGAGCAGAAAGGAAATTAAAATATTAATATGCTGATTTAAGAGAAGAATATTAGCAGTAGAAATTGTACGAAAAAAGTAATTTAGAAGAAATATATAGATTATTGTAAAAGGGATATAAGTAAGGATGAAATGAAATGTCGGTAAGAAGTAAAAAAGAAGAAATATGTGGTTTAATGTAAAATAGATCAGTAGATACAATGTGAAAGACAGAACAGGTTATATGTTTTGCTGTTTGAAGATGTACAGATTGGAGAGAAATAATAGTGGATGGTAAAGAAGTATGTCTTAAAGATGGAGAACAACAAAGGAATTGATTGAAATTATGTTGAAAAACTGAAATGTAAAATTGAACAAAATTGAAATGTTAGTAAATGAAGTAAGTAAGAATGAAATGAAATATAAGTAAGAAGTAAAATAGAAGAAATATATTGTTAAAGATAAAATAGACTAAGGGTTGGAAGGCTAATTTAGCAAAGGCTTTAAAATAAAAGGAATAAGTTGAAAAACATTGTTAATAATTATGAGGGGAATTCTGAGAAATATATTTAATAAATGGAGGAAAAGTCGGGGTTACCTGGACACCACAGTGGAAAATAGTAAATGGAAAATGAATACAGCAATAGAGAGAGATGAAAGAAGGAGTAGAGGGATGGAAGGAAGGGAGAAGGAGAGAGAGGAATAGAAGAAAGGGAAGGGAGGGGAAATAAGAGTAGGAGAGAAGGTTAGAGAGGGAGAAAGAGAGGAGGAGGGGGAGAAGGAAGTGGAATTATTGAAGGAGTAGGAGAGGAGGAAGAAGAAAGTAAGAAGGATAAAAGAAGGGAGGGAGATGGAAGAGAATGGGAAGAAAGATTGCTGTACAATAAAAAAGATGAAATGGAAGAAAGGCAACTTTGAACATGTGTAAATGTATTAGGATAAAGAATGAATTATTAAAAAAGAAAGGAGAATAAATATGAGTAAAAATAGAAAAATTAGAATCTGAGGGCAAATGAAGTTGTTGTTTATATAAAGGACCCGTCAACAACAGGAGGACCCATCAACAACAGGGCCAAAAGTATTGAAAGAACTAGTTGAATACGGGAAGCTATCAGGATTTAAATTAAATATGACAAAAACTAAAATGTTAACAAAAAATATTCCAATAAGAGAACAGGAAACACTAGCAAATAATTTGGGTATCCAAATAGTTAAGAAGATAAAATATTTAGGGATTTGGATTACTGCCAGATGCTCAACCTTAAAGGAGGATAACTATACACCCTTACTGACAAAGATAAAGCAAGATCTGGATAGATGGGGGAAGCTGCAAATATCGTTCCTTGGTAGGATAGCCACTGTTAAGATGAGTGTTCTCCCCAAATTACTATATTTATTTCAAACCACTCCTATTAGTATTGACAGAAAATATTTTTCGGACTTAAATGGGATAGTAAGGAAGCTTATCTGGGGAGGGAAAAAACCGAGAATTGCATTACGGTCCTTGCAGGAAAAAAGGAACGGGGCGGATTCGGACTCCCAGTTTGGGAACTATACCACAAAGCGGCCAACTTAGTATGGCTACGAGAGTGGGCCTTATTAAGAGACAAGAGAATTTTACAACTGGAAGGGCACAACCTATTGAGAGGTTGGCATGCCTATCTCTGGGATAAAGGAAAAGGGATAGGGATATGTTTCCACCAACATAAAATTAGAGATACATTAATGAAGACATGGAAAGAAATTAGGCATAAACATTACTTAAAATACCCAAAATGGATGTCTACAGTGGAGGCACTGATCCATCCAAATACAATACGTAGGGAGAAAATGGTCACCTCTCAAGATATTTTAGATAACAGTGGTAACCTTAAATCCAATGAGATATTAAAAGAGCAAGGGATCCATATAGATTGGTGGCCTTATTTACAAATTAAATCCCGATATAGTAAAGATAAACAAGAAAAGGGAATAGAGAAGGGGATAAATAGTTCGGATAAGGTATGGCTAGGTAGTGAGAACAAACTATTAGCCAAATTATACTCCTACCTGCTCGAATACGACAGAGAATGAGAAATATTAAAAGACCAAATGATCGCTTGGGGGAAAAATATCGAATCAAAGATAAATCTAGATGATTGGGAAGAAATATGGAATAGCAATCTTAAACTGACGAGAGCAACAAGCTATAAGGAGAATCAGTATAAGATGCTATATAGATGGTACTTAGCACCATCTAGAATTGCTAAGATCTATCCAAATGCAAGCCCCAAGTGTTGGAAATGCGGCCACCACCAAGGTACCTTCTATCACATGTGGTGGACGTGTCTGGAAGCGAAGTTTTGGAAAAAAATACAAAAATGGATCCAAGAAATATTAAAGGAGGATATTAATTTCTTGCCAGAAATTTATCTCCTGGGAGTGCTAAAACGAACATTTGATAAGGACAAGAAATATTTGATTATCCATATTGTCACAGCTGCTAGACTCTCCTATGCCAGATATTGGAAAGAGAAAAGAGGTCCAACCAAGGAACAGATAGTCAATAAGATACTTGACTGCACAGAAATGGGCAGATTAACGTAGGTGTTAAACAGAAAGGAGGATTCAGAATTTTATACGATCTGGGATCTGTGGTATAGGTGGTTGGAAATTAAATGCAAAAGTTAATACTCATGAGGAATAATGTACAACTATTAGTTAATCCTATATATTATTGTACCTTAACTAAACAGTAATCAATTTTATATATAAGAATTTTTGTACAAACTGTATAATTAATTAGATAATTGATTAGACACCGCACTTGTAAATATACAATATGACTACACGTTGCCAAACCGTATAGTTTGAATTGTAATATATTTTTAATTCAATAAAATTTCATTAAAAAAAAAAGTTGTTGTTTATATAAATAAGCATAGAAATATTAAGATATGATCAAAAAACGTGGAAAAAGAAGATCTTGGCAGAAATTGAATAGCTCATCACATCTAATCTCCACATCTTTTATTTTAATATTTACACTCAGAGAAAAAAAAAACCCACTAGTAAAAATGAATGTTTATGGCAGGAGGAGCATCAGAGAGGAAAAACATACCAGTCCTAGGAAACCAGTAAAAAATTTTATTTGAGACTCCACAGTCTGCTGGTTCTCTATGAAGGTGTGATCTTTGTAATCAAATCGATTGCCAAAGACGACTGCACAGATCACATTAGAAACAGCACTTGCAACATTTCTTCTTGGGTCAAAAGGCTGCCCTGCAACAGAAGCCACAGAAATTTATGAGAGAGATTACAGAATATGGATCTCCCCTTCCACAATCCTCACCACAAAACTGCAAGGAAAAATGATATGGGTCAAAGAAGTTATGCAAAGATTTTAGTGGTAATTTTTGATAAATAATATTAAGTAGGGGAGCTTATATGTAATTAAATTAAAACCTAGATCTTTAGGGTTTCTTCGAAACCTTATTGCTGTTTTCTTCTGTCAAGAATTGTTTTCTCACTTTTTTCCCCACTCTTTTCCCTTCTGATTCCAGAGATTTGTCCATTAAAGATTAAATTCAAAAGAGCCACAAATCTCTAAAGGGACACTAATTTATGACCATTTAATTCAGATCCACAGTGGATTTCAGTTCTCCACCCTCATGGAAACTGCCTATTGTTGTCTTTCCATGCCTATAAGAGCAGTTGTTATCCACGTTTTCCTTTTTGCCCTTAGATTTCCTATCTCATTCATCCATAAATTCCTTTCCTGGCTGCTGATTCTATTCCCTCAGCACTTCCTCCTTCTCTTCTATCTGTCATCCATCCATCATCTATCTATCTATCTATCTATCTATCTATCTATCTATCTATCTATCCATCCATCCATCCATCCATCCATCCATCCATCCATCTATCTATCTATCTATCTATCTATCTATCTATCTATCTATCTATCTATTCCATACACATTTTTTTTATCTCCTTCCAGAAAAGACTTGTCCACAGAAGATGGTTTTCCAAGGTGCTACAATCCCTGGAATAGTCACTTTATACCTGTCAAGAACCAGGAAATCAGGAGATCCAGACAGTTCAAATGGGTATAAAAATTTGTTATAAGATTTATTGTAAGCTTAAGCTTTCTACAAGAATCTGAACTACTAATGGTTAAAGAAAATTAACGGGAGATAAAAGTAGAAGGAATTCAAGGTGGGCTGGAATTAGATCTCTTGTGGGCATGAAGGGATTCATGACTGATGATTTGTTTGACCCCTCCCTCAGGTTCAACCTAGTCATCTCCTACAATAGCCTTAATTCAAATCCATGGCACATCACAGATTTCCATCACTCATGCAGCCGATTCTTATCCATATTTTCCTTACCTCACTTCATTTACCTATTTCATTTATCAGTTATGTATTTTGTTGGTTCCTGAATTTGCTTATATGTGATTTAGCATTATGTTCAAGCCTGGTTTAACATGATCATTCTAAAAAGAATCCAGGACTAAAATGTTTTTTTTCTGTGTATAATTACTAAATTAATTAATTTCCTAGTATCTACTGCATGTTCCTTCAGTTAAGGTTTCACTAATTCTGGGCAAATTTTACAAAGCCGAGGGCTGACACTGGATTGAAAAGAAAGACACAGCTTGAAAGCTGTTATATTTCCTGTGTGTATTTTTGCCTTCTCTCTTGAACGCCACTGTGAAAAGGAGAAGGGGTACTCACTGCCTATCTAAGTTTTTCTTTATTTTGTGCACTTAAGTGCAGAGGACTTGAGTTTCAGTTCAGAATCTAGTTCTCCTGTAACTTCACATAGTACAACAAGCCCTTTCCATTTTCATATTTTAAATACTCTTCCTACTAAGATTCTTGTGTGAGAGAACAGTTTTCAGTTTCTTTAGAGAACCTTTTTTTGCAGCCATTTCCTCCACCAGACAAAGGGCTTCCTCCTGCACCCTCTCAGACATTCTTTTCTTCCCCATCCCAAAATCTCTCAAGGTGGACAGTGTGAACCGTCGCAGCTCCTTCCATTTCCTCTCATCAGTAGTATCGAATCCTGAAATAAAAGACATCAAAAGAATCACGATGTCCATCAAATCTCAGCTTTGGTGAAGGAGGATATTTAGATATAATGTGATGTTACAGGCACTTTCCTTTTTCAACTCTTTGTCTCAATCATGTTTTTGAACAGGTCACTGCATTGCAATAAATTATGCATCACAGAATGTTCCTTCCTCATATTTAATGTAAACCAGGCTTGATGTTTGAAAGACTAAAGAAGGAAACTTCACAATTTCCATCTTTCCATTCTTGACTGCTGTCATACGACTAGAAGAATGAATGAGGCTATGAAAATCATGTCACAAGTTTCTGTAAGTGTGTTTTAGATAGAAAGAAATCCCTCCACTAGATATGGAACTCTACACTGAGATTCCAAATGTGCTTTTTCAGGAGGCAGCTGGACTTTTCTTGTTTTCTCTTTGAAGATGTTTCACTTTTCATCCAAGAAGCTTCTTCAGCTCTGAATGGATGGTGGGGAATGGAAGAATTTATATTCCTTGCAGACAGCTGGTAATTTGCATCCTTTTAGAAAGTTGTTGAGGCACTTGGAGGTTTACCTGTGTCCTCACCTGAGTAGAGTGAATGTTCCTGTAATCTACATTTTTTCCCTCTGGAAATCCGTTCATACTCCCAACCATTCGAAGGGTGTTCATCCCAAAATGCAAGGCTAAAAGTCTGAAGATTCTCAGTCATCCAGGTCATGGTTGCCCCAAAAGGACACAGATAAACCCGCAAATGCCTCAGTGATTCTCTAAAATCACTGAGCCAGATTCTCTGGCTTAAGAAGAAATTTTAAATGTTTTAATTGGTTTATATTTTTAATTTTGGGCCAAATTTATATATATTTTAATTGTTTTTAACATTTGTATTTCATGTTTTTTAATTCTGGCTATACACCGCCCTGAGTCCTCAGGGAGAAGGGCGGTATATAAATTTAAAAATAAACAAACAAATAAATAAATAAATGAATGAGTGAATGCAATTTACCAGTTTTCTGAAAGGAATATAAATCCTTTCATTCTCCACCATTCCGTCAGAGCTGAAGAAGCTTCTTGGTTGTGAAGTGAAATGTCTTCAAAGAAAAAACAAGGAAAGTCCAGTTGCCTCCTGAAAAAGCACCTTTGGGACAACCATGACCTGAAAGTCTGAATCCCTAACCTAATTCTTCGGGATTTGTGAGGGTACATTTGTCATCATTTTAACTGAG
Organism: Arizona elegans; assembly: GCA_022577455.1. Lineage (NCBI taxonomy): Eukaryota > Metazoa > Chordata > Lepidosauria > Squamata > Colubridae > Arizona > Arizona elegans. Next base: position 60,084,846 of record JAKOOJ010000003.1, read on the forward strand.
TCCATTGATGTTGCAGCTGGCCATCTTCTTTCTTTTCCTTCATCTTTCCTGCCATTATAGCCTTCTCTAGGGAGCTAGACTTGTAGAATCTGTCTGAAGCTGTCTAAAGAATGATCATTTGATTGTGACTGTCAAATTGAAACGACTCTGGTCATTTCCGTGTTGAGTGGGAACTCTGAGTTGATTTGCTCAATGAGCTATTTGTTTGTTCTTCTTGGCTGTCTACAATATTCTCAGGGGTCTTGTTCAACATTAAAGCTCAGAGGAGTTAATATTCTTTCTATCCTCCTTATTCAAAATCCAAATCGCTGAACTCCCCTCTTTCAAAAGCTTTTTGTCTCCCTCTGAAAGGAATGGGCTAGAAGTGGGATTATTTTTCTTGCATGTAAGGAACAACCAGCATAGATTTCACAAGTGACCAGCAGAAGCAAAATGGTGAAAAAAAAAGCATGACCAAATCAACATCTTAACAAAACTTCATTTCAAGTAAAACTTTCATAATTATCAATAATATTAACAGAATTCAAATAATTTTAAATAACTTAAAGAGAATCAACCTTTATTTTGGAATACTCGTCTGTTCAAAGGCGTAGGAGTTCGCGCACCAAATTCTTCTGCTTGATTGATCAAAGCATCTTTTATCACCTCATATCCACAAAGAGCAACCATTGGTTTTGATCCAATCCAGACTGTAAATATAGGTCCATACTTTGCTGTAAGCTAAAGGTAAAATTAGATGGAAACCTAGTTAATTAAATGATAAAGCATTTTTTTGATGAATTTATTCTAAAGCATGCTTGAAATAGTTCTTAAATTCACTATAGAGAGATCATATTGAATCAAAGCTTTAATAATTCTTAATATCTACCAAGTACATCAATTAGATTAGCTATATTGCTAGCTGATGAGGTGATGGGAATGAGATAATCAAAATTTTGACTGTATAATAGATTTCTGTAAGTAATCTGTTCTTCAAAATATATGGTAACATATTTTTCTTGTTACCACATCTTTTAATGAACTTTGTAACCTCCATTGTCTGTTTATCAGACTGTTACAAGGTGACTTTAAGTAAAAATTCCTACTGGAGATGCACATGAGCCCCTAATAAAATTGGACTCTTATAGGATAAATCAAACTCTTTAAATCAGGGAAATGTGCATTTATCTTTCAAAACAATCACCTGAAACAGCAAAGAAGTACAATAGTGACCCAATCTTACCTTTTTAAAGGATTTGTTTAGAGGTAAAACATCTCGTTGAAATAGGTTCCCCAGAATAGGCCATGGAGTAGGTCCAGGGGGCAGCTGCCCTTTTTTCTTGTACATTCGGAAAGATGAGAAAAGGGTGAAAATTATAGAGAGAAGAAGCAGAACTCCTGCCCATGTCAGTTCCATCCTCTTCTGAGTTCTTTTCCTCTTCAAAAATCCAAGAAGCTGTTTAAATGAGACAAGATTGAAAGAAGGAGGCCAACTGGATCCCCAGTCATATCTAAATTCTTCACTTCCTCTAATCTTTTCATACCTCCTTGTTACATTCAGCTCAAATTATTCTTTCACCTCTATTAGTATAGGAAAGTTACTTATCAACATTCTTACCTTTGGACTGTGGACAAAGGTAAGTTACAGTTTGTTAGTTTTGAGGGAAAATATGGAGTGCTTGTCAATTGAAAGTTTGGCAGTTCAGTGGTTCTAATCCCTAGTGCTGCATAAAGATGTGAGTTCCCATTACTTGTCCCAGCTTTTGCCAACCTAGCAGTTCGAAAGCACATAAAAATACAAGTGGAAAAATAGTGACCACCTTTGGTGGGAAGGTAACAGCGTCCCATGCGCCTTTGGCATTTAATCATGCTGACCACATGACAACGGAGACATCTTCGGACAGTGCTGGCTCTTCAGCTTTGAAATGGAGATGAGCACCGCCCCCACATTTTTCTTTTCCCTGTTGGTAAAGTGCCTGTGAATAGTTTAATGTCAAAATTGAAAGAGATACTAAAAGGGTGAATTTACAATGTAAGGGGTGAAAATGGTTCTTAATGTGATTGAATAATTTAAGTTAACGACAGGTGGTTTTTGAGTGTTATTAGGATGATTATACATTAGGATTAATTACATAATCATGCAATGTAAGATGAAGGAGCCCTGGTAGTGCAGTGCAGTATTGCAGGCAAATTCTGCCCACAGCCTAGAATTGACCCTGATGGGGCTCATGGTTGGCTCAGTCCTTCATCCTTCCAAGATAAGTAAAATGAGGACCCAGATTGTTGGGGGCAATATGCAAATAATGTTCTACATTGTAAGCCACCCAGAGAGTGTTGTAGATAGTATGGGCCATATAAAAGACTAAATGCTTATTGCTATTGCTATGAAGTTGCTAGGCTGATTTTTTTTTCTGCTCTAAAAAGACAAACCAGGGGAGGTTAGCATAATTGTAGCGATGCAGGGAATTCTCATTTGGAGAGCATTGCCCCAGAAAGCAGGGCCCCATACTGTAATTTAGCTATTTGCATTCATCTACTGTACCTTAAGGCAGGATTTGGACTGTCCCTTATTTAAGCTGCAAAGGATTAAATACTTTCCTATTTCTTAATAATTTCCGAGGATGAGATCCTGCAGAGCTGGGAGGGTACATAAGAATGTGTTTATTTCCTGTATTTCTTCTAGAGCCAAGAATTGGAATTTTTCCCCTTGTTTCAGATAGACTCTAACTGCCCAAACCTTGTTTCTCCCTTCCTCTTTCTCCCTTATCTGATGTCATGTTAAGTGACAAAGTTGAAAACCAGTAAACATGCTCCCATGACCCAGTTAGGATTTTTAAAGATAAGACACCCAGACAACAGATAAAAAGTCCCAGACATTAACATTTTTCTTACTGGCCTGCGTGGACCCTACAATGCTGGGATGTTTCTGTGCAAGGAAGATGATGGGATTATTGATAGAGCCTGAAATGCAAAGTTGTCTTGGAGGCAGCACAGCTGAGTAGGCAATAACAGCTGAGAAAGCAAAAACGTGCCTTTTTCCTAGGGCTAAGTGAGAAAGATTTGCCCTAAGTCATCCAGCTGGCTTTCATGGCTAAGGTAAAACATATGTCTTTTACTTTTACCCACACATGTCTTTTACTTTCTAGCCTGGTGCCTTAACTGCTAAACCAAGCTGTCCCTCTTATAAAAGCTTGCCTTTTCCTTGGTTCCAAGGAAAAATGAAGCAAATTTAGCATACACATTTTAACAATAACTTCTCACCTTTGATTCCTTTTAAAGCTGGTATTCCTCCCTCAAATCCCCTTTCTACCTATAGATACAAAAGATTAACTTCCTTACAAGCAAAGCATATACAATTATGAAAATCAAAGCTGTAAGCATGGTAGCTCTGCTTATCCCTACATGCCGCTCATCCCTTACAATGCAATAGAAGGTCATGTTGTGACCTTCTGTTGTGCAAGTGTATCATTTCTTAGCAAAAAAAAAGGTTGAAACTGCTCCTTCTTTTGACAAGGAAGCCCTTATTGACTTTCACCAGAGAAAAAAAGGAAAGTATAAGATTTCCCCACTCCCCTCCCCCACTTGTTTCCTTCTTCTGTGGATGTATTTGGAACAGAGTTAAACTTTAATGATTATTAATTTAAAAATGGAAATATTATTAAACTAACTAATATGGACCTTGTCTAGCTCAAAACTCAACAGATGTTAATTAAAGCTTTTTTGAAGAAAGACATTCCTTTGTGAGCAGAAGAAGTTGGGGGAACTGGCATGTCTCTTGCTAGAGTTGATTGGACATAACTGCATGGTGTGAAAGAACTACCTGCCTCCTGTCATAGGTCATAGGCCCCACTGTCAGGACCTTTTGCTAAAATTGACACTATGGTGGCACTTAATGACCCAGACTACGACAGTTCAGCCGAAGTGGCCAGCTTGGGGAGGAGTTCTTGCAAAACTAGAGCTTTACAGAACTTTATTGACTTTTTTCCCTGAAGTAAGACCTCAGCCAGATGGCCCACGAGATCCTCAATGAGAAACCCAAGCTTCCTCTGACATCCAACAAGGTCCATCAGGCACCTTGGATAGGCTGATTTTACAGGTCCTATCTCCTGGTGAGATGAGCTGACACTAGCAAACCAGAAAGTAACTAGAGAATGATTTCATAATAGCAACAGATTGAAAGTGATGTACTCTAAAACTAGATACGTTGCAACTGCTACAAGACAAAAACTATTGTGTGACCCCTTGTATGCATTGGAGGTGTAGTGATTTGGGGCAAGTTCATTTGTTGCCATGATGGCCATAAACTCCTGGACTACCTTAGATTTAAGGCTACCAGATACAAAGTTAAACTCCCCATGAAGCAACAGCCTCAGGGTCTCTATTGTCAACCTAATAGCAGATCCAGATGACCAAGCAGACATGATGCCGATCAACAGGAAATATACCAGCAGCAATCAAAATTTCTGTGTAGAGCACAAATTCAACCGAGGGGTCCCATATCCAATTTGCACCAGGAGAGGGGAGGGGAGGGGAGGGGAGGAGAGGAGAGGGGAGGGGAGGAGAGGAGAGGGGAGGAGAGGAGAGGAGAGGAAAGGAAAGGAAAGGAAAGGAAAAGGAAAGGAAAGGAAAGGAAAGGAAAGGAAAGGAAAGGAAAGGAAAGGAAAGGAAAGGAAAGGAAAGGAAAGAGGGAGAGACAGACCTTTAATTCATCATGATCCTGACTTCTTTCCTTGTTATAATTATTGAACACAAGTGTCCACTGAATGTTTAACAGCTCATGTAAGAGAGTAGTGACACTTATTTTGGAAGTCCATAAACAAAGACTTTATATTTGTGTCTTTGGTGTCCCCATCTAGATATAAGGTGAAGTTCTGGAGCAAGGTGCCGAAGAACAGGAAGAGCCAGGGCCTCTCCTTGACAGGCCCTCTCCCCTGAAATAGCAAACAAGAAAATAAAGCTTGCTTGCTTGCTTGCTTGCTCATTCATTCATTCATTCATTTGACAACAAGTACAATGAATAATATAGACATAGACAAAGTATAGACATAGACATGGACACATGAAAAAAAATTGGCACAAATAAAAGGAAATAAATAAGCAAAACATAGCCATAAACACATAAAATGAGTACATATTAATGGGAACAGTAGGACAGGGATGGTAGGCACGCTGATGCACATATGCACAGCCCCTTATGGAACTCTTAAGAAACATGAAAGGTCCACGGTAGACAGTTTAAGGTAAAAGGTATGGGGATTAGAGAGACTAACCACTGGATCAGGTAGAGTGTTCCAGACATTTACTACTCTATTGCAAAAGTCATATTTCCTATAATCAAGATTAGAGCGAATTACATTGAGTTTGAATCTATTGATAGCCCTTGTGTTATTGTGGTTGAAATTAAAGTACTCATTTACAGGTAGGACATTTTGGTAAATAATCTTATGAACTAAGCTTAGGTCGGAATGTAGATGGCATGGTTCAAGTCTATCAAGGCCTAAAATTTCAAGCCTGGTGGTATAGGGAATTTTATTTAGAGCAGAGGATTTGATACTCTTCTAGTAAAATATCTATGGAGCCTCTCTAATGTATTGATGTCTGAAATACAATGAGAGTTCCAGGCAGGTGAGCAGTATTTAATGTGGATTAGATCATTGAAATTGGATGAGTATGACTAGGAAATGAGGGGGAGATGCCATTACTGTTGACAAAGACTGAACTGAAAACAGTTGAAGAGATTAGTTTTATACTCTGGTTTCTCTTCAGATCATATAAATCTTTCACCTAAAGATTAGTTTTAACGGCATCATCATTACAATCTTCACCATTTGGCCCTTTTAGAGATGGGGTGGTTTTTGAATCTTTTGACATTTATGAAATTATAGAAGGCACGATTGGATTTTGTGCGTAACAACTCTTCCTCCTGTTTGCAGTGATAATTGGTACATTCTGTTTTTATTTGGTGGCATATGGTTTTGTATCGGTTTTTGAAGTTAGCTACATAGCCAGTTTTATTTTTCCACCAAAGTGATTTTTTTTTTATTGGAGTTTCCTTATTGACATGGGTAATGTGTTTTTTTTGGTTTTGGATGTTATGTTATGTTTATTGGTACATATAAATTAATGACTCTTTGAACCTCAAGTAGAAAAGTGTTATAATAGTCTTCTGAAGTGTTGCAGTCATTGAATAGGAAGTACAATTTAGGAAGTACACCTGCTGGAATTGTGCCAGATAAAAAAAATAACATGGATCAGGCCAGCACATGGTAATACATCTAATCTGTTTCAGAAGATGATACCTGCTGAGAATGGCATGAAAGCATTTCTTTTCCTAAACTGGCTCTTTTCATTCAAAAAATGATCTGGATTGAACTTCTCTGGAACCTCAATGTACCAAGGAGAGGACTGGCACAACACCCATGTACTAGAAGAGGGAAGGGAGGATCACAATGTACCGAAGAGAGACTATTTTGATTAGTAGTTTTTATTGCCACACCTTGGGAATGTGGTAACCATGGCATTTTGCATCACCAGTTGTACTTCCCATCTCACTCTCCAATGTGACTCTAGGCAATTTACAATGTCATAAATAATGCATATTAATACATATTTATTCAAACTGCCTTGAACAATCTCTGACTAACTAAACCATCTTTTTTCCTTCTGTAATCTATTTTGATTAGTAGTTATTATCAGCTAACTTTGGGAATATGGTAACAGATTGTTGCCCATGGAAGGGTCTCGAGCAGGGGTGAAATCCAGCAGGTTCTGACAGGTTCTGGAAAACCGGTAGCGGAAATTTTGAGTAGTTTGGTGAACTTCAACCTTGTAACTTCTGGCTACACGTTGTTTGTATTTTAGGAATGAAAAGTGTGTCAAGGGTGGTAAACGAATATAATTTTCCATGAATATGCAGTATGTCTGTGGAGATTCTCAGTTATCCAGGTCATAGTTTTCTCAAAAGTGCTTTTTCAAAAGGCAACCGGACTGCTTTTTTTGTTGAGGAAGAAGAAGACATCTTGCTTCTCATCCAAGAAGCTTCATTGTCCTTACCCAACACTTTTGGCCCTTTTCTCCATAGGTCTTTCTTCTTCTCCTCTTAAGTTAGAAACATAGAAGATTGCTGGCAAAAAAAGATCTAGTGGCCTATCAAGCTTGCCCTTTGAATTTTTCTTGTGGTGCTTTCTTTTCCTTTTTAACTTATTTACTTATTATCTTTCACTTTTTTTTTCCCATTTATATTTAATTTTTAACTTTGGTCGGAGGATGGACATGTGTTTATCCCAAGCGTGATTAAACATAGTTACTGATGATTAACCTCCTAACTCCACTGCTCTTTTTGTGAAGTAATACTTTCTAACTTTACTTTTGAACTTCCCTCCTCATTTACTAATTTGTTCTTGTTAAAATCTATATTCCTTGGTTCCGGAGACTGAAACCTCAACTCATTAATCAGCATCTATACATTCTAATTTTGTGTGAACTAAAAAAAATCCCCAAACCTGAGAGAAATGGTTGGAAAGCCCACCCTAAAAAAATTTCTGGTTGCCCCCTGTGGTACTTCTTCCTTCATTATGAATTGATTTTCTATGGACTATTTCTTCTGCCAAAATAAACTTGGTTAATAATGAACATTCATATATCTGACCCTGTATAAATATTTATTGAAAGTTTAAACTCTCTATAAGCATTTGAACTACTAATGGCCAAAGGAAATTGGCAGTAGATAAGAGTGGAAGGAATTCAAGATGGGCTGGACTTAGATCTTTTGTGGGCACAAAATGACTCATGACACATGTGGACTCCTCCTTGGGCTCTGCCTGGTGTCATCTCCTACAAAAACTCAGCACACACTAATTAAACCTTTTTTTTTTTTTTTTGAAGAGAAGCAGTTCTTTGTAAGCGAAAAGATTTGGGTTGGTAACTGGTGTACCTCTAGTTACACTTACTTGGCTGTAACTGCAATGCTGCAAAGAACCACCTGCCTCCTGTCATGGACAAAAGGCCCTACTCGGACTTTCTGCTAAGTTTTATGGAACTTTATGGAGTTTTATGTAACTAAGGACTCAGCCGGATGGCCCACCAGATACTACAACCCAAGTTCATTCTGATAACCAACAAGTTCCATCCACCTTGTATGGGCTGATTGAACAGGTCCTGGGTCTCCATGAAATGAGTGACACCAGCAAACCAGAAAGCATCCAGAGAATGATTTCTCCACGACAGTAGACTGATAATGGTGTTCTCCAAAACTAGATCTATTGTACCTGTCATATCAAAAAAGCTAGTGTGTGGTGTCTAGTAAATGTTGTATCTAGTGATTTGGAACATGTCCATATTTTCCATGATAGATACAAACTTAAGGTAAACTGCACCAAACTCAATTGCAGAAAATATGACTTCAGCAACAGAGTGGTCAATGCCTGGAATACACTACCTGACTGTGTGGTTTCATCCCAAAACCTCCAAAATTTTAACCTAAGACTCTCTACTGTTGACCTCGCCTCATTCCCAAGAGGTCTGTAAGCAGTGTGCATAAGAGCACTAGAGTGCCTACCATCCCTGTCCTAATGTTTCTTCTATTTGCACCTATTTTATGTATCCAATCCATGCTTATACTTATTAACAAATACGTTCTTGACAAATAAAATAAATAAATGAATGAATGAATAAATAAATAAATGAAATGAAATGAAAAATGAGAGTTCAGCCAAATGCTATTTGCTAAAACTGGAAGAGAGGAGCTAATAGGTCAACACAAGTTCAGCATCCTGTTTCAAATGTAGGTAATTCCACAACATCATTTTCTCATAATACTTCTAAATGAGAATCTTTAATGAAGTTGAAATCTTTAGTAGGAATTATAGACTGGTTATTTGCAGAATATAGTTTAGAGAAAATTGTATGAAATATATTTTTAATTTGCCCATAAAATGTTATGAGAACAGAGATAACAGTAATTATTTTGCCATAAAAAATAAAATGCCCCTCACAAACATTGTATCTGTATTCCACATCAGTTTTAACCTTGCCTTTCAAAGTAAAAGCTATCCCACATCCTTTATTTGAATATTTATTAATATAGGTCAGCCAATCCAATTTCTAGGTGTTAAAAGGAACAATTTGTAGGATACAGTATGTGCCAGGAAAGAAGGGGAGGGAGAAGATGGAAATGGAGGGGAGGGGGAAAGAAAAAATAACAGAAGAAAGAAGAGAAAAGAGAAAGGAAGGAAGGAAGGAAGGAGGGAGGGAGGGAGGGAGGGAGGGAGGGAGGGAGGAAGGAAGGAAGGAAGGAAGGAAGGAAGGAAGGAAGGAAGGAAGGAAGGAAGGAAGGATCATCACTTCCTTCTTTGTCCTAACTATTGAACACAAGTGTCCATTGAACGTTTAATGGCTCATATAAGGGGGTATTGATTCTTATTGTTGAAGTCCTTAAACAAAGACTTTATATCTGTGTCTTTGGTGTCCCCATCCAGATAGAAGGTGAATTTCTGGAGCAATGTGCTGAAGAACAGGAAGAGCTCCATCCTAGCTAGGGCTTCTCCTGGACAGGCTCTCTTCCCTGCAATAGCAAACAAGAAAATAAAGTTATTTAGGAAGTACATGTGGAATTGTGCCTGATAAAAGAATAACATGGATCAGGCAAGCATGTGGATTTGTAATACCTGTCCCAGAGGCCTGTACCTGCTGAGAATGGCATGAAAGCATCTCTTTTCCTGAATTGGCCCTTTTCATCCAAAAAATGACCTGGGTTGAATTTCTCTGGAGTTTCCCAACGGAGAGGATCACAATGTAGAGAGGAGAGGACTGGCACAACACCCATATACTAGAAGATTGGCGGGGGCGGGTGTTGAGAAAACAGATGACATTATTTGGTGCAGATTAGAAAGAGCCTTACTTGCCACAAATAGAATTGGCCATCAGGGAGCAATCTGCAAACATTCTGAAATGGAATGACGGGAGAGAAATTTGGTTTAACTAATTTATTTATTAAATTTATACACCTCTCACACTATCCATGCAACTCTAGGCAACTTACAGTTCCATAAATAATGCTTATTAATACATATTTACTAAGCTGTCTTCAATATGAAGGATCTCTGAGTACATGAAAGGTTTTCTTTTCTTCTGCAGACTATTTTGATTAGTAGTTATTATTGGCACACCTTGGAAATGTTGTAACCATAGAATTTTACATCACAGGTTGTTGCCCGTGGAAAACTCTCAAGGCTCCCAGTCTGATAGCGTTGAACCTCATGGACCACAGCAATTGTAAAAGGCATCTTCAACCAGTCTTCCATGCTTGGAGTTCGATTTGTACCCATTGCCTCATCAATCTCCTGTTGCACCTTAGCTATGAGATGAGATTGACAGCCTTTTACTTTCTCATGCTGTGCACTTGCAATCAGCTATCACTTGAATAGAAACATGTTTTCCAAAATACATCCAGGGAATACTTTTTTATTCAGGACAGTGGTTACTCCTCAAAGTCATTGACCATGTCAATTTTTCTAATGCAAGAAGAGGAGATTCCTATTGTATATCTCTGTCTTGTGTCTTTCTTGATAAGCTTGAAACCAGCAAAGTGAAAAGTGTTTCCCTATGAGACTTTAGAAGATTATAATTATAGTCCCCACCCAAAGTTGGAATAAATAGCAATCAGGAGAAAAAACTATATAACCTCAAAAATGGCCCTCATTCCCAAGAGGCCCAGCAGTGGGAAGATGTCCCCGAAGGCAGAGGATGCTATGAATCACCAGGTTAAATCAGGCTGCCTTTGGACCTTGGACATAGGAACAGCCAACATTTGAATAATGAAAACAGATATTCAATTAAAAGAATTGCTGATTGAGCTCAATAATGTGCATTGGCATATCATTGGATTCTGTGAAACATGTCAAAAAGGCAAACATTTAGTTGAACTTGATAGGACTGGGGATTGACTATAGACTAGAGGTACTGAAGATGGACAATGTGGCAGAGTTGGTTTTCTCATTAACGAAAAGCTAAAAGACTGTAGTAAAATTTGAAACTATATCAGACAGAGTAGTCCAATACATCGTCCAATTGAACAAAACAATACAAGCTTCAAATCATCCAAGTTTATGCACCAACAATAAGCTATAGTGATGATGAGGTTGAATAGTGTTATGATGATGTGGCCTGCCTTCAAGACAAAGGAGGAGGACAGGAATTTTGAGATTAATCTATCAAATCACTTTGCTCTATTGCAAGATTTGGAAGGGTTGAACATTATGGACCAAAATAAACAAATAGTCAAAAACATATTTAACTATACATATATAGCACCACCGGAAAAACACTTTGTACAGTCAAAAATCTTTGATGAAACTATTGAGTTAATGAAAAAAACAATGGACAGTGAAGAATACCGGAATTTTCACTAATAAACTGAAGTACGTTGAACTTTGCACAACTGTAAGAAAACATATCCAAGAAGAAACAAATTAGTTTAAAATGAAGCCTGTACAAAAGACAATTGAAGAAAACAAAGGGATTAATAGAGCAAATGCAAGTTTATAAATACAAGAAAGAAGGTTTTGCATTAAAACATGAAAATGGCTCTTTGTGTAGAACAAGACAGGAAATGTTTAAAATACTGTGTTTCTCAGAAAATAAGACTGAGTCTTATTTTCTTTTAGATTTGAAAATAAGCACTTGGGCTTATTTTCGAGGCAGTCTTACTTTTTTTGAGGTGCAGCAGGCCAGACTTGGTGAGCTGGACACGCCATGAATACACTGTCACCTCCATTCCGAACCTTCACTGTTCGGAATGGAGGCTTTTTAGTGAATGGGACGAAAATGGGAAGGGGGATTTTCCTGCCTGCCATCCTTCCCTCAGTCTGTGCTTAGCTTGAGGAATGGAAGACAGGCTGGAAATTCCCCCTCCCCATTTTCTTTCCGTTCACCAAAAAGCCTCCTGCAAGGCTCCCAAAAAGAGGGAAAAAGCAAAGCAACTGGCCGTGGAGCTGCCGGCTTCGGGGAAGTGGCCCAACAAACAGAAGTGCTGCACCCAGAAAGAGAAGGGGAAAAGCTGTATTTGCACTGCCCCAAGGGGCCAGTGGGCTGCAGCTGCAGCTGGACAGTTCCCCCCACACACCTGCACCACTACTCATGCTGGCCCTGCCCATCCCCCTGGGTTTATTTTCAGGGAAGGGGTAATATTAGGCCCACCCAAAAAAAATTAGGGTTGGGCTTATTATTGGGGTGGGTCATATTTTCGGAGAAACATGGTAATTCTAATAAAAGTATTTAGATATCCTTATTAGTATCAATTGCCAAAAAATCAATGAAAAATGGCAAAGCTTCAGGTAATGACTTTGTTACAGTTGAAATGCTGAAAGTTGATGGCCACAGTTTACAAAAGATACTTCTGGGTCTTCTGGGTCTTCTCACAAGACCCAGAAGGGCTACAAAGACACATACAAGAACTGCACAAAGTATGAGAACCATTTGGCTTAAAAATAAACCTGAAAAAGAGCCAGGTTATGTTTAATAAATTCACCAAAGAAAGAAAAAAGTTTATATATGGAGAAGAACTACATGTAGTAGATACTAGATATACCTTGGCCAATGGATCTCAATGGAAGACGATTGAATGTAAAGGAAATTGAATGGCGTATTACATGTAGTTGGTATGCATTTGGCAATCTAAGTATAATTTTCAAGAACAACCTCCCCCTATCCCTGAAGAGAAAAGTTTTTGATCAGCGTGTGCTACCTGCTCTAAGATATTTCAGTGAAACATGGACACTAACCTCATAATCGATTCAAAAGCTCTGAGTGGTGCATGTCATTGCTTGAAGCAGTATAGTTCAAATGTTAAGAATGATATCTTGAGTTAAAGATGTGGATTTATACTGATGCAATAATGATCCTTAAGAAAAGCTATACTATATTAATTTAAACATTCATACTAGGACTCCATAAAGCAAGTACTCAATTAAAGTAACTGGTAGATCTGCCCTATGACTGTATGGGGGGGCGGGGAAGGTTGCTGTTCTTAAAGCATTCAATCATATTTGCCTCTTCATGATCTAATGCAGCGATACCCAAACTCTCTGGTTCAACAGACCGGCAACAGTAGTGGCGGTGGGGGTGACTGGGGGGATTGGTTTCTCATGAACAATTTAGCTCCCACACTTTGCACACTTGCCCTCCACTTCTGTGGCCTGGTTCCCAAAAGTACTGGTTTGCTGATTAAGGATTTTGGACCGCTGATCTAGTGGATATTACTTCACTAGAGTTATCTTCATGTAATCTCAAAATCTAATGGAAGGCCCAGTTGTTCCAAGGGTATGTTAGCTAGCCAGAGAAATATAAAAACAAAAAATTCTGTAAGAAGATGTTGGCAAAACACTTCTCAAAATTTCCCAGGAAAACTTCAGAAATGCAACTGCAATGAGTTCACTTTACTCAACAGCATCCTTACTTTATTTTTTTTCAGGATTAACAGTGGAAGCTCTAAGTGTACTGACACCATTATATATTTCTGAGTATTTCTCTACCTTGAATGTGTGGCAATTTAGCTATTGCTAGGAGGCTGCAGAGCAAAGTATGGCTAATAGTTATTTATTTATTTATTTTATTTTATTTCAAATTTATATACCGCACCTTCTCCCAAGGGACTCAGGGTGGTATACAGCCCGATAAAAACATACAATACAAACATTAAGAACAATTAAAAGAATATATGTTAATTTGGCCCCAGTTTAAAACGACAAAGCAATTAAAAATTAAAAATTTAAAAATATGTTAAGCCAGCCCGGCTTGATGAAAAAAGAAAGTTTTAAGGGGGCACGGCGGAAGGCACCAAGGTCTTAGATTCTCCTTATCTCAGGGGGCAGCTGGTTCCATAGGGTAGGTGCCCCCACAGAGAAGGCCCTCCCCCTGGGGGTCACCAGCCTACATTGTTTGGCTGATGGCACCCCGAGTAGACCCTCTCTGTGGGAGCGCACGGGTCGATGGGAGGTTGTTGGTAGCAGAAGACAGTCTCAAAGATAACTAGGTCCTATGCCATGGAGCGCTTTAAAGGTGGTAACCAACACCTTGAAGCATACCTGGAAGACCACTGGGAGCCAGTGCAGCTCGCGCAGGAGCGGTGTTATGTGGGAGCACCATGCAGCTCCCGTAATTACCCACGTGGCCGCATTCTGGACCAGTTGGAGCCTCCGGGTGCTCTTCAAGGGGAGCCCCATATAGACAGTGTTGCAGTAGTCCAGGTGAGAGGTGACGAGGGCATGAGTGACTGTGCACATGGAATCCCAATCAAAAAAGGTCGCAACTGGCAAATCAGGTGAACCTGACAAAAGGTCCCTCTGGCTACTGCCGTCAGATGTTCCTCCAAGGACTGCTGCGTATTCAGGAGGACTCCCAGATTGCGCGCCCTCTCCAAGGGGGCCAAAGACTCGCCCCCAATAGTCAGCAATGGAGTCAGCTGACTATATCGGGATGCCAGGAACCACAGCCACTCAGTTTTGGAAGGGTTGAGCTTGAGCCTGTTCCTCCCCATCCAGATCCGCACAGCCTCCAGGCACTGAGACATCACTTCAAGGGCATCATTGGGTGGCCTGGGGTGGAGATGTACAGCTGGGTGTCATCAGCGTACTGGTGGTACTTCACCCCAAAGCCACGGATGATCTCACCCAGTGGCTTCATATAAATGTTGAACAAAAGGGGTGAGAGGACTGACCCCTGAGGCACTCCACAGATGAGAGGCCTCGAGGTCAACCTCTGCCCCCCTGCCAACACAAACTGTGACCGGTCAGAGAGAAAGGAGGAGAACCACCATAACACGGTGCCCCCCATCCCCAACTCTTCCAACCAGTGCAGCATGATACCATGGTCGATGGTATCAAAAGCCGCTGAGAGGTCTAACAGGGCTAGAACAGAGGAGCAACCCCTGTCCCGAGCCCTCCAGAGATCATCAACCAACGTGACCAATGCCGTTTCCATGCTGTGCCCAGGCCTGAAACCCGACTGGAATGGATCTAGATAAGACGTTTCCTCCAGCAATTGTGGAAACTGTCGCGTGACCACACTCTCAACAACCTTCGCCACAAAGCGAAGGCTGGAGACAGGACGGTAGTTGGCCAATACTGCCGGGTCCAGGGAGGGCTTCTTGAGGAGAGGCCTCACCACAGCCTCTTTCAAGGCTGTGGGGAAGTAACCCTCACTCAACGAAGCGTTAATAATTCCCTGGAGCCAGCCTCGTGTAACCTCCCGGGAAGCCAGTACTAACCAGGAGGGACACGGATCCAGTAAACATGTGGCCACACTAAGTCTCCCCAAAATCCTGTCCACGTCATCAGGGGTCACAGAGTCAAATTCTTCCCAGATAACGTTCTCAAGACTATTCCTCGCCACCCTGTCCGAATCTACCCAGTCAGAGTCCAAATCCCCCCGGATCTGAGCGATTTTGTCATACAGATATTGTCCGAAATCCTCAGCCCTGCCTTCCAGGGGGTCCTCCTGCACTCCTGGTTGAAGCAGGGAGCGGGGCACCCTGAACAGGGCAGCCGGACGATTCTTTGATGATGCAATAAGAGCGGAAAAGAAATTAAACTTTGCCACTTTTATCTCCACTAAGTAGGTCTTAATATGCGACCTTACTAGTGTTCGGTCAGATTCAGTGAGACTGGCCCTCCAACCGCTCTCCAGCACTTCATCTCCCTCAGCTCCTTGGTAAACCAAGGAGCCACGAGGGATCGGCACCGGGTCAGAGGCCGCAGAGGCACGACTCGATCCAAGGCCCCACCAGCCGCTCAATCCCAGGCAGCCACCAGGTCCTCGGCCGAGTCATGTGCCAGATCCTCAGGAGGTGGCCCAAGCTCCATCTGGAACCTCTCAGGATCCATCAGGCGCCTAGGGCAGACCCATCTTATTGGCTCCGCCTCCCTGTGGCAGGTTGTAGCGGTTCAAAGGTCCAGGCAAAGGAGCGAGTGATCTGACCAAGACAAGGGTTCCATGTCTATATCCCCTATAACAAGACCACTCAACCACTGGCCAGAGACAAAAATCAAGTCCAGAGTGTGACACCTCCCCCCCCTTGGGTGGGTCCATGAACTAGCTGGGTCAGGTCCATGGCCGTCATGGAAGCCATGAACTCCTGAGCCATCTCGGACGTTTCACCAATGGACGGCAAGTTGAAATCACCCATGACCATAAGCCTGGGTGTATCAACTGCCACCATGGCTATCACGTCAAGGAGCTCGGGCAGGGCCATTGCCACATGACAGGGAGCCAGGTACACAAGCAACAAGCCCATCTGAACCCCATGACCCCATCTCACAAAGAGGGATTCACATCCGGCAATCTGTGGCACAGTGGTCTCCCTCGGACCAAGACCTTCATTTAATAATAACCGCCAACCCCCCTCCCCTCCCCTGGGCCCTCGGCTGATGGAATGCTCTGAAGCCTGGTGGGCACATCTCAACCAGGGGGACCCCTCCTTCCGGGCCCAACCAGGTCTCTGTAATACCTGCCAAGTCCCCTCCCCATTCCTGTATAAGATTGTGGATGAGGGGGGCCTTATTTACTACGGACCTGGCATTGCACAGCATCAGCCGATGCTGAGTATCTGAGCCACCTAGTATCCGAGAGGAGCCTTGGAGACAGGGACGCGCAATAGCTCTCAAACAGCGAGTGCACTCCCCCGACACGTGATATGGTCCTGCCATATCTGCCCCTCCCATCTACCGTGCTAATGGTCCATCCCTCATTGGTATAGCCCTCCATCCCCACCCCAATCCCTTGTCCAGCACCCTCCAAACCTTTGCCCCATGCCGGGCTCGGCTCCGACCTTAGTGGATTTTCCCCCACATACCCTTATTGTCCCAGCAGTAAAGAGACCAAATACAGTAATCACAAGATCTTCAGAAGAGTAGATAACCTCAGATGAGTTCTGCTCCTGAAAAGAAAATAAAAAGGGAAAGGGAATGATGAAAATTCTACGTGGAATTGATTCAAATGAAATTTTTCAAATTCTCATTCAATTAAAGGAAACTTAATTCGACCAGACTGACTTTAGAATATGTACAAAACCTTTTCAATTCTAAAGTAATTGTGGGATCAACATCTGATACAGGGAGGAAACAGCTTGCCTGGTCTACCATCAAATATTTACTACAAGAAATGGCCAGTAGTAAAGACTGGACACTCTGAATTTGATTAAGATTGTTATTTAGAGCTGGACTAAAGCAAGTCTTAAGGTGTATGGTTGGGAAAGAAGATTAGATCTGAGCACAGAAGCTTGAATGTTACATCTCAGAGACTAATCCTAATAGAAATTGCTCTTGCAAGATCAATAATTATCTTTATATCACCCATTAAGAATGTAGAAATTGTGTAAGCAAAGTTCTATATGTAGTCATCCTCATAGAAGGGGGATAACTTTAGTAACAATTATGTTACTAAATGGCAATTTAAAGTAAACAAAAAAGAAGGGGAGAATATTTTTAGATTCTTTCATATGCAGTGAACTTGTTTCGTCTTAGATACCCATTGGAGATATTTAGACATTTATGCAGAGACAGTATCTATATCTACCTTCTCCAATCTATGAAGGAAGCAATCGATATAGTCACGCGGGTTGTGAGGATCCAATTTCTTCTTATGCAATTCCACCTTCTCACAGATATAACCACAGAGTTTTTCAGTCTCAGCAAAACACTTGATGTGTTGCCCAGGAAAGTATTCCATTATTTTTGGAAAAGTATTGTAGACCTGTTGCAGAGTTGCTGGTAAAAAGAATCCTTTTGTTAGACCATAACAGTGGAGGCTTAATGCCCCAAATGTTCAGACAGTAGCTTTCATTCTGGTATTATTAACTGTCAAACCTCAGCTGGGTGCCAAGACCAAGAAGACAAGTACCAGAAAAATTTCAGGAAGATATCTTTAATTCTAGTGTCGAGTAAATACAGTGTCTTGGAAACTACTGTATAGTGTAGGAATTTTTATTTATTTATAATAAGTTCATTAAAGATGACTCTCTTTGAAAACCATTTTCCCCAGATCTCTCCTCACCTAGGCTGAGTTCCTGGTAGGAGACATTTTGTCAAGCCTGCTACTTTTCTAGTCCCCCCCCCCCAATCTCTCCCATGAAAGGATAATGGTGAAAATAGTGATAGTTCTTGAAACGGGAGAGAAAGAAGCTCTCTGTGGATATACAGATAGGGGAAAGGTCTAAAAACACCATGATAAGAAAAGAGGCCCCTGTGCCTATTTTGATATAATGATTAGTACAATTAGTGTAGCATTGTACTTTTAAAAATATTATAATAGTATACCTTAGTTTGTTCGTAATATTGATATTCTCCTTATATCACAAATCTAATGGATTGGGGGATAATGCATACTATTGTCATTTGTTAAAAATTACAACATGGAACTATGTTTGAGAACTAAAAGTAACTGTGCAGCCAAGGGGTGAAAAACTACAGTGAAACATTGCTATTAGGAAGAATCAGCTCCTCCAACAAAATTTTGTATTTGAACCTCCCTGACTAGTTAAGAAATGAGTTAGTCCTAGAAACAATCAAGTGAGGGCCAAAATTTGTTATGAGAGAAGGAAACGGTCCCCTGGGAAATAAATCCAGATGGGAGAGGTTTGCTGAGAACCAGTTTGTGTTTTGCTGGATATCTAAATTTGATTTCTCCTGCTTAGTAGCTCATCACATCTAATCTCCACATCTTTTATTTTAACATTTACACAGAGAGAAAAATATCCTCTAGTAAAAATGAATGTTTATAGTTGGAGGAGTATCAGAGAGGAAAAACATACCATTCCTAAGAAACTAGTAAGAAATCTCATTTGAGACTCCACAATCTGCTGGTTCTCTATGAAGGTGAAGTGAGAGACAAAATTTGTTATGAGAGAAGGATATGGTCCCCTGGGAAATCAGCCTAGCCAGGAGAGGTTTTCTGAGAATCAGTTTGTGTTTTGCTAAATGTCTAGATTTGGCTTCTCCTGCTTAGTAACTCATCACATCTAATCTCCACATCTTTTATTTTAACATTTACACAAAGAGAAAAACAACAACAACCCACTAGTAAAAATGAATGTTTATGGCAGGAGGAGCATCAGAGAGGAAAAACATACCAGTCCTAGGAAACCAGTAAAAAATCTTATTTGAGACTCCACAATCTGCTGGTTCTCTATGAAGGTGTGATCTTTGTAATCAAATCAATTACCAAAGACGACTGCAC
This sequence comes from Arizona elegans, assembly GCA_022577455.1. Classification (NCBI taxonomy): domain Eukaryota; kingdom Metazoa; phylum Chordata; class Lepidosauria; order Squamata; family Colubridae; genus Arizona; species Arizona elegans. The sequence continues at coordinate 60,104,052 of JAKOOJ010000003.1, forward strand.
AGATCACATTAGAAACAGCACTTGCAACATTTCTTCTTGGGTCAAAAGGTTGTCCTGCAACAAAAATGATCTGGGTCAAAGAAGTTATACAAAGATTTTATTGGTAATTTTTGATAAATAATATTAAATAGGGGAGCTTATACGTAATTAAATGAAAACCTAGATCTTTAGGGTTTCTTCAAAATCTTATTCTGTTTTCTTCTGTCAAGAATTGTTTTCTCAGTCCTTCCTCTGCCTTTTTCTGTTCATGATGGGTTTTTCCTCCTTGATCCTTCACTTCTTCACCTCTTAGAAGGTTCTGCTTCCAGTTTTAACTCTCCTGACTCTCTCTCCCTCCTACCTTCTAATTTCTTTCTTTCTTCTCTCTATATTCTTTCTTTTTAAAAATATGATTAACCTATTCCATTCTTTCAATTTCTTTTCCCTTCTGATTCTAGAGATTTGTCCATTAAAGATTAAATTCAGACGAGCCACAAATCTCTAAAGAAATACTATTTATGACCATTTAATTCAGATCCACAGTGGATTTCAGTTCTCCACCCTCATGAAAACTGCCTATTGTTGTCTCTCCATGCCTATAAGAGTAGTTGTTATCCATGTTTTCCATTTTGCCCTTAGATTTCCTATCTCATTCATCCATAAATTCCTTTGCTGGCTGTTGATTCTATTTCCTCAGCACATTCTATTCTATTCTATTCTATTCTATTCTATTCTATTCTATTCTATTCTATTCTATTCTATTCTATTCTATTCTATTCTATTCTATACACTTTTTTTTACCTCTTTCCAGAAAAGACTTTTCCACAGAAGATGGTTACAACCCCATATTTTGTTTTGTTCGTTGCTGAATTTGCTTGATATGTGATATAACATTATTTTCAAACCTGGTTTAACATAATCATTCTAAAAAGAATCCAGGACTAATATGGGTTTTTTTTCCTAAATATAATTACTACATCAATTAATTTCCTAGTATCTACTGCATGTTCCTTAACTTACTACAACCACAATAAGTTTTCACTAATTCTGGGCAAATTTTACAAAGCCAAGGGCTGACACTTTATTGAAAAGATTGACACAGCTTGAAAGCTTTTATATTTCCTGTGTGTATTTTTGCCTTCTCTCTTGAACGCCACTGTGAAAAGGGCCTGGGGATACTCATTGCCTATCTAAGTTTTTCTTTATTTTGTGCACTTTCAGTTTCAGTTCAGAATCTAATTTTTCTGTAATATCATACAGTACAACAAGCCCTTTCCATTTTCATATTTTAAATACTCTTCCTACTAAGATTCTTATGTGGGAGAACAGCTTTCAGTTTCTGTAGAGAACCTTTTTTGGCAGCCATTTCCTCCATCAGATAAAGGACTTCCTCCTGCACCCTCTCAGACATTCTTTCTTCCCCATCCCAAAACCTCTCAAGGTGGTCAGTGTGAAACGTTGCAGCTCCTTCAATTTCCTCTCATCAGTAGTATCGAATCCTGAAATAAAAGACATCAAAAGGATCACAATGTCCGTCAAATCTCAGCTTTGGTGAAGGAGAATATTTAGATACAATATGATGTCTCAGGCATTTTCCTTTTCCAACTCTTTGTCTCAATCATGTTTGAAACAGGTCACTGCATTGCAATAAATTATGCATCACAGAATGTTCTTTCCTCATATTTAATGCAAACCAGGCTTGATATTTGAAATACTTATGAAGCAAACTTCACAATTCTTTTTTTTTTTAATTGATTTTTATGCCCTTCTCCGGAGACTCAGGGCGGCTTACAATGCGTTAAGCAATAGCCTTCATACTTTTGTATATTTATACAAAGTCAGCTTATTGCCCCCACAAACTGGATCCTCATTTAACTTACCTTAGAAAGGATGGAAGGCTGAGTCAACCTTGAGCCTGGTGAGATTCGAACTTACAGTAATTGCAGACAGCTGGTGTTAATCACAATGCTTTTAGTCTGCTGAGCTACCAGGCCCGGTAGCTATTTCTATCTTTCCATTCTTAACTGCTATCATATGAAGAAAAGAATGAATGAGGCTATGAAAATCATGTCACAAGTTTCTGTAAGTGTGTTTTAGATAGAAAGAAATCCCTACATTAGATATGGAACTCTACATTGAGATCCTAAAGGTGGTTTTTCAGGAGGCAACTGGACTTTTCTTGTTTTCTCTTTGAAGACATTTTGCTTCTTATCCAAGAAATTTATATTCCTTGCAGACAGCTGGTAATTTGCATCCTTTTAGAGAGTTGTTGAGGCACTTGGAGGTTTATCTGTGTTCTCAGGGTCACATGAATAGTGCGAATGTTCCTGTAATCTACATTTCTCCCCCCTCTGGAAATCCGTTCATACTCCCATATCATTCGAAGGGTGTTCAACCAAAGTGCATGGCTAAAAGTCTGTGGAGATTCTCAGTCATCTAAGTCATGGTTTCCCAAAGGGACACAGAAAAAGTTTTCACCCTCCCCAGACTCCTAGAAAGGCTCTGGAGCCTGAGGAGAGAGAAAAATGGACCATCCCCACCACCACCCAGAGGCCCTCCGGAGGCAGGAAACTGCCTGTTTTCCTATTTCTGGTGGGCCCAGAAGGCCCGAAAATCAGCTGGCTAGCATGCACATGCGGGCCAGAGCTGAGTTTGTGTGCCCACCGATATGGCTATGCGTGCCACCTGTGGCATGTGTGCCATAGGTTTGCCATCACAGATCTATTCTATTCTATTCTATTCTATTCTATTCTATTCTATTCTATTCTATTCTATTCTATTCTATGTCAAACATGTAAGATAACAGATATAAGTATAAACATTATGAATACAGGATAAGGATACGAATAAATGGGGACAGTAGGACAGGACGGTAGGTACGTTGGTGCGCTTATGCATACCCTTTACAGACCTCTTAGGAATGGGGTTAGGTCAACAGTAGACAGACTAAGGTTAAAGTTATGGGGGTTTGGGGAAGAAACCACAGAGCAGGTAGTGCATTACAGGGGTTGACCCCTCATTAGCTCAATTCTCAATTCTCATGGGTCTTGTCCAACATCAAAGCTCTGATGGATGAATATTCTTTCTATCCTGCTTGTTCAAAGTCTAAGTTGCCAAAGTGTCCTCTTTGAAAAGCTTTTTGTCTCCCTCCGAAAGGATCAGTTTAGAAGTGAGATTATTTTTCTTGCATGTAAAGAACAACTAGAATAGATTTCAGAAGTGACCAGTGGAAGCGAAATGGTGAAAAAAAATGTATTTCTCCCTCTTCAGAAAGCATGACCAAATCAACATCTTGACAATTTCAAGTGAGACTTTCATAACTATCAATAATATTAACAGCATTTAAATAATTTAAAATAACTTACAAAAAATTAAAAACAGTAATAAACATAAGAAATAAAAGAGAATCAACCTTTATTTTGGAACACTTGTTCGTTAAAGGGTATACGAGTTCGCCCACCAAATTCTTCTGCTTGATTGATCAAAGCATCTTTTACCACCTCATATCCACAAAGAGCAACCATTGGTTTTGATCCAATCCAGACAGTAAATATAGGTCCATACTTCGCTATAAGCTAAAGAGAAAATTAGATGGAAACCCAGTGAATTAAATGATAAAACATTTTTTGGGTGAAATTATTCTAAAGCATGCTTAAAATAGTTCTTAAATTCACCATAGAGAGATCAAGCTTTAATATTTCTTAATATCTACAGAATACATCAATATGATTAGCTACATTGCATTTATCTCCAAGTCGGCGAGATGACGGAAATGAGATAATCACAATTTTGATTGTATAATTCATTTCTGTAAGTAATCTGGTTCTGCAAAATATTTTTGGTTCTGCAAAAAACATTTTTCTTGTTACAACATATTTTAATCAACTTTGTAATCTCCATTCTGTGTTTAGATTGTTACAAGGTGACTTTAAATTAAAATTCTTATTGAAGATGACAAAAACTGCCAATAAAATTGGACTCTTATAGAATAAATCAAACTCCTTAAATTAGGAAAATGTGCATATATCTTTCAAAGTAATCACCTGAAACAGCAAAGAAGTACTATAGTTACCCTTTTTATACGATTTGTTTAGAGGTAAAACATCTCGCTGAAAGAGGTTCCCCAGAATAGGCCATGGAGTAGGTCCAGGGGGCAGCTGCCCTTTTCTCTTGTACATTTGGAAAGCTGAGAAAAGGGTGAAAATTATAGAGAGAAGAAGCAGAGCTCCTGCCCATGCCAGTTTCATCCTCTTCTGAGTTATTTTGCTCTTCAAAAATCCAAAAAGCTGTTTAAATGAGACAAGATTGAAAGAAGGAGCCAACTGGATCCCCAATCACATCTAAATTCTTCACTTTCTCTAACCTTTGCATACTTACTTGTTTACATTCAGCTCAAATGATTCTTTTACCTCTATTAGTATAGGAAAGTTACTTATCAACATTCTTACCTTCGGACTGTAGACAAAAATAAGTTACAGTTTGTTTTGGACGGAAATATAGACTTCATGTCAGTTGAGTTCAAAATATGGACATTCTGTCAGCGTTCGAGAAAAATCCCAACTCCAAATAAAAACTTTGAGGCAAGCATTTTTCAAAGTTTTATTTACCAGAATAGGTAAACTGGCACATCTGGGAAAACCCGAATCTGAGAGGTCCGGGTTTTCCCTCAGTAAATCAAAACCTCCAAAACCATCCCCTCACTCCTCAGTCAATCACATGCTCCAATCAACAGCCATCCCATCTCGAGACATCACTCTGACCACTCCTTCTCCAGATGCAGGATCACCCTGACCTTGGCCGATAGGAAGAATGCTATTATGTCTACAGACAACCCCTCTACTAAATCCCCCCTCCTACTTTCCCACACATGAGAAAGTGGCAGCATGGAAGCTTCCAGCCTAATATGGCTTCCAAAGCTGACAGGTGTCTCCCCCCCCCTCCACAGAAAAAAAATAAAACAGCCTGAAAACTAAAACACCCTAAAAAATAAAACAGACAAAACACAAAAGAAGGGGTTAACACATTGTACATGACCTCTTAACCCCCTCTGCCCCTTCCAGGTGGACCCTTTGGTTTCTTAGGGAATTTATCATGAAATTGTCTTACTAGGGTATCAGCATTCACATCCCAACTTTTCACCCAATTAGCTTCAGACAATGGATACCCTTTCCAGCGTACCAAATATTGTAACTGACCCCTGTATAGTCTAGAGTCAAGGATCTTCTTAACTTCATAATGAGTCTCCCCTTGTACTACCAAAGGAGGTGGGGAGCAGCTGGTAAGGGCCTTAAATTAGATCCTCTTGCTGGTTTCAATAAACTACTGTGAAAGACTGGGTGCACTTTTCCTAATATGTGAGGGAGGCTAAGTTGGACAGTCACTGGGTTAATCACTTTCATTATAGGGAAGGGACCTATGAATTTGGGTCCAAAATTCTTGCTAGGTAACCTCAATTTTAGGTATTTGGTTGACAAATACACCTTATCTCATATTCGAAAAGGTGGTTGGAGAGACTGCGTTTGTCGGCCTGGGCCTTATATTTTTCTGCTGATTCAATTAAAGCTTTCTTTGTATTCTCACAACCCTTTTTTAACAAGGTCATCTATTCTGTTAGGGACATGGAAGTGGCTTGCTAGGCAACTTAGGCATCAGCACAAAATCCATGCCCGTAGTTATTTGAAAAGAAATCAATCCTCTACTGCTGTGTACTGCATTATTATAAACCACTTCTGCAAACAGTAATAACTTCATCCAGTTTTCTTGTTGGTAATTTACATAACATCTAATGTATTACTCCACCATTGTGTTTAATTTTTCAGCGGATCCATTAGTCGATGGGTGGAAAGCTGAGCTAAGTCCCTGGGATGACCCAATGTACCTCAGGAACTCCTTCCAGAACTTAGCAGTAAACTGGACCCCGCGATCTGATATTGTTCTCCTTGGAACCCCATGTAGTTTGTAGATATGCTTCACGGAAATTTTTGCCAGCTTCTTGGCCAAGGGTAGTCCATTGCAGGTAGTGAAGTGTGCTTGTTTAGATAATAAATCAATGACAGTCCAAATCACCTTGTTCCGCTGTCAGGGAGTTCGACTATGAAGTCCATTGAAATCTCCTCCCAGGGTTTTGTGGGTTTGGCCATGGTCTGGAGAAGCCCAGGGGGCTTCCCTGGTCTGGACTTCATAGTGGTGCAGGTGATGCAGCTTTTAACATAGTCCTCTACATCGGCTTTCATCCGTGGCCACCAGAATTGTCTTCTAGTCAAATGGAAGGTTTTTAAAAATCCAAAGTGGCCCCCTAGTTGAGAATCATGAGTCCGCTTTAGCATCAGGAGTCGCATGCTGCTGGGCACATAAATCTTATTTTCCTTCCAACCCAATCCCTCTCTTAGGGTTAAGTCTGTCTGGTTTTCCTGAAAGCAGGCATTGGTTGAGAATGCCACTTTTAGCTCTGCTGTCAACTTGTCTTCAGGGAGGTCAGAACTACAGTGCGTTTATGCTTAAGTGCATGCTTGGGCTGCTGGTTGGGTTTCAGAGATCATGGCATGAACTTCCTCTTCCCGTCAGCTGTCAAACTGGGGCTTCTGGGATATGTTTCAACTATGATTGAGACAAAGAGCTGAAAAAGGAAAGTGCCTGAAACATCACATTTTATCTAAATATCCTCCTTCACTGATATCGTGATCTTTGAGTCTGGTCATTTGTGGTATGAGTTATTTCTTTGTTTTTCTTGGCTCTCCACAATATTTTCAGGAGTCTTGTTAAACTTCAAAACTCAAAGGGGTCAATATTCTTTCTATCCTGCTTATTCAAAGTCTAAATTGCCAAAGTTTTCAAAAGGCTTTTGTCTTCCTTTCCAAAGGACCAGTTTAGAGGTGAGATTATTTTTTGCATGTAAGGAGAGGATTTCAGAAGTGACCAGTGGAAGCAAAATGGTGAAAAAATGTGTTCCTCCCTCTTCAAAAAGCATGACCATATCAACATCTTTACAAAACTTCATTTCAAGTGAAATACATCAATATGTTTAGGTACACAGCAGGTATCTCCTGGTGGGTGAGATGATGGGAATGAGATAATCAGAATTTTGTCTGTGTAATACATTTCTGCTTACAAAACACTAAATGCTAAACCTAAATCTATTCATATCTACATGTAGGAAAAGAATAAATCTAAAGCAAAATTATTATGATTATCTATTATGTAATATTGAGGGAATCTATGAAAGACAAAATGGTAATGAAAAGTTCTAAATCTAGGTCAAGTGATTATTTGGTAGTGTGAAAAATGGCCCCTGAGGAAATGGACACACACACACACTCACACACACAAAAAGGAAGAACTGAAAAAACAATTAAATTAAAACCATTGTAGGAAGAAAACATGCATTTAATAATATAATAATAATAATAATAATAATAATAATAATAATAATAATAATAATAATAATTCTTTTATTCATTAAAAATGAAACTCAGTCAACTGAACATTTTAAAATGTATCACAAATATCATTGACTGGTGCTGATGGTTGATACAGGTTACTGCCAGCATCCATTTATTATTATTGTTGTTGTAGTTGTTATAAATTTCCCAGATGAATAAATGGAAAGTAAACATAAGGAAAACTTTGTAGGATTGCTTCAAACAATGTGAAAGGAATTATGTTGCACATGTGATCCTGTTGCGAACCGCTAGTAAAGGTAAATAGAACCCACCCCTGGTTTGTAAGATACACTCTGCCCCACAAGATAATTGGAAGACATACTTTTTCAGTTGATATCCAAGTCTATTAGTGGAATACTGTCCAGGAGGAATTAGGAAACCACCTCATTGTTGGTTAGGGTTTAGTGTTAGCAGAATGGCAAAACACAATGTGACTATTTTACTTTGAAACAGACTCTCCTACCTCATGAATTTGATGTTTTCTTAATACTTCCTAATACTTCCATCTACTCTCTGTTAATCTACTCTCTGTTAAGCGTCTGGTTTAGTCCAGTCAATCCAAATATTCCCATTCTGTTAATATTATTTGCATATTCCATTATGAAGAAGAACTGGGCCTTCTTTTACAAACCACAGATGGTCCTGCTACCTGTTTTATGGAGAATTTTTTCTCATGCACATTATGAGTCAGACAGATATGTGAACAGTTGCATACAGTAAATTGGTGTTCAGTTCTTAGGAATAGACTAAACTCATCTATATCTCTGATATTCACATTCATTGTTTGGATGAGCCCAGTGATGTGATTTAACAACCAATTCTCCTAATGACTGGCTGGTTAGGTGTGGCTGGGGGTTATCATGTGACTGGGTGGGTGTGGCCAACTCGACGTTTTATTTTCTGATTTATTTTAAAGTGTGTCTATATTCACTTTTTTAAAAAAGTTTGAATTCGTATGCCAAGTTCTATCCTTAATATAATAAATAAAAATATTGAGTTCCCTTTATTTGCAATCACTGCAAAGGCAGTAAGAAGATTGCTTGTCACAGAGCTTAAACAGATATAATTTTAGATATAATTCTAAAAGTCTTCCTCTCATATCTGTTATAAATCATGGGTGCAGAGAAGGCTTGAATATCCATTTTGTCTGAATGGGAACAGTTTGAATCTAAATGGAGGATGGAGAGAAGGAATGGGCACAGTGATGGATGAAGGTGAGGTTAAAACAGAAGACGGGCCCAATGAATAGAGTACAGGGATAAATAAAATCATCTTTCAAATCTTTTAGCCAACAATTGTTGTTTTTTTTAATTTTATGGTAGAGAATTCAAAATCCAAACAATCTATTATAGCAAAAAGTTGTGTTAAAAGAGTTACTTTAAACAGGCTTCTATGATAGAGTCTTGTTCAAAAGCCACAAAATCTCAGTCCAGATCTATTATCATGGAGAGATAGAAATTGTTTAAATCATGGAGAGATAGAAATTGTTTAAATCATGGAGAGATAGAAATTGTTTAAATCCATAATCTAAATGGACTATTACTCTCAGGTATAGTCAGTGCCAAGGATGGACAATTAATTTTTCCCAAGGGGCCATATTCAAAACTGGGACTGTTGTGAAGGAATCAAAAGCTTAACGCATTGTAAGCCGCCCTGAGTCTCCCGAGAAGGGCGGCATATAAATCAAATTTAAAAAAAAAAAAAAAGGATTGCTGCCACGGCCCTCACCGGTCTCTCCCGCTGCCCCTTGGCTGGTAAAGCCAAAGGGTTGGATGCAGCTTTGGGCCATAGAATGCCCAGGTTTCCTCATTGCCATAGTTGTCATGGTCTACCAGTGATATTACTATATAAAACATGGAAGTAGAGGGGTGTTATAAAAGCCAATTGTGATGTGTGGTTTTGATCAGTGTAGGATCCAACCATATTTTCCTGTTTCAGGGCATTTCTATAAAGGGTTTCAGCACTGCTCCAGAATCAACTCCTCATTTTGTTCATCAATGTCACCACATGATGTAACAGGTATGTGGTAAAGACTTAGGGAGGTTTGGTGGGGACTGTTCCTAAGGAATAGTGAGATAAGAGAGGCCATAGCCCGCAGCTGCATAATGGGCAGGGAAAGAGGCTCAAAGAGGACCTTCCCTAACTTCTCAGACTGTAAAAGAGATAGCAAGAGATTTCTACTATCAGACTTGCAAGACTGATGTCTGCCTTGTGCGCCTAGAGACAGAATATGACCAGATGAGCTGCTAATACTTTCCAGGCTACTTAAACAAAATCTTCACTTAAATGTTGTTTTCTTTTGGAAACAGGTCATAAGTCTCTTCCTTCACTGCTATCATAATTTACAAAGGTTGCTGAATTAATGCTTCTAAGTCGAGGACTGCCTGTAGTTTTTAAAAATAAAAATGAACGAAGTAACAATTTTTTTAAGCAAGGGAAATATAACTCCACTGATTTACCAAGCTGAGAATTGGAATGCAATTCTCAGCTTGGTAAGTCAAGCCTAGTGTAGCCCTTTTATTTTGGAAATGGGTGGTGTGACATAAGGGGAACATTATTCTTTCAGGTGACATTTTCTTCTTCTGATTCTTTTCCTCTCTCCTGCTGAAGCAAAGGAAACAGCACCAACAACACTAGGGCAGGGATGATGATGATGATGAGGATGATGATGATGATGATGATGAATCCAAGCACCTCATGCTCAAACTGGCCCTTCACTTGCTTTTCCTTTCCTCTCTAGAAATCTGCTTGATGGTTCTGCTTCTTCTCTAGGAGTTGGCCTGATGTTTTAACCTTCAAGAAACCAAGGTAAAGCCAATCTCCTCTTTGATGCTGCCTGCTTCTCTAGGAGTCTGCTCAGGAATGAGGAGAGTGTTCACACAAATGGGTATGTAAAAGAGAGGAAGAGTGATGGAGGAGGAAGGGAGGGGAAAGGTGAGGAAGGAGAGGAAACAGCTGGAGATCAAAGAAAAAAAGGACAAGAGAGGAAAAGGAAGGCGGAAGGAGTTGCTCCGTTACTCTTTTCTTCTTTGTCTCCTCCTGTTCCACTGTTCATTGCCTACCATCCAGGCGGAAGGCACACATGCTGTTGGGAGCGGGGGGGCAGGGGATGGGGATTGGCACCATGCAGCAGTAGCAGATGGACTTCTGGAAAAAGCACCTCCCAGCTATTTCTTTGTTCCTTTGCAAATCTATTTCAGAATCACATGTGTTAGAGCAGACAGAGAACAGTAATGTAAGGAGCATGGGTGAGGAAGGCCTTGGGAGGACCAGCAGAGGCTGTGTAGAAGTATTTCTCCACTCAGGCGCTGAAAATCCTCCCTGTCAAAGTCAAATTGGATTCACTTTCCAGGGAGTGTCTGTGTGTGTACATGTGTACGTGTGTTTGTGTGTGTGTACATGATGTTTTATGACAGTTGGAGGTACTTTACAGGCCATAAAGCATTCTTTCCAAGGCTGTCATAACTTTGAACTGTTGTTAAATGATTAGTTGTATGTCAAGGACTATCTCTATTTTAACATGGCAACTAAAACAAATATTTATTTCTATTTTTCTGATTTCATGGTTTTCCGATATGTTCATTTTTAAAAATAATTCTTATTGAAGTATACAAATACAAAGATGAAAAACTAATGCAAACTAAGAATATAAAAAAGAAAAAATAAGAATTGCAAAGAAAAACAAATGCAAACAACTTCAGTAACTTATCACTTTCTTCCGTGCTACAATGAAAGATCTCTTCTTTCTATTCTCAGCTTTTATCAATAAACAAATGATAAAATAGCACTAATCAGGAAAAGTCATTAAGATTTACGAGAAATAATAACATATATATTTAATCAGTCTTATATTCCTTTTTTCCTTTTAACACAGTAACATCAGTTTCTATAAAAATAAACCAAAAAGTCCCTTCTTTTATCTTGTTTGTTTTCTATAAACAAATCTTTAGAGCCTCATCATTTGGCCCAAGTAAAAAATAGTCCATTAAGAGCTACCAGGAAAAAAATATATATTTTAACTTTCCAAATAAGTCCCATTTCTTTCCTTCCATTTATTTTTAAGAAGCTTGATCTTTAATCCCTTCAAATAGTTGGTTTCTTATAATTTTTTCTCTCTCAGAAACTATTTCACACATTTATGACATTTTTTTTGTTAATCAAAGATTTAAAAAACTGCTCAAGTCACTCTTCTGATTTATTATTTTTATGTCTCCTTTAACTATTACATCAGAAAATTTCATTCAATTTCAGTGTAACATCATTTTCCATATTATTCTTGTAGTCTGACATTTTTAAATCTATTTGCAGATCCTCTTTCAAATTAGCCACAGTCTCTATTTTATTACTAAAATCTGTTCCTTTTCCACAATTTATTTTGAATTCCATTTTTATAGCAACTATTCTTAAGAGTAATTTCTGAGGGAATTTCCCCCAAATATTCTTGAATTCTTCCACAAATAAAACCACTTCATTCTGTATTAATCGGTCACTTATAAATATAATTTTCAAGTCTCTCTCGTTCCCTCTAGCCAACCTTCTTATCTCTTATCATGTAGGGTATTTTTTTCCCTAATCAACAATATTTTCTCACAGGAAGATTTCTTACGGTTTGTTTCAAAGCCTTCATATATATTTTTGTAAAAATTTAAACAACACACAGGAAATATTCTTGTAATTAATTTCAAAAAGTTATTTGAAGTTTGTCAGAAGAATAATTTGGTGTTCCAACTCCAGCTGGAGTTGCACAAGAACAAATTAAAATGAAATCAAGACAGCTGTGAGGAAAGGAGGTTTATTTATTCCCCAAAGCAAAGAGTTTGTCTATGGGATAACTGCAGAGAAAATGGAGTACAGAGTGGTTGTTTTATAAGGGACTAGTCCACGGGCTTGAGGAGGGGTGTATATACTGCTGATTTTATTGTGTGACATCCAGCAATGTAGATTGAGTCTCTTGGTTGAACTGTGAGTGTTAAAATTATATTCACATTATGGTAATTGAATTTTGTATGTGTTTACAATTTGAAATAAAATTAATTAATTAATTTGTACCTTTGCTGTGAGTTTAAACAATTTTGTTATTATCGCTTGCCAGCTTTTCCATGCAACGTTTGTCACTTTGTTTCATTAATCAAATGTTTTATTGATTAATGTTGAAGACATTATTATTGATTTATTTGTTGAAGACCTGGGTACGTGAACATATGATTCCCTATACAATATTTCATATATATATATATATATATATATATATATATATATATATATATATATATATATATATAATTAGTTTTAAAATTATAAAAAAAACCCATCAAATCTCCATTAACGTCAGAGGTGTCGTGTGTATACATATTTACAAAATATACATCAGGTAATTTCAAAACTTCACTTACTAAATATAAGCCTATCCTGACATCATGATCTTATCCTATTATTTAACCATTTGTACCATCTTTCCCATACAACATAAAATTTTGAGTTCCCATCATTATTAAGATCACTCGTTAATTTTGACATTTCTGCACATTCTAAGATTTTGTTTATTAGTATTTCCTCTGGAAGGATTACTTTATCTTTCCAATACTTCGCGAAAACTAGTCTAGCCGCTGTTATAATATGAATTACGAGATGGATTTTATCTCTGGTGAGTCCATCTCTGATCATTCCCAATAGAAAAATTTCAGGGGATAAGTCTAATTCTTCTTCTATTATTTCTCGTAACCAATTTCGAATTCTAGACCAAAACCTTTTTGTCTCTGGGCAGGACCACCACATATGAAAGAAGGTGCCGACCTCCTTTCCACATTTCCAGCAAGTTGCTGAAGCGCTAGGGAATATTTTCGCTAATCTAGCTGGCACTAGGTACCATCTATGGAGCATTTTATAGTGATTTTCCCTGTAGGTTGCTGATTTAGTCAATTTGTAATTCCTATTCCAGGCCTCTTCCCAATCATGAAAATTTAAATTATATCCAATATTTTTTCCCAGATATTTAATTGATTTCTAGCTATTCCCTCTGCCCTAATCTTACCTAATAGAAAGTTATAGAATTTTGCTAACATTTTCTTTTCCGTCCCTAACATAATTTTATCCAAATTATTGTACTTTGTTTCTATATCATATTGATCTCTATCCTTTTGATATCTTGAGTTTATCTGTAAATAATTCCACCAATCTAAATTGAAGCCTTGATCTCTCAGTGTATCCCGGGATTTAAGGGTCCCATTATCATCCAATATATCCTTATAGGTGCCGAACTTTAAATCTCTTCTATTTGAGGTGGCCAGGGCCTCCATAATAGAAAGCCAATTTGGTACTTTCACATAAAATTGTTGCCTAACTTCCTCCCATATTTGGATAAGGGTCTCCCTTACTTTATGTTTATGGAAATATGATTTTTTTTTTATTCTTTGAGTCCCACTGGTAAGCGTGCCAACCTTCTTGTAGATCATGGCCTTCTAACGTCAAAATTCTCCTATTTTGCAGTGTGACCCACTCCTTAATCCATACTAATTTAGCCGCTTTTTGATATGCTTCCCAGTCAGGAAGTCCAAAACCACCCATATTTTTTTTTTCCTTGCAATGTCTTATATGAAATCCTCGCCTTCTTCCCCTCCCATAAAAAAATCCTCACCTTTTTATTCAGATCCGAGAAAAACTTTTTATCAAGGCTCACTGGTATGGTTTGGTATAGAAAAATAATTTTAGGGAGGATATTCATCTTTATTGCTGCTATTTTGCCTGTAAAGGATAATTTTAGTCTTTTCCGTTTATCTAAATCTTGATTTTTTTTTTGTAATAATGGGATATAATTATCATTCTTTAAAGATGAATATCTCGAAGTGATCCATATTCCTAAGTACTTTATTTTTTTTCACTACCTGGAGACCTAAAGATTCTTCCAACTCTTTCTTATTTGCTTCTGTTATATTTCTCACTATTATTTTGGTTTTTGTTTTATTAAGTTTGAAGCCAGCTACTTCTCCGTACTTCTGTATTTCTTGAAGTAATTTAGGGCTGGTTTGCAAGGGGTCTTCCGTTATTAAGGCCACATCGTCTGCGAAGGCTTGGGTTTTAAATATTTCTTTCCTAATTTGCAGTCCTTTAATTTCTTTATTAGCTCTGATCTTCCTGAGTAAAACTTCTAACGCCATAATGAAAAGTAATGGGGATAAGGGGCATCCCTGTCTAACTCCCTTTTGAATCTGGAATGTTTGCGTCCTGTCCCTGTTTATTAGTATGTTCGCCCTCTGTTTATGATAAATGTTTTCAATCATTTTCCTGAAGTTTGTCCCGAATCCCATTAAATTGATTTGGTTAACCATAAAGCTCCAATTCAGGTTATCGAACGCCTTTTGGGCGTCCAAAAGCACTAGCGCCAGCTGCTTTTCTGGGTGCTGCTCATAATACTCTAACACATTTATTACAGTTCTTAAATTATCTCTCATTTGTCTCCCTGGAAGGAAACTATTCTGATCGTTGTGTATCCAGCCATTTTAAAAAAAATTTAATCTCTCTGCTATTATACTCGTAAATAGTTTGTAATCTGAGTTTAGTAAAGAAATAGGTCTATAGTTTGCTATATGTTTCGGATCCCTATACAATATTTCTAACAATGTTATATAAATTTATAAATTCTTCCCACAAGTATTTCAGGTCCCTTAATGCAAATACTTTTAGATACTTTTAGAACCTTACATCTAGCTTTAGAAATATAGGTTTGGGCTGGTGAAAGTTGAAACAATATTTATTTCTGTTGCTCATTTAAATTTTACGTTTGATGGCCCGTAAGTAGTGATACTTCCCATTCTTCCTACTTTCCTTATACAAAGCCTCTAAGTCTATCTCTTCAGGGTCCATTATCAATTCAAAAGTGAAATGCTGGAGCAGAACGGCAAAAAACAGGAAGATTTCCATATCCGCCAATGCCTCTCCTGGACATGCTCTCTTCCCTGCGCACACACATACACACACAAAATGAACAAGATAATTAATCAAGGAGAGAAGCAACTTAGAACTAAGGAGAAATTTCCTGACAGTTAGAACAATTAATAAGTGGAACAACTTGCCTGCAGAAGTTGTTAATGCTCCAACACTGGAATTTGTTTTTTAAATTAATTGTCGATTAATCAGTAACTCATTGATAAGGGCAGTTATAGCAATCAATCAATTAATCAAATTAATATCCAAATCATTTATGTTACAGAAATATGAGGTATTATCTCAGAAAGAAGAAAGACATAGTGAGAAAGACATAAACTTTTGTTGAATGTTGCAAAACCTATTCTGTTTTTTATTTATTTTTTAATTCAAGAGAAGATATTCAACTGAAGATAGCTCCACAAAATAAGGAGCCACTTAGTAGGTTGCTTCCTACAGCCCTCTCAAGATTGCCTAAGTTGTTTCTCCTTTCAGTTGCTCCTCACATTAAAAAAAAAATTATGTGGGAGGGGGGAATTTGGGAGACAAGGAAATTCAATGTATTGCCTCAAGCTGCAAATGGAGTCTTTCACAAAATGTTAAGTTTGTACTTCCCTTGCTAACCATTTTGTCTATTGTCTATTTACTCTTTCATAGAAGTTAGACACCTTCAAAGAGACAAGACTGCAAACGCCATTAAATTAAGAAGGAAATAAAAATGAAAATCCCAGAGAACAATTGGTAATTTTTTTTGCTTGATTTATGAAAGAGACTGCATTGAAGCAATTTGTAGCAATGATCAATAACCGTCTGAATGGATTACAGAGAAAGATTGTTCTGTATACTTAAAAAAAGGAGTAGAGTTTATTAGACCAGGGAAAAGTGTGATATGTGATTATTCTGAATGGTTCTCTTCGGATCTACTGATATCTATTTTAACTTTTTCATATTTTAAAAATATTGCAACATATTTTGCAATTTAAAATTTGAATTTTAATATTTTCTCATTTTACTCTTTGTACTTTTACTTTTTACTCTAACTAGTCTGTTAGCTTTAAAAAAATCTTTGTAATTCTAAACTTCAATAATTTTATTATCTTAAAAAAAGCAATCACCACATCTCTTCTGGTTCTAAAAGACTGAACACTCTCCTTCATGTTTCAATCAGATTCTTTCAATGATTTTGCCATTTACCTAAGTGTTCTGGGGATGTGTGTGTTAAATCTGGGAACAGGCACAGCTAGCGGCAAGGGCAGGCAGAAAGAACAACTCCATCAGTGCGGTAACAGCTCAGAAACTGTTATAGGAAATTTTGGACAAACCCTGAAGAGCCCAGAACACTAAATCAGCCATAACCCCTCTATTACCTGCAGAGAAAGGCAAATAAGCATCCTTCTTTTGGAATTTACCCTTCTCATTCAAGAAATGACCTGGGTCAAACTTCTTAGGATCTTCCCAGCAGAGAGGATCAAAATGTGCTGAAATTCCTAATGCAAGAACAATTGTGCCCTTTATGAAGACAAGAAGATATGGAGAGCAAAGGTAAGTTTTTCCCTATAACAAAACAGACTATTCTTAATTCTTTTAAAAATGAGACTCCTTGGAAGGTATAAAAAGTAACATTGATGCAATTTACACATTTCTCCATGACTGGTGCTTGACCAAGTCACGTGATTAAAGTCCTTACAAAAATTATGTTATTTGAAATGTAGAGCATTTTAAAGTTATTTATTCAACAGCTTACTCCTTTTCTCCAACCGAAGAAAAGCCTTATTTTGAATTATTTTAGAAATTCCGCCTAGTTGTGTTAATATTGTATTGCCTTGGTACATTAGCATCATTTTTCTTTAGAGGCTTTAATACATGTCTATATGGTGTTCTTTATCCAGAATGAGGATAATTCCCAAACCAACACAGAAGACTTAGACAGAGACAATGGATGCCTACTTAATTCATTACAAGTAGTCCTTGACTTACAACAATTTGTTTAGTGAGTGTTCAAAGTTACATTAGCACTGAAAAAAGAGAGTTATAAATGTTTTTCACATAACTGTTGCAGCATCCTCATGGTCATGTGATCAACATTCAGAGGCAATTGATTCATATTTATGACTGTTTCAGTGTCCCGGGGACATTTCATCACCTTTTGTGACTTTATGACAAGCAAAGTCAATGGGAAAACCAGATTCACTTAACAAGCATGCCATTAACTAAACAATTATTTAATAATACAACAAACAGAGATTCACTTAATTTAATGATTAAGTAAATGATGATTTAATAATACCACAATAAGCAGTGATTCATTTAACATCTGTGGCAAGAAAGACCATAAAATGGGGCAAAATTCACTTAAAAATGTCTCCCTTAGTAACATAAATTATTGGGTTCAATTGTGATCATAAGTCAAGGACAACCTGTCCAGTTGCTCACTGATAATGTCTTATGTGTCCTTCACAATTCTCTGACCGACCTTCTGTTCAGTTTGTTTGATTTTCTTGCAGGCATTTCATTACCAGATGAATAATCTATGCTCTAAAATGGGAAATGAAGTTGGTTTGTTGTTTACAGTAGAATTCTAGAATCCAAAGGAGGCAGGCTAAATTCATTAATACATCATTTTACTTTTTGCATTCAGGGGAAAGATTTCCAAATTTATTGTTGGAATACATATTCATGTATTTTATGTAACAAGTACAGCCAACCAATAGATGGCAGTGTTTATATGTTTGCATCTATGATTATTCTCTGTCCTTTTATTCTGAGTAGAGTTTCCTTTTTCCTGCCTCTGTTAAGCAGAAAGGCCAGTGGTGGGATTCGGCCAGTTCACACCACTTCGGGAGAATTGATTGTTAACTTTCTGAGCAGTTTGGCAAACTAGTTGTTGGAAGAAATCATTAGGGCAAAGAACTGGTTGTTAAATTACTTGAATCCCACCAGTCAGAAAGGCCCATATGAACTGTACACTTTGTTTTTTTCTATAGGGTTCTATAAACAGAGTTTTCAACAATTAGGAATAAAAGTTGAACAAAGCGCTCATTTTCTTACTAAACATCCTCAGGTCAGTGATGCAAATAAAAAAGAATTAACTTAGCTAAGAACCGTAATAGATATCAATGAAACTCAACAGGATGGGAGATATGTAAGATTGTTGATGACATTTGCAAATTAATAAAATATTCTATAAAATCCAATAGCCTAAAATTCAAATGATGTTCACAAAATATAAGCAACAATTATTGGAGAAGGTTTATCGTACTGCAATTACAGATACGTAGATATCTACATGGAAGGTGGATCATAGACACTGATCTGATTTTTCATACCTGAGGGATGAAGTGTCCTTTGAAATTCACATCCTGGGTTGTCATACGTGGGAAGTTCTCATTGCTTACTTGCACAAAACGTAGGATCTCATGA
The DNA here is from genome assembly GCA_022577455.1 of Arizona elegans. NCBI lineage: Eukaryota > Metazoa > Chordata > Lepidosauria > Squamata > Colubridae > Arizona > Arizona elegans. Next base: position 60,122,810 of record JAKOOJ010000003.1, read on the forward strand.
ACAAACGCATTGATATAGGGCAGCTTCATTCTATCCTCTATGGAGGGACTACGGTTTGCCCCCACAATATCATCTATTTCTTCCTGGGCTTTTGCTGCAATAAATCATATTTTTAAAGCAGAAATATTAATTTTAAAATGATCCTAGACTCAAAATGCACTGATCTTTAGATATGGATAATCCAAAATGCACATTAGTTTCTTATTTCCCAATTTCACAGCTGTTTGAGCTCATTCACCAAGATGTTTGCCATGCTTTGCTCCCATCGTGGAATTGAGGAAAAATGCAGATCAACATAAAATACACTGCCCCACCATGTGCCCTTAAAGGATAGCTAAACATGCCATTCTGTACCACTGCCCATTTAGCTTGAATAAATCCACCACCAATTCCATGCAGAATGTGGTTCAAGGTGGTGGATGCTTTGAAGATTCAGTCATACCATCCAATCATTTCCTATCCTCTCTGCCTCCCTAGAGGACAGTTAGCCTATTGATCACTAGATGACAGCAAATTCTCCAACTCTGTAACTGCAAGATAGCGGTCATCCAGATTTTTAATCAAGATGCAGCTGTTGCATAAACATTCTTGGACCCAGAGTTCAAGAAAAGGACTTTGAAGCACGAGAGTGACTGTTCTCTGCTACACCCAGAGAGATTCTCCAAAATTATTACTGAACTGTTGATTGACTAAAGGACAGGAGCAAAGGGATATAGTTTGTTATTCATTTTGCTGCTGTCTACCATCATGTTGACTTGGTAACCACAATGCTACCAAGGGGTAAGTTACTGAGTAGAGTAACTCAACACTCAGGAACTCACTACTGGAGTTTGAGGAACTATTTTAATGATTCCATCAAATTACAACATATACATTAAAGGGTAGGAGAAGTAAAATGGGCCTGTATTTTGAAGCTGTATCTGTACCATCACATTGTGATGCACCACTTTTTTCAAATGAAGTTGCATGAGGAGAGAAACTGAGGAATCGGAGCTTCTCCAAAAGCAGTGATGGCCACTAGGAAGGGAAATTTCTTCTGCTCAAGCTATAGAAATGCAACACCATCACCTTTTGTTACATTTTCTATTAAGTGGATAGGCTAGTTCAGAGGTCTCCAAACTTAGCAATTTTAAAACGTGTGGACTTCAACTGGCCCGAGTATTTTGAGAGTTGAAGTCCACAAGTCTTAAAGTTGCCAAGTTTGGAGACCCTTGGCTAGTTGATTTCAGGACTTCCACTTTTCTCCAAAAGGATTATTGACTTATCAATCATTAGTAGATAGCAGAGAAATAGAGTTTTCCCCTCTTTTGGCTGCCATGTAGTGGTCTTGTGGATTTTTACAGTTGGATGAAACCACTGGTTATATCTCTTTCAGTTTACATTCCAGGATAGAATGCACTTTCCTAAGATAACATTCCATGAGTAGAACTAAATAGTTAGGGCTTCCCAATGTTCTTTGACTATTAGGAAGTAATTTCCATACTCCATAGGTTAAAAAAAGACAAGAGCCTTTCCAATTATATGCACTAAGCTAGGAATGGAACCATGGTTGCACAGTGGTTAAAAGGCAGCAATGCAGGCAAACTCTGCTTACCGCCTGGAGTTCAATCCTGACAGGTCTCAAGGTTGCCTGAGGAACCCAGATTGTTAAAAGCAATATGCAAATAACACTTACATTGTAAACTGCCCAGATAGTGTTGTAAATGCTACTCCTATTGCTAATGGACTATGCAATTTCATAATTATGAAGGTGATTATTGAACGTTACATGTCAATATGATGCTAGCTGAGTAGACCTTTATCCTCAATTGTGTCACCTTAAGTTTCCTTTATGTACCATGTATTGACTCAATAGAAAGACATTTGGTTTTCATCATTTTCCTACTGGAACCTCTTGGATCAGCTTAAGTCTATCTTAGCAATTAAGCTGTCAACAGGTCATAGGTTCATTGTGAGAACATATCCTTAAGAGCACAAAGAATATATAATCCCTAGAGGCCAAAGCGGCACTTTGCAAGTACAGGGAGGCTGAGGGTGACTGCAGCCAGATGGGGGCAAGATATGACATAGCTGTGCAGCTGCTGTGTGGGAGGAGGTAGCTGGTGAGGTACAAGCATGATGGGGTCAGGAGTGGCTTGTGCCAGCAGGGGAGAGTGAGATTTACTGGAGTAAATCCAACCTTTCAACCTTCCCTTTTAGTTTCCCCATTGACTTTGCTTGTGGAAAGCCAGCAGGGAAGATTACAAATAGTGATCACATGACCAACAGACACTGCACTGTTGGAACTGCGAGCTGGTTGCCAAGCGCTCAGAACATGATCATATGGTCGCAGAGTTGCTGGTGATAGCCAGAGCATTTAAGATTACTTGTATTACCACTTGTTCAATGGTGTAGTAACTTTTAATGGTTGCTCAATGAATGGTTGTTAAATGAGGACCACCTGTATTTAAAAATGCATTTTCGAAGATTGTTAAAATCGTTAAAATCAATCACCTATGACCCATGACTCCTGTGGAATTGAAATTTGGCAAATTTTATAAATCATAGTATGAATTAAACATTATCATTAAACTGCTTTCTGATGTACTACAGAATGCCATAAAACATTTTTTTTGTTGATGTTTAACTGTGCCATTCAGTTTAATATGGGCTATGTTCAAGGCAGATACATTGCTGAAAGCACTGAGTAATCTGATAAGGATATATCTCTGAAAGGATGATGGGATGAGAAGGAAAGGGAAGGGAAGGGAAGGGAAGGGAAGGGAAGGGAAGGGAAGGGAGATTTCCAATGTCAAGCTTCCCACAAGGAAATTCAAAGGGGAAGGCGAGAGAAAGTTAGAAGTCATTTTTTTTTTTAATTTGATTTATATGCCGCCCTTCTCCGGAGACTCAGGGCGGCTTACAATGTGTTAAGCAATAGCCTTCATTCTTTTGTATATTTTATACAAAGTCAGCTTATTGCCCCCACAAACTGGGTCCTCATTTCACCTACCTTAGAAAGGATGGAAGGCTGAGTCAACCTTGAGCCTTGGAGAGATTCGAACCAGCAGAAATTGCAGGCAGCTGTGTTAATAACAGGGTGCATTAAACCACTGTACCATCAAGGCTCTTACTGATTTTTCACCTGCCTCTGTTCATTGTATTTTTCTGTTTAGGCAAGAAAATAACTCTGAAACACTGACCAAGTGTGGCATGGGTTATCTAGTGTTTTTTTAAAAAAACATGATCTAGGGGACATGCAAATCACTATAAACAATGCTTAGACTACTGTAACATTTTTATTAGCTTCTTATGATTTGAAATCTCTTTAAAAGACGAATTGGAAAGATGTCATTAACATATTGGATTGTCACTAGAAATATCTGAAAACATCATGAAAATAATAGGAAAATGCCAACCTATAATTTTTCTTTGTATTTCGGAATCCAAATCTGAGAAAGAAAATATAAATAAAGATTATCACTTCATATACCTTGGATATTTGGGAACTTGGCTAAAAGGTTAAGACCATATGAGATCACACTGCTTGTGCTATCTGTCCCAGCAATGAAAAGCTCAAACACAGACATGACCAAGTCTTCAGTAGAGAGAACAGAAGAATCTTCTTCCTGTAAGATAAGGCAAAAATAAAATAAAGAGGCAGCAATTTGTAATACATAGCTTCATCATCATGTTATGAAAATTCTACCTACTTCTTCTCATTTTATTTTTCTTTCAGATCAATTTATAGGGTAGGCAGGGAATAATCCAAGGTAGAATTTTCCATGTTCTCTATATTAATTTGAATATGAAGCTAATGTGTGGTGGGTCAGATGAATCAATGTTTATATAAAAGAGAAACAGCTGAGATCCAAATGAAGTAGGCAGCTTCTTTTTCTGTTCTGTATCATCAAGTCTTCTCTAGAATCTTACCAGTTTTGTAGCTATTGTAACATAGAAATTTCCTCTTATCTCCTCTTCATGGAACACCCATTTCCATCTCACAAACTGAGCTTTTGAAATCTTGTTCTGAAGTATTACATTTCATTTATAAACTTTTGTTTACTGATGTCCCCTTTCATATTTCTTTTAAGTTCTAGTAAGAGCCACAAGGCTTTGCTCTACTTAATGTTCAACGGGCATTTGCTATCTCATGACTCAGCAGCATCCATCTTACTCTTTCACTGAATGTTTTGCTAGCTGCAATCTAGCAACCCAGCACAGTGTTGCACTTTTTCTGATACTGCCAAGTATCCTAAAACATAAATAACAGATGGGTAATTTCCCTGTGTTGGAACAATAGCCTCCTTTGCCGGTAGAAGGGATCCAGGGGTTTTTCCAGGGACTGTCCAACATGGACAGGGATATTTGAAACCCTCTCCTCCATTTTTAAGAATAGAAAAATGAGTAGGAGTCCTTTGATAGAAACATTCTCCTATTTCCACATTTTAAAAAGAACTCAATGCAAAAAGTTCCAAAATCATACTACTGATTTCATGAGTGTTATTTGATGTATTTTGAGGTGGATTGGAGGATTACAGGATTTAAATAGGAGACTGCAATTCTCTGAGCAGTTCCACTCTTATTCTAATTTTGGCACAAAACTAAACTAAACAAAAAACTTGTATCCAAAATTGGCATTCTGTCACTTTGTAGTCCCTTGTAACTTTTTCGAAAGTTGCCACTGAATTATAGTTTAAGTGCAAAAGATTGAATGGATGGGTAATTATTTAATTATTTTTAAGGCAATTAAATCACACTCAATTTTTGTCCTGGCCCAAATCATTTTAGGGAGCATATCCAAAGGTCGTTATCTTCAGGACTTTCAGCTCCCAAAAAGATAACTTTTCTCTGTTCTGCAGCTTTACCTATTATTACCAAGCTGGCTTTACTAATGCCTGACAGGATGCAGATGTGATCTATGGTGCCTCCTTCAGTGCTGAAATTACAGAGCAGATCCATTCAACCATTTCTTAAGGAGGGAATATGTTTGTTTATAACGGCCACTACTCCTAGAAGGCTTCATATAGCATTTGTGGCAGAGTTGGGAGACATCAGTTCTTTTGCTTCCTGCTGTTTCAATAGTATAACTTGCTCACCATCATGGGCATCTCAAGAAAATGGGGCACAAATGCATAACTGAAACCCTGACTGTTTTGTACGTGTATATGAACTATCCTTGCAAATAAAATATCCTTGCTATGGTACCTTTTCTAATTTAAGAAGGAAGCAATCAATAAAGTCTCTAGGATTGTCTGGATCCAGGGTCTTCTTGTGAGTGTCCACTTCATTCCTAATGAAGTCACAGACCTTGTTACAGTCAGAGAAAACTTTCTTATGAAGTCCAGGAAAGAAATCCATTATATTTGGTAAAGCGCTGTACATCTGAAACATGGTAATAGTAAAAGTTAACATTGCCAGTTCATCTCTTTTGCTCTGCTTTAAGAACTACACAGAAAAACCCATTTCTCTATTAAGTGCCCTTTTATTTCTATTTGTTAAAAATAAATATTATGCAAGACCAGTTATTGATTTTTTTTGCCGTGCCTGCTGACCAAATGAATATAAAATATGTATGCTATGGACATTCAGCTTATCTAGTTACGTTTTTTTCTCTCTTTCTTTATTTATCCTCAGTTGCTACTATGAGAAATAGTAGAATGAAAGTAGAGTACTTTTGGAAGACTTAAAAAGCAATTATTTATGAATGTCACTCTGAAATGGGTAGTAGAATAGTTGGCTCAGAAAAAGCAAGGCTTCATCAATAAAGAAATTATTAAGAAAATGTTGGACTGACTTCCGGTTTCCTTGCCTTCGGCGACGACGGTGCCTTTTGAAGCACCGCCAGCCCAGCCGCTTGTAGAGCCGCTTCGCGATCGAGAAGCGGCTTGAAAACTTCAAAATCCTCAGGATTCTTGGAGGAGAGGCAGCAGGGCGCAGGTCGAGCCCCTGTAACCCCCCCCCCAGGGAATTGTTTCTGGGGAGGAAACAGGCGCGGCTCCCTTCCAACCTGCTGAGACTCCGGGCGGCGTGGGACGTTTCTGCCTTTGCAGAACAAGCCGGCTGCAGGAAACTTCAAAAGAGAAAGGAAATAACCTAAACAAGCAGCGGAAATTTACTTGAACCCTGAAACTCGGAACTGCAAGTATTAGCACTTTGCTGATTTCTTACTTTGAAGGAAAAATTCTTGAATGAGTGAAAGTGACTGGAAAAAATATGGCGCTCAGCATTAGAGTAAACGAATCAGCGAGTGTGGATTGGTGAAGTTATTTTGCTTTGTTACAAAGTTAATAAGTTGCTACAAAGTTACTTCGTTTGTAACAATAGAAACAAGAGGAAAATCTCTCCCTCTCTAATATTTGACTTTGCATCACCATAGTTTTGCTCTGATTAAATCTGGGGGACTTTTTTAGAAGGCTTTGTGGAGGTGGCAGAAGAAGAGGAACTTCCCACTTCAGAAAAGCTAGTTTACGTGGCAGGATGGCTTCAAAGAAGCAGGAAGACAAAACACCGGGGGGGGGATCCCCCACACGCAAACAGGATACGCAGTCACAAGCTCAGAAAAAAGATTTTGATATGGGAGATTTAAAAGAATTTATTTCAAAAATTTTGGATGATAAATTTCAAAAAGCTCAACAGGAAATAGATGATAAAATCCAAAAGTCTCAACAGGAAATTATGCAGGAAATGAAGCAGAACCAAAATAAGGTGACCAAAAAAATATCAGATGTGGCGTCTGACCTGGCAGATTTTATTGTTAAAGTTGATTCAAAAGTGGATGAATTTAAATCAGAAGTTAATGTTAAGATGAAAGATAATGACCACAAATTTTTTGATGTTGATGATAAGATGCAGAGAGTTGAGAACGAAATTGTTATGATGCAATTCAGGGCAATGGAATTCGCTATACGGCTTCGAGGTATTAGAGAAGAGGAGAGACAGGATCTGAGACAGGTTTGTGCTGAAGCCTTGGCTGTGATTTTAAAAATAAATCCTGATATGGTTTTTTACAAAATAGATAAAATTTACAGAGTGAATTCCTGGGTGGCCAGACAAAGACAACTGCCTAGAGATGTGGTCATATATTTTACAGACAGAGCAATAAGAAACAATATCCTGCAAAAATCTTTTCATACCTCTGTGCAAGTGGGAGGTTCGAAAATTACAGTTTTCAAAGAGCTACCACCTAAAATGTTGAAATCCAGAAAAGACTTTGGCTTTCTTGTTAAAGAATTGCAAAATAACCATATACCGTTTCGCTGGGATGCTCCAACTGGTATAATTTTGAGATATAAGGGAGAGAGATACAGTTTGAATACTGTGGAGAAGGCGGAGCAATTTTATACTGATATCCTTAAAGAAAGAACACCATCCCCACGTACATCTACAGTTTTGGAGATTAAGGAGAGTGATCAGAAGCAACTTCAAGAACCGCAAGAACAATCTAAGCAGGAATCAGAGGAACTGAAGGGCGCTGAAGGAGGTTTCTTGGATGAGCCCTTGTTGGAATGTTCTCCAATTTTGGAGCCGGTCTGGATGGCTGAAGTTAAGGACCAGCGCATAACCCGAGCAAAATCCAAGCAACTTAAAGAAAAGTTACAACAGGAAAGACAAGATAAAAAGGGAGCTAAGACTGTACAAGAGACTGGGGCCATGGGGAATGCAGGATCGAAGATTTCGGATGATATCCGATTATTCTGCTCTTTGCTCCAGAAAGATAATAATGATGATTAAATGCTTATCTTGGAATGTGAATGGATTGAATGCAACACAGAAAAGGAAGAAAGTATTTGCATATTTGAAACAATTTAATAATGATATAATTTGTTTACAAGAAATGCATATTACAGTTCAAGATCAAAACTACTTGAAAAATTCCAAATTAGGAACACATTTTATATCTTCAACTAATCAAAAAAAGAATGGTGTGGTTATCTATGTAAATAAAAAATTAACAGCCAAACTTATAGAAGCAGATCAAGATGGTAGGTTTGTAGCAATTGAACTACTTTCAGCAAATAGTCAAATTCTTCTGATTGGAATTTATGCTCCCAATCAACAACAGGACCACTTCTACAAAATGCTACATACTAAAATACTACAATGGGATTATAGATCTATTTTAATTATGGGAGATTGGAATGGCATAATTGATTCTAAATTAGATAAAAAGACTTTGGCGAAGTCAAGGATTAGACTACCACAGACTTTCTTTGATATGAAAGAAGACTTGGAAATAAAAGATATTTGGAGAATACACAATCCAAAAGAACTGGATTATACTTTCTTTTCTGATAGACATAGATCCTTCTCTAGGATTGATTTCATTTTGTTGTCAGATGATTTACTTGTCAGGACAAAAAGAACAAAGATTTTGCCAAGAACTCTGACTGACCATAGCCCAGTGTGAATAGAAATTGAGACAAGTAAGACTGAGAGACGCTCCTGGAGATTAAATGAAAACTTGTTCAGACATGAAAAAAATATAATAGAACTTAAAAAGTATTTGAAAGAGTTTTTTGAAATGAATCTTAATAAAGGCACTCCAATGGAAATTGTGTGGGATGCAAGCAAAGCTTATATGAGAGGGGTGCTTATTTATATGAACTCTAAACATAGATTGATCCGACAAAAGAAAAGACTTGAATTGGAAGCAGAAATAAAGAATAAAGAACAGTTACTTATTAAAAACCCAACAGATGAAAGAATACGTGGTGTCATAAAACTTTTGAAAGATCAATTCCAAATGCTCATGGCGGAACAAGTTGCAACAAATTTACAATATGCGAAGCACAATACATTCTGTAATGCTAATAAACCGGGCAGGTGGTTGGCCTACACACTGAGGAAGAAACAGAGTATACGGACTATTGATAGTATTGATATTGGAGGGAAAAAAATTTTTCAACAGAAATTAATTAAAGAAGCTTTTCTTGACTACTACACTAAATTATATGCTAAAGAGGAGGTGCAGAATGGATTTATAGAAAAATATTTAGATAATAAAAGAGTTACAAAAATTACTGAGCAACAAAAGGAAAGAATGAATTATCCTATAACAGAGGAGGAGATAATAGCAGCAATTAAACAACTAAAAACAGCCAAAGCTCCTGGAACAGATGGTCTGACTGCAGTGTACTATAAAACTTTGCAGGCAGAAATGGTGGAACAACTCAGAGATTTATTTTGTAATATACAACAAGGGGGAAAAATACCCCCATCATGGACAACAGCTTATATTTCTTTGATACCAAAAGAGCAAGCAGGCCCTAAAAAACCAGAGAACTACAGACCAATATCTCTTTTGAATACGAATTACAAAATTTACGCAAAAGTATTAGCCAACAGATTGATGCCAGTAATTCAAAAGGTGATTCATGATGATCAAGCGGGATTTATTGAGGGTAGATACATGAAGGACAATGTAAGGCAAGTAATAGATTTATTGGAATATCTTGAGAAAAATAAACAGATCCCTGCAGTGCTGGTTTTCCTGGATGCAGAGAAGGCCTTTGATAGAGTGGATTGGAATTTTCTATTAAAGACTTTAAAAAAGATGGACTTTGGGGGCCAATTTATACAGGCGGTTTCAGCAATTTATCAAGAGCAAAAGGCACAGATTATTATCAATGGAAGTTTGACAACAGAGTTTAAAATCGAAAAAGGAACAAGATAGGGATGTCCGTTGTCCCCACTTTTATTTATTTTAACATTAGAAGTCTTGTTAAATACAATACGGGACTCTAATATCTTGAAAGGTATAATGATAAGGCAAGAGGACTACAGAATAAAGGCATTTGCAGATGATCTGGTTGTTACCCTAACACATCCAACGGAATCAATAATCCAGATGAAGGACATTATACAAGACTATGGTAAAGTTTCAGGTTTTAGACTGAACCAGAAAAAAACAAAGATGATAGTCAAAAACATGACTCAAGATCGTAAACATGAGCTTGACAGAAGGGCAGGTTTTGAGATTGTACCAAAGGTAAAATATCTAGGAGTTCAGGTTGCAGAATCAAACACAAAATTGTTTCAAAATAACTATGAGGTGTTGTGGCGAGAGGTGCAGAAAGATATGGAGACTTGGAAAAAACTGCAGCTGTCTCTACTGGGAAGAATAGCAGCAATTAAGATGAATATTTTGCCAAGATTTCTTTTTTTGTTTCAAATGATTCCGGTGCTTAATAGTGATAAACAATTGAAATTGTGGCAAACTGGAGTGAATAAGTTTGTCTGGAACGAGAAAAAGCCGAGAGTGAAAATGAAAATTATGCAAGATGTTCCAGAAAGGGGAGGTCTTAAACTTCCAAACCTACAGTTATATTATGATGCAGCAGCTTTGACTTTAACAAGTGATTGGTTTGGAGGAAAAAAGACTGGAATATTGAACGCAGAAAGTTTTGATTTGGAATTTGGATGGCATGCTTACCTATTTTATGACAACAAAGTGGATAAAGTATTTAAAAGCCATATACTTAGAGATTCTTTGCTGAGAGTTTGGAAGAAGCACCGATACAAATGGGATTATAAAATACCGCTATGGCTGGATCTTGGTCATACTTTGTGGAATACAAATATAATGTCACTCGGGGGGTTTTTATACAAGGAGGTTCTTTTTACAGATGTGGGCAGATGGCAGCTGAAGACATTACAGACAATGTTGGCTGAAGGGATTAATTTAACTTGGTTACAATATAATCAATTGCAATTGAGATGGAAAGAGGATCAAAAAACTGGTATTATGATGTATGAGGAAGAATTGGTCAGACACATAAAAGAGAAAGGTCCAATGCATATTAAAAGACTTTATAATGTTTTGTTAGAAAGGGATTCAGAAACTGAACTAGTTAAAGATTGTATGAGTAAGTGGGCACAAAATTTTGAGGAACCAGTGATGTTGGAAACATGGGAAAAAATTTGGGTTCAGAATGTTAAATTTACACAGTCACAGAATCTGAGGGAAAACTTTTATAAAATGTTTTATAGATGGCATTTAGACCCCCAAAAATTGTCGTGTATGTACCCTAATGTGCAGCCTAAATGTTGGAGATGTGATTGTCTAGATGCTACATATTATCATGTTTGGTGGACCTGTAAGAAAGTCAAGGCTTTTTGGATAAAAATTTGGTGGGTCATGCAGAATGTCTTGAAGAAAAAAATTCAATTTTCTCCACAATTGTTTTTATTGGGTATAGTTAAGGGTTTTACATTGGGTGAAACAAAATTGATATTGTATATGATAACAGCAGCAAGATTGTTGATAGGTAAATACTGGAAAAATGAAGCGCTGCCCACGATTGAGGAATGGACTTTGAAGATGGCCAGTTTTGCAGAGATGGCGAAGATTTCAGCATATCTAAAAGATTGTTCACAAGAGACTTATGAATGGGAATGGAAGAAGTGGATAGATTATGTTCAGAACAAATATCAAACTAGGAAGTATCAAATAGCTTTTATTTGAAAATGTTATATTAAGATAGAAATATTTTAAGGTAATGAAGACAAAAATTTATTTGAAAAAGTTATATTAAGATAGAAATATGTTAATGTAATGAAGATCAAAATTTATAAGGGGGAGGGAGGGGTTCAAGTTTTATATACAAAGGTGGGTTTTTCCTTTTACTTGATATGAGTATACTGTGTGGAAGTCTGTGGGGGGAGGGGAGGGTTAGGGAGGTTTAGGGAGGTTGGGAAGTTTGGGGTGGGTTGAAGGGGGGAAAAAGGGGCAAAAATGTAATTGTAAAACTTTTGCAATAAAAAAAAAGAAAATGTTGGACTGTGCTGAAATGAGTAGATTGACATTTGAAATAAGAGAACAGGAAGATAAACAATATTTGATATGGGAGATATTTTATCAGTGGTTTGACAATAAAATATGGAGATAAGATGGTAATATATGAAATGAAATTTCAATGAAATGTTTAAATATCTATCTTCTGTTCGAGTAAAGAATAATTGTCGTATGATGAGATTTAGAAAATTGCAAGCACGAAATGATTTTAACCCATCGAGATGCTGTCTGTAATTGTTTGTAAGGATGATATTTTTATGTTGTTTTTTATTTTTATTTAAAATAAAACTTTTTTCAAAAAAAAAAAAAGAAAAAGAAAAGAAAAGAAAAAGCAAGGCTGAAGCATTATGATAATAATGCTTAGACTTATATACCACTTCACAGTGCTTTACAGCCCTCTCAGCATATTTCTCCCAAAAATCTGGGTCCTTGTTTTACTGATCTTGAAAGGATGGAAGGCTGAGTCAACCTTGAGCTGGTGAGAATCAAACTCTTGACAGTAAGCAAAATTAGCCTGCAATACTGCATTCTAAAAATTGCACCAGCATTCCTCAATGTATTCAATAACTGGCAAGAATCACTTATAAGAAGAAATCTCTGCTTGCAGAAGCACATACTGTCAACATACCGTTCCTGAAGGACTCGCAAAGAATCCTGTGAATGCTTGTAAGATTTCCAATAGTTCAGAGATTTTGGTTTCATAAGAGAATCGATTCCCAAAGACAACAGAGCATATAACATTAGAAACAGCAGATGTGACGGGTGGGACTATATCAAAGGATTGACCTGTAATATCAAAAAGAAAGAAAAGATTATATGACCACATTTTCATTTCCAAATCTTTTTCTGTAATGACTTTATAATAATTTTTTAATACAGTGGCCAGTTGTTAAGTGACTTTTCAATGTTACTACCTATCTGGAAAAAGGGAGTTATAACCTGATTCTGAAGGTCTGACAATCTCCCACACACCGCCGAATCATATGGCAGGGATTTTGGGGTGGGGGGGATCTAAATGAAGCCTCTGAATTGTTTCTGTTTAGAAAATTAGGACAAAGCCTGCCCTGCCTGCAGCTTTGCTATCCCTCAGCAACATGGGCGCCACACGGACCCCCCAATGTGGCAGCAATGGCTTGCCCCATTTTGCCTGACGTCACCACCCCCACCATTCTGCAATTGCTTCTGCATGGTGCTGCTGCTCCAAATTGCTTTTAGCACCCCCCACCCCACTGTGATCACTTCTGTGAGGCCAGATGGGATGGGGCAAATTGAGGCCAATAAGCTGCAGCTGCTGCCAGGCACTGCCAGCTTCTGAATGTTTGCCACCTCCTGTGTATTTACCCGGGCATATCTGGCTCACAATGCGTTTAGATCTGGCCTGGTCTGGAATTGGTGAGGGGCCAGCTCCCAAACCCTTGCCATCTCCTGTTCATGGTGGGCCAAGGCCAAGGCCACTGGGCTGGCCCCTTGCCAATTCTAGACCAGGCCAGATCTAACCACATTGCAGGCCAGATCAGGTCTGCAGGCCTTGAATTTGACATGTCTGCCTTAGAGCTATATGCTTATTTTATTTATTTATTTATTGAATTTGTATACCGCACTACTCCTGAAGGACTTAGGGTAGTGAACAGCCAAAATAAAATACATATAATACAAATGTTAAAAAACCATTAAAATACAATTAAATAATTTGGCGCAGAAAACGAAATTTAAAACACCCCAAATTTATAAGACAAATTTAAAATTTAAAAATTAAAAAAAAAAAATTAAAACAGTTTAAAAGAGAGGTTATGCCAGGCCGGCCTGCTGGAATAGAAATGTTTTGAGGGCACAGCGGAAAGCGTGTAGATCTGGGATCCTCCGTATCTCTGGGGGGAGCTCGTTCCAGATGGCGGGTGCCTCCACAGAGAAGGCTCTCCCCCTGGGGGCCGCCAGTTGACACTGTTTGACCGACGGCACCCTGAGATGCCCCTCACTATGGGAGCATACTGGTCGGTGAGAGGCTACTGGTGGCAGAAGGCAGTCTCGTAGATACCCTGGTCCTAAGCAACGGAGCGCTCTAAGGGTGGTAGCCAAAACCTTGAAGTGCACCTGGAAGACCACGGGAGCCAGTGCAGCTCGCGCCGAAGGGGGGTCACATGGGAGTGCCACGTCACTCCCATAACCACCCGTGCGGCCACATTCTGGACCAGCTGGAGCCTCCGGGTGCTCCTCAAGGGGAGCCCCATGTAGAGAGCATTGCACTAGTCCAGGCAGAAAGTGACAAGGGCATGAGTGACCGTATTTAACGAGTCCCGATCCAGAAAGGGACGCAACTGGCGAATCAGGCAAACCTGATAAAATGCCCTCCCGGCCACAGCCATCAAGTGCTCTTCTAAAGACAGCTGTGAGTCCAGGAGGACCCCCAAGTTGCGAGCCCTCTCCGTGGGGGCCAACAACTCACCCCCAATAGTCAGTGGTGGCACCAACTGACTATATCAGGATGTCGGAAACCACAGCCACTCGGTCTTGGATGGGTTTAGCCTGAGTCTGTTCCTCCCCATCCAGATCCGTACAGCCTCCAGGCATCGGGACATCACTTCAAGGGCATCATTGGGGTGGTCCGGGGTGGAGATGTACAGCTGGGTATCATCAGCGTACTGGTGGTACTTCACCCCGAAACCACAGATGATCTCACACAGTGGCTTCACATAAATGTTGAACAAAAGGGGCGAGAGGACCGACCCTTGTGGAACCCCAAATACAAGGGGCCTCAGGGTCGACCTCTGCCCTCCTGCCAACACAGATTGCGATCGGTCGGAGAGAAAGGAGGAGAACCACCGCAACACGGTGCCCCTCACCCCTAACTCTTCCAGCCAGTCCAGCATGATGGTCGATGGTATCAAAAGCCACTGAGAGGTCTAATAGGACCAGGACAGAGGAGCAACCCCTGTCCCGAGCCCTCCAGAGATCATCAACCAATGTGACCAATGACGTTCCGTGCTGAACCCAGGCCTGAAGCCCAACTGGAATGGATCCAGATAAGCCAATTCATCCAGGTACTGAGGGAACTGTCGTGCTACCACACTCTCAACAACCTTCGCAACAAAGCGAAGGTTGGAGACTGGATGGTAATTAGCCAATACTGCTGGGTCCAGGGAAGGCTTCTTGAGGAGAGGTTTCACCACTGCCTCTTTCAAGGCCGTGGGAAAGACACCCTCACTCAAGGAAGCATTTATAATCCCCTGGAGCCAGCCTTGTGTAACCTCCCGAGAGGCCAGCACCAACCAGGAGGGACACGGGTCCAATAAACATGTGGCAGCGTTCAGTCTACTCAGTATCCTGTCCACGTCTTCGGGGGTCACAAAATCAAATTCTTCCCAGATAATATTCTCAAGACCTGGGAGATCCTCCATCCTCCCCCCTGAATCTACCCCATCAGAGTTCAGATGTTCCTGAATCTGAGCAATTTTATCATACAGATACAAAGTCCTCGACTCTACCCTCCAAGGGTCTTCCGACGCTTCCTGAAGGAGCAGGGAGCGGGTCACCCTAAACAGGCGGCCGGGCGGTTATCTGATGAGGCAATAAGAGCGGGAAAAATAGTTACATTTCGCCGCTTTTATCACCACAAGGTAAGTCTTAATATGAGACCTTACCAGTGTTCGGTCAGATTCAGACCGGCTGGCTCTCCAACCGCTCTCCAGGCATCTTTTCCGGCGCTTCATCTCCCTCAGCTCCTTGGTGAACCAAGGAGCCAAGTGAGATCGGCATCGAGTCAGAGGCCACAAAAGCACGACCCGATCCAAAGCTCCAGAGGCCGCCCTATCCCAGGCGGCCACCAGGTCTTCGGTCGAGCCGTGAGCCAGAGTCTCAGGAAATGGCCCAAGCTCCATCTGGAACCGATCTGGGTCCATCAGATGCCTGGGGCAGAACCACCTCATCGGTTCCGCCTCCCTGTGGCGGGATGTAGCGGTTCGAAGGTCAAGGCGAAGGAGGGAATGATCTGACCACGACAAATGTTCAGTCACTATATCCCCAGTATCGAGATCATTCAGCCACTGACCAGAGACAAAAACCAAGTCCAGAGTGTTTCCCCCCATGTGAGTAGGGCCATGCACTAACTGGGTCTGGTCCATAGCCGTCATGGAAGCCATGAACTCCTGTGCTGCCTCAGACGCTTCACCGATGGATGGCAGGTTAAAATCCCCCATGACTATAAGCCTCGGGGTATCAACCGCCACCCCGGCTATAATATTGAGCAGTTCGGGCAGGGCGGCTGCCACATGCAGGGAGCCAGGTACGTGATCAGCAAACCCACCTGTACCCCATGACCCCACTTCACCAGAAGGGACTCACAACTGGCAATCTGAGGAACAGTGGCCACCCTCGGACCAAGACCTTCTTTTATAACCGCCACCCCCCACCCCTACTCTGTGACCTCGGTTGATGAAATGCGCGGAAACCAGGAAGGCACATTTCAACCCCCCCCCCCTTGGCCCAACCAGGTCTCTGTAATTCCTGCCAGATCCGCTTCTCCCTCCTGAACAAGACCACAAATGAGGGGGGCTTTATTTACTACGTATTCTATTCTATTCTATTCTATTCTATTCTATTCTATTCTATTCTATTCTATTCTATTCTATTTATTCCATTCCATTCCATTCCATTCCATTCCATTCCATTCCATTCTTTTATTCTATTCTTCTATTCTATTCTTCTATTCTATTGCAAGCCAATAGACTTTTATAGTCTCTAGAAACACCTCCTCCCAGCATTTAATGTCAATTGGCTTTATAACAGACTTTACACCTGTCTAGAGTTATACATCCATGTTGATGATGGTGGATCTTTTCACCAAAATGGCACATTTTATTTCTTGCAAGGGTTTCCCGAAGGCAAGGAAACTTGCTCAGATATTTTGGATCATTTCTTTCATTATAGAGGAATGGAGTGGTGTCAGATTGCAGAAGTCAATTTACTTCCAGGTTTTGGAGGATACTGTTCCAGCTTTTGTAGGTACAATTCGGTTTGTCAGCCGCCCATCCCACTGCTGCATATGGAGATGCTGAGAAAATTAACTAGATGTTGCAAAAATATTTGACATGTTATTGGACTTACAGCAAGGACTATTGGCCATCACTGCTGCCCCTCACAGAATTTACATATAATAATCCAGTACATAAGGCAGAGTATTAATTCAATAAAAAACAAAGTATTTATTTCTGGACTTATAAATACCATATTTTTTGGAGTATAAGACGCACCGGAGTATAAGACGCACCTACCTTTTTTGGTTGTTGTTTTTTTAAAAAAGCTTTTTTTATTTTTTAGACAAACACACATACAAACATACCAATGTATTTTCTTTGAACAGAGTATTTGGCTGGTTCACAAATTTAAACAGTGTTTAGTCATTTCAATTAAATTTACAATTTCTATATTTCCTTTTTGCCATATTTATTCCTCATCTATTTTTTTAAAAAATTATTTTTATTACCCTTCATTCTCATCTCTAATCTTAATCAAATTCAATTTTTCCCTTCTATTCTATATTATACCCCTTCCCATTGTCATCTATTTTTATATCCATCCTCACATTGGTTAATTATATAATATTACAATTGTTTAATACAAATTCAACATTTTTATATAAATCAATTAGTTATAACTATCTTTTTTGTATATTAATCAATATGAACATGAATATTCCAATTATTTCCATGCAATCCAATTTCTTACAAATCAATTCATTATATTTACCAATAATAATTAACCAAATAATTTCCCCCATATATTCCTCCAAACCACAACTTAACCATTTCTGCTTTCAACACAATATACAATTAATAGTATCGCAATTACCTATTTATCGGCGTATAACGCGCACTGGCGTATAACACGCACCTTAATTTTAAGAGGGAAGTTTCAGGAAAAAAAAGTAAATTTTAAATAAAGAACTTTGAAGCATAACATAACTTTAAATGTCTAAGTCTAAAAAAAAGAACAACTAAAAAAAACCCCAATTAACTATTTTTTTTAAAGCTCCCAAAGGGGAAAAAAACTTACCCAACAGAACAGGGGTCTCCAATCTTGGCAACTTTAAGACTTGTGGACTTCAACTCCCAGAATTCCTAAGTCAAGGCAGGCAGGCAGAAAGAGCTGCTCACCGATGAGCTTGATTGCAGCCAGGGATATTCAGTTGATTGCTGATGCATGGATTGCGATTGTCATGCAATCAGCAACTAAGTTAAGGAAGCCGGAGGCTGGGGGGGGGGGGGTAAATGGCTCTGGCGATCCTGATCCTGAGTTGCCTGATTAGCAGGCAATTCAGCTGGGATGTCAGAGGTTGGCTGCTCAGAGCCATTTAAAAAGGAAAAAAGCCTCTGATGATCGCGGGGCTCAGCTGGGCATGGGGGGCGGGGGCAGGGATTTTTGCTGGCGTATAACGCGCACATGCGATTTCCACATTATTTTCAAGATGAAAAAGTGCATGTTATACGCCGATAAATACGGTATTACAATTCCCTAGTTAAATAGAGCTTTTTTTCTTTTGTGTTTTAAAATCTTGAATTCTCTCTTTTGCCCTAAATTTCCCATTGTTTGCACCTACCTTTTTTGGTGAGGAAAAAGAAATTTCTCTCTGCCTCATTTTGTCATGTTGCAGCAAAGAGCCTGCTTTACTTTCAGTTTTGTTTTTTCAGCATAGCTAAGGGAAAAAAATCTGCTCCACGCTGCAGCAAGCAGGAGAGCCCTGAGCAAAACAGCTGAGAGCAAATCAGCTGAGAGTCGGGAGGCTGATCTAATCAACTTGTGCTAATTAACCTATGCTGAAGCTGAAAAGGGCTGTTTTTTCTTGCTGTTTCTTGCAAGAAGGTAACTGCTGCGAGGCACAGACCAATGGGTGGGGCCAGTGGGTGGGCAGGGCTACATTCGGTGTATAAGACGCACCTAAATTTTCACTCCCTTTTGGGGGGGTAAAAAGGTGTGTCTTATACTCCGAAAAATATGGTAAACAAGAAACCATTTCACAATATTGTTGTTGCAAGACAAATAGAGGCAGGAATATTATGTATACTACCTTATGTTGTATGCCTAAAGGTGAGATATAATTCTATAAATAAATAAAAATCTTCTGCAATGTAAGATCACCTTCAAAGGTCGTTAACGTCTTCACCAAATAGTGGGCTTCTTCCAATATCCGTTCAGCCATTGATTTCCGTCCCATTCCAAAGTTCCGTAGTGTGGTGAGAGTAAAACGACGCATAGCCTTCCATTTCTTATATTCACTAATAAGCCCTGGAAGGATAAAAGTTGGCAATAACAGGTAACAGACACTAGAACATTTGTTTTAAAGAATAAAAAAAGCAACTTATCTGATATTCACTCCCATCCAGAAAGCATCTACCCTGCTCAAATAAAATTTTATTTCTTCTTTCAAAAGTCATTGATATTTTGGCAAAAGGAAAAGAAATTCGATTTGATTATGGGCTTGAATTTTTCTTATTCAACTTTATACCAACATGCCCACCAACATACATAAACAAAAGCTATATTTGAAAAACAAAAGTGTTATTTTCTATTGCTTCAATATATCCTGAAATTTGACGTTCTCAATTTTGGAACAGCAATCTGATGAGAACTGAATTACTGGATAAAGTTTGAAAAGGCCTCCTGATTGCAACACCTACCTGCAAACTATTAATTTTAGAAGGCTTGAATCCAAGTTGTAAGGCTATGCCTAGCTTTGAAAGAGTGCTTCATTTCAATAAATTTTCTATCAATTCACCCCCTCAAAGTAGATTTGCAGATCAGCAGGATGAACATTTGACGCAGCAAGTAGTATCTGATGGCTTCAAAGTGTATTATGAGTTTGATAGTTTCAGTATTGCACAATGTTGTACTTTTGCCAATGTAATATGTCCTAAAAATGGCAAAGGGCAAATCTTCCTCCCTCCCTCCCTCCCTTCCTTTTTAAAAAAGGAAACATAAACTAATGGTTGGAAATAAATTTTGTCAAAGCTTCTAGCTGAAACTTGATGACTTAATGACTATGAAATTCTAAAGAAAAAATATATCTAGCATTATCTAATGTATTTTAAAGCATATCAGTAGATATTTCTGTTGATTCTCACTGAAAGTTTTTCACTATTACAATTTGGATTTGGCCCTATTTAATTAGTTCACTTTTAAATTTGGCTTTAAAAAGTCCTGAGGAGTGACAGTTCTGAAATCTGCAGTTTCTAAGCAGATATTAAACACAGGTTTCAGTACCCTGCTCTTTATTGTTTTAATACTTTATCCTTTAATTGGCATTTTGACTAAACAGATTTTCAAGTTCCTCTAACAGATTTAGCTATTTCATTTTTTATTCCTAAAAAAAAAATATTGGCCACCATCACTTGTCTGAAAAAGTTAATGTTTTTTTCTTTCCTCTAGAAATGAAAACTACATCTGAAATCAAAGTGAAAATAATGTCTACACTCACCATTGCCCTTTGTTACTTGATGGAGGGCAGGTACTAGAGGTCGTCCACCAAATTCTTCACTATGAGTTACCAAAGCATTTTTCACTGCCTCATATCCGCAAATCACAACGAGTGGCTTTGTTCCTATCCAGAGAGTAAAAACTGGACCATACTTCTTACTGAGCTGAGGACAAAATCCACCAAAGGTGTGAATCAATAGAATTTGAGATCTCACTGTTAGATATCTGATTCAATTAATGGCTGAGGATCTCTAAAATGTATTGAATTTTAAACAAAAAATATAACTTACAGAAAACAGTATTTAAGAGAAAGGAAAGAAGTACAGAAAAAAGAACAAAGCCAAATGTGCAGGAAAAAAGAAAGAAGAAATAAATGGAAATTGATTACCTTTTTTTTCAACCATTATAAATTTGCACTAAATTCCTAATTTATGGTTGCAATGTAATTTTCATTTTTTCTACCATCTATCATTTATAATAATCAAATCCACATATCATAATTTCATTTTTTTTGTTTCATGAAAAATATCTGAAAATTTAATTAGTGTTTTTTTCCTTTGATCAAGGCACTCAGTTTAGCCATCTCTCAAGCGCCATCATCTTTACCATCTACTATTCCATTGTGAGTAGTGTCAAATCTTTCCATTGTTGTGCATATAGAAGAATTACTGCACTTATATATAGAAATAAAAAACAGAGTTGGAAGGGACCTTCTAGTCCAATCCTCTGCTCAGGCATGCTATCCTATTCCATTTCAAACAAATTGTTGTCCAATCCCTTCTTAAAAGCTTCCAGCATTGGAGCAATCACAGGTTCTGGAGGCAAGTTGTTCCACTGATTAATTGTTTCAGCTGTCAGAAAATTTCATCTTAGTTCTAGGTTATTTCTCTCCTTGATTAGTTTCCATCCATGCTTCTTTTTCTTTTTTTTAAAATTTGATTTATATGCCGCCCTTCTCCGGAGACTCAGGGCGGCTTACAATGCGTTAAGCAATAGCCTTCATTCTTTTGTATATTTTATACAAAGTCAGCTTATTGCCCCCACAAACTGGGTCCTCATTTCACCTACCTTAGAAAGGATGGAAGGCTGAGTCAACCTTGAGCCTTGGAGTGATTCGAACCAGCAGAAATGCAGGCAGCTGTGTTAATGACAGGGTGCACCAAACCACTATACTATCAAGGCTCTTCTTGTCCTGTCCTTAGGTGCTTTGGAGAATAGCTTGACCTCCTCTTCTTTGTAGCAAATTCTAAGATATTGGAATACTGCTAGTCCTTCTTTTCATTAAACTAGACATACTCAATTTCAGCAACCACTTTTTATATGTTTTAGCCTCCAGTCCCTTAATCATCATTTGTTGCTCTGCTCTGCTCCCCCAGAAAGGCAGTAAAAAAAAAATCAGTGCCAAGCTTGCATCGTGCCCCTTGGAAGTACACCAGGGGTGAAATCCAGCAGGTTCTGACAGGTTCTGGAGAACTGGTAGCGGAAATTTTAAGCAGTTTGGAGAACCGGTAGCAGAAATTTTGAGTAGTTCAGAAAGACAGTGCCAGAATCATTAAAGCAGGAGAAAAGACCCCCTCCCCAGATAGAAAAAGAAACCAGGAGGCAGGAAAAAATTCAAAAACAATACAAGTAATTAAATCACAACAGTTTAAATCCTTTTAAAACTAAAACACAAAAGCTCATTTCCAGAGCTCACACTTAAACACACTGTAAACACTTGAGATAAGCCAAACAACAAAGAAAGCAATTAGCGCTACAATGTAGCAAAGGAGCAAACACAATAGCTGTTGCTTGTTAAACCAATTACCAGAACAAAAATCTTAAAACAAAGTCAAGAACTAGCAAAGGGGGAAAAAAGACTCTGGAGTTAGTAAATCTGGGCGTACTGCCAGGAACCTTTAGTTGTTAGATTTAATAAGGGTTAACTGAGAGGCAGTTTCTGTAAGCAGGGCAATAAAGATTAGGCTAGAAACAACAGCAGAATGCCTTCCTTACAGGATTAGCCATGTAAAGTGGAAAAAAAAACAAAAGGAGATTTCTTCCAATAACCAGTTCTCTGAACTGCTTAGAAAGTTAACTACTGGTTCTAGCGAATAGGCTAGAAGCAGTTGAATCCCGCTTGGGTAATGAAATGTCTGTAAGCAAGGTTAGAGAGCACCAAGGACTCCACAGTTTAAACATGAACTATATCTATTCTCGTCTCTTGGGTTTCAGAGAACTGTTAGAACAGACAAGAAATAGTATTACAGCAACAACTGTAAAGAAATTGGTGAAGGAAATAGAAGTGGAAAAACAAAGACGGTCTTTCCAAAGATCTTTGAAGAAGATTCCAATCTCAAATTAGTATGCTAAAGAATGCTTAGATCAAAATGGATTTCTTCCAAATAGACAAATCAGGAATAATTTAAGAATAATAATGGACAGTTTAGAATATTAGCCTTTGTTTTCTTTGATGCCCAAAAGGCATTTGGCAACCTCAATTGGCAATTTATGATTCAACAAGTTTATGATATGAATTTTGGCACTAAATTTGAGAATATTATAACGGCAATATATTCGATATAAAAAGCAAAAATTATAATTAATGGAGAAAACACCCAAACTTTAAATATAGAGAAAGGAGTTTGACAAGGTTGTCCTCTATCTCCTCTGCTCTTCATACTGTCACTAGAAGTATTATTAGAATGAATTAGACAAAATTCAGAAATAAACGGATTGAAAACCAGAAATGAAGAATATAAATTGCAAGCATTTGCAGACGATTTAGCTTTTATTATCAAAAACCCAATAGAGAAAGGACAAACATTAATTAAGGAATTAGAAAGATATGGAACGGTAGCAGGACTGAAAATTAATAGACAGAAAAAGAAAATTCTAATGAAAAATTTAACAGAACTACAAATAACAGAATTGGAAAGAACACTTGGACTCCAAACAATAAGAAAAATCAAATACTTAGGTATATGGTTGACAGCGCACTGCAAATCAATAAAGGAGAATAACTATAACAAACTATTACACAAACAAAAAAAGATTTAGAACTATGGACTAACATGCAACTGTCACTTTTAGGAAGAATAGCAACCATAAAAATGACTGGTGGGCTTATCTCCAATTACAAAACCGATATAAACAAGATATAAAAGATTATGGAATATATCTTAAACCACAACAATTAGGTAAAATTTTATTAGGATCAGACAAAAAAAAACCAGTACTAAAATTTCCAAATATCTTCTGGAAGTAGAACTGGAGGAAGAAGTAGTGAAAGGATGCATGATTGCATGGGGTCAAAATATTGGACACAACATAAAACTATCAGATTGGGAGAACATATGGAACCGAAACCATAAACTAACAAAATCAGCAACATATAAAGAAAATGCATATAAAATGTTCTACAGGTGGCACTTACCCCCTTCGAGATTAGTGAAAATGTATCCTAAAATGAACCCCATATGTTGGAAATGTAAAAAGAAAGAGGGAACATACTACCATATGTGGTGGTCCTGTCCGGAGGCTCAAAAATATTGGCTAAAAATTAAAGATTGGCTACAGGAAATTACTAATGAACAATTAGACTTAGAACCGGAAATCTTCCTATTGGGGATCTTCAAATATATATATGTGTGTGTGTGTGTGAAGAGCACAAAATATCTAGTACTACACATATTAACTTCTGCCAGGATTGCCTACGCTCAGGGCCGGATTTTCCTATAGGCTAACTAGGCTTCAGCCTAGGGCCTCAAGATCAAGAGGGGCCTACACAGTGGTGGGATTCTGGGGGTTCTAGGGGGTTCGGCCAAACCCTTTGTTAAATTGCTGGCTCGCCCGCCCCTCACCTCCCACCCATGCGGCGCCAGCCTACCGTAGCCAGGGGTGGGCAATTGTGGCTCTTTTACAACCTGTGGACTTCAACTTCCAGAATTCCTGAGACAGCTTGGCTGTCTCAGGAATTCTGGGAGTTGAAGGCCACAGGTTGTAAAAGAGCCACAATTGCCCACCCCTTCCCTAACCTGAGTTCCGCTGCCTGGGATCCACGTGGGCTGCCACGTGGTTCCCTACCAGCTCCAGACGCAAGAGAGCAGGATGGAGAAAGCAGCTTCCATGCCTCCACTCACCCTCATTCTCTGCCGTTCGCTTACCCCGCCCACTCCCAATCTATTGCTGCCTCCAATGGCTAGAGAAAAAAAAAACTTCAAATTCTTGCCGCGGGGCTTCAAAGGGCCGCCCTAGAGTCAATGGTGCAAGCCGAACCGTTTGTTAAATTGCTGGCTTGCCCCGCCACTCCGCACCACTATTTATTGTCAATAAATAGTGGTGGGCGAGGGGCGGGGGAGCCAGCAATTTAACAAACGGTTCGGTGGTTTTTTTTGTAATTTTATTGGCCACGGAGCTTCAGCATAGGCTAATTGGCCTCCCGGCTCTCAGCTGATTTGTCTCAGCTGTTTTGCTCAGGGCTCTTCTGCTTCCTTGAAAAGAGTGCTGATTTTTTTCCCCCTACCTATGCTGAGAAACGAAACTGAAACTGCTTTGCTGTTGCTGCAAGGTTGGAAAATTAGGCAGGCAGAATTCTTTTCTTTTTCCTCACCAAAAAAGGTAGGTGCAAACAATGGGAAATTTAGGGAAAAAGAGGAGAGTTCAGGATTTTAAAACACAAAAGAAAAAAAGCTCTATTTAACTAGGGAATTGTAATAATTGAGATACTATTAATTG
Organism: Arizona elegans; assembly: GCA_022577455.1. Taxonomy (NCBI): domain Eukaryota; kingdom Metazoa; phylum Chordata; class Lepidosauria; order Squamata; family Colubridae; genus Arizona; species Arizona elegans. The sequence goes on from JAKOOJ010000003.1 coordinate 60,147,768, forward strand.
TATATTTCTGAAAGCAGAAATGGTTAAATTGTGGTTTGGAGGAATATATGGGGGAAATTATTTGGTTTATTATTATTGGTAAATATAATTAATGGATTTGTAAGAAATTGGATTGCATGGAAATAATTGGAATATTCATGTTCATATTGATTAATATACAAAAAAGATAGTTATATAACTAATTGATTTATATTAAAATGTTGAATTTATATTAAACAACTAATATTACATAATTAACCAATGTGAGGATGGATATAAAAATAGATGACAATGGGAAGGGGTATAATATAGAATAGAAGGGAAAAATTGAATTTGATTAAGATTAGAGATGAGGATGAAGGGTAATATTGGTTTTTTACAAAAATAGATGAGGAATAAATATGGCAAAAAGGAAATATAGAAATTGTAAATTTAATTGAAATGACTAAACACTGTTTAAATTTGTGAACCGGCCAAATACTCTGTTCAAAGAAAATACATTGTATGTTTGTATGTGTGTTTCTAATTATTGTTATTTATTCATATTTGTTATCTTTTATTCTTTAAAGTTTAACAATTCATTCTTTATCTTAATATCTTTATATTTTTGGGGGGTTGGCTTTCTTCCCTTTCATCTTTTTTATTGTACAGCAATCTTTCTCCTCAAACCTACCACCTCTCTCTTTTCTTTCCTTCTTACTTTCTCTTCCTTCCCCTCTTCTTCTCCTCCCTACTTCCTCTTCCTTTCTCCTTCTCCTCCTCTCTTCCTCCCTCTCTTACCCTCCCTCCTACTCTAATTTCCCTTCCCTTCCTTCAGCCCTCTCTATTGCTGTATCCTTTTATGCATATGGACTACTCAGAGGGCTGAAAAAGTTATTTCTGACTGGTCCTCACACTTTTGACCAGTCCTCGAACTTACAACTGTCCTCACATTTTACATTTTTGCCCTATCTTGTCACCATGGTGAAGAGAAGCAGTTGTGAAATGAGTGACATGGTTGTTAAGAAAGCTGCACGGGTATAAATGTGAGGATGGTCATAATTGTGAGGACCAGTCAAAAGTGCGAGGCCCAGTCAGAAATGACTTTTTTTCAGCCCTCTGGGTAGTCCTTTTGTGCATATGGACTACTCAGAGGGCTGAAAAAGTTATTTTTGACTAGTCCTCGCACTTTTGACCAGTCCTCAAACTTACGACTGTCCTCACATTTTACATTTTTGCCCTATCTTGTCACCATGGTGAAGAGAAGGAGTTGTGAAATGAGTGACATGGTTGTTAAGAAAGCTGCACGGGCATAAGTGTGAGGACCGGTCAAAGTGCAAGGCCCAGTCAGCTCTCTGAAAAAAGTCTATGCACATAGCCACGCCCACCCGGTCACATGACGAGCTACCCACACCCACCCAGTCACGTGACCAGCTAGCCACGCCCACCCAGTCACATGATTGCCAAGCCACACCCCCAACTAAGCCATGCCCACAGAACCTGTTGTTAAAAAAATTGAATCCCACCACTGGTGAAAGGGCCTCATAAGTGGAATAGCCTAGGGCCTCTTTTCATCTAAATCCGGCCCTGCCTACGCTCAATGTTGGAAACAGCCATGTACACCCACCAAGAAACTGGTCATACAAAAGGTCATGAATTGCGCAGAAATGGACCAATTAACACTGAGTCTAAAAGATAAAGAGGCATCGATATTTTACAATGTGTGGGAACAGTGGTATAACTGGATAGAACCGAGATAGATTAAAGATAGATAGTTATTAAGTATAAGTAACAGATAAAATAAGAATGTAAATATGCACAATTTAATTTTTGTACATAATGCACGAATTATCGTCACAAGAAAAACACCACAAATAGCTGTTGTTGAGTGAAATAATTTTTTATGTTTTTAATGTAATAATAGCTTAATAAAGTGTATGGAAAAAAAAATAAAATTGTATAGGTATACTTCTTCATTTATGACCAAATTTCATAGCTATTTTAAGTGAAATTTCTGAAGTCATAAACTAATTACTGTGAACAGAACAATGAAAAACCGAACAAATATATTATGTATATAATACTATGAACAGAACAATGAAAAACAGACCAAGTATATTATAACCACAGCATTTTGCTGATCTACCAAATCAATCACTTCATCAGAGGAAGATATAAGGTTTGTCTGGCATGATCTCTTTTTAAGAATCCCATGTTGGCTTCTAACTAATAACTGTTTGTTTCTAGATGCTCAAAAACCCTCCACTTGCTTAACTTTTCCAGGGTATTTCTCAGGTATTGATGTCAAGTTGATTGGCCTATAATTTCCTGGCTCCTTCCCCTCCCCCCACCCTTTTTTTTTTTTTTTTTTTTTTTTTTTTTGTAGTTTGGGACCACAATCTCTTTGTGGTCCTCTGGTAGTTCTCGTATGTTACAGGAGCTTTGAAGGGTTACATTCATCTGACAGCTCCTACAGAACCCTCTGATATAAACCATCTGGTGCAGTTTATTTGAATTCATTCAGAGTGGTTAGGCATTCTCTTACTATTTTCTTGACTATTTTGATTTGTGTGTCTATTCTATCTTTCTCAGTGCTGCTTTTGAGAGGTTGGGCTATTTCTTCCTTCTGGGTAAAAACAGATGCATAGAAAGAATTTAACTCTCAAATTATGGGTGATTGGTAATCTCCCAAATACTTCTTAAGCTCTATCCCACTACGAAAGGAGTCATATCAAAAACTGTCTTACCTTTGGGTAGGTTTTATGCAGAGGGAGAATATCTTTTTGCAGTACATTCCCCAGAAAGAGCCAGGGCCTGGGGCCAGGAGGAAGCCTGACTCTTGCTTGCTGAAACCGGAAGGCCCAGAATATGAGCAGAAAGAGAACAAACAGTATTATTGTCCCAGGGACCAGATCCAGCTGCATGTTTATTCTTCTGGCCTTGATGGAGCAGAAGGAATGAGACTTTGGGGTTGGAAAAAAGCTGCAAAGTCACATGAGAATGAAAAAAGCAAAGAGAACGTGATTATTTTGCTAGTCTTCTCCCATCTACTCCCCAAATTGTCTTTCTTCTTTTCTTCTATCAATTTTTTGGGAACATAAAATGCTCTCTTTAAGTATTTGTTCTATTGACATAAAGAAACTTGGAACAACTGAAGGAGTACTCTAATGGCATGCATCTAACAAATGTTACGTAATTAATCTGATTTTCTGAATTGAAATAAGTATATTCTGGTTGTGAGTAGATTTAGAATGTAAAATGTAGCTAGATGGTATTAGAGTAAGTATGAGGAAGATAGCATTGGAGAGTCACATTCTGAACAAATAGCTGCACTATTTGTCGATATTTGTCAATATTCCCAAAATAAGAAAATTGTAGTGGCAATTTTGAATGAGCCAACAAAAGGAAGAAGTAGATGAATGGATGGGTCTGTTTTAATATACTTGGGAATGAGGTCACCGTCTGCTCTTATCATCTACAGCATGGGTATCCAAACTTCTGGCTTGCTGAGGTCACACTGACTAAAGAGGAATTGTCTTGTGCCACATGTAAAATATATTATATCGTTAATGTTTATACTAATCTTGAACGTTTATGATCTTATGGAGCTGCATTACTTGCTATGAAAGGCCATATGTGGCCCATGGGCTGTGATCTATGAAATCAGTTGGTCTATTATATCAGTTGGTCAAACAGTGGCGAAATAGGAACAGGAACAGCAGCCTGGTACTTTCCAAATATTTGGACTTTATTCTAAGACAGCATAATCAACAACTAGAGATTGATAGAGTTGCAGCTGAAAAATTGATCGATAGTAAAAAAAACCTATATCCATATATGAAGGTTCAATTTGATTTATTACTCAAAGCCTATACATATGAATCTTCTCATCTAAAGGTCAGCACCTGATTAGATAAGGGTCAATTACAATCAGGGTGAATTGGATTTAGTTCATTTGTGGTTACATAATAATTCCAGACTGATCCCACTTTTCATCCTAGCTAATCTTCCCTTATAATTGTTTACCAACCCCTAGTTGGTAAACCTAGGTCTGCCTATTCCTAATTTACAAGAATTGGGCATATTTAGGCATTTAGCAATCTGCCAAAATGACAGCAATCCAATAAAACAATCAAAGCAATAACATCTTTGCATTTAGCCTGATGTTCAACCTAAAGATATGCATTCATGCCATCATTTACTAACTTTTGGCAAACAACAGTGAAACATACATTTGCATTTACAAGACAAACAGTCTGAAATCTCAGTGACATTATTTATACCATTTGTGGAATGATCACAGAACACATACCTTTCAGCAAACTACTTGAGACTTGTCCTCCATAATATTAGTCCCAAATGTTTCCTTTTTACATGAAAATCTGGTTTTATACTGCTGCTCTCTCTGTCTAACCCCTTGTTCTTCCTCTTTGCCCCACCAAAGCTGCAGGGCTAGATCTGGATTTTCTTGTTACAAAAATGGTGCAGGTTAGAATAGGTCACATTTTTAACTTATGTTTTTCCCCCTTCAAAATAAATTTAGTTATACCCTTCTGCCCCTGTTATGTTGACCTATGACTGTTGTGCAAGGTTTGCTACTAACCATATAGTGAAGTATGTGGATAAGGCCCACTAGTGGGCCTTGTTTGGGATGACAATGACGCTGCTTACAGAGAGGGTGTAGAGCAGGGGTGTCAAACCCACATCGTCACAGCAGCGTCATGTGACATATTGAGACTCCACCCCTTTGCTAAACTGGACATGGGCGTAGCCAGCATGTAACACATCCAGCCCACCAGGGGCGTGTTCCAAATCCTGTCACTAGTGGTTCACTCATGCGTGCGCACTTGCTCACACACGGGGCGCTTCTGTGCATGCCGCTACTGGTTTGCCCAATCCAGTGCAACCCAGTAGCAACCCACCACTGTCGCCCACTGTGGCCCAGAGCCCTAGTGTACAAGGATTGGTGAACTGGTGTAAAATGAACTGTCATAAGTAAATGCCTTATTCTATAACAAGAGATATGTATATATGTACAGGATATAAAGGGTTAATTTATTCCTCCTCCTTTAATGTATTAATGTGTAATCACCCCCTTCCTTGACTCCTCCCCTTTGATATAAATAGAGAGTGCTTTTACCTCATGCTTGCTTCTCACTGTAAATCTGACAAGAATAAGTAGAATGCCTATTATGAATAAACACTTCTTTAACTGAAGAAATTGCTTCTGAATTCATCATTGAGTCTGATCCTCAAAATATTGTAACAAATTGGTAGCAGTCGATGGTTGAACTGACTCAATAAAATCCAACATGCCTAAGAAAGAAAACCTCAAGAATAAAAAAGAAAGACCCAATACCAGGGCAAATGATAAAGAAACAAAAACAGATCAAGAAATGATCGACGAACCAATAAATACAACAATCAAAGAATCTGAAGATAACACCACAGACATCGAAGAAACAGCAGATGAAACCGACAACCAAGAAGAGAACAAAATAAAAGACAAAGACCTCAGATCGGAGATACTGAGGCTAATAAAAAGTCAAAAAGATGACCACAAACTCATCGCGGAACTCCGAGGCTTCTTGGAAGAAAACGGAGCAGCGAGAGAAAAAGACATTGAAAAAGCCAAACCCGAAAATACAAAAATGGTGAGCGAACCTACAACGAAAGAAAAAATAACCAGAAGCAAGACCAGAGGTCCCGCTCAAAATTTTGAAAGGCAGCCATCTTTTCTTCAACCGGCCACAGAAATGAACACGGCTGAACCAATCAGAATGCACCATTCAAAAACTCTGGCGCGAAAAAACACAAAAAATAGCAAAAAATATATTTATTCTTCTGAAGAGTCAGAAACAGATACAGAAGAATCATCCACCGAACAAGAAATCGAAACACCCATGAGAAAACTATTTAAAACGTTTGGCACAAGTCTAACAATTTCAAAAGAATCGATAAAAGCCAATAATGCAAAAATACAAAAGAGACGAAGAAATAAACAGACATCTCAAAGCCTGCACGACTCGATCCGGACAACGATGATGACGACGCCTGAACCCAGAGGGCCCTGCGAAATTTCCCCCACACCACAAACGATCCAAAGAACAAAATACTCCAAGCAAGAAAGCTCCAAAGAAAAGAGACGAACCACAGCTGCCAGCAGAACACCCAAGATCGAGCCGGAGACCAAATCATCAGAAGGATAGCACTACGAGGGAGCTACAGCAAACAGAACCTCTCCCAGCGGCTTCAGCAGAGAAATGACCAACGCGCATGCGCAGATGAACACAGAGAACTACAATGAACTTTATGAAGAAGGAGAACCTTTCAAGCTCATCAGCAGAATACCCACACCATTCTGCAATTTTCAACATCTACAGGACCATGGACTACCCACAGTTGTAAGTAGTGAGAATAGTAATATTGGGAATCTACCTAGTGATTTCCCAAAACTTAGAATTGATGGCATCAATTTACAGGAATGGTGTCAACAAATTCAGGTTGTCTTTATGAAAGAAAATTTATTATTTTTTATAACCAATCCTCCCAAAAGACCTTGGACTCTAAAAATAGACTGCCTGCATCACAGAGCATTCTATTTAATAATTTCTAGCATATCACCTGCCATGTACTACAGTATTAAGCATAATCTTACTGTTTCAGAAATAATTCAATGCATGTTTAAATTGTTTCATAGTGAAAGTGTAGCAACAACCACTAGAATGTCTAAAGATTTCTTTTCAGCCAAATTAAGATCTGGAACCACCATAAGTGAACATTTAATATCCTTAAACAAAACCAGAGCAGAATTACATCTAAGAGGAGAAATAATATCAGAACAGACAATGAAAAGCGTTATCCTTAACTCATTAGATTCATCATGGGATAACTACATATCACACTTAGACTCAATCAATCTAGGATACTTATCCATAGAAAGTCTGTCAAATAAGTTAATAGCTGAAGATAATTTGAGGAAAAGTAGATACAATGCATACACAGAACACAGACAGGCAAAAGGGGTAACCTTCCAAGAGAATCACCAAAAAACAATTGAATGTTACAATTGTGGATCCAGAAAACACTCTAAGGGAGATTGCCCCATGTTTCATAGGGAAAGACAAAACCGTGATTATAGGGGTAGATATCAAGACAGGCAATCATCTATTGATAGATACAGATATAGAGACTCCCCAAACTACAGAGAATGCAGAAAGGATAGAGATAATTCAAGGGACAGAAAATCAGGATCATTAAATGGATTAGATAAACATAACGATGTCATCACACAAAAATCAAAAAACAATACTTGGCTCATAGATTCAGGGGCGACTAATCATACAACAAATAACAAGAAAATACTGTCTTCATTCACAAATGATAAATTTATGATAAGAGTAGCCAATCAAGAAAATGTTCAAGTCATAGGGAAAGGAGATGTAAATATACCTGGTTTAGGTAAAGTAGAGGGGGTATTGTTGATACCAGAAATATCACATAACATACTTAGTGCAGTGAAATTAAGCCAAGATTCCAACATAAATATAATCTTCTCTGGGGGAAAAGCAATACTAGAAAAGGATGGGACTAAATTGAATAGTGTAGTTATCGAAGGGGGCCTACCCTTCCTTGTAACAGAAGATAAATGGTTGCATAACATTAATACAAACACTGATGACGACATCAACATAGACAGTGAACGTAGTAACAACAATGACAATGAAGAACCCAATACACACTGTAATCACAAAGACACACCCACTAGTGATACACACAATAACAAAAGACCCAATATAGGCAAACCAATTCATGATGAATGTGCACACATGTTGCATAGAAAATTGGGACATGCAAGTTTCCCTGTAATACAAAAAATGATTGAACATGCTGATGGCGTTAAAATAAAGGATTGTAAAAACTATTTGGAATGCTCAGTATGTAAATCCTCAAAACTCAGAACAAACCCAAAACCAAAGAGGGCAACAAGGACCTCTAACCAAATTTTTGATCTGGTACATATGGATCTGGTTGGTCCATTAACACCATCCATCACATACAAAAAAAGATATTTCCTAACTATTGTAGATGACTATAGCCGTTATGGATTTGTTTATACTTTAAAACACAAAGATGAAACTTTCCAAAAATTCAAAGAATTTTACAAACATGTAGAAACACAACACAATATCAAAATAAAAAAAATCATGACAGATAGGGGATCCGAATTCATGTCAAAAGAATTCTCACAATGGATAAAAGACAAAGGAATGCTACACTTCATGACTAGCCCATTTTCTGCTTTTCAGAATGGTACAGTAGAACGAAAGAACTCGACACTGCAAACCATGATTAGATGTACATTAGAAGATGCTGGTTTAGGAAAACAATTCTGGTCAGAAGCATTACTATATTCAAACTATACCCAAAATAGGACCTGGTCTAGCATCCTAAATAAAACACCATACGAAGTGATGTACAATAGGAAACCAAATATATCACACATGCACATATTTGGAGTTACAGCAGACGTACAAATACCAAAACAATTAAGACGTAAGGGAGATAACGTATCCAGAAGGCTCAGATTCATGGGATATGAAACAGGCACAAAAGGATATAGATTCATTGACAGTAATAACAAATTCATAGTCTCAAGAACAGCAGTATTTCATGAACAGGCCAACTGGTCTAAGATACATCTTAACGAGATAATCCAAAATACAAAACCAAATATTGAACAACAAGACAGAATAGAAAGAGAGAAACATGAACATAACACACATGATGACAAAAACAAAACATGGACAGGTAACCATACCAGGATAAAAACAGATTCATTAACCAAAAAGGAAGCAAGGTATCTACACGATAATGAGAGCATTCCAATAAGAACAATCAGGTGTAACAGAAAACAATTACACAATAAGTATAAGGATTATATAATGTGTGTGAATGACGAGACACCAACACCTAACACATACGAGGAAGTGTTGAAACTTCCCATGGAAGAAAGAGAGAAATGGGAATTAGCCATAACAAAAGAAATGAACAGCTTGCGTGAATTAGGTGTATTTACACCAGTCCCTGCCCCTGAAAATAAGACAATTATAGGCACCAGATGGATATTCAAAATCAAAGATTTAGAAGAGGGTAATAAATTATATAAAGCTAGATTAGTCGCACAAGGTTACGCTCAAAAATATCCTGAGGATTACACTGACACATACTCTCCCACTGTAAGAACCAAAAGTGTTAAGACAGCTTTAGTCATAGCGGCTATACTCAATCTTGATGTCTTTCAATATGATGTGCAGACTGCATACTTACATGCAAAGCTCGACAAAGAGATATATGTAAGGGCACCTCATAGCCAATGTACAAATAGAAATGAGACCTGGTTACTTAACAAAAGCTTGTACGGATTAAAACAATCCGGCAAGCATTGGTATGAATGTCTAGTCAGCGTGCTTAAAAATATGGATTTCAAAGCCACAACTGCAGACAATTGCTTTTTTGTTAGAAAGGAAGGTGAATCATTAGAATTTGTGTTAATCTATGTGGATGATATTTTGTATATAGGCAAACATAAAGAAAAGAAAGACTTATTTGTATCCAAGCTAAGTGAACATTTCTCTTTAAAGTCGCTAGGAAGGGTAAACAAATACCTTGGAGTTCAAATCAATAAAACAAGAAAGGGATTCAAATTATCCCAGAGAGATAAAATTATAGAACTTCTGGAAAAATGCAATTTAAGAGATGCCAAACCTTGCGATACTCCTATGCAGACTGATTTTCTAAGGAATATGGATGAATCTTCACCTGAGTTCGAGAACAATACATTATATAGATCAATTATTGGTTCTCTCTTGTATATATCTAATTGGACCAGGCCTGATATAGCTCTGCCACTTAATTTATTATCTAGACATGTAAGTAAACCACTTATGTATCATTGGGAAGCAGTTAAACGAATACTAAGATATCTAAAACACAGCATGGATTTCTGCCTACTCTTAGAACCCAATAATATTAAAGAACCTATTATCACCAGTTACGCTGATGCAGACTGGGCAGGTGACATCAAATGTAGAAAGAGCACCTCAGGTTATGTATTATTTTTAAATGATTGCCCAATATTCTGGTACACTGGGAAGCAAGATTTAGTAGCGACTTCCACAACAGAGGCAGAATACGTCTGTTTATCTAAAGCCTCAAATAATTTAGTGTGGTTTAATGATTTATTATCTGATATTTGGAAGAATCCAATACTACCATTTGTCATACATGAAGATAATAAGGCGGCTATAGAAATATCAAGATCTGACGCCATTGGTCAAAGGTCCAGACATATAGATATCAAATTTAAACACGTGAGACAATTATCTCAGGATGGATTCATTAAAGCAATCCACTGCGAAACCTCAGAACAAATAGCTGATATATTAACTAAACCTTTACCTTCTAAACAACACAAATACTTGACATCAAAATTACAAGTACTATATAGTTCTGAATCCGAATGCAATCATTGTTATATGTCGAATCGGCATTTAGAGGGGGATTTGTCATAAGTAAATGCCTTATTCTATAACAAGAGATATGTATATATGTACAGGATATAAAGGGTTAATTTATTCCTCCTCCTTTAATGTATTCATGTGTAATCACCCCCTTCCTTGACTCCTCCCCTTTGATATAAATAGAGAGTGCTTTTACCTCATGCTTGCTTCTCACTGTAAATCTGACAAGAATAAGTAGAATGCCTATTATGAATAAACACTTCTTTAACTGAAGAAATTGCTTCTGAATTCATCATTGAGTCTGATCCTCAAAATATTGTAACATGAACAGCTTGGAAAAACAAAAGAGATCATCATCAATTTCAGGAAAGGCAGGCACAGCCACATACCTCTGTGTATTAATGATTCAACTGTGGAGGTGGTTAGTAGTATTAAGTTTCTGGGGTTGCAGCTAACAAGAAGATTAGCTTGATCAGTTAACTGTGAAACACTGGTGAAGCAGGCACAACAATACCTGCATTTTCTGAGTTGCATTAGAAGAGCACATTTCTCTTGCCTTTACCACTTTCTATAGAGGGATGATTAAAAGCATCCTGTCATATTGTATTATTGCTTGTTTGGAAATATTACTGTTTCGAACAGGAAGGCTGTGCAGAGAGTGGAAAGGATGGCAGAAAAGATGATTGGAAGTTTCTTCTACATAGGACATGGCATATAAGTGCTGCTTGACCAGAGTCCACAGTATTGTTCTGCCCCAGCTCCGGATTCCCAAGGATTGTGACACACACCAATGGTCCTTATCAAAGTTATAATGTACCAAGAATAAACAAAGTCTGGCAAAGGTTGGCAACCAGCCCAGAAAACAAGATACAATAAGACACTCACTCTCCAAAATGCTCTGTAATAATTACACGTTGTTTCCAGCAAGAAATTACTAACTGCGTGCAACTTAAATAGGCTAAGGGAGTGGCCAATTATCCTCAAACCTTACTCTCGAGGAGACCTCCTCCTCCTGAGTAGCCACTCCTGCCTTTTGGCAGCCCTGCGTGCTTGAGCATTGAGGAGAGGCTCCTCCACTTCGCTCTCTCCACTTGAAGGAGCCTCTGGAGGTTCTGAAGGCCCAGGCTGAGTCTCTGCCTCTGGCACCACATCCTCTTCAGCCTCCTTGCTGTCCGATGCGAGCGCCAGCTGCGCCGGCTGTTGGCACAACCCTACATCAGCCTCCTCATCATTGGGCTCAGCCATGATCCACTCAGGCCACTGGCGGGCCACAACAAGTATTGTTAGCAATAGCAATAGCACTTAGATTTATATACACCTTTTCAGTGCTTTACAGCCCAATCTAAGCATTTTACAGAGTCAGCATATTGCCTCCAACAATCTGGGTCCTCATTTTACCAACCTCAGAAGGATGGAAGGCTGAGTCAACCTTAAGGGCTCTACACATCATGACCGGTTTTCCTTGTTACCTTCTGGAAAGAAGTTTCTTGGTATCTGAAGCAGAACTAGATACTATAATATTTAGATAGCTTTATTGATTAGTCTATAGGCCATATCAAAGCACAACGTTCAAACACATATCACCAATAAAATCCTATAAAAATAATTTAAAATAAGAGTAGTGTAAAATATAATAGTTATTGGATAATATACAATATAATTTAATACATAAATATATAAAATAGAATAAAATGACATAAAATTATATTTCTGTGTCACGCTTACAATCTACCCCAATCAGTCCCATGTATGCAGATCTCAATCGAACCATTTTGTTTAAGTACTGTGCTGTGTTAAATGTTATTTTCAGGTTCTGGCTACACATAAAGTAAGCTGTTTTGATATGGAGATCCCAATGGGTCATTCATTTGGTATATAGACCAAGGTACCTGTCTCTCACCCCATTATACAAGCAACAATCAAATAGGATGTGAGCCAGGTCTTCTACCTCTGCTTATCCACAAATGCAGAGAGACGCTCATTGTAGGGTATAGAATGGAATCTCCCATATCTGACCATTATGTCAAGCTGTTAGAATCTCACTCGTGTAAGTATCTCCCTAAGATGTTTTGGCAGTTGTAACTTCAAATAGCTGTCTACTTGAAAAGTATGCTTGTATTTGCTCAGTCATTTCAAGTTACCCATCTTACTAAGGATAGCTATATCATTTTGTGCTTCCAGATCCGTGATGGTGAACCTATGGCACACATGACACAGGTGGCACATGGAGCCATATTGTTGGGCATGCAAGCTCAGCTCTGGCACGCATCTGCGTACCAGCCAGCTGAATTTTGGGCCTTCTGGGCCCACCATAAGTCAGGAAACAAGCTGTTTATGGCCTCCAGAGGGCCTCCGGGTGGGTGTAGAAGGCCTGGAGAGGGCAAAAATAGCCTGGGGAGAGGGAAAAATGGGCCTTCCATTCCCACCGTAAGTCAGAAAACAGCTGGCCTGTTTTCTGTTTCCGGCCTCTGGAGGGCCTCGGGGGGGAGGCTATTTTTGCCCTCCCCAGGCTCCTAGAAAGCCTCTGGAGCCAAGGGAGGATGAAAAATGAGCCTAATGGGGGGGGAGGCAGTCATGCACGTGTGTGCCCACACCCATTATTCTATGTGCCCCGCCCTGTGCATGCGCACATGACCCCCCCTGCTCCCCCCTCTTTTGGCACGCGATGACACGTGGGCCCAGTAGGCCCATTTTTCACCCTCCTCAGGCTCCAGAGGCTTTCTAGGAGCCTGGGGAGGGCGAAAACGGCCTTCCCTACCTCCCAAGGCCTCCAGAGGCCAGAAACAGCCCATTTCCTGACTTCCAGTAGGCCAGAAGGCCCCTTTTTTCCCTCTCCCCAGGCTGTTTTTGCCCTCCCCAGGCTCTTAGAAAGGCTCTGGAGTCTGGGGAGAGCGAAAAACAGGCCTTCCCTACCCACCCCTAAGCCCTCTGGAGGCCAGAAACAGCCTCTTCCAGTGGGCCCAGAAGGCCTGAAAATCAGGTGGCTGGCACGTGCATGCACACTGGAGCTGAGCTCGCATGCCCAGAGATATGGCTCCATGTGCCACACATGCCATAGGTTCACCCTCACGGACCTAGGGCAAAACCAAATTCTAGGATGATCTGAAACCATTCTGTAGAAAGTTTCAGTTATCTGTTATCTGAAGTTTATGGTTCCAAACCATTCTGTTTCAATGTTAAAATTTCTGTAAAACTCCAGGTTTCATTTTTGCTTGTTGTTCCAGAATTCCAAATTAATTCTGTGGTTAATAGATCGTTCTTCAATTCACAGACTTTTAGTTATGCCATTTGGGATAAACATCCTTTAATGGTGTGGGAATATGAATGGATTTCCAGAAAAATTGCTGATTAGAAGGAACCAGGAGCACTATTCAGGTGACCCCGAGGACACAGATAAAACTCCAAATGCTTCTCTCTTTTTTTTTTTTGAATTTTTTTAAATTTATTTTTAAAACATAAAACATAAAACACATCTTTTTAGAGCAAAGGTTTGGTCCGGTATAAAGTAAGTATAAATTCCAAATTTCATCCATTAACATCTTAAAGAAGAAAACAAAGAAGAAAACAAAGAAAACAAATCTAAACCCAATTCTTATCATTCAATCTAACATTTTGTTCTAGCATTTAACATTCTACTATATATCACCCTAAATCTTAAATTCCAAATCTAAACAGCTTTTTATAATATTCATTTATTATTTTAACAATCAGTATTTCATATATTTTCCTTACTTCAAAGACCCAAATCAAATCAATATTTCTTCAAAATCACATCTAAAGACCAACATAAAATATTTTACTCCTCTCTTAAAAACATTTCAAAATCCATTCACTTTAAAGTTTATTCCACCTTTCCACCTATAATTTATTATATCCAAAATATTTTATTTTTGCTAGTTAAAGCTTCTTCTCCATTACAACTAATTCTAGTGTTTAAGTTGTTCATAATTTATATAGCTATTCCCCAGCAATATTTTCCTCCACTTCTATCAATTTGGCTTTAACTATTCTTCAAAAATATCTCCTTCACTCCTCCTAGGTTTATTTTTGCCTGGATTACATCTTAGTTAGCTGGTTTCCAGGGATGCTTTCCTCCACTCCTAACCTCATTTGTTGGCTGGATCACAGTTTGATTTCAACTGCTCTCCAACATTTTCTCCTCCACTCCTCCTAGTTTTATTTTTGGCTGGATAATGGCTTAGTCAGCCGTTTTCCAGGGATGCTTCCCTCCGCTCCTAACCTATATTTGGCTGGTTCACATTTAGCTTTAACTGCTCCCCAGCATTGTCCCCTCCACTCCTCCTAAGTTTATTTTTGGCTGGTTCACAGTTTAGTTAGCTGTTTTCCAGGGATGCTTTCCTCCACTCTTAACCTTATATTTGACTGATTCACAATTTAATTTTAATCATCTAGTCACCAAAATCATACTTCTCTTCACTCCTAGTTTTCATTATAATTAACTGATTCATAGCATTTTGTTTTAGCATACCTATTTAAAATAATAATGCATTTTAATGTATATCTTCTCTCCTACTCTCTCCTGAACTATTAATTTTCTTTAAATTTCTCCCCTTTCCTATTTATTTCTTGTTTTTCTATGAAAAACAATATTTTAAATCATTTTGAAAACCAATTTACCATAATTATAAAATCTATAAACCAGTCCTATTAGTGTTCGAAAATTCATTTCCATTCTCTTATTTACTATGAAAAAACAACATTTTAATCCATTTTAAAATCAATTTTCTGCAACCATGAAAGCTCTTATTAATATTTAAAAAATTCTTTCATAGTCTTCACATTTTTTGTAGTTTTTCTATGATAACTTTTCTTGCTTTAAAAATAATCATAAAATCTATAGACAATTCTTGTTACTATTCAAAGCTTCATTCACATTTTCTTATTTTCTATAAAAACAATATTTTAAACCCTTTTAAGAAAGCAATTTTCTGTAATCGTTAAGTCTATCAATAATTCTTATTAGTAATCAAAAATTCATTCATAATCTTCATGCTTCTTATAGTTTTTCTATAATCACATTTTCCCCACTTTGAAAATTGCTTCTCTCAATAATAATAATGAAAAGTAAAAAAGGAAAGAGAAAGGGAGAAGAAAAAAAAGATAAAAGTAAGACAAAAGAGATCAAAAAGGTAAAATTCAGAAAAAGAAAGGAAAAAAAAGAGAGGACTAAAATAAAAAAATAATAGGGAAAAAAGGAAAAGAGAGAAAAGAGAGAAAAAGAAGAAGGAGGAAATCTCCTCACATTATTTAGATTAATTACATAAAGAGCATTTACATCCATTTTAATCAGACTGTAGTATTTTTTCTTGTCTTGCTACCCAATATATTCCAGTTTTTTTCCTTTCTCCAATCTGTCCATCTTTTTTTTCTTTTTTCCTTTCAATTCCAATATCAGTAAGGTTGTAAGGACTAAAAGATTTAGTTCTTTGTATTCCATATATGGTGTCATCATGTCTTCTTCCGTTGCTACACCCTTCCCTTTTGTTGCCACACCATTAATCAGCAATTTTAATTGTTCCAATTAATTCCTTCTTTCCAACTGTCCATAAGTAGTCCAGAGACAGATTAAGTACATCTAAAATCAGGCTTCCTTAGTGTTTTTTCAAAATAATCCAATTGGGGAAGCAAGAGTCAGAATAGAGTTTGAATAGCAAGCAATCTACAATTTGCACTTTCACTTCTTCTTAACAGGCAACCATTTTAGCTTCCTCCGCTTGTTATTTTTCATAGCTTTAAAAAAAGCATTCTGTTTATTTCCTCTTCACCTTCTCCCTCTCCAGAAATAATCCATTCTCATTAAAAACCAGGAAAATATCAAATTTTAAATCCATCCATAGAAACATTAATTCCACTTTTATTGCCACGTCTGCTTAATCAGTTTAAATTGTTCCATCTTATTTCTTCTTTCTTTCCTTCCATAGTACCATCAATAAACAAATTAGAAATCCCCAAAGTTGGACCTCCTTAGTTGTTTTCAAAATAGACCAGCTTAGGTAACAAGATACATTGTGTCTGAGTTAAACCGAAAGCAATCCACAAGTTTAAACTTTCACTTCTCCACAACACGACTCCATTTTAGCCAATATGTAATTCTCCACTTGGCTTTTCTGGTTGCTTCCAAAAGTTTCTGCTTATCACCTCCTCCCTCTTTGTCTCTCCATAGGTAATCCATTCCAATATCAAAAGGTTTCAAAATTTTATAACTTCCAAATGACAATCATTCCACAACAATCAGTAATAAAGGTAGTTCATAAATGGGTCTCTTCCTTCTGCAAGTAGCTTATCTAAATCTTCTTGCACCCACAGTCTGTAGCTGCTATTTAAGGCTAGGGGCTCTCTTGTCAAAATCAATTATTTAAGCCCTGTTCCCGCCTGGGTTAAATTACTCACTCACCCGGCTTCCAAATATTTTGCTCCATTTCTTCACTTCTTCCTCCTGCGCATCGCTTTTCCAAGTTGTCACAGCCTCGAGGCAGCTGCCATGGCTGCCACTCAGCTGGCGCCAATGCAGAGGGCAATCCTCCGGCCCCGAGGAACCTGCCCATTCCTCTTGGCTGACCGAGGGGTCCCTCTCTTACTCCCTGTCCCTCTAGGACAGGGCAGGTCCGTAGACCTGCCAACAGTGGCTTGGCAGAGGCGGTTTTCGCAGGGCTCCTTAGAGCCCCACTATTTCCCCCGTCTGGATCACCACAATGCCAACCGGAATTCCTCAACTCCAACTCCAACTCCAACCAGGAGCACTATTCAGGTGACCTTGAGGACACAGCTAAAACTCCAAATGCTTCAATGACCCTCAAAAAGGATGCATATTACCAGCTGTCTGCAAGGAATATAAATCCTTCCATTCTCCACCATCCAGTCAGAGCTGAAGAAGCTTCTTGGATGAGAAGCAAAACATCTTCAAAGACAAAACAAAGAAGTCCAATTGCCTCCTGAAAATGTACCTTATAGGGATAACCATGACCTGGATGACTGAGAATCACTACAGAGTTCCTCAATTCACAGTAAGTTGACACAATTGAAATAAAAGGCACAAAACCTCTTGATCTCTAACAGAGCAGCACAGGATGCTAAGAAACACAGAGGCTAGTCATGGTGAAGGTTTATTGGGAGCTTTTCCTTTAAAAGGGAAAAATTGTTTAAAATACAATTTTTTAAAAATTGTTGAACCATGGAGTAAAGATAAGAAAAGTTTTGACAAGCTTTGAGTACGGCTTTCCTTCAGATTTGTCATTTCTAAAAGTATCTTTGCTTGCATGTTGATAACATTCTTAAATAGAAAAACATTGTTAAATATTTTTGCCAAACAACAATGCATATTTGTCACATTTTATTAGTTTTCTGTAGAAGCTAGGATTAACAGGTTATCTATCTTGCATCAGCTCCATAAAAATAGTTTCTAAATGCTTTGAGCTACAATCTTTTCTAGGAGGAAAATGAGCGGAAAGGAAATATCCTCATCTATCAGTTTCCTTACTATTGGAAATGTTATTCATGTTCCATGCAGGGGTGAAATCCAGCAGGTTCTGACAGATTCTGGAGAACCAGTAGCAGAAATTTTGAGCAGTTTGGAGAACGGTAGCAGAAATTTTGAGCAGTTTGGAGAACTTGCAAATACCACCTCTGGCTGGCCCCAGAATGGTGTGGGAATGGAGATTTTGCAGTATCCCTCCCCTGGGGTGGGGTGGGAATGGAGATTTTGCAGTATCTTTCCCTTGCCACACCCACCAAACCACACCCACAGAACCGGTAGTAAAAAAAAATTGGATTTCACCACAGGTTCCACGGTTCAAATAAGAATCTATGTACAAAATATATCCATAGTAGACTGTTTGATTTGCATTTAATTACAAATAGACAACAACAGCATATGCTAGATTTTTTTTTACTATTGTGTATGTTTCATAGATGAATTCTAGTGGAAAAAACCTATAATCACTAATCTCTAGGAAATTTATTCTTTGAGCCACAGAAGAAACCTCAGTTGCACAATCATTCATATAAACACATGAGAAGCACATGTCTTTCCTTAGTGCAACTAGTGAATAAGGCAAAGAAGAAATCTAGGGAACCTAGGGAATAATCTATTTATTATACTGTTTTGTCCACTGAAGTTGTACTTGGTTTTTTCCTCATCCACACTATCAATACTGGCAGTGATGGGATTCAAGCCAGAGAACAACCGGTTCTCTGCGCTAATGATTTATTTCAATAACCAGTTTGCCAAACTGCTCAGAAAATTAATAATCAGTTCTCCCGAAATGGTGCAAACTGGCTGAATCCCACCACTGAATACTGAACTCAATAGGCTTGTTTAGTAATCATGTACATCCATTTTGAACATCAACATTTTAAATCAAATCAAAAAGCCAAAGGTTTCCAAAATGTGTGGCAAATAATTTTGGGATTAGTATGTAGCAAATTACATGTGTAAATGTTCAAGGGATGAAATAAAGTTTGCCAATGTTTAACTCTGGTCACATTTGAATATACCAGATACACATTGGAGGCAGCTGGTTTAATCCTGATAGATTTATAGTCAGAGAAATATGTTAGAGTTAAAAGTGGTATTTTTTGTATCATTTTAAAGTGTTGTCATGGTAAAACTGCAAAAGAGAGGTCATTTACATGAGTAACCCTTAGCTGCATGACTTGCTTTTCAACATGATCTGTTTTTATCTGCTCATCAGTCCTCTTCTCAAATATTGTACCTGTAAAGATTATAGATAATCTATTGAAAAACAGCCCACACTGACCAACTGCTTCATTACTAGAACCAATCTTTCTTTCTCTATCATCTTCCCTTTTTTTCCTGTTAATCTCCCACAAGATTGTGAGTTGTGTAAGAACATTATTCAAATAAGAACAAACACATTGAAGCATTCCAGAATACTGGAAAAAGAAAATGCCCCTTTATAACATCTTCCAACCAAATGGATACCATGAAACTTTATCAAAAAGTGCCCGACCATTCAAAACATTATACCACAAGCTATGAAAAGGTTAACACTGCCATATATCAAAAACGTCTGAAACAGATATAATTTAAACTGTTTTACTTAAATTGGTGTGTTAAAGAACTGAATAAAGTTTTCTTCGAACTCAGCTTACTCAAGAAATCATAACACGAAGTTGTTGGGTTTTTTTAGCAGTTGCCACCACAGCCAGAAAATAAGATAAAAACCCAAAAATCAGGGACAGTAATAGGGATAGGGATAAAGGTAAATATAAATTCAGTTTTTTCCCAATATTTCAATTATAGTAAAGCAAAATTCCAATAGTAACCCTGAATATATACCTATCTTCTTGGACCTGCAGTCACCATAGTCACAATTCTGTGGATCCAATGTCTTCTAGTGGAATTCCACTTTCTCACACAGGTTTTCAGAATTAGCTGAAATCTTGCTATGTTGCTGAGGAAAGAATTACATTATTTTGGAAAAAGAACTCTATACCTTCAATGACAACTATATTATAGAGCCTTTAAAGAAAAACCAGGTATGTATATATCGTACATGCACACACACACATGCACATACACATCCTTAATGGTTCCACCTTAATGGTATCCGTAATGGTTCCATATATGGTAATCGCCATATGTGGGAGCAGGAAGAAAATCCACACTTGATTACTGAAAAGTATCATGCAACCTCCTGAAGTTCTTACAGAAGATGGAAGTAGACTCGTGATTGGAAAGCGATCACGATCCAGTAACCCTTACTCTTACATTACACAACAAAATTTTAAGAGTCGGCTCAATCTTCCTACTCAGGTTAGAGAGCCAAAATTCTCAGGTAAAAATTAAAGGGATGTTAGCTCCAGAAACCAAAAAACTACGTACATCTCACCTAAGAAGTGTGAAGGATCATACTTCAAACTTACTAGAGGGGTTTGAAACCTTAATTACAAATTTGAAATCAGTTCTTGCTAACAGAACCCTGGCGGACTCCAAAAAGCCGGCTTTAATGGTTTGATAGAGATTGCATCTCTATCAAGAAAAAGATTGAAATTGAGATTGAAAAAAATATATAACAAGGAGTACAGAAAAAGTAAAAATGCCCCTTCTGAGGATCATACTCACTACTTAAAGCAGTTGAAGGCACAATATGAGACCCTGAAAAGAAAAGAAAAGAAAAGAAAAGAAAAGAAAAGAAAAGAAAAGAAAAGAAAAGAAAAGAAAAGAAAAGCTCTGAAAAAGTCTTGGCATAGATTAACTGCATCAGTCAAGACAAAAAATACATCCCCTTTTTGGTAAATCACCAGGATTGGGAAAATCCCCCCTGTCCCCAACTATCAATTCATGCCTGGGAAGAATATTTTAGAGAGCTATATACAGACCCTGACTATGTAACTAAGGAGAGCCAAATTAGTTTGGACCAAACTCCTTACTGGCCCTCTGTCACAAGAGATATCCTGGTTGATCAGATCCTTCAAGGCCAATAAGGCACCAGGTGCCTATGATGTCCTGCCAGAAATAATTAAAAAGAATGCCAGTCGGTGGGCACTTCTATTAGCATCTCTTTTTACATTTATAGATAAAATGGGCCACATGCCAAGAGATTGGGGATTAGCAATCATTATACCAATTTACAAAAAGGGTAATAGAAAAGACCCAGGCAATTATAGACCCATTAGTCTTCTGAGTGTTGTTAGTAAATTGTATGCCAACCACCTAAATCATAAACTTCAGGATTGGATAATCTCAGGGGGGATAATCAAAGATGAACAAGATGAATTTAGAGAAGGAAGATCAACAGTGGATCATATCTTGGTACTTCACCATCTGGTTCAAAAATTCACATATTAAAAAAATATCCTCTCTTTTTGTGGCCTTCCTTGATTTTAAGCAGGCCTTTGACTCAATATCCATAAACACTCTCTGGGAGAAATTAAAACTCTATTGATAAACGTCTCCTTTTCCTTGTACAAAAACTGTATGCTAAGTCCACCTTGAAAGTGAGTCCCATGTTGAGGGACTTTAACTGGCCCAGTAACGGTACAAAAAGGGGTACGGCAGGGTTGTATTCTGTCCCCCTCTGTTTTAAATTTCTATATCAACCCCCTGATCAATCTTTTACAGAATTCTGATCTACATCTTTTTAACTTAGCACAACATAAAATCACGATAGTTCTATATGCCAACGATGCTGCTATTATCTCACATAGGACTGATAGAGCAATTAACGCAACACTAGGATGCTGCAGACAGAATAAGTTGATCCTTGATTTTGACAAATTGAAAATTTTAATTTTTGCTAAAAGACCTATTCAATACACCTGAAGGACATAATTTAGAACAGGTTAGGACATTTAAATACCTCGGGGTGGTTTTCCATTCACAAGATACATGGAAGGCACACCTGGATTATACACTGCAATCAGCCCATAGGTCCTCAAATGCCATTAAACGTTTCTTTTACACAGGCAGAGGTCAATTAGTACCTGCGGCCGTAAAACTTTTCGAGGCCAAAACATTGGCACAAATCCTATATGGGGCACAAACAGGAATCTTTGCAAAGAAAGACCCGCTAGAAGTCATACAAACAAAATTCCTGTAAGCCATTTTAGCTGCACCCAAAGGAACTTCAAACGCCCAGTTAAGAATTGAGACAGGTATGCCTCAAATTCAAGCACAGCCTGGAAGCTAATGATTATCTATTGGTTAAAATGAATTTCTTTCCAGAGGGACTGACCCTCTTAGTGTTGACTGATAACTTCCCCTCCCCTGGCAACAGGCGATAGACCACAAGCTGGTCTCTTATGGGCTCTCCCTGGTGTTCTTAATATCCTTAGGTTTTGACCAAGCTAAGCAAGTAGTTATTAATAGAATAAAAGACATGGAGTTCCCCTTAGAAGTAAATAGGATGCCTCTCCACAGTAGGGACAGATTTAAACAGGACGTGTGGGAACCAGCATGATATTTAAAGGACCTAATCTTCCTGAAACATAAAATAGCATTCTTCAGAGCCAGAGTTAGCATCCTCCCCTCAGCACTCCTCCAGGGCAGGTATACCAATATACCCCAATAGCTGAATGAGTATGTATATGTGGTAAAGGAGAAGTCAAAGATATCACACATGTTTTATTGTACTGAGAGTTATACAGAGTTTATAGGGCAATGTATATTCTCCCCTTATTAGAGAGGTTACCAGGGAAGGTAGACAATTTTTATGTAGGCTATCTCCTCCGGTACTCAAACCCGACTACCACACGTACAGTGGCAAAATTCTGTGCTGCTGCAATGACCATAAGGAAAATGGACCATAAGTTACAGAATTATAGATGTCAATTTGCACCAATTTTTTGTAGATATCTCTTCCAATTTTTAGAGAAATTATATTTACACACATTCTTATCTGCTCTCCAATCATGTAATCAAGGGCATGATCCAAACTGTTTGAGACCATGTATTTTATTACCATGGATGTTATTATCCACTATTGTTATTAGTACTATCTTTTAACACTATGATAAACAGTGATGATTCTTGTCTATTGCTGGTCTATGACCGTAATAGAGTTCTATTCTATTCTTTCTGGCTTATGTGATGAGACATGGGAGTGTCTGCTGGACAACGGTTTGTTTTGTTTCACTGTAACACAATCAGAGAGTAGGGGTGATAATTATGTTATGTTTTGACTGCATGTTCTTCTTCATTTCCTACTTTTAACTTGAACTTTCGTGATCTTTTTTAGAATCTGCAGCTGGAAGTGTCCTGTCTGATTAAATAGTATTTTTCTATAGTTGTTTCCTATTCTATAGTCTATTTTGGTTCAAATATTTGTATTTGGTAATGTCATGTGGAAGTCTGCGTTTACATTGCCTGATGAAGATGTGGGTGATAAATGAAATCTTGTTTTGGCACAATTTTATTAACTTACCTCCTGAACAATTGCCTTACCCCGTTCAAGAGTCTCAGTGATTCATCCATTACTTCAACTTTGGCATTCCTATCACCCTTAGTGGTGTGTGAAGCTAGATGTTTGCATTGCTGGGATAGTTAGAAATACATAAACATAAACAGAGTTTCTTTGCAAGTGATCAGCAGAAAGAAGGTGAGGAGGGCAAACAGAAAAACAAGAGCACAGCAAATATGTCCCCTATGTATAAAACTTCAATGAACTGAGAAAAGGAAACAAATTGCTATTGTCTGTATGTATTCAAGAAGTATTTTCAAGAAATTTTGGAATGTTTACTCCTCTAATTCATCCTAATCAATCAATCAATTAATCAATTAGATTAATTAATCAATCTAATTAATGCAATCCTGGGTTGCATTAACAGAAGGACAGAATCAAGTTCACGGGAAGGCCTAGTACCACTTTATAAAGCCTTAGTAGACCACATTTATAACTAAGAATAATGAATCTATGGAATGGCTTGCCTTCAGAAGTTGTGGGTGCTCCATCACTGGATGCTTTTAAGAAGAGATTGGACAGCTGCTTGTCTGGAATAGTATATAGTCTCCTGCTTGAGCAGAAGGTTGGACTAGAAGATCTCCAAGGTCCCTTCAAACTCTGTTATTCTGTTTCTGTTTCTAGTTAGCAAGTCTTTTTCTGACCATCATATGTAACTTTCTAACTTACTTTTACAAATTTGATTATATATGGACCCATTCTTTCCAAACATCCCAATGGGACAGTGTGTTATGGAGATACAGTGATAGAAATGTCCTTCTTGGGGAAGCATGAGAGGCAAGTGAGGAAATGGGTTTTGTGATGTGGGGGTACAAATTCTACCACTCATGCTGCATTATTCGTCATCATTGTGGTTTGAAAACAGACATATTTTCATGTCGTATGAACCATTTGTTAGGTCAGATAGTCTAGTCTGCTGGTGAATGACATCATTTTTCTGCCAGGATCATAATGCTATTGTACTATTATTGTATTGTTATTATCTATTATGACTTTGGAGAAGGAATTACTCCTCTATTCATCACCAAAGATCTTGCAATGCAGAAATACTAAGTCAAAATCATGGTAGACAGATAGAAATGTAGTATGTGTATTGTTGGGAACCACTTTTATTTTTTTCTTTACATATTTATATGTTTATGTGTATGAATGCATAAGGGGCAACAGATTAAAATTGTGTATAAGTGCTCATGTGCACCAGATATATCATTGGACCCAAAACAGTTAGTTACCTCTGTCCTATTTGCTTGAGCAAACTCTCTTGAGATGGTCAGTTGTATAATGCTAAATGAATGAGGAAAAAGGATACCTGCTCAACAGGAATATTTCTTGGGGCGCTAATTAACAGTCCCATTATTGTTTGTTTCAGTGGACCTATAATCTTAAACCTCTCTAGAGCTATGTCAGGCATTTCCAATCTGTTCTCAGAACTATACCTGAAGCCCTTATAACTAATCTAGTTGATTCTTGATCATGTGAGGGCAATCTGATCCAATTTCATTTCTGGTCCATTCATTACTGAATAAAAAAAGAGCTCTAATGTTTGTTGATATTGTTGCTACTATATATGGAATTTTAAGAAGAGCTAAAAGATCATAGGAAGAGAAAACATGCCATGGAATTCCATTTTGGGGTTTTAAAATTCTCCAAAAATAAGACCTAACGGGAATAAAAAATAATCACATGATTTTCCAGGATGCCCATAATATAAGCCCTAGCATAAAAATAAGCCCCAGTTAAGATCGTCAGCCAGATCGATGCATTTAGTACCGTATTTCCCTGAAAATAAGACCTAACTGGAAAATAAGCCCTAATGGATCTTTTGGAGCAAAGATTACTATAAGACCTGGTTTTATTTTGGGGGGTATTTTTTTGTCTGCTTTTTTTTTTTTTAATTAAGATGGGATAACAGTTACATGAAGGACTGGTTTATCTTTAAGGATAAAATTTGTCAAATTACTTTGAAATCAGGGGAAAAGATTTCTCAAGCTACATTGTAGCAGATAAGGGCATCTTCCTGCGAAAGAACAAAAAACAAAGATGAGCAAAGAACATTAGAAGTGTATGCCAGGAGTATATATTCCCAGGTATGTTACCCAAGGTGGGAAGATCATCCCAGACATCCAGCTAAAGGAAACAGGCACCTATATTGGACAGCAGCAAGGTGCTGGAGGCAGCTGATTGCTTTAGTGACAAAGGACAAAGATGTGCAAGAGAAGGAAATAATAAACTATACCTGCATTGGAGAAAGCCACTTGCATAAAGTATAAATATTTGGCAATTGGCAATATAATGTCAGATGACGATCCTCTCATGCTACTGAGGAAGAGATGAGGCTCTTTTGGATTACTAATATTGTTTATGATGCGACTACTTTAAAACATTCAGGATGTCAAGTTGCTGAAGTTGCCAAACAGCACGGGTGTCAAACTCGCCGCGTCACGTTGATGTCGCATGACCTATCATGTTTTTGTCTTTGCAGAGCTGGGGTGGGTGTGGCCTGTGTGTGATGTATCCAGCCTGTGGGCCATCAGTTTGATACCCCTGCCATACAGGAAAAGAAAATTTGGGGAAAAAAATTCTTAATACTACTTATTTTTAAATGAAATTTGGAACCTCCATTTATGAGACTGTTACAAGTGACTTGAAACAAAAATTTCTAGTGAAGATGTACATGAGTCCCCAATAAAATTGACTCTTTTAGAAAAAAAATGACTGTTTTAGAATAAATCAAACTCTTTAAATTATGGACATCTTTCAAAGTACTCACCTGAAATAGCAAAGAACTACAATACTTAATATTACCTTTCATAGGTGTTATTAAGAGATATTATATCTTTCTGCAAGAGGTTCCCCAGAATAGGCCATGGAGTAGGTCCAGGGGGCAGCTGCCCTTTTTTCTTGTACATTTGGAAAGATGAGAAAAGGGTGAAAGATAAACAGAGAAGAAACAGAACTCCTGTCCATGTCAGCTCCGTTCCTCTCTGAGTTCTTTTCCTCTTTAAAAATCCCAAAAATTGTTTAAATGTTTAAAGATTGAAAGAAGAAGGCCAATTGGATCCCCAATCACATCTCAATTCCACATTTCCTCTAACCTTGACATACCTTCTTGTTTACATTCTGTTCAAGTTATTTTTTCACCTCAATGAGTATAGGAGAGTTACTTATCAACCAGGGGTGGGTTCTAAAATTTTTTACTACCAGTTCTGTGGATGTGGCTTATTTTGTAGGCGTAGCTTGATGGTCATGTCACAATTATTTAGGATTTACCAGAGGTACTGGTCTACCAGGCTTTTAATTACTGCAGAGCTGTACCGATCTACTCATTTATTTTTTGCAGGCACTGATCTACTCATGTATTTTTGCAGGCACCGGTCTACCCATTTATTTTTGCAGGCACTGATCTACTCATGTATTTTTGCAGGCACTGATTTACCCATTTATTTTTTGCAGGCACTGGTCTACCCATTTATTTTTGCAGGCACTGATCTACTCATGTATTTTTGCAGGCACCGGTCTACCCATTTATTTTTGCATGCACTGATCTACTCATGTATTTTTGCAGGCACCGGTCTACCCATTTATTTTTGCAGGCACTGATCTACTCATGTATTTTTGCAGGCACTGGTCTATTCATTTGTTTTCTTTTAACACTGATCAGCTGTAGGACGGCCCTTTGAAGCCCCAAGGTAAGAGTTTAAAGAATTTTTTTCCCTCTAGCCATCAGCTGGGACTCAGGAGGCATCAATAGATTGGGGGTGGGGCCAAATAAAATGTAAGAATAACATGGGTGGGTGGGTGGGGACACGGGGGTAGGGGGCGGTGGGGCGGTGGGGGCAGAACCGGTTCAGTGATGTCATATCGTCACTGCTACTGGCTTGGGAGAACTGGGCCGAACCAGGAGGAACCCATCACTGTTATCAACATAACTATCTTTGGACTGCAGACACAAATAAGTTACAGTTTCTGTACATTTTAGAGAAAAATATAGAGTGCATGTAGGTTGAGTTTAAAATGTGGACATTTTAGAAATTTCCTGTCAGTGAGAACAGTGGCATGACTTGCCTCTAGAAGCTGTGGAGGCTCCATCACTGGAGGTAAGAAGAAATTGGACAGCCATTTGTCCGGAAATGTATGAAGTGTCCTGCTTGAGCAGGGGGTTGATCTAGAAGTAGGATCTCCAAGGTCCTACTTCCTACTCTATTATTCTGTATTCTGCAAATATGCTCCTTTAGTCATCTAAATTAAGGATAATATAGTCACTTGTGAAAATTGGCAGCTTCAAAGGGGATATGCAGTTTTATTACAGTATTTGGAGATTGAGTTTGCACTTTATGATCTTTTATTAATTAAGCTAACGTAAGAAGAAAAGATGAACAATTGCACTATGAATATATCACATAATTAAATAATGCATGTTTGGAATAATGACATGACAGGATTCATATTTTAAGAAAAAAGTTACATATGGTATATTATTGAAGAAGGCTGAGTGTAAGATGCCTATCAAATATATAAGGGAATTTGTATGTTAAAGCAGTATGAATGTTATTGGGTAACATGTATTAGACTGGTGAGCACATCAGCGATTGTGGGCATGCTTCCCAAATGCCTGCTGGGATTGGTACTCCTATTAACTAAAGATGGCCATAGGAAGATTCACTAGTTACAAAGCCCTAATTTATTCAACTGCTACCTGCCATCCATTCTAGCTCTTCTGTATGCACCAAGTGTTTCCTATTTTCCTACTTAAATTTATTCCTTTCCTGAGCAGGCATAACTCCAAATCACCAAACCTATTATTTTTATTATTCTTATGTAAGGACCACTTTGTTTTACCAGCCTCCTCTTTTGTTTTAATTAACTTTTTAAAGCTGGCAACAATCCAAGGGGGCAGGTAACCTTTTGGGTGTCAGAGGACATGACCAGTTGCTCCCTGGCAGAACTTCATTACCAAGGCAAGGGGCCTGCTATAGAATGACTGATACTGATTACTATTTGATACATTCCCTCTAACACACAAGTGAAGCATGCTGGACATTCTATATGCCTTTATAATATATTTATACAAGCTCATGCTTGTATAAACTATGTATTTCTTTTTAATGGATTAAAGTTCATGAGTGGGGCACACATGTAATAGTACCTATGTGCATAACTTTCATTTTGAAAGTTGAGATGGTGTGAAGAATGGTTGAATACAAAATCCCATTGCATTAAGACTTATACATTAGGAAGTGCAGGCCAGTCAACCTTTACTATCTGCAAAGAAAAAGGCTTTACTGACAATTGCTCATGCCTTGGTCATCTGCTAGTACTTTCCTGCATTGTACATGGAACTGGCTGTGAAGGCTCTTTGGAAACGGCAGTTGATGCAAAATCCAACAATTCATTTCTTAGTGGGTGAGAATTGCAACCTGGATGTTACACTGAAGCTGCAGGCTCTACACTGGCTGACAATAGGCCCCAGAATAATGATTGTTTTAACCAGAAAGAGCCCCAGGTGGTGTGGAGAACCATCTGCTTCAAATAGAACCTATGCTTTCAGTTTGACATGTGCACATGGGGATGTTGAAAGTTCATCTTTGCGAAAGAATCAGTGCAAGAGGTGAGTTATCAGTACTTCCCTATGGCAGGTCCTACCCTTTGGAAAAGAAAAAGAAGAAGAGAATCAGCAATGTGGTTGAGTGCATTGTTGGGAAACTTGAAAGGAAAGGTTGGGAGTAGATCATAATGGAGAAACATCTATGTGATCACTAGAAGTAAAAAAATGACATGGTACATAATCAGTCAATTTTATTTTTATTATGTTTTATGCCTTGCACCACCAGAAATCTGATGGGAGTGTTGTTATAAAAATTAAGGACATAAAGAATTACTAGGATTATCTGTAAAGCATTCTATTGCTTACTGATGGAATAAATCTATCATCTAATGCTGCAGACACATTATATTTATACCTACTTACCATAGAAGAACTCATTTTGCATTCAGTGTATGATTTTTCTAGAATGTGTCCTGTTCCAGACCACATGCATACACCCCAAGAGTTTAAAGTTTTATTTAAACACCTCCAGCCCCTAATATCTGAGTCCTTTGCACTAAATTTACCTGTGAACAGCTCTCCACAAAGTTCCAATAAAGCAAAGTCCAGCACCAGGTTAACTAACTAAAATACCAAATCCAAAGTATAGGTACAAGTCCAAAGGCATGATATCCAAATCCAAAATATGAGTCCAGAGTCCATTGACAAGTCCAGAGTCTGACTGCAGAGTCAAAAAACAAGATAGGAATCCATGAAACCAAAACACAGGCACAGAAGGAGATTGAACTTTTGCTTCCAACATCATGCTGCTCCGCTCTTCAGCTAATAGGCATAAGTTGGTACAATTAGGAGGGGTAAGGCTGTTTTCTCACAAGTATCCTCTCTGATTTTCATTGCAACTGCCTCCTTTCAGCCCTATGCATCTGAGATCTGGTGGATGAGGCAATTCCTCCTCATCCCAGCTGGCTGGCTGCAGCTGTGTTTCTTCTCTACCCTGCTCTTCTGACTGTGTCACTGAGCTCTCCAGCTGCATCTGCATCTCTTCCCTTTTTTCTTCAGCCATGTGCTTATTTGGTTGTTTCCCTGATGGTCCCTCTGACATTCCTGGCCTTTCTTCTTCTTCTTCTTCTGGCACATTCAGTCCTTCAGTGTTTTCTTGACACTCCTCCACTCCCTCCTCCCAAATCCCCTGAGTTGGCTTTTCCTTGTCTGAGCCAATATCAGGGGAAACGTTGACACTATTCCCCCACAACATGACCCATTCCCTCAATCCAGGCTTCTGTGGATACCAAAGTGGAACTGGCAAACCAGCCAATTAGACACATGGCATTGGCTTCTGCCCATGACATTCCACAGGGCTGTGTTCTTTCCAATCAATGAAATTCTTAAGGCATCCCAATCAAGACCTAGAGTGAATGATACAGGCTACTTCATACTCAGGTTTTCCTTGCACCAGGACAGACAGAGGAGGCAGGGCCACAGGTCTATGTGGAATGGTGGGAGCTGCAGGAACTAGGAGAGACTGATGAAACATGGAGTGAACACAGAACCAGGCAGGCAGGGTCAGCTTATTAGCCACTGGGTGAGTGATTGCTCCTCCAGAAATGGGCCCAAGAACCAGTGATCCAACTTCTTGGAGGGACACAGCAACAGGAGATTCTGGTTTAACAGAATCTCCCACTGCCGGGGAAGGCATTAGGGCTAATACCAATCTGTAAACTTCCTATAGTCCTCCTTGGCCTTGTCCATTTAGTCCTTCAGGATTTGGTGTAAGGCCCTCAGTTCCTGGAGGAAGTCTATAGTAGCCAGCATCAGAATATCTGACATGGTCAGGAGGAACAGATGAGGATGGTATCTATAGGTTGCCAGGAACTAGGAGGTTACTTGTGTGGATGTCTGCTATGAATTATTATACACAAATTCAGTGACTGAGACCAGATTGTCCTACTGGAAGTTTATGAAACAGCACAGGCATTGCTCCAACATTGCATTCATTCATTCTGTGCCTCTGCATCTCTAGGTGGCATGTTGAGGAGAATTACAGCTAAAGTTGGCCAGGAGCACCTGCCAAAAACCAGGCCATGAACTGGACTCCATGCTCTGTTGTGACCTGTTTGGGCAAGCACTGGAGCCAGAACACATGCTGGATGAACAACTAGGGTATTTCTTATGTTGTTGGGAGTCCAGTACACAGAATGAAGTGATTCACTGTGAGAATCATTGTGCCCCCTTGGAACATGGTTCATGATGAAGTTTATGGAGATGCTTTCTCATGGTCTCTGTGGGGTTGACAAGGGTTGTAAAACAATCATGGTGGAGCACCTGTAGTATACTTGGCATGCCAAGGGCAGGAAGCCACATAGCTCTCCACATTATGACATACTCAGAGCCACCAGAAAGTTAGCCCCACCAAGTGGAGGGCCTTGAAAACCCCCCAAATGCCTGACTATCAGATTATCATGGCACTGGCATAATACTAATCCTCATGCCAGCCATTAGGAATGTAGATCCTCAGAAGTGGAGTGTCTTCTGCCCTTGACCAGGGACTGGATTAGCTCACGGCTAACTAGTTCAGCTCAACTCTGTAGGCAATCACAAAGGGTCTTGCTGTTGCTCATTCCAAATCCTCTATTTGACACCCACTGGGTCTGGCTCATGGTAAACTTTTCCAGTGGGATCACCATTCAGGGCAGCATTTTGTCCTTAGTGTAGGTGTATTGGGGCTTCCAGGAGAGGGTGTCCACCCTCTGATTTTGTCCACCAGGGTGTACATCACTCAAAAATCAAACTGGGTGAAAAACAGCAACCACCTGATCTGCCATTGGTTTAATTTCTGGGAAGTCTTCAAATGTTCCAGATTCCAGTGATCAATATATACTTCTATCTAGTAACATGCCCCTTCTACATCTCAAATGCCACTTTCACCACTAACAACTCCTTGTCCCAAATGGTGTTAAGGCAATCTGCAACACTCAGTTTGCATAAATTGTAGGCACATGGGAAGAGTTGCTGGGTGGAGGCCAGGGCTTGCAGCAACACTGCCCCCCCCCACCCACCCAACAATGTCTGAAGCATCGGTCTCATCAATGAAATCTCACTGCCAGGAGTTCATTTCTCACCAGCTTAAAGTTGTCTCAGCCTTCCATCCATCCGAGGTTGGCAAAATGGGGATCCAGATTGTTGGGGAAAATATGCTGATTCTGTAAACCACTTAGAGAGTGCTGTAACTCACTATGAAGTGATATATAAGTCTAAGTGCTATTGCTATTAAGAGCCCTGAAAATGCCTCTTGTTCCATGGAACCTCACATGAACGTCATTCCCTTCTGCAACAGATTGGACAAAGGGATGGAGAGTGATGCAAACTGCAAAATTAATGTCTGGTAATAATTGGCAAATCCCAGTAAATGTTGCAAGTCCTTGACTTAGCAGGGGTACTGCCATGACTGCAGGGCTTCAGTCTTGCCTGGGTCCATTGTGAACTAATAAGTCAATGGCAGATTTACAAACTGATACTTGTCCCACTTGGTGAACAGGTGATGATCCCTCAAATGTTGCAAAGCCATCTGCACATGTTTTCAATGATCTGATCGGGATGAGGTATAGACCAAGATATTGTTTAGGTATATGACCCACATATTAGTCCAATAAGTCTCAGAACACTTCATGTGTAAAGTGCATGAGCACACCAGGTTGTTAGTAAGACTAAACAGCATGATAGTATACTCAAAGTGGCCATACTGTGTTCTGACCCAAGTCATGAGGGCAAGACAGATAATAAGGAGGATCTGTTTATTGCTCACTTATCACAGTGACAAATGATCCACCAAAAAACATCAGCATAATCCTAAATCTCTGGGAAAAGGTCTAAGAGCTGACAGAGTATTTTCAGTTGTGCACACATGGGGCCAATGCAAACTATACCTGGAGCTGTCAAAATGAATGAAGCCAATGAACCAGACAATGCACTGGTCATGGGTTTGGAGCCACTTCAAGACAAGCACTAGTGGGAAATGTGGAGTAACCACCACACAGAATTCCAGCCACTACACATGGTTCCCAATCTGCAATTAGACTGGTGTAGTTCCCACTGGCAATGGTTCCAACCAGAGCAGTCACCCATCACAAATAAGGTGTGGTGACCTCATGTTGCAGGACATCTCACTGACAAGCTTCCAAGTAACATGTCCCATAAAATAAAGTCCAAAGCATCCATTGTCCATCAAAGTCTATTTATTAGGAACATATCAAATTGGCAAGGACTTGGTGTAATTCCGATTCTGGCCCGGATCTGGAAGTACATCCAATAAAAAGCAAAAGTTTGAAACTTCCTCCCTGAGTCACAATCTCCAATCAATTCTCAGTCTATCAATCTGGTGATTCCAAACTCCACCTTCCTCCAGCTGCAGACATCTTCTCTGTTCCCACGGGAAAGGAATGTTACCTAGACATAACATTCCCCCTTTATCTAAGTAACCCCCAGTGGTGAAATGTAAAATTTGTTACTATCGGCTCTGTGGGCGTGGCTTGGTGGGGGGTAATGTGACTGGGTGGGTGTGGCCAACATTTTTTTTTACTTTTAGAAGCATTTTTTCTACAACCTCTTGGCCTAAGAGGTTGTAAAAAAAAAATGCTTTTAAAAGCCTCTGACGATCCCAGCTGAGTTGCCTGATCGTCAGAGGCTTTTGCTTTCTTTTAAAAACTTTTTTTTTTTTTTGCTTTTAAAAGAAAAAAAAAGCCTCTGATGATCAGGCAACTCAGCTGGGATCATCAGAGCCTTTTTAAAAGCATTTTTTCTTCAGCCAAAGAGGTTGTAGAAAAATGCTTTTAAAAGGCTCTGACGATCCCAGCTGAGCAGCGCGATCATCAGAGGCTTTTTTTAAAACTTTTAAAAGCATTTTAAAAATGCTTTTAAAAGTTAAAAAAAAGCCTCTGATGATCACAGGGCTCAGCTGGGCATGGGGGGGGGGCAGGGATTTTTGCTACTGGTTCTCCGAACCACCCGCCACCATCACTACCAGATCAGGTGATCCGGTCCGAATCGGGAGCATTTCACCCCTGGTAACCCCCCTTTCAACAGTTAGAGAGTGGCGAGCCTGAAATACCATAAAGTTCCTTTACTTGCAAACCTAAAATACTAAGAAGAAATAGACAAAGGCTAAAATAAAATATGGCCACACATATGTAATCTTCAGTGTTGACACCCACTTGGCCACAAAGGCCACATCCATAAAGTTTGTGGTTGCCCCCAAGTTCCCCATGGCATGAGTGTGAATGACCATTCTCTCTGGAATGGTCAACCTCATGGCAACCATCAGATGTTAGGCTGGCATGACACTGGGCTTCTGAGTCTGGCCCATGCTGAGGGCTGCCCAATTTAGCAAGTCTTCTAGACTGGGCTCCAGGGTTTTCCAACAGTATGAGTTTCACCTTTGCAGAGCACTTGGTGGCCATATGGTCCAGACCCTACAATACAGGCAACATCCCTCATTTCAATGCCAATCGTTCTTCACCTGTATGAGTCACAGTCAAGTTTCCCCTACTTGCATCAGCTCATTATGAGTCAGTGATTCTTCCCATGCTCTCCCCGGCACTGAAGACTCAGCTCCCTGCACTGTCTGTTGTCTGCACTCAGACTCTGGACTGTGAGTGGACTCTGCACTTGTATATTGGAATTGGATATTGTGGGTTTGCACTCATGCCTAGACTTTGGATGTGGTATTTTAATTGGTTGGTTAGTTATCCTCATGCTGGACTTTATTGGAAATTTAATGGGAGACTGTTTGCAGGAATGTTTAGTGCAAAGGAATCAGAGGAGTGAGTTTAGGGGTTGGTGGTGCTTAAATAAAGCCCTTAAACTCTTGGTGCATGTGCATGTGGTCTTGAACAGGACAGTTTATTTCCAGTCACTTCATTCTCCCCAGGAGACAGTCCCACATTCCAGATGCCATGTAGCAGTTTCTTGCCAACAATGCACAGCTCATACAACAAATGGCTCTCACTTCCGGGAAGATGGTCAACTACATTACACACCTGGGGAGAGATCTCTGAAAGATTTTTCCCTGGGGTGTAGCATTTCTGCCTTTAAAATGAAGGGTCTGGCATCCCAACTGGTCATGGTGTATTAAATAACTTCCCCTAGGAACCCTTCAATACAGCTGTAAGCCAGAAAACAGCTTCTAGAGTTGAACTCTGAAGCTATTTGCATGCCAAAGCTAGGAGGGGACTGCAATCTGTTCAGGATTGAAGAAGCCACCGCTTTGAAAGTCACCTTTCAAACAGTCAATAAGAGATGCCTTACTCTTCTTAACCACCTTCAACGACCATTAATCTTTTCTAAGTTAATTTTAAAAGAGGCTCTTTTTAGCTATGGCTTGCTATACCTTTTTGAAGACCCCCATTTTAGGGGTCTCTTTTTGTCTCAAAGAATAAGGAAGAAGGTTGCTAAGGCAAGCCAAATAAGGAAGTGTGGTGAGGGGGAAAAAAGCTGATTGAGAAAGATAAAGGTTGGAAGATGTGGTTTTAGTTTACTATTGTAGTAATTTGTTGCTTGATCTTCTTTGCTGTGGGTAGCTAAAATCTTTTGAGCCTGATTAAAAGAGGAAGCCAAGATGGTGGAGCAAACTATTAGAGCTATATTTGAAAGGTCTCTAAATAAAATATTTTAATTTGTTGACCAGCTGTTCTCTGTTGAAAAAGAATCCTCTCAAATTACTTCTGAGATGCAAGCATGCGGAGAATGTTATATGGAGTTTATTGCAGTTTTGGAAGAACCTGACATTAACTTTCACTACTATGGTTCAAGTATAAATCTTTCAACACAACTGAAAGAAGAACATGGAGAAAAAAGACAAATTTGGATTTTTTTCTTTAAAGATATTAACAAGATTGAGGATCTCATGATAAAAGGAAAGGCCTATAAATCTTTGATAAAACTTCCAGAGAAGAAAAAGAAAAAGATCTATGAAGATAAACTGGAAGGAGGATTTAAACTTAATGAGTTAATTGGAATTAGGATGGATCTGCCTGTGCTTGATATGTGTAACTAAAAGAAAGGTTTAACCCAAAATTTGAAAATGTATTTTTTTTTACATATATATCATGCTTAATTAATTCTTACAGTAGGTAAAAATATTGAAAATGTATTTGAGAGTACCTATATTAAGAGAAAGTTAAAGAAAATGATGTACCAGTTTAAAGAAAAACTGTGTGTTAAAAAGGATGTTTATAAAAGAAAAAATATTATTCAATAGGAGCAGTTTGGAGGGAGGGATCTAAACGTAATATTGAAGTTTAAAGCTTGTATGTTAAGAAGTCAAAGAAAGAGAAGTATTAGAAAGTTTTGATTTCTAAAAAGTTGGGTTTTTTTAACTTTAGTACTTTGAAGGAAAAAAATGGATGAAAAAAGCTCCTTCTTTTCTTTTTCCAGTAAAGTCAAAGAATTTGAAAGAATTCAATGAATTTTATAAATAAAAATGGTGACAGTTCACAAAGATTATTAGGTGCAAAAAGGAATACATATTATTTCCATAGCATGGAAGAGAAAGCAGGGATGGTTAAATTGATTATTTTATTCAAAGAGAAAAATGTGTTTTCATTTGGATATCACTTCTGGAAATTGTGCTTGCAAAGAAAAAAAATAAAACGTTGACTTTGGTTTTGTTGATTAGAAAGATTTGATGTTATAGGATGTCTAGTTATATATTAATGTGTACAAGCAAAAAGTTGAGTTTGAAGTGTGTTTTATCTTGTACTGTACTAAGAGTTGGAAGTCAATGCCCCTTTTCTTTCTTTTTCTTTTTCTCTTTCCCCTTGTATCTCACACCCCCATTTCCTCGCTCCCTTTCCTTCCCTTAATTTCCTATTTTTTTCTTATCTTCTTCTTTGTATGTTATATGATTAAAAAAAACCTTAAGTGATAAAAAAAAACTAGTGGCTCTCCTATCCTCGTAGCTGACCCAGTTATAGGCTCCTAGATCAGCATGGTCTCATTGTAAATGCCCTGTGTCCATTCTGGACAACTTTGATAGAACATTGGTTCAATTCCTATGGTTCCTTGGATATTTATGAGACTGTGGCCTAAAGGCTGAGGGCAACTCTGTTTCTCACACAGTGCAGTTGCTTTTGGATGTTTTTGCGGGGTTTTGTGTGCAGCTGAAGAATGTATTTGAAGACCCCCATTAACTCCCAAACAGCAAACAAGTGATTGTGGGAGTTGAAACAAGGACAGCATCCAGTGACATTATATTAGTGACTTTTGCCTCATGAGCCAAGATTTAAAGTAGAATGAGGAAGCCCTTATGCAGAAGCGGAATTCAGCCAGTTCAGACTGGTTCTGACATACCGGTAGTGGAAATTTTGAGTAGTTTGGAGAACCGGCAAATACCACCTCTGACTGGCCCACCCCTGCCTGCCTGCCCGCCGGCTCGCTGCTCGCCCCACCTGCTTGCCGCTCACCCCACCTGCCTGGTTGCCTGGTCACCATTCATCCCCGCTCGCCGCTTGCCCAACCAATCACTCGCCCCACCCAGTCACTCCTCATCTCGCCTCCCTGGCATAGCACATTGTATGGCTCCTTGCTTGCATTGACGACACAGTCTCTGTGGCTTGCCTGCCTTCCCACGCAGTGTCTGCGGCCCAACTGAGCGGCCTTGATCTGCCTGCCTGGGTAAGTAAGCCTGTGAGTCATGGCCTAGCTAGCTTCCCCCAACACACACACACACACACACACACCGTCCCTGGCCTCCAGCTTGCCTGGCTTGCTTCGCCACTGCGGCTCCATCCCATGCAGCACTCATGGCCTAGCTAGCTGTCCACCCCACCATCCCCAGCCTCCAGCTTACCTGCCTGGAAGCGTAAGTATTTGTGTACCTCTTTTATTGTTTTGTGTACTTCTTTTATTTTTATTTAAGTATTAAATGCATGAAATAACACACTACCTTTTGTTATATCTTCTTTTTGTAGGTCATTAGGGCAAAGAAGTGACATTAACTTGGCCATGCCCACCCAGTCACATGACTCCCCAGCCACACCCACAAGGTCACACGACCACCCAGCTACACCAACCTAGTCACATGACCACCCAGCTACACCCGCCTAGTCACATGACCAAGCCACGCCCACCAAGCCAAGCCCACCAAGCCAAACCCACAGAAC
The DNA here is from genome assembly GCA_022577455.1 of Arizona elegans. Taxonomy (NCBI): domain Eukaryota; kingdom Metazoa; phylum Chordata; class Lepidosauria; order Squamata; family Colubridae; genus Arizona; species Arizona elegans. The sequence continues at coordinate 60,185,890 of JAKOOJ010000003.1, forward strand.
TGGTAGTAAAAAATTTTGAATCCCACCACTGCCTTTATGTTTGTTGGACCCGTGCCCGTCCTGGTTAGTGCTGGCTTCCCAGGAGGTGACACGAGGCTGGCTCCAGGGGATTATAAATGCTTCATTGGGTGAGGGTGTCTTTCCGCCGCCTTGAAAGAGGCGGTGGTGAGACCTCTCCTCAAGAAGCCTTCCCTGGACCCGGCAGTATTGGCTAACTATCGTCCAGTCTCCAACCTTCGCTTTGTGGCGAAGGTTGTTGAGAGTGTGGTTGCACGACAGCTCCCCCAGTACCTGGATGAAACGACGTATCTAGATCCGTTCCAGTCAGGCTTCAGGCCTGGGTACAGCACGGAAACAGCATTGGTCGCGTTGGTGGATGATCTCTGGAGGGCTCGGGACAGGGGGTGCTCCTCTGTCCTGGTCCTGTTAGACCTCTCAGCGGCTTTTGATAACATCGACCATGGTATCATGCTGCACCGGTTGGAAGAGTTGGGGGTGGGAGGCACCATACTATGGTGGCTCTCCTCCTTTTTCTCCGACCGGTCGCAGTCTGTGTTGATGGGGGGGCAGAGGTCGACCCCGAGGCCCCTTATATGTGGGGTGCCACAAGGATCAGTCCTCTTGCCCCTTTTGTTCAACATTTATGTAAAGCCGCTGGGTGAGATCATCCGTGGTTTCGGGGTGGAGTACCATCAGTACACTGACGACACCCAGCTGTACATCTCCACCCCAGACCACCCCAACGATGCCCTTGAAGTGATGTCCCGGTGCCTGGAGGCCGTACGGATCTGGATGGGGAGGAACAGGCTCAGGCTCAACCCATCCAAGACCGAGTGGCTGTGGTTTCCGACGTCCCGATATAGTCAGCTGGTGCGATCGCTGACTATTGGGGGCGAATCATTGGCCCCCACGGAAAGGGCTCGCAACTTGGGTGTCCTCCTGGACTCACGGCTGTCTTTAGAAGAGCACTTGACAGCCGTGACCGGGAGGATTTTTCATCAGGTTCGCCTGATCCGCCAGTTGCGTCCCTTTCTAGGTCGGGACTCGTTACGCACGGTCACTCATGCCCTCGTCACCTCCCGTCTGGACTATTGTAACGCTCTCTACATGGGGCTCCCCTTGAGGTGCACTCGGAGGCTCCAACTGGTGCAGAGTGCGGCCGCGTGGGTGGTGGCGGGAGCGACGTGGCACTCCCATGTAACACCTCTCCTGCGCGAGCTGCACTGGCTCCTGGTGGTCTTCCGAGTACGCTTCAAGGTTTTGGTTATCACCTTTAGAGCGCTCCATGGCTTAGGACCTGGTTATTTACGGGACCGCCTGCTACCACCAATAGCCTCCCACCGACCAGTACGCTCCCATAGAGAGGGGCTCCTCTGGATGCCGTCGGCCAAACAATGTTGACTGGCGGCCCCCAGGGGGAGAGCCTTCTCTGTGGGGGCACCTACAATCTGGAACGAGCTCCCCCGGAGATACAGAGGATCCCGGATCTGCATACTTTCCGTCGCGCGCTTAAGACCTTTCTATTTCACCAAGCCGGCCTGACCTAAGTCTTTCCCCTTTTTAAATGGAAATTTTAAATTTGGTTTTAAATTATTGGGGTTTTAAATTTGTTCAGCCAAATTATTTAATTTCTTTTTAATCTATTTTAAATTTTGTATTTATATGTTTTATTCCATTGCTGTTCACCGCCCTGAGTCCTTCGGGAGTAGGGCGGTATACAAATTCAATAAAATAAATAAATAAATAAAATAAATGGACCAATTTCAGCAAGGCCTGTCCTCCAAATTCTTGGATGAGTTGGCCCAGACATCTTTGCCTTTTCATTGAAAGACGGCCTTGTGTGTCCTTCAAAATGGTGGAAGAGTCAATTCCTCCTCATCCCCACTGGCCATTTGCAACCGTGTTCCTTTTCTACCCTGTGCTTCTGACCAAGCCCTCCAGCTGCAGCTGCATCTCCTCCCTTTCTTCTTCAGCCAGGCATTTGTCCAGTTGTTCCCCTGACAGCCCCTCCAAGGTTCCTGGTCTCTCTTCTTTCTCTGGCCCATTCATTCCCTGCTCGGAGGCTCCAGCATCTTCCTGGTGCTCCTCTGTCCCCCTCCTCTGAAGTCCACTGAAAAGTCTGCTCTTCCTCATCTGAGTCAGCATCAGGGGAAGCCATCACAGAATGGCAGGCATAGGCTTGTACTATAAGCATGATACCCTGCAAAGCAGTAAGCAACGTGATGAACATCACCAGATCATTAGACACTTTGGGCAATGAAAACTGGAAGAGTCCCTCTGTTGTTTTTTCTGAAATGTAGGTGCAAGTTTAGAAATGTATTAGATGTCTTAGGTTGAAGAGATACCTGTAAGTTTAACTTTAAATTCCCTATCCAAACTTTTGGCTAAATTAACAAACAATATTAGCTTTCAAGTTCAAAGAAATATTTGTTTTAGGTACTATTAAGAAGCTACTCTCAAGTTACAGTGAAATGATGCATCATTGAAAGTTATATGAATCAAAATATGAAACTGGGTTCTGTGTCTGTGCAATCTAAGAGAGACAAGAGATTGTTGATTAAATTTTGGTTACCAGAATCACTAAAGAAAAGGCTGACATTAAAAAATTAATGACTTTTAAAAACTTAAATGTTAACAGTTTTTAATTCATTTTAGTTTAATTGCATTAGATTGAAATAAATCTTAGATTTTCACTTGGTACCACCCAGTCTAAAATTGGGGTTAAGGTCCTGCCATAGCCTTGAAAACTTTCTGCATTCCTGATTCTGATTCTATGGATGAAATCAAAATTCAAACATCAGTAATAACAGTAGTAATGGTAGTGATGTTGATAGTCGTAGTAAAACAATCATTTATTATATATATATTTCAATTTTTTTTTACTTTTCAGCACTTGTGGAATTCTGATAACTTCAAGAACCTTGAACTTAACATTAGAAATTTATTTGTGGTGAAAGAATATTTTTGAGACAATCATTTCTTTTTGTTGCTAAGTTAAATTTTACGTTTGATGACACGTAGGTAGCGATGCTTCCCATTCTTTTTGAGGTCCGTGAACAAAGTCACCAAGTTTATTTCTTCAGGGTCTATTATCAGTTCAAAAGTGAAATGCTGGAGCAGAATGGCAAAGAACAGGAACAATTCCATATCAGCCAATCCCTCTCCTGGACATGCTCTCTTCCCTGTTAAAAGAACAAAGAAGATAATTAGTTAATTGTCAATTAGTTAATTAATTAGTCCGTTGTTGAAATGGGAAGCTATAAAAATCAAATAAAAATATGCATATGTACACAATGTCTTTATGGAACCCAGAAAAAATAAATGAGATGGTCATTTCATGTTTCATGAAATGGTTTTGAGGGAAACTGAAACCACTTTGATGGCTGGACATGAAAAAGACTTAAGAAACTCATGAAGTTTAACTTAGAGAGTGCAAAACCTACTCTGTTGTTTTAATATTTTTTAAAGAAAAAAAGCTAAGATTGCTGTATGTCAATAGACAATACGAACCTAATGCAAGTAAATGGAGAAGAAACTCCATTTTCTGTTTTGAAACAGAACGATTGTAATCATGAAATGAAAAGATATCTGCCACTTGGGAGAAAGATTATGGCAGATACTTTGATGTCCTTGGAACACCTTAGTAAATTAGATTTCAGCTTTTTACATTAAGTTCAAATCAGATACAAGACCAAGGGAACTGCAACCAAATCTCATACGTCTTCTTTGGGATCATAAATTCAGCTACCAGAAGGAAGGGGTTGCTACATATTTGGTCCACAGCAATAAGAGAGTCACTAACCCTTCCCCTCAATTTCTCTACTCTCAGAGTAGGTGAGGAGCCTAACAGAAACTAGATACAAGGATTAAGAAATAAATCATGGAACTTTTTTTTTATTTATGACAACTGGAACAAAATTATTTTAAGCTCAATAATGGAAAGGTTCATCACTATTTACAATGAAGAAATAGTTGGTTAAGATGATGGAAATTTGTGCAGTTGCTAAATTAACCTCTTTAGAGAAAAAAATAGTAGTTACATTTATTGCTGTCTGGAAACCTCTTATAAACCTTTTTATGAAGCAGAAAAAAATTACTTATGATTTGTGGTTTCAGTGATTAGGAAAAAATGGATAATAGAAAAAGTGAGTATTTTTGTAATTTTAGAGGAAGATAATTTTACAATCATATTTGTAACAGGCTCAGACTTAACCCAGACAAGACCAAGTGTCTGTGAGTATTGCCTCCTAAAGACTATGTTGATTGTCCATCCTTGGTTCTGGGGGGGAGAAATTGTCCCCCTCAGAACGGGCTCGCAATTTGGGTGTCTTCCTAGACTCACAGCTAAGATTAGAGCAACATCTGTCAGCTGTGGCTAGGGAGACCTTTGCACAGGTTCGCCTGGTGCACCAATTGCGACCCTACTTGGATCAGGAGGCTCTCCTCACAGTCACTCATGCCCTTGTCACCTCATGGTTAGATTATTGCAATGCGCTCTACATGGGGCTACCCTTGAAAAGTGTTCGGAGACTACAGTTGGTCCAGAATACAGCTGCGCGAGCTGTCGTGGGTGCACCTAGGTACACCCACATTACACCAATTCTCTGCGAGCTGCATTGGCTCCCTATTGGTCTCCGGTCACAATTCAAGATGTTGGTTATTACCTTTAAAGCCCTACATGGCTCAGGCCAGGTTATCTTCGAGACCTCCTTCTACCGCATAACTCCCAGTGACCAGTAAGATCCCACAGAGTTGGTCTCCTCCGGGTCCTGTCAGCTAAACAGTGCCGGCTGGCGGGCCTGCGAGGGAGGGCCTTCTCTGTGGCTGCCCCAGCTCTCTGGAACCAGTTACCTCCCGAGATCCAGACCATCCCCACCCTATTGGCCTTCTGAAAAGCGGTGAAGACCTGGCTTTTCTGGCAGGCCTGGGGCCGTTGATCTCGCTGTTGCGATCTGGCGAGATCCGGCCATGAATGGTGTGAATGGGTTTTAATTGTTTTTAATGTTTTAATTTTTAATGTTTTTATATATGGTTTTTAAATGCATTGTAAGCCGCCTTGAGTCTTTGGAGAAAGGCGGCATAAAAGTTGAACAAATAAAATAAAGTTGAACAAATAATAAATATTTGTTGCAAAGATACAAAGAAAATTAAAAGCCTCAATTTCTTTTTATGCTTATTTAGGTATTATTTTCTTTGTAGTTTGTGCTAGTTTTTATGTTCTCTTTAAAATGTTAAAGAAAAGAAACCAGGGTAAAGGAAACTGGATCAGAAAAACAATAAAGAGGAAATATTAAACTTTCCCTATCATTGGCCCTATCATAATTCATATTTCTCTCCTTGATCTATGATTACTAGTGGCTTTTCCAGGGAAAAAAAGCCTTTGTTACATGAAGAGCTTAATTAGAAGCCACCTTGTCTCTTCTGGCTTCAAGAGATTGAACATTCTCTGTCATGATTGAATCAGATTCTCTCAATGATTTCCCCATTTACCTATGTATGTTCCTGCGATTCTCTTGAAATTAATACAGATACTGGGAAGGGCAGGCAGGAAGAAGAGCATCCATCATATAGGTCAGTGGTTCTCAACCTTCCTAATGCCACGACCCTTTAATACAGTTCCTCATGTTGTGGTGACCCCCAACCAGGGGTGGGTTCTAAATTTTTTTACTACCGGTTCTGTGGGTGTGGCTTATTTTGTGGGCGTGGCTTGGAGGTCATATGACTGAGTGGGCATGGCTAGCTGGTCATGTGACCGGGTGGCCATGGCTATGTGTATAGGGACTACTCAGAGGGCTGAAAAAAGTCATTTCTGACAGGTCCTCGCACTTTTGACCGGTTATCATCATTTATGCCCATTGTACCATTCTTAACAACCGTGTCACTCATTTCACAACTGCTTCTCTTCACCATGGTGACAAGATAGGGCAAAAACATAAATTGTGAGGACAGTCGTAAGTTTGAGGACTGGTCAAAAGTGCGAGGACCAGTCAAAAGTAACTTTTTCAGCCCTCTGAGTAGTCCATATGCATAAAAGGATACAGCAATAGAGAAGGATGAAGGAAGGGAAGGGAAATTAGAGTAGGAGTGAGGGTAAGAGAGGGAAGAAGAGAGGAGGAGAAGGAGAAAGAAAGAGGAAGTAGGGAGAAGAAGAGGGGGAGAAGAGAAAGTAAGTAAGAAAGAAAAGACAGAGGTGGTAGGTTTGAGGAGAAAGACTGCTGTACAATAAAAAAGATGAAAGGGAAGAAAGCCAACCCCAAACAAATATTAAGATATTAAGATAAAGAATGAATTGTTAAACTTTAAAGAATAAAAGAGAACAAATAGGAATAAATAGCAATAATTAGAAACACACATACAAACATACAACGTATTTTCTTTGAACAGAGTATTTGGCCGTTCACAAATTTAAACAGTTGTAGGAGGTTAGCACCCACCCCTTTCCTAGAAGAATGAAATATTTTGGGAAATATTAAAAAGGCAGAATATTATATTTTCCTGTATGAGAAATGGAGAAGCATATTTTACAGACAAAGCAACTCCCACCTTCCTGCCCCCCACCCTTTGTTAATGGGCCAGAGGCAGAAAGTCAATCCTTTGTCAAAGGACAATAGCAACAGAAACTAACACAATGGGCCCCATCAAGCCATGTGATCCTGTCCACCATTAAACCATCTTTCCAAGCAGTCTCCATGTTTCCAGTGTCTTTTTCCCCACTTGGAGCAGAACCCAGAAGGATATTTCTTCCAACACAGTATTTAGTCATTTCAATTAAATTTACAATTTCTGTATTTCCTTTTTGCCATATTTATTCCTCATCTATTTTTTTAAAAAACCAATGTTACCCTTCATCCTCATCTCTAATCTTAATCAAATTCAATTTTTCCCTTCTATTCTATATTATACCCCTTCCCATTGTCATCTATTTTTATATCCATCCTCACATTGGTTAATTATGTAATACAGTTGTTTAATACAAATTCAACATTTTAATATAAATCAATTAGTTATATAACTACCTTTTTTGCATATTAATCAATATGAACATGAATATTCCAATTATTTCCATGCAATCCAATTTCTTACAAATCAATTATATTTACCAATAATAATAAACCAAATAATTTCCCCCATATATTCCTCCAAACCATAACTTAACTATTTCTGCTTTCAACACAATATGCAATTAATAGTATCTCAATTATTACAATTCCCTAGTTAAATAGAGCTTTTTTTCTTCTGTGTTTTAAAATCTTGAACCTCCTCTTGCCCTAAATTTCCCATTGTTTGCAGTTTGCACCTACCTTTTTTGGTGAGGAAAAAGAAAAAGAAATCTCTCTGCCTCATTTTGTCATGTTGCAGCCAAGACCCTGCTTACTTTCAATTTCGCTTTTTCAGCATAGATAGGGGGAAAAAAATCTGCTCCAGGAATTTACCTCTTTGCAGCTAGCTAGCAACAGAGCCCTCCGCAAAACAGCTGAGAGTAGGGCGGCTCTTTGAAGCCCCGCGGCAAGAATTTAAAGTTTTTTTTCCCTCTAGCCATCAGCTGGGACTCCGGAGGCAGCAATAGATTGGGAGTGGGCGGGGTAAGTGAACGGCGTCCGGGTGATCCAGCAGAGGGTGAGGGTGAGTGAAGGTGTGTGGGGGGGGGCGAGAGAGGGCTTTGGCGACCCCCGTGAAATGGCCGTTCAACCCCCAAAGGGGTCGCGACCCCCAGGTTGAGAACCGCTGATATAGGTGATGTAACAAGTTAGCACTTGTAATTTTGGACAAACCCTGAAGACCCCAGACCATTAAATCAGCCATACCCCCTCTGTTACCTGCAGAGAAAGGCAAGTAGGCATCATTCTTCTGGAATTCACCCTTCTCATCCAAGAAATGACCTGGATCAAACTTCCCAGGATCTTCATAGCAGAGAGGATCAAAATGCACCGAAAACCATAATGGAAGAACATATGTGCCCTTTAAGGAGACAAGAAAGCATAGATAGCAGAGATGGATTTTTCCCATAAAGGAACAGACTGTTAATTCTTTCAAAAATGAGACTCCTTAGAAGGTACAGTATGAAAAAGTACCAATGATGCAATTTACAAGATTGCACCCTACCTGGTGTTTGACCACTGCGTATTCACATATTTAAAGACCTTACAGAAAATTATGTTACTTGAAATGAAGAATATAACAAGATGTCTTTGTCTGCTATGTTTCACCAATGTAAACTGCATTTATTAAAATATACAACTTCAAATTACAAGTGGAATTCAAGGTAGTTCTTAAATTCTCAGGCTACACTGTCATTGCCTAAGTTAGCAAAACAATTGTAATAATCAGAAATTGGAGCAATGTCATAGGAACTGCTAGAGCATTTTAAAGTTATCTATTCAACATCGTACTCCTTGTCTCCAACAGAAAATAATTATTTTAGAAGTGCTCTCTAGTTATGTTAATATTGTGCTGCCTTGGCACATCAGCACCATTTTGATTTAGAGGCTTTAACACATTTCTGTATGGTGCTCTTTATCCAAAATGAGATTGGGGGATTAAAACATCCCAAACCAATACAGAAGGCAAGGACAGACACAATGGCTGCCTACTTAGCTCATTACAGTTGCTCACTGATAATGTTATATTCGGCCTTCATAATTCTGAGACAAATCTTCCTTTCAGCTTGATTTTTTCTTCCAGACATTTCATTATCAGATTATTTAATTTCATCAGTGCTCCAAAGTGAAGAAATTAAGTTGGTTTGCTGTCTACAGTCTGGATTTGGGGAGATATTTTTCCCTTGACCATTACTTGACTGTTGTTTAAAGGGTGTGTGATGGGAAGAATGTGCAAAGGGCTGTTGCCTCTTGCCTGGGTCTTTGATTGTTCCGTTGAATGATTTATTGATTAGGTTTATCGCTATATGTCTGCTGATGGTTAATTTCTCAGACAAACCTCTAGGAATTCTGTTGCATTCTGACTCCACACTTGATCTAAGAAGTCTATAGCTTCCCATTTAAATAAATGGCATTTTTATACAATCACAGAAAAAATGTTAGCATGCCATAGTCACAAATCATTGGGAAAGTGAAACGTGTTTTTAACGGTATGTATACTGTTGAGAGAAATATCCATCTGGTTCAGTTCCAAGCAGGGAGAAAGACACTGGAAACATGAATGCTGAATGGAAAGATGGTTTAATGGAACAGAACCATCAAGCACAATATCCTGGTGCAGCTGACTACGTGGAGTGGAAAGTGAGGGTTATTTATACCTTTTCTTGGGCCTTGCCCTTGAGCTTCCTGCTCCTGTGCAAGAAATGTATTCTATTGGCTGCAGTCAGACTCCCATGGGGCCATGTGGGGTCATATCTGTCTGAATCAAGTTTGGTTGAAGCCTGGAGGGTGATGATGTAATGAAGAGGCTTGTGTTCTGAAAGGGTGTTGGGCAATTCCTATTATGGTTTAATGGCTATGTCGTGGTTTGGATCTTGAGTGAGGACTAATCCCATTACCCTGAGGCTGAAGGTCTTTTGTTTTGTAGATAGGATGGCCCAGTCTTTCTAGGGCTATTAACAAAGATGGGGGCTGCTTTCCAAGAGCATGTTTTCTCATCCAGGGAAGTATAATATTCTGCCTTTTTATTAGTTCCTAAGATATTTCATTGTTCTAGGAGAGAGGTGGGTGCTAACTTTCTACAATACTAAACAGTTTTAATTAGAAACAAAAAATATAGCAACCAGTGCGCCAGGGAAGCCTATTTAGACCGGAGGTTCTCTGTTCAGTCTTCAACTAGGTCTGTTTCTCAGAGACAAGACCTTTATCTTTGCAATGTTTTTCAGAAATGAATTGCTGCCAAATCCTTCTAAGATTGAGAGCGAGAGTGACTGCCCCAGGGTCACCCAGTTGGCTTTGTGCCTAAAGTGGGACTAGAACTCCCAGTCTCCTAATTCCTAACCTGGTGCTTCAGCCACTAGATCAACTCATTCCAACTCTTACTCTAGACCACTAGGCCATTAAAATGACTCTGTTTTCTGATTAATAAAAGGCAAATTCAGTACTCCCATAAACCATTATTAAGGCAGAATTATAGAATACAAAGGAGGCAAGCTAAATTCATTAATCCATTTTACTGATAGCTGTTCATCCTTTTGGCATTTGGGGGGAAGATTTCCAGAATTTTATTATGAATAAAAATGATAAAAAGACAACTAAACATCCTCAGGTCTTTGGTGCAAGCAAAAAAGAATTAACTTTTATCATTAAGAATCTTAATGGAATTCAGTGAATCTATCTCTGCCAAGTTGGAAATGTCTAGGACTAAGGGTGACATTTTTAAATAGAACATACTGTAAAAGTGGCCTAAAGGGGCCTAGAGTTCAAATGATGTTCACAAAATATAAGCAACAGTTATTGCAGAAATGTGATTTTATTGCATTTATAGGTAAAGATCTGTATGCAAAGGGGATCCCCGATGTTCACTGATTTATCATACCTGAGGGATGAAGTGTCCTCTGAAATTCACATCGTGAGTTGTCATACGTGGGAAGTTCTCAATACCCGCTTGCAGATAACGTAAGATCTCATGAATAAGTGCTCTGGTATAAGCCATCTCCATCCTATCCTCCATGCAGGGGGCACGGTTTGCTCCCACAACCACATCAATTTCCTGCTGGGCTTTTGCTATAATGAATCATATTTTGTTAAAGCAAACAATATTGTTTTTTTAAAAACTATTCCAAAGTATTGTGATCGTTAAATATGGAACATCAAAGATGCACTTTAATTTCTTGCTTCCCAATTTCACAGCTCTGTGGGTTCATTCACATAGCAAGTTTGCCAAGCTTTGCTTCTTGATTGGGAAGAAAACAGATCAACATAAACGCACCTTTTCACCTTTTGCCCTTAAAGGATAAGGAAACAAGGCTGTCTATCTAGCTTCTTTGCCTGATACTGTAAGGGCACTGACTAGCAATTTTCTCTGGCTGGATGTAGAACTTCATTCAATCATTTCCCTGATGCTACTCTTTTCCCTGCCTCCCTAGAGGAGAATTACCCTATTGACCTCTTAGATGGCATCTCTTTAACTGAAACCTAGCAGTCATCCATATTTGTGTAATTCTGATGCAACGGCTGCATTAATATTCTTGGAGTCAGAGCTCAAGAAAGGGATTTTAGTGCACGAGAGAGACCTGTTTTCTGTTACAACCACACAGATTCTCCAAATGACAGCATATACAATATACTGCTCTGATTATATAAATCTGTAGGAGAAGATAAACATGGCTATATTTCAAAGTGTTATGTGTACCATTTTCAACGATACACCACACTTACAAGAGAAGTTATAAGAAGAGACAAACTGAGGATTCAGAGCTTCCTCAAGAGCAGTGATGGCCACTGGAAAAGTACTGGAACAGTCCAAGGACTGATTAGTTTGTCAAAAACCTTTTTTTTTTCATTGTAATTTCAAAGAGTCACTGAACAAGTGGCTGTTAAACAAGGACCACCCGTATTTGAAATATGGGAAGCATTCTCAATCATTGTTAAAATGATTCCATCTATATATAATTTCAGCACAGTCTGCTGAGCTAGGAAAATATTGATGCTTCCTTGTGATCCACAAATTATCACAGTAATTTTAGTCAAAATATTTCACATGCCTGATATAATAGAATAGCAGAGATGGAAGGAACCATGGTGGTCTTCCAGTCCAACTCCTTCTCAAGCAGGAAACACTGTATCATTTCAGACAAAGGATTGTCTAATCTCTTCTTTAAAAAAACCCTGCAGTGTTGGAGCACCCAATGACTTCTGAAGGCAAGCCGTTCCACTGACTAATCATGGAGGCCTCTGAAACTCTGTCCATCATGACAGGCTGATTCTTGCTATACGTTCTTCTAAGCATGATCTACATGTGTAGGCAAATCACCAAAGGCACATGTTTAGCAGAACATTTGTATTAGATATGTATTGTTTGAAGTCTCTTTAAAAACATTTATTTGGAAGGTTTGTCATTAGCATTTGGATTGTCACTCCAAATATTTGGAAACATCATGGAAAAAGTGGAGGAAAAATGTCAACTTGCATTTCCAGGGTATCTAAGGATCCATATCACCCCAAATACCTTGGATATGTGGGAACTTGGCCAGAATGACAAGGCCAAATGAGATGGAACTGCCTGTGCTTTCTGTCCCAGCAAAGAAGAGCTGAAACACAGACATGACCAAGTCTTCAGTACAGATTAAGGAAGAATCTTGTTCCTGTAAAATAAAATGGAAATCAAATAAAGAAGCAGAAATTTGTAATATGTAACCTTATCATCATGTCATTAAGTTATCCATCTACTTCTTCTCACTTTATTTTTCTGCTAGACCAATTTATAGGGTAGGCAGGAAATAATCCAAGATAGACTCCTGCATATTCTCTATGTTAGTGTGAATGCCCAGTTCAATTTAAGAGATGTTTTGCTCAGGTGGATCCATGTTTAAATGAAAAAGAAACAGTTGGGATCCAAATGAGCTGGTTTGGTCTAGTGGTTAAAGCAGCAAGCTAGAAAGCAGGAGACCATCTTACCCAAGTTAGCCAAATTCTATTTTAGTCATGAAAGCTAGCTGAGTTATCTTGCCTAGTCATTTTCTCAAGCCCAACCCACCTCACAGCATTGTTGTTGTTGTTGTGAAAATAGGAAGAGGAAGGTGTGTTGCATATGTTCACTGCCTTGAGTTATTGCCTTTTATTATCCATTCTTTCTCTAGTAACTACCAGTAACCCAGCATTGTAATACAAAACTTTTCCTTTATCTCAGGTTTCTCAAGGAACCATCTCCCCCCAGTGCCTGTCACATGCACTGTGGCAGAAGAATCATTCTCCAAATACCATAAACCAAGGAACTGCAGCTAGCCAGGTCTGGGAAATTAACCTTTTTTTGCTGTGGCTCCTGCCCTCTGGAACATCATTCATTTTGAGGTGAGATCCACCCCCACCCTGTTGGCCTTCCAAAAGGGCCTGAAAACCTGGCTCTGACAATTGGCTTGAGGGCCCAATGGAGGTATCTCATTCTGGAGGTGGTAGACAATTAGGAGAAGAACCCATCTCCATCCCATTTATCAGTTGGTCCTTTGTATTCACTTTGCTGTTAATTTTATTATTTTCACTTTCAGTGCTCAATGATTCTAACCTTTTAATTGTTTTATACTATTATTTAGGGCATTGTAAGCTGCCCAGAGTTGCTTGATAGTGAAATATGGGGCATATAATTTTAATAAATAAATCTCTTCATGGAATAGAGCATCCATCTCCATCTTACAAACTGAGCTTTTGAAATCTTGCTCTGAAGTATTACATTCTGTTTACAGACTCTCTTCTCTCTGGTATCCCCTTCCATAACCCTTTTCCATTCTGGCCAAGCAAGAGCCACAAGGCTTTGCTTCTCTTAATGCTCAAAGGGCATTTGCTACCTCATGACTCAAAATCATCCAGATTAATCTTGCAATGAATGTTTTGCTGACCACAATCTAGAAACCTGGCACGCTGTTGCAATCTTTCACATGGTACCAAATAACCTAATATATAAGTAACAACAATTTCCCAGTGTTGGGACTACAATGTCTTTTGCCAAAAGGAGGACACAGGAGGTTTTGCAGGGTTAATCTTACAAGGACAGGGACATTTTTTACCCTCTTCTGCTTTTTTACGAATAGAAAAATGAGTGGGAGTCCTCTGACAGAAGCACTTCTCCAGTTTCTACATTTTAATAAGGCCACCATGCAAAAGTTCAAAGATCGTACTACTGACATCTAGTGCGTAGGATTGAAATAAGAGATGCAACCCATGGTTCAGCTCCTAGCCTCATCCTAATTTTAACACAACCCCTCCCAAAAAACCAACAACCCAGCAACCAAAACTGTCCATTCTGCCACCATGCAGCTCCTGAAATCTTTCCCAAAAGTTGACCACTAAATTATAGTTTAAGTTCATCAAATTGAATGAATAGGTTATTTTTTAATTTATTTTAAGGCAATTCAATCACACTCAGTTCTTGTTCAATAATTTTAGGGAGTGTCTCAAAAGCCCATTCTCTTCTGGACTCTCAGCCCTATGCTCTGCAGCTTTACCTACTACCAAGCTGGCTTTACTATCTCCTAACAGGATGCAGATGTGGTCTATGGTGACTCCTTCAGTACTGAAAGGAAAACAGTAGGGCAGATCCACACTACAGTTTCTTAAGGAGTGAGTTTGTTTGTTTACATTGGCCACTACTCTTATAGGCTGAGTATTTTATTGTAGTATTTATGGTAGAGTTGGGAGATATTAGTCCTTTTATTTTCTGCTGTCTCAATAATACAAATTGTTCATCCAAATGGGCATTTCAAGAAAACTGAAAACACAAGTGCATAACTGAAACATTTTTCCTTTTGTATTTCTGTGCAACATATCCTTGTAATGTACCTTTTCTAATTTAAGGAGGAAGCAATCGATAAAGTCTCTAGGATTCTCTGAATCCAGGGTCTTCTTGTGAGTATCCACTTTATTCCTAATGAAGTCACAGACCTTGTTACAGTCAGAGAAGATTTTCTTATGAAGCCCAGGAAATAAGTTCATGACATTTGGCAAAGCGCTGTATATCTGAAACATAGTGATAGTAAAAGTTAGGCATTGCTAGTTCATTTCTTGAGATTTAGCTCAGGAACTGCACAGAAAAAATGATTTCCCTATAAAGGAACCCTTTTATTTCTAGCCTTTTAAATATATATATTCTTACTTCTTCGTAGGGTTTATGTGTGTTTTTCTTCTAGCCAGGTTTTCCCTATGTAACCAAGGTTTTTCTGCAGCACCAGCTCAGTAGAATCCCATCCACTCGATTCTGGGCTTTTTTCTTTTCTAACAGCTAGCAAGCTCTTCCTGCTAGGTGGGAGACCTATATAGATCTATTCCTAGCTCATTTGCTTTCATCAGTAGGCCACACCCATATCTTATGTATCCTCCCTGTAAAGGTATAGTATCTACTTTCTTACTTCTTCGTAGGGTTTATGTGTATTTTTCTTCTAGCCAGGTTTATATAGATACTATACCTTTTGTTAGTGCAAAATGACTGCTGACATAAGCCTGATGATGGCAGATGGGATTCTGTCGAAATGTCGCTTCTACCCTTTTAGGGATATATCCACAATTACACGGGAAGAAACCCGAAATATTAACTATACACACATACATACCCGTGAAAACTTACATAAATTATATATATATATATATATATATATATATATATATATATATATATATATATATATATATACATACATACATACATACATACACATATATATTCTGAGGTTTTCGCGGGTATTTGTATGTAGGTCTTTGATTATTCGGGTTTTCTCCCGCATAAAATTGGAAGTGTCTCGGCGACGTTTTGATGAAGTCTCATTCGTCATCTTCAGGCTGGTGTTTTCGGCTTTGTGCTCCTAGAAGCATGAAGCCGAAAACACCAGCATGAAGATGACGAATGAGACTTCGTCGAAATGTCGCCAAGACACTTCCAATTTTACGCGGGAGAAAACCCAAATAACCAAAGACCTACATATATATATATATATATATATATATATATATATATATATATATATATATATATATATATATATATATATATATATGCAAAAACATATACAAATATATTCACTTTATTCTGCAGTGCCTCCTTACCAAAGAAATATAAAATATATTACTAAAACCCTCAACATTTAACTTTGCAAAAGTGTTCCTCATAGGGAAATATGTTTTGAAGATATTTCAGATATTTCAGCTGGACTAATTTGCAGAATGCATCCAAATTTTGGGATCCATGACATAAACATTGTCATAAACAATTTCCTGTGCTGATGTTTTGACTGTGCTTTACAGTTCAGTGTCGGCATTTTTTAAGGCAGATACATCTCTGGATATCTTCCTGAATTTTAAAGAGGTTTTCAAGTGAAGGCAGTACATTAGACACTCTGCCATTGAAGACATTGAGGAAATTATTGCTCTTCCGGCAAAGTGCCATAGGTCAACAGAGGAGGTTAGCAGTTGTCAGCTGCCACTATGAGAAATATATGAACAATTATTTATGAATGCCTCTTTGAAATAGGCAGTACTTAAGAACTTAGAATAGTTAGCTGAAAAGCAGGGCTGAAGCTTTATGCATCTTCGATAACTCTGAAAATAATCACTGCTAAGTGGCAAAATATGAACTAATCAGGAGCAAGAGAAATAATCATGTGAACAATGTGATTCTCACAAATACACCTTTTATGAGGTCACTTTAAAAATCCTCCCATTTTTGTAAGTTGAAAGGAACTAATTGAAGCTTCTTCCTCTTAAACAAAATGAAAACCCTGCTTGTAGAAGCACATAAAGTCAACATACCACTCCAGGAGTGCTCAGGAAGAAACTATTAAATGCCTTAAAGATTTCCAATAGTTCTATAAAGTTTTTATCTTCATAAGAGAATCGATTTCCAAAAATCACATAGCACAAAACATTAGAAACAGAAACTGTGATGGTTGGGAGTATGTCAAAGGGCTGACCTAAAACAGCAAAAAGAAAGTAGAAAAGAGATTGTGTGACCACATTTTGCATCCCCAAATCCTTCGTCCTAGTCATTTTGTTAATTTTCTTTATATTACATTCTATTTAGAGTTGTGGTGGCTCAGTGGTTAGAATGCAGTAAGGTAAAGGTTCCCCTCACACATGTGTGCTAATCATTTCCGGCTCTAGGGGACAGTGGTCATCTCCATTTCTAAACCGAAGAGCCAGCACTGTCAGAAGACGTCTCCATGGCCATGTGGCCAGTATCAGTAGTGGGATTCAATTTTTTTTACTACTGGTTCTGTGGGCATGGCTTGGTGGTCATGGCTGGTGGTCATGTGACTAGGTGGTCATGGTTGGGTGGTCATGTGACTGGGTGGGCGTGGCCAAGTTGATATCACTTTTTTGCCCTAATGACCTACAAAAAGAAGATATACCAAAAGGTAGTTTATTATTTCATGCATTTAATACTTAAATAAAAATAAAAGAAGTAGATGAGGAGTGACTGGGTGGAGCAGGGTGGGGCAAGAGGGTGGGCGGGGTGGGGTGAGTGGGCAGGTGGGTTGAGCAGCAACTGGGCAGGTGGGGGCAGGCAGTGACTGAGCAGGTGGGGTGAGCGGTGAGCTGGAGGCCATGGGTGGGGCCAGCCAGAGGTGGTATTTGCCCTTTCTCCAAACTACTCAAAATTTCTGCTACCAGGACTTCCGGGTTGGCTCCGCAGCGCCATTGACGGTCTTTTTAGACCGCCGCCCCCGTGATCCCGTTGAGCCGTTCTGACAGCGTTAATCAGCTGTCAAACGGCTTGAAAATCTCCCCTTCGGGAAAAGAAGGGGAGGAGAGCAGGTGGGTGAGGGTAGAGCTCCCCGAAAACCCCTGGATTAATTCCAGGGGTTAGGAGGGCGAGAGCTCCCCGTTCAGCCCACTGAAGCTCCGGATCCGGGGGGACTCTGTTTTTTTTTTACAGAGCTAGGCGTTGCGTCCAATTTCTGCTGTCAAACAGAAGATTAAATGATTTCAAAAAAGCAGGCGGAACAGAAGCAGGAGGACAAGCTTTTTGCAAGTATAATACTTAACTCCGGGGATACAATGTTTCTAATTGGATTTTCTGAGCTGGAAGTAAAGATGACGTTTCTTTGTTGCGATTTTAAAAGTGAAAGTTAGAAAGGAAAGTTTTTGCTAATAGACTCGTGCTCAGAGACTGGCTTTAAGTTGCTGGAATAGATTTTGAAGAGCTGTTTGGGAAAAGATTATTTCGTTTGGTGATTTATAAAGAAATTGCTGAAAGCTGCTCAAAAGGATGGCTTTGACTTTATGATTTTATGGTTGTGGGAAGAAAGAAAATCTTTTTAAAATAAAATGGCTTCTAAGAAAGGAGATCCTGAAAGTGCTGGAAGCTATTTGGAGGTCTCAGAAATGAAACAGTTGTCTGATTTACAGAGTTATAAGGATTTTGATGCAGAATTTACAGAATTTATAAAAGAAGCCATGAATAATCATACTGCAGCTATAAGTAATCAAATAGCAATTCTTAAAGGGATAACAACAGAAATGACTGAGGAGACAAAAACAAGTACGGAGCATGATGACAATTCAGGAGATATTCTGATTGTAGCAGAGAAGGTGGAAGAATCTTCTCAAGAATTTTCGAGCTTATTCTCTGCTCTTTTTGGAAAAATTGATAGAATCTTTCAAAATTATGACTTGGTTTGGAAAAAAGTAGTAAATGACCAGACTTTCGAAGTTTCAGAAGATGAAGGAGATTTGCCAGTGGCATTTATACATTTAATAGAAAAGAAATGACTGAACTTTTTTTCACAAACTCTTGATAAACTTTGGTCCTACAGGCGAAGGAATGAACTGATTTATATAAGCAAGAAGAGGCGATTTGGGGGCTCTAAATCAGAGGAAATTTTCTCAAAAAGGGGACAATCTTTGAAGTTACATCAACCTCAAATTAAAATGAAAAACCTCCTCAAAATAGAAGTAGGAGGGATGCAGAAAGACTGGAAAAAATATAAAAAGAAAGCAAGAATGGAAGATTAACCTTTTCTTTTGGCTTTGCAGTTGTTCTACTTATGGTTAAAAATGATTATGTTTTAGGTGTTATAACTACTGAGGGGGAAAAAGTATAAAGTTAAATATTGATTTTTAAATATGATGCATTAATGGTTGAATGTAAGATTAATCTTTTTTGGTTTTTTAGTTTATGTATTAATGGTTAATTATGTTGATGATTATCTTTTAAAATTTTAAAAGTTGGAGGGAGGAATAATGAAGGGGGGAAATTTAGAAATTTAAAAAATGTAGAAATTTAATTAGTGAATACCTAAGGTTTATTTTCTGTTATGAGATTTCAAAATATCTGAACTTTGAGAAAAGTAAGAGGGGGAAAATGTTTTTGCAAATTAATTGAATACTTTACTGATATATTAAGAGAATTTTTAAGGTTTGAATGTTTAATATTTGTTAAAGGTTTTAAAACTCTTAGAGTTATTGGATTATACGCTATTTTGAGCTTATAAAAAGGGAGGTTGATGAAATTATAAAAGGGGAGTTAAGGGGTTTTGGGAGTTATTAAATCTTACAGTTAGCTAGTTTATTATAGCAAATGTTTGGTGAAATCTATGCCCTGTTTTTGTTCTGGGAAGTCGGGGGTGGGGGGTGGTGAGGAGGGGTTGAAGATTGTGTTTACCAAGGATTGATTTTTTTTCTCTTTTTCTTGATGATAGTTTGAATGAATGTTTATATTGTATACTCGTTTGATCAGAAAATAAAAACTTTTTATAAAAAAAAAAAAAATTTCTGCTACCAGTACGCCAGAACCAGTCCAAACTGGCTGAATACCACCTCTGGCCAGCATGACTAAATGCCGAAGGTGCACGAAGCACTGTTACCTTCCCACCAAAGTGGTCCCTGTTTTTCTACTTGCATTTTTTACATGCTTTCAAACAGCTAGGTTGGCAGAAGATATACAAATGTCTTCATTCAGAAACCAGGCACCCTCTCTTCTGCCTCAGGAAGAACAAAGACCTCTAACTAAAGTAAAAGAATTGAAACAAAGAATAACTGAGCATCTAGAACAACAAAGAAACATCAGAATAATGCTGCCTGCATTGAAACTTATTCCAAAGAAACAAATAGAACAAGCATTAAAAGATACAAATATTGCAATATCAAATATAAGCACCTACTCACTGCAAGAAACAAACCAACTAATATACAGCATAGCTGCAGTTATAACTGAATATCTGGAATGCAAAATCAACAAAGAAGAAGAAAAAAATGAACCACAAAAATGGACCACAAAAATGGTAGATTAGATTGGAAAATAAGATCTGCAAGTTGAAATCACTTGCTCAACTTGCTGTTCTAGCAAGCAAACTAGAACAGATGAAAGAAAAGAAGCTGAAGAACAAGAAAACCAAAAATATTTAATCAAGTAATACCACTTAGAAACAAAAAAGATCAAGGAAGCACTGGAAATAATAAAACAGCAAATAACAGCTATAGCCAAGAAGATCATCAGATATAAAACGTGAAGTGTAAATTATAGGCAGAACCTCCAATTTCAATCCAATCAGAAACGTTTCTACCAATCTATCAATAGAGAAACTGCAGTGAATCAGACAATACCTGACAAGGAAGTAACAGTGCAGTTCTGGGTGCGAATATGGGCTAACCCAAACAAAAACAACAAGGACGCAGCTTAATTAAAAGAGGTGGGTAAGAATTAAAAAAGAAGTTGAAATGAAGAACTAGTAATAACAGCAGAAATGGTAAGAAAAAAGAGCATGGAAGATCAAGAATTGTTCAGGACCAGGTAAAGATGAACTGGATGGTTTTTGGTTGAAACATCTAACTGGTCTATACCCACTCATTGCCAAGCAGTTTAAGAACATACTACAAGGAGGTGAAAGCAAAAGGAGTAGCACCAGGTAGTTACATGCCAATTCCCTGCTTACCAACAACTTTCAAATTGTTAACTGGCACGGTAGCCGATAAAGTCCAACAGCACTAGTTAAAAACAATCTCTTTCCACCTCTTTCCATGCAGAAAGTAAACTGCCCCAATAGCAGAGGAACAAAAGATCAACTCCTAATTGACAAAATGAATTTGGAAAACTGCAAGAGAAGGAAGAGCAACCTGTATGTAGCATGGATTGATTACAAAAAGGCATTCGACTCTCTGCCACATGACTGGATATTCAAGTGCCTTGAAATAATAGGAGTCAGTAACATCAGATTCTTTGTGCAAAGATCAATGGCACAATGGAAGACACAGTTGCAGGTTAATAGTGAGAGACTGGGAGAGGTTAATATCAAGAGAAAAATATTTCACTGTGATTCACTATCACCACTACTATTTATCATTGCATCAATTCCTAGAAATAGAACAACTGTGGCAAAAGTAAGAAAGGTAATACCAATAGTAATAGGTGTCTTGGGTGCAATCCTAAAAGAACTAGAGCACCACTTGAACACCATTGGCATTGACAAATTCACCACAGTCAATTGCAAAAGTTGGCTTTACTTGGATCCTGCAGCG
Organism: Arizona elegans; assembly: GCA_022577455.1. Taxonomy (NCBI): domain Eukaryota; kingdom Metazoa; phylum Chordata; class Lepidosauria; order Squamata; family Colubridae; genus Arizona; species Arizona elegans. The sequence continues at coordinate 60,206,988 of JAKOOJ010000003.1, forward strand.
ATATCTGTAACACCACCAAACATCCACATCTGCATTTCCCAGGTCTTGGAAAGGACTCAAAAAGCAGACAAAAATGCCAAATCCAGTCTGAATTTCTGGCTGACTGTGCAGTGAACCATAATAATAATAAACCATTGCTGATAAGAAAAAATTTAAAAAGTTTGAATAGTAGAAGTGACAATACCTGGAGATAGCAGAAGAGAAGAGAAGGAACTAGATAAGATAACAAAATACAGACTTCCGGTTTGCTTCTTGCCGCTGCTAGACGATCCCTTGGGATCGCCGCCCCATTGCCTGTAAAGAGCCGCCTTTACAACTGAAAGGCGAAAAAACTCCATTTCCATGTGGAAATGGAGATAGAGCCGGCGGGGGCAGGTAGAGCTCTCTGCCTAGCCCGAAAAATTTTTTTTTACTTTTGGGGATGAAGCAGATGAGGCGCCCTATTTCCCTCGCCGTCGCTCCGGGCTTTGGGAGACTTCTGCTTATGCAGAGCTAGGTGACAAGATCAAGCCTACAAAAACTAACAGAACAATTAAAAAGGATATGAGCTGGACCTGTGACCCTGAATCGCAAGTATTTCATCTATTTTATAACAATTATTGAAGAAGGAAAAGGAAAAGGAGAAAAAGAATTTTTAAAAATGGCGACTGCCGAGGCTTGAGAAGGGGCTTCCGTTTTCTATTAAGATACAAAGTAGCGGAATAAATACTTCTGGCTACAATTGAAGATAAAGCTCTACTTTTGTGTTTTGTTCTTCCTGGAGATCTGATATTGATCTTGGTTGGAAAGAAGTTTTTTTTTCTTCTTTGCCTCTCTTTTCTTTTTTTAAAAATAGTTTGTCTGTGTGGAAATATGGCATTAAAGCTTGCAAAGCCGGACAAACAAGCAGTGGGGGGGATTCCCCCATTAATAAATTACGTGAACAAGTTCTAAATCTCCAGTCTCAGAAAACTGATTTTAATATAATTGAATTTCTCTTGGAGGAGATTGTAAGAAGGGATGAGATTGTGAATCAGAACTTTGAAAAATTTAAGCAGGAAATTAAAGAATTAGTGCAATCAAAGATTGATATTTTGGACCGAAAGATTATAAAAATGGCTAATGTTTTTGCAGAATTTATGATCAAGTTGGATGCAAATACTAACTTATTAGAGTCTAAAGTGGAAGAAATTGAGGACAATTTGGATAATAGAATACAAAAAATTGAAAATGATTTGACAAACACTCAAGACAATAGCTCAGAAGAAAAACCTAAAATGGAGGCTGATCAAAAGACTTGTAATGCAGAAAACATACAACAACGGATTGAAAGAGAAGTTTTAATGATGCAATATAATTTTACTGAATATGCAATTAGACTCAGAGGACTGCAGGAAAATGACAGAGATGATTTAAGGAAAATATCTTCTGAAATTCTGGCTGGGATCTTAAAGGTTCAACCTGAGGAAGTATTTTCTAGGATTGACAGAGTTTATAGAATAAATTCCTGGATTGCAAAGCAAAGGCAATTGCCTAGAGATGTGGTGATTTATTTTACAGATAAAGATATAAGAAATAATATTGTGCAAAATTCTTTCAATTCTACTTTGCAATTGTTTGGAAGAAAGATTTGGATTTACAAAGAGCTCCCGCCTAAGATGTTATTGGAAAGGAAGAAATTTGGTTTTCTGGTGACTGAGCTAAAAAAAAGAAATATTCTATTCAGGTGGGATGCTCCAGTTGGTATAATATTGAGATATCAAGGAGAAAGATACCAACTAAATACTCTTGAAAAAGCGGAAGAATTTTATCAAAAAATCTTGAAAATGAACTTAACATCTTTAGGCACAATACAGGATAAGCAGAAGGAATTGGAAATAAAGGGAAAACATCGAATTATAGAGGCTGCTGTGGACAAACTGCCTTTGATTCTTTAGACACCTCAGCTGGATTATCTACAAATACGAGAGAAGTGGCATCGGACTCTAACATGATGATTCATCAAGTCACAGACAAGTATGGAAACCAATTAGCTGATACACAATTGATAAAAATGAAATATGAGACACAAAAGCAAAACCAACAAGATCAAGTTATAAAGCAGAATGAAAACCAATCAGTTGATATACAACTTGTAGAAAGGAAACCAGGATGGAGATTAAACCCACAAAAAGAAAAGAAAAAAAGAAATAGGTCTCACAAAAATAGAAATTTCTAAATTGAGCAACAGTGAAGCCAGTTATTTTAAAAAAAATGAATGAATATATGAAAAGATAGTGGAGGCGAAGTATTGGTTAATATTATCCTGAGGAGAGTGACAGACCTCTGCAATGCCGTAATTTTGGGATGTGAAAAGAGCTTTAAATTATTGGATTTGAATTATCTATTTTGGATTTCTTTCTTTTATTGATAAATATATTATAATTATCTTGAGCTATAAGGCAAGAGAGCTACGCTGGGGCACGCAGAAGATCTGGTTGTTACCCATTAGGATGATGGGAATTAATAATCCTGATGAAAGCCACAATTACAACTATATGGAATATAATCATAATGTCACTCGGGTGGTTGTTTTTTTTCTTTTATATATATATCAGGATATTCATTACTGATGGGGGCAGATGATGACTGAGGATTTTGAACAAACTGTTGCACCAGGATGCTATGTTACCCTAATATGGATGATGGACTCAACAATCCAGTGGAAAGACATCAAAGAAGATATTATATGGATTATAAATTTAAAGTCATTTACTTTTTTTATATAACAGAATATATATATATATATATATATATATATATATATATATATATATATATATATATATATATATATATATATATATATATGTCTTTTTCTGTTTTTCGTAGGCTTTTATGTGCATATTCTTTCTAGCCAGGTTTTACCTACGTAAGCTAGGTTGTTCTGCAGCTCTGACTGTGTGAAATCTCATTCACCAGCTTCAGAGCTTTTTTTCTTGTTGACAAACTGCAACTCTGCGTTGCTCTCTGGGAGACTCAGATAGCTATTTCTGCCTTATAAGGCTTCGTCAGTGAGCCACACCCACTTCTCAGATATTCCCCCTGTAAAGGTACAATGTGTCTTTTTCTGTTTTTCGTAGGCTTTTATGTGCATATTCTTTCTAGCCAGGTTTTACCTACGTAAGCTAGGTTGTTCTGCAGCTCTGACTGTGTGAAATCTCATTCACCAGCTTCAGAGCTTTTTTTCCTGTTGACAAACTGCAACTCTGCGTTGCTCTCTGGGAGACTCAGATAGCTATTTCTGCCTTATAAGGCTTCGTCAGTGAGCCACACCCACTTCTCAGATATTCCCCCTGTAAAGGTACAATGTGTCTTTTTCTGTTTTTCGTAGGCTTTTATGTGCATATTCTTTCTAGCCAGGTTTTACCTACGTAAGCTAGGTTGTTCTGCAGCTCTGACTGTGTGAAATCTCATTCACCAGCTTCAGAGCTTTTTTTCTGTTGACAAACTGCAACTCTGCGTTGCTCTCTGGGAGACTCAGATAGCTATTTCTGCCTTATAAGGCTTTGTCAGTGAGCCACACCCACTTCTCAGATATTCCCCCTGTAAAGGTATTTAAAGGTATTTATGTAAAGGTTGGGTGTGGCTCACTGACGAAGCCTTATAAGGCAGAAATAGCTATCTGAGTCTCCCAGAGAGCAACGCAGAGTTGCAGTTTGTCAACAGGAAAAAAAGCTCTGAAGCTGGTGAATGAGATTTCACACAGTCAGAGCTGCAGAACAACCTAGCTTACGTAGGTAAAACCTGGCTAGAAAGAATATGCACATAAAAGCCTACGAAAAACAGAAAAAGACACATTGTACCTTTACAGGGGGAATATCTGAGAAGTGGGTGTGGCTCACTGACGAAGCCTTATAAGGCAGAAATAGCTATCTGAGTCTCCCAGAGAGCAACGCAGAGTTGCAGTTTGTCAACAGGAAAAAAAGCTCTGAAGCTGGTGAATGAGATTTCACACAGTCAGAGCTGCAGAACAACCTAGCTTACGTAGGTAAAACCTGGCTAGAAAGAATATGCACATAAAAGCCTACGAAAAACAGAAAAAGACACATTGTACCTTTACAGGGGGAATATCTGAGAAGTGGGTGTGGCTCACTGACGAAGCCTTATAAGGCAGAAATAGCTATCTGAGTCTCCCAGAGAGCAACGCAGAGTTGCAGTTTGTCAACAGGAAAAAAAGCTCTGAAGCTGGTGAATGAGATTTCACACAGTCAGAGCTGCAGAACAACCTAGCTTACGTAGGTAAAACCTGGCTAGAAAGAATATGCACATAAAAGCCTACGAAAAACAGAAAAAGACACATTGTACCTTTACAGGGGGAATATCTGAGAAGTGGGTGTGGCTCACTGACGAAGCCTTATAAGGCAGAAATAGCTATCTGAGTCTCCCAGAGAGCAACGCAGAGTTGCAGTTTGTCAACAGGAAAAAAAGCTCTGAAGCTGGTGAATGAGATTTCACACAGTCAGAGCTGCAGAACAACCTAGCTTACGTAGGTAAAACCTGGCTAGAAAGAATATGCACATAAAAGCCTACGAAAAACAGAAAAAGACACATTGTACCTTTACAGGGGGAATATCTGAGAAGTGGGTGTGGCTCACTGACGAAGCCTTATAAGGCAGAAATAGCTATCTGAGTCTCCCAGAGAGCAACGCAGAGTTGCAGTTTGTCAACAAGAAAAAAAGCTCTGAAGCTGGTGAATGAGATTTCACACAGTCAGAGCTGCAGAACAACCTAGCTTACGTAGGTAAAACCTGGCTAGAAAGAATATGCACATAAAAGCCTACGAAAAACAGAAAAAGACACATTGTACCTTTACAGGGGGAATATCTGAGAAGTGGGTGTGGCTCACTGACGAAGCCTTATAAGGCAGAAATAGCTATCTGAGTCTCCCAGAGAGCAACGCAGAGTTGCAGTTTGTCAACAGGAAAAAAAGCTCTGAAGCTGGTGAATGAGATTTCACACAGTCAGAGCTGCAGAACAACCTAGCTTACGTAGGTAAAACCTGGCTAGAAAGAATATGCATATATATATATATATATATATATATATATATATATATATATATATATATATATATATATATATATATATGTTTTCTCAGGTTTTCGCGGGTGTTTGTATGTAGGTCTTTGGTTATTCGGGTCTTCTCCCACGTAAAATTGGAAGTGTCTTGGCGACGTTTCGACGAAGTCTCATTCGTCATCTTCAGGCTGGTGTTCTCGGCTTCGTGCTTCCAGGAGCAATGTGAGATCGCAGCTGTCTCTTCCTTTTAACTGCTAGTGGGGGTGTGAGCTGATTGGGTGGGAACTTGGCTGTGTTCTGATTGGGTGGAGGTGTGTTCTGATTGGTTAGGGGCTCGGCTGTGCTCTGATTGGATGGGGGGTTGGTTGTGCTCTGATTGGCCGGGGGTGTGTTCTGTCTGGGTGGGGGCCCGGCTGTGCTCAGCTTAGTCTGAGTTGCAGGGGGATTTGAGCTGGTGAGCTGCGTTGTTGTTGTTTGGCTTCGTGTTTGTGGCCGTGCGAGCTCTTCATGGTGGGTGTCAGTCTGCTTCAAGTATGGATTGGAGAGGTTTAAAGTGGCTAATGATGCAGCTGCAGTCTGGACCAGAAGCCAGACTGCAGCTGCATCATTAGCCACTTTAAACCTCTCCAATCCATACTTGAAGCAGACTGACACCCACCATGAAGAGCTCGCACGGCCACAAACACGAAGCCAAACAACAACAACGCAGCTCACCAGCTCAAATCCCCCTGCAACTCAGACTAAGCTGAGCACAGCCGGGCCCCCACCCAGACAGAACACACCCCCGGCCAATCAGAGCACAACCAACCCCCCATCCAATCAGAGCACAGCCGAGCCCCTAACCAATCAGAACACACCTCCACCCAATCAGAACACAGCCAAGTTCCCACCCAATCAGCTCACACCCCCACTAGCAGTTAAAAGGAAGAGACAGCTGCGATCTCACATTGCTCCTGGAAGCACGAAGCCGAGAACACCAGCCTGAAGATGACGAATGAGACTTCGTCGAAACGTCGCCAAGACACTTCCAATTTTACGTGGGAGAAGACCCGAATAACCAAAGACCTACATATATATATATATATATATATATATATTTAGCAAAGTGGACAGTGGATTAAAGATATTAAGAATTGTTGTGCATGGCAATTTTGTAGGAAAGTGGGTGGAAATAGGTTAGTATACTGATTGTTTAGTTTAAGAAAAGGGATGTTTAAGTGATATATTTAGGGGAGTGGAGCAAATGGATAGAGTTGAATAAATGTTAAATTAGGATTTATGGGGTAGGCTGCTTTGAAATGTTATATTAATATACACAAAAGATTAAATGTTAAAGTAGGATTTATTATATAGTTTTAAAGTGGAAGGTTGTTTTGAAATGTTGTATTAATATACAGATATAAGTATGGAGGAGGAGAAAAAGGGCAGATTATTGCTAAATTGGGAGTTACAATAATATTATAAGTTATAAATTAGAAGTTATACAATGTTACAGTAGAATGTTATTTTGAAATGTATGGTAAAAGGGGGAAATAACAATATTAATAATATTATTAGCAAGTAAGGGTCAGTATTTAGAGGAGGGAGTAAGGGGATGGTAAAATATTATATAATCTGTTATGAATTAGGTCTTTGTTGTGAAGAAGTCACAGGGGGGGATGGGTGGTGAGGGGGGGTTAGGGTGGAGGGGGGGAGAAAAATGGGGGAGAAAAAATGTATTCAAAAACTTTTTCAATAAAAAAAAAGATAACAAAATACAAATACAAAATACAAATAAAATGCAAATAGAGACAGAATGAATATGGCAAAAAAGCAAAGGTAATACTAATAGTAGTAGGTGACATGGGTGCAATCCCAAAACAATTGAAGCATCACTTGAACATCATTGGCATTGACAAATTACCATTAGTCAATTGCAAAAGGCAGCTTTACTCAGAACGTGCTGATTCTGTAAACCGCTTAGAGACCACTATGAGTAAAGCACTATGTAGTAAAGTATGATGAAGTGGTATATAAGTCTAAGTGCTTACATCCTGCAACAATACTCTAACCCCATAAAACATCAACATGAGGACCCAGATTGTTGGGGTCAATATACTGACTCTGTAAACCACTTAGATAACACTATGAGTAAAGCACTATGTAGTAAAGTATGATGAAGTCTAATGATGATATAAGTCTAAATGCCATTGTTATCTGCCTATACCAATTCCTTGGGAAGGATTTGATAGACAAAAATGTCAACTCCAGTCTGAATATCTGGCTGAGTGTGTGATGAACACATAATAATACTAGAATTGTACAACCAGTCGAAAGGGGAAATAAGAGATAATAAAAGGATAAATAATACTACAGCCACACTTTATGGGTTAATATGGATTAATATAACATAAGGGCAATGTATTGCTTCAACAAAGGCCAAGTATTATTGATAAATAAACCTTACAGTATTGTTGTTGAGAGGCAAATAGAGGCAGGAATACAGTGGTGAAATTCAATTTTTTTTACTACCAGTTCTGTGGGTGTGGCTTGGTGGTCATGGCAGGGGAAGGATACTGCAAAATCTCCATTCCCACCCCACCCTGGGGCCAGCCAGAGGTGGTATTTGCTGATTCTCCAAACTACTCAAAATTTCCACTACCGGTTCTCCAGAACCTGTCAGAACCTGCTGGATTTCACCCCTGCAGGAACATTATGTACACTGCCTTGGGTTGCAGACTTGAAGGCAGGATATAAATAAATAAAGTCTCCTACAATGTGAGATCACCTTCAAAGGTTGATATCTTTCCCACCAAACAGTGAGCCTCTTCCAATATCCGGTCAGCCATCGACTTCTTTCCCATTCCAAAGTTCCGTAGCATGGTGAGAGTAAAGCGACGCAGAATCTTCCATCTTTCATATTCGCCAATAAGCCCTGGAAGGATAAAAATTGCAGTAAGCAAGCTGCCCAGTAGTCTCCCTCATTCCCAAAACATCTGAGGGGAGAAGGTTTCCCCTGTCCAGATATATCCAACTCTAGGGGATGATGCACATCTCTGTTTCTTAGTGAAGGCAGCCAACATTGTCTGAAATCATTTCTGTGGTCATGTGGCCAGCATGACTATATGCTGAGGCACATGGAACGCTGTTACCTTCCCACTGATGTGGTACCTATTTATCTACTCTTATTTTCATGCTTTCAAACTGCTAGGTGGGCAGAGCAAGTAATGAAAGTTCACCCCATTGCACAGCCCTAAGGTCTCGAACCCAGGCTAACAGTTTTCCAGCTGACAAGCTCAGCATCTTTAACCGGTCCCACCCCCACCAAAACATCTACCCTTTTCAAATGTCACCTCTTCTATGAAAGCTGCATTGGGTATTTGCTTCCAGGTGCAATTCAAGGTGCTGGTTGTCATCTTTAAAGCCCTTCATTGCATTGGACTGCATTATGTGTGTGACCATCTCTTCCTGGTTTCATCCAATCCATAGAGCAGGGAGGCAAGGAATGTTATGGGTCCTTTCTCCTAAGGAGGTTCATCTGATAGGGCCCAGAAGAAAGGCCTTCTCTGTGGTGGCTCCCTCCTTTTGGAATATCATCCCTGCAGATATTAGACTGGCCCCCACTTTTTGTACGGCCCTGAAAACTTGGTTCATCAAGTGGCTCGTTTGATTGTGTGTTGTCACCCAGGGGGTTATTGTTTTTTATTCTTTCATATTGGATTTTTATTGTTTGTAAGACACCCAGAGTCACTGAGATTGAATGGGCAGCCATATAAAACTTCTGAATAAATAAAATGTAAAAGTAAACATGTATTTCTTTTCCCAGGAGTTATTGATGTTGGGTAAAAGGAAAAGAAATTCAATTTGCTCATGAGTTTGCACTCTCCTTGTTCAGATCATATCTTGGGTAAAGTTACAAATAAATTTGAAAAGGATAGAAAAGCTTTCATTTTTCGCAATATTCCTATTCACCTGCTTCACACTCACATTCACAAGCAGAAACAATACTTGAAAAACAAAACTGTTATTTTCTACTATTTCATTTTTTATACTACCAAACCAGTGGTGGGTTGCCCCCGGCTCGGACCGGTTCTATAGTTTATTGATAAGAGCTGAGAATAAAAAGAAGAGATCTTTCATTGTAACACCAAAGAAAGTGATAAGTTACTGAAATTGTTTGCATTTGTTTTTCTTTGCAATTCTTATTTTTTCTTTTTTATGTTCTTCATTTGCATTAGTTTTTCATCTTTGACAATGTTTTGCCCTATGCTTCAATAAGAATTATTAGAAAAAATAAACATATCGGAAATCCATGAAATCAGAAAAGTAGAAATATTTGTTTTAGTTGCCATGTTAAAATAGAGATAGTCCTTGACATACAACCAATCGTTTAACAACAGTTCAAAGTTATGACAGCCTTGGAAAAGATACTTTATGGCCTGTAAAGTACCTCCAACTGTCATAAAACATCATGTACACACGTACACACACACACTCCAGTGGTGGGTTGCCCCCGGTTCACACCAGTTTTATAGAACTGTTGGAAAAACGGCAGGAGGCTCTGCCCACTGACCCTGATGTCATCAGAAATGATCTACGCATGCACAGAAGCAAGGCGTGTGTGCGAGCAAAGCTCACACACACGTGCAATCCCATTGCGAACCGATAGTAAAGGTAAGTAGAACCCACCCCTGTACCAAACCTCTTTAAATTCTAAATGGGAAAAATCCTGAAATCATAGGGCAAAACATTGTCAATAAAGGTATCTCAGGAATGAAATTTGGGGAAGCCCTGGCTGCTTTAGCATTGCTGAAAAGCTGTTGTTTCAGTTTTAGGACTGTGCTGTAGGGGTCACATGATCCTCATTTTCCACATTTCCTTGACAGTTTCCCAACCACTTTGACAACCTGTCACTCCCTCTCCCATCCAGCATTAATCACTTACCTCTCTGGGAAAGGAAGGGAAGGAGAATGGAAGAGGAAGGGGAAGGGAATGAGAAAGGAAGGGAGGGAGGGAAGGGAGGGAGGCAGGCCCAAATAAGGATGGAGGATGTCCTTCCTGGCCCAGGCTGCCCCCCATGGGCCCTCCCTGACCTGTGCATCACTTCTCGTATGCTCCCTGCATGTCATCCTTTACCCATGTGGCATCTCTTGTGCATCTTGACCTTCCCTCACTTGGGCAGCACCTTTCACACACACACATTCCCCACATACCCTTTCTGATCCGCTCTGCTCTCCTATGCACTGTCTCCAATGAAGGATTGGCCACTTATCTTGGACTTCCAACTTTCTCTTGCCTTCCCCACTGACTTTCTCCTACTAGCAAAGTAAATGGGGGTGATAGCAGGAATTGGAGGGAGGGAAGGAGGAAGGAAGGAAGGAAGGAAGGAAGGAAGGAAGGAAGGAAGGAAGGAAGGTTTCCAATACATCCCCCAAGCTTTCTACCAGGAAACTCAATCGGGAAGCCAGCAGGAAGTGGCTACCACTCCCTTTACTTTTTGCACACCTGTGGTCATTCTGTTTCTCTGTTTAGGTAAGAAAATATATTTGAAATGATGATCCAGTGAGACACAGGTTGTCTAGTATTTCCTGAAATTTTAGATCTTCCATTCTGGAACTTGATTGTAACCTAATGAAAACATGCAGGACAAATAATAGCTTCTAGACCAGGGGTGTCAAACTCAAGTCTCAGGGGCCAGATCCAGCCTGTGGGGTGCTTAGATATGGCCCATGGGGCCGCCCTGGAAACAGCAAAGGACTGGCCTGTGGTGCCTCTGCCAGCAAAACTCAAGCTAATGAGGGCTGCGGGTGGCCGTCCTGAGCTTTGTTTTCACTGGCAGAGGGTTGCAGGAGGCAGTCACAAGTGAGAATGGAGCTCAGGAGACAGTTTTCATTGGTAGAGTGCTTGGGCCACCACAGGTGCCACCAACATGAGGAATGTTGAGCTGGGCATGTCCACCCTGGCCACAAACCCTCTCACCCCTCCAAGGTCAAACACAACCATAATGCGGCCCTCAATGAAATCAAGTTTGGCACCCCTGTTCTAGACTATTTTAATGAACAATATCACTTACTATACATATTGCACAATCTCCAGTTTGGGAGAGGGTACTGCAAATGAAAACATGTTGGTCTGATTTCTCCATCTGCTGGTAAAATCTGAAAAGGCCTCCTGATTGCACCACCTACTCCAAACTATTATAGTTCTTATCTCCCCACCCCCCACCCCCAAAAAAATGGATCCAGGAAATTACAGACCTATCTGTAATACAGACACCAATATCTGGGATGATTCTCGTGTTTTTGTCTTTCCTCTAGAATGGCTAAGTGGAACTGGAAACTACTGTACATTTCAAATCAAAGTGAAAATAATCTGTGCACTCACCATAGCCCTTGGTTACTTGATCAAAGAGAACCACAGGAGGTCGTCCACCAAATTCTTCACTATGAGTTACCAAGGCATCTCTCACTGCTTCACATCCACAAACCACAACCATCGGCTTTGGTCCTAACCAGATAGTAAAAACTGGACCATACTTCTTAATGATCTGAGAACAAAATCCATCAAAGGCATGAATCAATAGGATTTGAGATCTCATTCTTGGATTCGATTAATGTCCCACAAAATCTCTGAATAACTTTAAAAAAGTGATTGGCAATGCAAGAATTAAACAGACTTCTTCCCAATTTAACATAAACGATTGGAAAATACTATGTTAAATTTTATGACCATAAGTGCTAGATAAATACTTTAGATCAACTTTTCCCAGCCTGATGCCTTTCAGCTTGAATTTTAATTTACTACTATCAAAAGCTTTGGTGACTGAAAATTATGATACCTGGTCCAAAATGCATGGTTGGTTCAAAAAATGGTGCAGAATAAATTTCCTATGGTTAGATTTGTGTTAAAATTAATTTCACTTTCACATTAGAACTTCATTCTGTTTTCTGTATTAAATGTTACAACTGTGGGATTTGTACATCAGACTACAAAATGTACTGCTTAATCATAGTTAATTTATTTGTATCCTGCCTTTTTATTTTTACAGATAATTCAAGGTTCCAGACCAGAGGTGGGTTTCAGCAGGTTCTGACCAGTTCTGGAGAACCGGTAGCAGAAATTTTGAGTAGTTCGGAGAACCGGTAGTAAAAATTCTGACTGGCCCCATCCCCATCTATTCTCTGCTTCCCAAGTCCCAGCTGATCGGGATGAAATGGGGATATTACAGTATCCTTCCCTTGCCATGCCCAAGCCATGCCCACCAAGCCATACCCACAGAACCGGTAGTAAAAAATTTTGAAACCCATCACTGTTCTAGACATATCCAACACACCTTCCTCCTTCTATTTACCAAACAATAAGCACCCTGTGATGTGAGTTAGGCTGAAAGACATTGAGTGCCCAATTCCCAATGATAGATGGGAAAGATGAGGAAAAATTAAAAGAAGAAGCATGAAAAAGGAATGGAACTAAATAAAGAAAAGGGAGCTTCAATCATCCTTGCCAAAGGTGTGTGTGTGTGTGTGTGTGTGTGTCTTCAAGGACCTTTGAGCTAACAGCAAGGTGAGGGCCATTTAGATCTGGGGGAAATCTCATTCCAGAGGGCAGGAAGTGCTACAAAGAGGCATATTTCAGCACATTGATAAATGCCGTCAAAGGAACCCAGAACTGCTAACCATGGAGGATCAAATCACTAGACACTATGGAAGAGAGTAACTAGGCTCTACAACATTTAGGGCTTTGCAGGTAACAATCAGCACCTTGAATCACACCTAGAAGCAAACAGAAACCAGTACAGATTGTGAAGTAGAGGCATTACATGGGTATATGAAGGCATGCCCATCATTACTTAGTCCACCCCATTCTATACCAGTTAAAACTTCCAAGTGGTCTTCAACAGAAGCACCATGTACACTACATTGCAGTAGTCAAGGTGTGAGATAGAAGAGACTGCCTAAAGCAGGAGTCTCCAACCTTGGCAACTTTAAGCCTGGCGGACTTCAACTCCCAGAATTCCCCATCCAGCTTTGCTTTGGAGCTGGAGACCCCTGGCCTAAAGGACTTTATAATCTAGGAAGACCAGAAGTAGTTGCGGAAAGGCTTTCCTGGCCTCAGCTGCCATCTGCTCATTGAGCAGGAGCTATGAGTCCAAGAACATCCAGGGATTGTGATCACACTTTAATAGGAAAAAAGCTGCCCCATCCAAGGTCAGAAATAAATGCAGAGATAAAGATCTAGGGATGATCCACAGATGGATCATCCCTAGATCTAGGTAGCTGAAGTGTCCACAACCTCTTGGTCTTGGCTAGAATAAATCACAAATGCTTCCTCCCCATTGAAACCCCCACAGCCTCCAGGCAGGAGGACAGGAATCTGACAATCACAGGTCATCTACAACTGCAATCAAACCTGTAATGATCTATGAGAATAAGCTTGGGAGACAGGAAGAGAAGCCACATCTTTTTTTTTTATTGCAAAAGTTTTACAATTACATTTTCACCCCTTTCCCCCCCCCCAACCCACCCCAAACTTCCCAACCTCCCTAACCCTCCCTAACCCTCCCCTCCCCCCGGACTTCCACACAATATACTCATATCAGGTAAAAAAAAAAACCCTTAGTATAAAACTTATATAAAACTTGAACCCCTCCCTCCCCCTTATAATTTTTTTTATCTTCATTACATTGAAATATTTCTATCTTGATATATCATTTTCAAATTCAAATAAAAGCTATTTGATACTTCCTAGTTTGATATTTGTTCTGAACAAAATCTATCCACTTTTTCCATTCCCATTCATAAGTCTCTTGTCAACAGTCCTTTAAATATGCTGAAATCTTCGCCATCTCTGCAAAACTGGCCATCTTCAAAGTCCATTCCTCGATCGTGGGCAAAACTTCATTCTTCCAGTATTTACCTATCAATAATCTCGCTGCTGTTATCATGTACAATATCAACTTTGTTTCACCCGAAGTAAAACCCTTAACTATACCCAATAAAAACAATTGTGGAGAAAATTGATTTTTTTTCTTCAAAACATTCTGCATGACCCCCAAATTTTTATACAAAAAGCCTTAACTTTCCTACAGGTCCACCAAACATGATAATATGTAGCATCTAAACAGTCACATCTCCAACATTTTGGCTGAACATTAGGGTACATACACGACAATTTTTTGGGGTCTAAATGCCATCTATAAAACATTTTATAGAAATTTTCCCTCAGATTCTGCGACTGTGTAAATTTAACATTCTGAACCCAAATTTTTCCCCATGTTTCCAACATCACTGGCTCCTCAAAATTTTGTGCCCACTTAATCATACAATCTTTAACCAATTCAGTTTCTGAATCCCTTTCTAACAAAACATTATAAAGCCTTTTAATATGCATTGGACCTTTCTCTTTTATATGTCTAACCAATTCTTCCTCATGCAACATAATACCAGTTTTTTGGTCCTCTTTCCATCTCAATTGTAATTGATTATATTGTAACCAAGTTAAGTTAATCCCTTCGTCCAACAGTGTCTGTAGTGTCTTCAACTGCCATCTGCCCGCATCTGTAAAAAGAACCTCTTTGTATAAAAACCCCCCGAGTGACATTATATTTGTATTCCACATAATATGACCAAGATCCAGCCATAGCGGTATTTTATAATCCCATTTGAATCGGTGCTTCTTCCAAACTCTCATCAAAGAGTCTCTAAGTATATGGCTTTTAAATACTTTATCCACTTTGTTGTCATAAAATAAATAAGCATGCCATCCAAATTCAAGATCAAAACTTTCTATATTCAGTATTCCAGTCTTTTTCCTTCCAAACCAGTCACTTGCTAAAGTCAAAGCTGCTGCTTCATAATATAACTGTAGGTTTGGAAGTTTAAGACCTCCCCTTTCTGGAACATCTTGCATAATTTTCAATTTCACTCTCGGTTTTTTCTCGTTCCAGACAAACTTATTCACTCCAGTTTGCCAGTTTTTCAGTTGTTTATCACTTTTGAGCACCGGAATCATTTGAAACAAAAAAAGAAATCTTGGCAAAATGCTCATCTTAACTGCTGCTATTCTTCCAAGTAAAGACAGCTGCAGTTTTTTCCAAGTCTCCTTATCTTTCTGCACCTCTCGCCACAACACCTCATAATTATTTTGAAACAATTTCATGTTTGATTCTGCAACCTGAACTCCTAGATATTTTACCTTTGGTACAATCTCAAAACCTGCCCTCCTTTCAAGCTCGTGTTTACGATCTTGTGTCATATTTTTAACTATCATCTTAGTTTTTTTCTGATTCAGTCTAAAACCTGAAACTTTACCATAGTCTTGTATAATGTCCTTCATCTGGATTATTGATTCCATTGGCTGTGTTAGGGTAACGACCAGATCGTCTGCAAATGCCTTTATTCTGTAATCCTCTTGCCTTATCATTATACCTTTCAAGATATTAGAGTCCCGTATTGTATTTAACAAGACTTCTAATGTTAAAATAAATAACAATGGAGACAGCGGACATCCCTGTCTTGTTCCTTTTTCAATTTTAAACTCTGTTGTCAAACTTCCATTAATAATAATCTGTGCCTTTTGCTCTTGGTAAATTGCTGAAACCGCCTGTATAAATTGATCCCCAAAGTCCATCTTTTTTAAAGTCTTTAGTAGAAAATTCCAATCCACTCTATCAAAGGCCTTCTCTGCATCCAGGAAAACCAGCACTGCAGGGATCTGTTTATTCTTCTCAAGATATTCCAATAAATCTATTACTTGCCTTACATTGTCCTTCATATATCTACCCTCGATAAATCCCGCTTGATCATCATGAATCACCTTTTGAATTACTGGCATCAACCTGTTGGCTAATACTTTTGCATAAATTTTATAATCAGTATTCAGAAGAGATATTGGTCTATAATTCTCCGGGTTTTTTGGACCTGCTTGCTCTTTTGGTATCAGAGAAATATAAGCTGTTGTCCATGATGGGGGTATTTTACCCCCTTGTTGAATATTACAAAACAGATTTCTAAGTTGTTCCACCATTTCTGCTTGCAAATTTTTATAATACACTGCAGTCAAGCCATCCATTCCAGGAGCTTTAGCTATTTTTAATTGTTTAATTGCTACTATTATCTCCTCCTCTGTTATAGGATAATTCATTCTTTCCTTTTGTTGATCAGTAATTTTTGTAACTCTTTTATTATCTAAATATTTTTCTATAAGTCCATTCTGCACATCATCTTTAGCATATAGTTTAGTATAATAGTCCACAAAAGCTTCTTTAATTAATTTTTGTTGAAAGATTTCTTTCCCTCCAATATCAATACTATCAATAGTCCGTGTACTCTGCTTTTTCCTTAATGTGTAGGCCAACCATCTGCCCGGTTTATTGGCATTACAAAATGTATTATGCTTCGCATATTGTAAGTTTGTTGCAACTTCTTCCGCCATAAGCATTTGAAATTGGTCTTTCAAAAGTTTTATAACATCACGTATTCTTTCATCTGTTGGGTTTTTAATAAGTAATTGTTCTTTATTCTTTATTTCTACTTCCAATTCAGATCTTTTCTTTTGTCGAATCATTCTATGTTTAGAGTTCATATAAATGAGCACCCCTCTCATATAAGCTTTGCTCGCATCCCACACAATTTCAATTGGGGTACCTTTATTCAAATTTATTTCAAAAAATTCTTTCAAGTGCTTTTTAAGTTCTATTATGTTTTTTTCATATCTGAACAAGTTTTCATTTATTCTCCAAGAACGTCGCTCAGTCTTGCCCATCTCAATTTCTATCCATACAGGGCTATGGTCGGTTAAGGTTCTTGGGAGAATCTTTGTTCTTTTTGTCTTAACAAGTAGATCATCTGACAACAAAATAAAGTCAATCCTAGAGAAGGATCTATGTCTGTCGGAAAAAAAAGTATAATCCAATTCTTTTGGATTATGTATTCTCCAAATATCTTTTAATTCCAAGTCTTCTTTCATATCAAAAAAGGTCTGTGGTAATCTAATCCTAGATTTCGCCAAACTCTTTTTATCTAGTTTAGAATCAATTACTCCATTCCAATCTCCCATAATTAGAATAGATCTATAGTCCCATTGCAGTATTTTAGCATGTAACATTTTATAGAAATGGTCCTGTTGTTGATTGGGAGCATAAATTCCAATCAGAAGAATTTGGCCATTTATTGTAAGCAATTCGATTGCTACAAACCTACCATCTTCATCTGCTTCTATAATTTTAGCTGTTAATCTTTTGTTTACATAAATAACCACACCATTCTTTTTTTGCAAAGTTGAAGATATAAAATGTGTTCCTAATTTAGAATTTATCAAATATTTTTGATCTTGAGTTGTGATATGCGTTTCCTGTAAACAAATTATATCATTATTAAATTGTCTCAAGTATGCAAATAATTTCTTCCTTTTCTGTGCTGAATTCAACCCATTCACATTCCAAGATAAGCACTTAATTGTCATCTTTATCTTTCTGAAGCATCGAGCAGAATAACCGAATATCTTCCGGAATCTTCGGTCTCGCTCCCCCCATGGCTCCAGTCTCTTGTATAGCACTCTTAGCTCCCTTTTCTTGTCTTTCCTGTTGTTGCTTTTCTTTAAGTTGCTTAGATTTTGCATGAGTTATGCGCTGATCCTTAACTTCGACCATCCGAACCAGGTCCAAGATTGGAGAAGATTCCAACAAGGGCTCATCCAGGAAACCTCCTTCAGCACCCTGCGTTTGCTCTAGCTCCACCTGCTTAGACTGTTCTTGCGGTTCTTGTTGAAGTTGCTTCTTATCACTCTCCTTAATCTCCAGGACTGTAGATGAACGTGGAGATGGTGTTCTTTCTTTAAAAATAGTAGTATAGAAATACTCCGCCTTCTCCACGGTATTCAAACGATGTCTTTCTCCCTTGTATTTCAAGATTATGCCAGTTGGGGCATCCCACCGAAATTGTATCTCTTGTTTTTGCAATTCTTTTACAAGAAAGCCAAAATCTTTTCTGGCTTTCAACATTTTAGGTGGTAGTTCTTTGTAAACTCCTATTTGTGTGTCCCCCACTTGCACAGAAGTAAGAAAGGATTTTTGCAGGATATCATTTCTTATTGCTCTATCCGTAAAATATATGACCACATCTCTAGGCAATTATCTTTGTCTGGCCACCCAAGAATTCACTCTGTAGATTTTATCTATTTTGTAAAAAACCACGTCAGGATTAATTTTTAAAAGCACTGCCAGGGCCTCAGCACAGATCTGTCTCAAGTCCTGTCTGTCACCCTCTTTAATTCCTCGAAGCCTTATGGCAAATTCCATTGACCTGAATTGCATCATAACAACTTCGTTTTCAACTCTTTGCATTTTCTCATCAACATCAGAAATTTTATAGTCATTATCTTTCATCTTAACATTGACTTCTGATTTAAGTTCATCCACTTTAGAATCAACTTTAATAATAAATTCTGCAAGGCCAGACGCCACATCTGCTATTTTTTTAGTCACCTTGCCATAATCCTGTTTCACCATATCTTTAATTTCATTAATTTCCTGCATAATTTCCTGTTGAGATTTTTGAAGTTTATCATCTATTTCCTATTGGGATTTTTGAAATTTATCATCCAAAGCTTTAGAAATAAATTCTTTTAAATTTTCAAAATCCGAATCTTTTTTCTGAGTCTGTATCTGTTGAGCAGGGGGAAGCTGCATTTCATGTTTGTGTGTGGGGGATCCCCCCCCCTGCTATCTTTCCTTCCTGCTTCTTTGAGGCCATCCTGCCACGTAAGCTAGATTTTCTGAAGAGGAAAGTCCCTTTTCCTTTTCCACCTCCACAGAGACTTCTAAAAAAGTCCCCCAGGTTTAATAAAATAAAAACTGGAATAAAGCAGAGTCAGATATTTAAAAAAAAAGTTTTTCTTTTTTCCCTCTTCTCTTGTTTCTCTTTATTACAAGCGAAGCAACTTTGTAGCAACTTTGTAACTTTGTAGCAAAGCAAGACGACTTCACAAATCCACTCTCGCTTGCTCATTAACTCTAGTGCTGGGCGCCATATTTTTTTCCAAATCACTTTCACTCGCTCATATTTTCTCTTGAATTAAAAAGTCAACAAAGCACTAATACTTGCGATTTCCGAGTTGCAGGGTTCAAGTTAGTATTTCCACTGCTTATTAAGGTTGGTTCCATTCACTTTAAACATTTGCTGCAGCCGGCTTGTTCTGCTGAAGGCAGAATCGTCCCACGCCGCCTGGAGTCTCAGCAGGTTGGAAGGGAGCCGCGCCTGTTTCCTCCCCAGAAGCAATTCCCTGGGGGCTTACAGGGGCTCAACCTGTACCCTGCTATCTCTCCTCCTTCAATCCTCTGGATTTCGGAGTTTTCAAGCCGCTTCTCGATCGCGAAGCGGCTCTACAGGCGGCGGGGCTGGCGGTCCTTAAAAAGGCACCGTCGTCGCCGAAGGCTAGCAAACCGGAAGTCCAGAGAAGCCACATCTTAAGCAATGGTCAGATAAAAGATATCAGACCACAGAAGGAATGGAGGCATGAGAAACATCTCAGAAGAGAGACCTCCCTAGTTCTCTAGAAAGTAAAGGGAAAGATGGGGGGGAAGGGCTTTTGGATTTGCAAGATTTTATAACCTTGCAAAATGCTCATGATTTTGTGTTCTTGTCAGGACTACCTCAAGGGACTTACAAAACCTGTCTCATAATTAAATTCGAGCCTGAAACCTTACTGGAATGCATATAGATAATCAGCTTCCTCTATCGTTCAAATTAACTGCAGACTATCCATCATCCCTACAACTTCCCCAGAAAGGGAATATTGGAGAGTAGAGTAGAGAAATATTGATATTTTAATGTCTGTATGATCACAGGAATATCCCTGTTTTGTTTTGTTTTTTCCTTCTTGGGCTCCTGGGTCTTTACTTATGCTTTGAAGGCATTTTATTGGTTTCTGTGCTATGGCAAGGCCATGTAATTGTAATAATATTTTTATTTATCTAATATGTTTTTGATGTATAGTATGTTATGGTTATCCTTTTCATGGCTTGCATTGCTCATGCTGTAGTGGGTTGAGTGGTCACTTTCCTGACCACTCAACCTGCTACAACACAAAGAACACAAACAATGAAGAGAACAATACATCACAAACATCTCAGAAGCAGCAAACACTATTACTATTTAGATGACTACTAGGGATTTATAAGGTCATCTTCAACACAATAAGAACCCATAATTTTGGTCATAAATAACTCCATTTGTAAATGGAATCACCATGTTACTGGACTTGATTTTACAACCATTTTCACAATTGTTTTTAAGTGTGTTACTATGGTCACTAAATAAGTCACATGGTTTTAAGTCTGAATCCAGCTGATCCAATGAACGTTTTTGTTTTTTTGCCAGAAACTGGGGGAAAAAAGTTACAAAATACAACCATTGACCCCATTGACTGCAGCCAGTCGTAAATATGAGCTGTCAGCACCCAAAATGCAATTATATGACTGCCAGGTAGTGTGGCAGACATAATTTTGAGGATGGGTCATTTTTTACAGTTAGTTGTAACTTCAAACAGACTTTAAACATGGTACACAATGCTTGTTTTAATTTTTTTATTACAGGCAGTTCTTGACTTATGACACAATTGGGACCAAAATTTATGTTGCTAAGCAGGGCAATTGTTTGTTTGTTTGTTTGTTTGTTTGTTTGTTTGTTTATTTATTTATTTATTTATTTATTTATTTATTTATTTGTTCGATTTATATATGCCGCCCTTCTCCGGAGACTCAGGGCGGCTTACAATGCGTTAAGCAATAGCCTTCATACTTTGGTATATACCTGCTTAGTAGGGCTTTCGGGCCCCCCTAAGCGGTGTTCTTTTTTATACAAAGTCAGTTTATTGCCGCCACAATCCGGGTCCTCATTTTACCGACCTCGAAAGGATGGAAGGCTGAGTCAACCTTGAGCCTGGTGAGATTTGAACTTGCAGTAATTGTAGGCAGCTGGCAGCTAAGTGCTACTTTAACAGCACTTAGTCCACTGCACCACCAAGGCTCTTAATTGTTAATTAAGTCCCTGCTGATTTTATGACCTTTTTTTTTGCCATGGTTCTCAAGCAAATCACTATAGATGTTGAGTGAATCTTGCGATAATTATCTGGCTTCCCACATTGACTTTGCTGATGGGAAACCAGCTGTGAAGGTCTTGAATGGCAATCACTTCAGGATGCTGCAGCCCTCATAAATGCATGCCAGTCACCAGTTGCCCAGATTCTGTATTTATCCAAAGCTAGATATAAGCCATCTATAGACATCTATATATCGTTAATGGCACAAAGTATGCATCCAATTTTATATTTGTAGTTGCTATAAATTGACTACTAACATTATATTTATTTTGTCCTGTACAACATTCTTTCCTCCTTAATTATACCACTTTCTCCCCAAGAAAATATGTTTGTGGTTAAACCTGTAATAAAAAAAAAACAAGCCAGACAGAAGTAGGGTTGGAAGCATCTTTAGCAGTGGTGAAATATTTACTTTGTATTAGACCAGAGGTGGGTTTCAGCAGGTTCTGACCAGTTCTGGAGAAACGGTAGTGGAAATTTTGAGTAGTTCAGAGAACCGGTAAATACCACCTCTGACCGCCCCCCCCCATCTATTCTCTGCCTCCCAAGTCCCAACTGATTGGAAGGAAATGGGGATTTTGCAGTAACTTTCCCCTGGAGTGGGGAGGGAATGAAGATTTTACAGTATCCTTCCCCTGCCACACCCACAAAGCCATGCCCACCAAGCCATGCCACACCCAAAATTTTGAAACCCACCACTGCATTATGCTCTCAAAATATGGGAGATTGCTAATCTCCCAAATGATTCTTGAATCTCTCATGCACTAAGAAAGGAGTTGTATCAAAGAATGTCGTACCTTTGGGTAGTTTTTATACAGAGGCAGAACATCTTTTTGCAGTAGATTCCCCAGAAAGAGCCATGGCCTGGGGCCAGGAGGGAGCTTGCCTCTTGCTTGGTGAAACCGAAAGGCCCAGAATGTGAGTAGAAAGAGAACGAACAGTATTATTGTCCCAGGGATCAGCTCCACCTGCATGTTTATTCTTCTTGCCTTGATGGAGTGAAAGAGATGATTACGGCTTGGAAATGAGTCTGGGACACAGAGAAAAAGACCAGAGGCAAAATCAATGTGATTGTTTCTCTAGCTTTCTCCCTTCCACTCTCCAAGTTCTCTTGGTACTTTTGCTGATGATCAATTGTTCAAAAACATGAAATGCTATTTTAAGTAATTTTTAAAAAATCCCATAAACAAACTTTGAGAAACTGAAGGAATATTGTAATGACATGGTTTTTCTTCTTCTTTTTATGACCCTCTAATCTCTTAATTTGGAATAGAGTTGGGGCAACAGAATGGAGATGAGTGTTTACTGTCCAGATGCCCTTTCTGACACTTGAGTTCACCTTGTTGTCATCACTTACAATATCAAATGAGCAGACAATGAAGACATAGGAGAAGGAAGAGCCATTTAGCACTTTACAAAGGTTTTTGGACTTCAGTTCTTAGACATCATACCGATCATGGTCAGCAATAAGAGACTGTGAGAATTGCAGTTCAAAAATTGATTGTACATTACATTTGTTTCCAACCCCTCATTGATAATACTGAATTTGGGGTGCAAAGACCATGGTTGATATTCCTATTTTATTTATACTTTGCTGTCCTTCAGTCTGAGATACATCTCAAGGCTTTTATAAAGATAATGCAGAGCAGGAGAAGATTGATAGTTTAAATTTTAATAAAATCCACAGAACACTCATGGAAACAAATTAACAGGGATGGACAAATTTTTGAAGGGACTTTCACTTTCATGAAGGTGCATGGAAAGCATCCTCATGAAGTTGCTTCTCAAAACAATGACACCTCCCCCCCACCCATTCTGAAAGTAAAGCAAGACCAGCATTGAGATGTGTTTGGGGAGGTTCTGACTCAGTGATGGGAACTGCTTCTGTACAGTCTTCTGGCTACTAAAACTATAGGATGAAGCACCAGAAGCAACATGGAGCACCTCACTGAAATAGATCATATCCCATCTGTTCTGTGACAAAGAGATTGTGTCGGTTTTCAGTTGTTGAAGAAAATAAAGCAATGTTACATAGGCATTGAGTGTCTATGCAATAGTCACAGAATCCAGTCAAGGGGCAATATAACTATAGATTCACTGTAAAAAAAAATCCATGAACAATATAACAATATAAAAATTATACTTCTTTGGCTAATAATTTAGGTTTGTCTGTTCCTAATTCACAATCACTGGTCATATTTCTACATTTACCAAAACTGCAGAAAACCAATCAGGCAACCAAAGCAATTCAATCTTTGCATTTAACCTGAAGTTCAACCTAAAGATGTGCATGCATTTTTGGTAAGCAACAGAGAAACTTAATTTTGCATTTACAATTCAAACAATATGAAATCTCACTTGTGGAATGATCACAGTGCACATACCTTTCAGCAATGTACTTGAGGCTTGTCCTCCACAGCAGTAGTCCAAATAGTTCCTCTTCACACAAACAACTGGTTTTATACTTAATGCTCTCACTAATCCCCTCTTCTTCCTTTTTCTTTCAACCCATAGTGGCAGGGATAGAACTGGAATGTTCTGTTTCAAATATCATAAATGATGCAACTTAAAACAGTTCCATTTTTAACTTGTATTTTTCCCCCACCACAAAAATTTAGATAAATTCTTCTGTCAAATGGTGCATCAGTTATCAAAACAGGTATGGTTGTTACAAGATGCAAAGCGACAAGCAGATTGGATTTACCTGATTTGAGATTGTGTTTTGCAGTTTGCTGTTTGGTTTGGATGAATGGGCACTGCTGAAAAATAGCTTTTGATTTGGATGGCAAAAAGATTTGTGATCAAGCTTAATACAGATTGTAAAAATCATTATGTTAGATGTGCCAAATTGAGGTATCTCATAGATACAGAACCAGATTGTGCCACAAACCACCTGTGTGATAACAAGTAACTATCTTATTGCGAGATAGTAGAATTCTGTCAAGAGGTTGTAAAAGAAAATAAAAGAAGAACTGGTGATAGAAGGATATAGTTATCAATGATTTATTTATTTGAAATTATTAGAAAGATTTAAAGTAACCCAAAATATGATTTTGAATATTATAAAACTGAATCTGAAATACAATTCTGTACAAATAATGATACAATTGTTAATATAGTATACATTTTATTGAAATTTGAAACCGAAGAACAACAAATGAAAGAATGTATGATAAAGTGGGCTGAAATTGTGGCTATAATATACAGATGGAACACTGGGAAAATGTGTGGCTGTAAGGATAGAAATTTACACTATATTACAACCTTAAAGGTAATCTTTATAAAATACGTTGTCCAGAACGTATAAAGGCACTTCAAATTTATGTTGGATATATGAAAAACAGAAGAGGCATTTTATCATATTTGGTGAACATGTAAAACATGTAGAAAATCTGGATTCAAATAAAGAAATACTGATTCAGAAGATTTTGAAGATTAATATACAAATAAGATCTTTTTCTTTGGTATTGATAGACAAACAATTGCAAAAATGTATGGAACTTTGTTTTTGTGCATTTTAATTGTAACAAAATTCTTGTGTGCCCAAAATGGCAAGATTTGACATTACCCACATTGGAGATATGATTGGTGAAGAGGATGAAACTTGCTGACATGGCTGAATCGATTTCTTTGATCAGCAAAAAAACAATATCTACATTAATCATTGGAAACCGCTTGTAGACTTTTTGCATGGAATAGAAAAAAACTGATGATTTATGATTTTCATAATTAGACAATGTAGATTATAGAAAGAAGAAAATGGCAGATATTTGTATATGATAATGTTTTAATTTTTAATGTTTTTATATATGGTTTTTAAATACATTGTAAGCTGCCTTGAGTCTTTGAAGAAAGGCAGCATACAAGTTGAATGAATAAATAAAATAAAATAAAATAAAATAAAATAAAATAAAATAAAATAAAATAAAATAAAATAAAATAAAATAAAATAATAAAATAAAATAAAATAAAATAAAATAAAATAAAATAAAATAAAATAAAATAAATAATGTCATGTGGAAATCTGAGTTTGCATTGCTTGATGAAGTTCTGGGCAATAAATGAAGTACTATCTTGGCAGAACTTTATTAACTTACCTCCTGAATGATTGTCTTACCCTGTTCAAGATTTCCAGTGGATTCCAGGGTCCTTCATTACTCCAACTTTGGCATTCCTATCATCCTTAGTGGTGTGTGAAGCTAGATGCTTACAATGCTGAGATAGTTAGAAGTGCACAAACATAAACTGTGTTTCTTTGCAAGTGATAAACAGAAAGGTGATATGGGCAAACAGAACAAGTGTGTAGCACAGTAAATGACCCATCCACAGAGTGTCCCTTTTATTTCATCACCTCTCCAGGGTAACTCCTGACAGGTAGAATTTGGCTGTCTTAGTGGAGCCCCACTAAGTCATTACTGTACTGCCGCAACATCAGTCCCACCTCCCAGAGGCCTTTCCTGAAGGCCTCTAACTGTGAAATGGAAGCCGGAGGTGATGCACACAAGTGGTGGCGAGCAGCTGCAGAAGAAAATGGCCGGCAAGATGAGGCAGATGTTGGGGTTTGTGAGGCCTGGCTGCAGCTGTCTGAAGGTAACCTAACTTGATTTTTATCTCTGTGCCTCACCCCACCCTGTGCACCCTGGAGTGGGCAGAACTTTTGCTTACATCTCAAATGAAAATGTTCAGACTGTTACAAAAAAGCTACAAAGGGTTTTGAAAGTTTAAACAGCTATCCTACAGTACAGCGGTGGGTTCTAAAAATTTTTACTACCGGTTCTGTGGGCGTGGCTTATTTTGTGGGTGTGGCTTGGTAGGGGGGGGGTAATGTGACTGGGTGGGCATGGCCAACTTTTTTTTTTTTTACTTTTAAAAGCATTTTTTCTACAACCTTAAGAGTTGCAGAAAAAAAGCCTCTGACAATCAGGAAACTCAGCTGGGATCGCCAGAGGCTTTTAAAGGCATTTTTTCCCCTACAACCTCTTTGGCCAAAGAGAAAAATGCCTTTAAAAGCCTCTGACGATCCCAGCTGAGCTGCACAATCATCAGAGGCTTTTTTTTTTACTTTTAAAAACATTTTTCCGACCAAAGAGGTTGTAGAAAAAATGCTTTTAAAAGTAAAAAAAAAAAAGCCTCTGATGTGGTGGGCAGGGCGAGCAGCGACCAGGCCAGGGACCGCTTTGGGGGCATGGCCAGCCAATGTTATTACCGGTTCTCTGAACTACTACAAATTTTTACTACCGGTGTAAACCAGGAGCAACCCACCACTGCTACAGTACTGAAACAGAACACTATTTCAATATATTCAAAGTAATACATTGCACCCTCCACAACATTTAATCCAACTTCTGATCCCTTTGTATCTGAATAAAAATAAGTTTTAGATGTTTAAAACCATTATCTTTCCCTGTTTACAAGCCTCTTCTCATTCAAATGCTTAATCTATGTTTCTTTAGGAGAAAATCCTATATGCCTTATGTGGTGAGAGATGGGGATGTCTGCTGAAAAATTGTTCGTTGTGTTTCACTGTAGCGCAATCAGAGAATAGGGGTGACAATTATATTTTGACTGCATGTTCTTCAGTTAATATGTTGATGCTACATTCACACTTTCTTTGCAAGTGATCACCAGAAAGAAGGTGAGATGGGCAAATAGAAAAAAATGTGCAGCACAGTAAATAATCCTGAAGTGTTTTCAAGAAATCTTGGAAGATTTATTCTTCTAATTAATACTAATTAGTCAATTCAATCATTAATGTATTGTTGGGAACATTTCTTTCCTTATGTATTCATATGTTGATATGTATGAATGCATAAGGGTGACAGATTAAAATTGTATATAAGTGCTCATATATCATTGGACCCAAAATGATAACTTACTTTTGTTCTATTTCCCTGAGCAAACTCTCTTGAGATGGTCAGTTGTGTAATGTTCATGATGAGAAAAGAGGTTACCTGCTCAACAGGAATATTTCCTAGGGCACTAATTAACAGTCCCTTTAAATATATGTTTATTAGAAAAGGTCATTGTTGTTTGTTTCAGTGGTCCTGTAATCTTAAACTTTTGCCTATTTTCTAGAGCTATGTCAAGCCTCTCCAATCTGTTCTCAAAACTGGACCTGAAGCCCTATAAATAATCCAGTTGATTCCTGATCACGTGAGGACGATCTGATGCAATTTCATTTCTGGTTCATTCATTACTGAATAAAAAAAGAGCTTTAATGTTTTTTGTTATTGTTGTTGCTATTATATATGGAATCGGATGGAATTTTAAGAAGAGTTAAACAATCATAGGAAGAGAAAACATGCCATGGAATTCCATTTTGGGGTTTTAAACTAGACATCTTTGAAAATCTGAAAAATGCTGACACTATGTTTTTGTTTGTTTTTTTATTAGGATGGGGTAACAGTTACATGAAATATATTTTTAAGGATAAAATTTGTCAAACTACATTGAAATCAGGGGGAAAAGATTTCTCAAGCTACATTCCTGTGAGGGTTGAGCAAAGAATATTGCAAGTATATATATTCCCAGGAATGTCACCTAAGGTGGGAAGGTCATTCCAACCATCCAGCTAAAGCAAACAGGCACTTAAATTGGCAGCAACAATATAAGAAAATGCTGGAGACATCTGCTTAGGAGAAAACCATATGAATAAATTGGCAATATAAGGTCAGATGATGAGCCCCTCCCCCCATGATATTCTGGATACCGAAGTATATTGTGTTGTACATGAAACTGGCTGTGAAAGCCATTTTGCAGTTGGTGCAAAATCTAGCAGTGCACTTCTTAGTGGGTAAAAACTGCAACCTGGATGTTAAACTGTAGCTGCAGGCTCTACATTGGTTGCCAGTGGCCCCGTCTGCTTCAAATAGAAACTACCCTTTCAGTTGGACATGTTCACGAGGATGCTGAAGATTTATCTTTGCAAGAGATTCAGTGCAAGAGGCCAGATGTCCATTCTTCTTTGTGGCAGCTCCTACCCTCTACCACAGCCTCCCTCTAGGAGATCCAGGTAGCACTGTCCTTCCCAATATTTGGGAAGGTGGCAAAAATGGAGCTCAAGAGAGCTTTATGAGTTGGATGTTGTCAATAGGCGGTCTTTGTCTTAGTATAATTTTTACAATTTTATCATAACACAGCATAAAAAGGTCTAATATGGGAAAGATGGGAGGAAAGAGAAAAAGAGGAGAACCAGCACGTTTTTTAAAAAAAAATATTATGTGTTATGGTTTGCACCACCAGTAGTCTGGTGGGAATGTTGTGTTCTAAAAATTAAGAAAATAGAATTATTAGGAGTATCTATAAACCACCCTATTGCTTACTGTCTGAATAAATCTTCCACCTTATGCTGCAGTCACATTTACCTACTTACCGTGGAAGAAGTCCTTTAGCATTCAGCATATGTTTTGCATTGTAAACAATGCATGAATGCTGAACATCATCCGATCGTCAGATACTTTGCATGGTGAAAACTGGGACATTCTCTTCAACTATAATTAAATTCCAATAATTTGTTTATTATTTTTATCCCATCCATATTATTTTTATCAATAATTCAAGTGGTGAACATGCCTAATACTTCATTCCACTTCTAATTTCCCCACAACCACAGTGAGATGATTTGACAAGATAATCTCATGTTCACTTAACAAGATATGAATCAGAGTAGCAGCCATCAGCAACAACTGTGAGTTGCATGTTTGCAGCAATATATATCCACCATGGATTGCACCACTTTCTGTGGAGAGAGCGACAGAGAGAGTGGGGAGGGAGGGAAGGAGGGACGGCGGCAGTGGTGGGATTCAGCCAGTTCTCACCTATTCGGGAGAAGCAGTTGTAAACTTTCTTTTTTTTAATTTATTTTTTATTTTATTTTTATACAAACATACATAAATAAAACCATTTTCAATTGCAAACAGTTTGTCGGTTAGTTACAAGTCTTTTGTGCATCTTCACCAAATTCATAGCTTACAATTTACAGTTTCCCCAAATTCTCATATAATCGACCTAATATATATCTATGTATTATTATCCTCATTAATCATTTATTTAATTATGACTATTTCTTCCCTCATTATTATTCAAAATATTCTTAAATTTGAGTTAATTTTTATTATAACATTCATTTCATCCTCCTAAATCTGTCTACTAGTACATCTTTACATTTTATTTCATATAATTCTACAATTCTTGTATTGTAGATCTCTACCATATTTCATTTCCATATTTTTTGTCTAACCATTGATAAAATAGGTCCCATATCTTATAGTATTGTTTATCTTCTTGTTCTCTAATTTCAAATGTCAATTTACTCATTTCAGCACATTCCGTTATTTTCTTAATAACTTCATCCTGCATTGGTATTTTCTCATTTTTCCAATTTTTAGCAAACACAATTCTAGCTGCTGTTAATACATTAACAATCAAATATTTCAACTCTCTATTATATATTTCAGGTACAATCCCCAATTAAAAAAATCTCTGGTTTAAAGTCTATGTATTTTTTTATCATTTTTTCCAACCATGTGTGGATTCTAGTCCAGTATCTTTTAGCTTCTACACATGTCCACCACATATGGTAATATGAACCCGGTATCTGATGGCATTTCCAACATTTTTCAGATTTATTCTTGAACATTCTGGCTATCCTCATCAGGGGTAGATGCCACCTGTAAAACATCTTATACAAATTTTCTTTGTATGCAGTTGATATTGTCATTTTATAATTTTGGAACCATAATTTTTGCCATTTCTCTAAGTCAATTCCATGTCCAAAGTTTTCCCCCCAAGCAATCATTGTTTCTTTAACTTGTTCTTCTTCCAGCTTGACCTCTAATAAATGTCCATATAGTTTTTTAATTATGTTTTCATCAGTACCTGTTAAAATTTTATCTAAATTAGTCAAATTATTATAAAAACCTTCTGTCTTAAAGTCTTTATCATATCTAGACTGTATTTGCAAATAGGAAAACCAATTCATCTTTATATCTTGTTCTTCTAATTCTTGCATAGATTTAAGTTCACCCTTTTCATTCAATAATTCACTATATCTAACAATTTGTTCCTTTCTAAACGTTATTGAATATGAGAATGCTTCAATAGTTGATAACCAGACTGGAATTTTTAAATAATATTGTCTTTTGATCTTCTCCCAGTTTAGTAGAAAAGTCTCATGTATAAAATGTCGTCTAAAATACCCCTGTGTTTTTGTCCCTTATACCATAAAAAAGCATGCCATCCCAACAACAAATCATGTCCTCCTTGATTTATGACCATAATTGGGACCAAAATTTCTGTTGCTAAGCATGGCAATGGTTAAATAAGTCCTGCCTGATTTTATGACCATTTTTTGCCTTGGTTGTTAAGGAAATCACTATAGTGGTTGAGTGAATCTTGTGATCATTATCCGGCTTCCCCCATTGACTTTATTGATCAGAAACCAGCTATAAAGGTCATGAATGTCAATCACTTCAGGATGCTGCAGCCATCATAAATGAATACCAGTTGCCAGGTGCCCAGATTTTGACCACGTGATCATGAGGATGCTGTGACAGTCATAAGTGTGAGGACCTTTTTCAGTGCTGTTATAACTTTGAACAGAAAGCAAATAGTTGTAAGTCAAGGACTACTTGTATATGACTTATCATTGTTCTATTACGTGAGAGTCTGAAAAGATTCGACAGCATAAACATTTAGTTAATGAATACATACATAAGTATTCCTTAATAGAGCATTCAAAGAAACAGAAAAGAGCATGTGTTATTATCCACATTTTATTCACCATGGTAGCTTGAATAAGCTATAACTGTCTAGGTTCAAGCATCTCACGAAGCCAGAATTATTGTGTTTATGCTATTTGGATTTAAGCCATCTGTAGACAAAAACATGGTAGTTTATGGCACAACCTATGAATCCAATTTTGTATTTGGGTGAGAATGGTTTCTATAAATTGACTATTAACATATTTATTTTGTCCTGTACAGCATTCTTTTCTTCTTAATTATACCACTTTCTTCCCAAGAAAATATGTTTGTGGATAAACCTATAACAAAAAAAAAACAAAAACCAACCCCCGCCAAAAATACCCCATAAACAAGCCACACAGAAGTACGGTTGGAAGCATCTTTAGTAGTGCTGAAGAGCACCCCAAAATACACCCCAGGTGTATTTTGAAATACACCTGCTTTTCATTATACTCTCAAAATATGGGAGACTGGTAATCTCCCAAATGATTCTTGAATCTCTTTCCCACTACAAAAGGAGTCATATCAAAGACTGTCTTACCTTTGGATAGGTTTTATACAGAGGGAGAATATATTTTTGCAATAGATTCCCCAGAAAGAGTCAGGGCCTGGGGCCAGGAGGGAGCCTATCCTTTGCTTGGTGAAACTTGAAGGCCCAGAGCATGACCAAAAAGAGTACCAACTGTATTGCTGCCCCAGACACCAGCTCCACCTGCATATTTATTCTTTGTGCTTTGATGGAGTGGAAGAGATGAGACTTGGGGCTTGGAAATGAGTCTGGGATACACAGAGAATGACAGAGGCAGTCAATGTGATTGGTTCTCTAACATTCTCCCTTCTATTCCACAAGTTGTCTTTCTACTTTTCCAGGCTATCAATTGTTCAAGAACATAAATTGCTGTCTTTAAGTAGTTGTTTAAATACCATCAACAAAGTTGGAGCAGCTTAATCAGTACTCTAATAACATGAGGTTTTTTTTTCCTTTTACAATCTCTTAATTTGGAATAGAGTCAGGGCAACTGAATAGAGCTGAGGGTTTACTGTCCAGATGCCCTTCCTGACACCTACGCTGAGTTTGCAGCAGATATTTTTTCTTTGTCCTCTGAGAGAGAAAGTTCTGCCATTGCCTAGGATTGAACTCTCAGCCTTCTGAATGGGAGGTGAGCACCTTCACCATTAGGGCATCATGCCGCTCTGCTCTAATGATATGCTTATAGCTAAACAAAGATTATTTAAGTACCGTATATACTCGAGTATAAACCGACCCAAATATAAGCCGAGGCACCTAATTTTACCACAAAAAACTGGGAAAACTTATTGACTCAAGTATGAACCTAGGGTGGGAAATGCAGCAGCTACTGGTAAATTTCAAATAGATACCAATAAAATTACATTAATTGAGGCATCAGTAGGTTAAATGTTTTTGAATATTGATTTCAAAGAAAAACAGTAAACTAGCTCTGTAAGTGGAAAAGAGGATCAACAAAAACAATATGGTATCAACAATAACTTTAAAAGTACTGTATATGAGTTGGGTAGCTATATAAATTTGTTTAATAAATACAATGAGAAAGGTCTTTGGGGATTCCGGAATTTTCATGGCACTAATTGGATTTTTGATCTCCCTTTTATTTTGAGACATAATAGACTAGTTTTACACTATAAAAAAATTACACAAGAGAAT
Source organism: Arizona elegans (assembly GCA_022577455.1). Classification (NCBI taxonomy): domain Eukaryota; kingdom Metazoa; phylum Chordata; class Lepidosauria; order Squamata; family Colubridae; genus Arizona; species Arizona elegans. The sequence goes on from JAKOOJ010000003.1 coordinate 60,239,532, forward strand.
TTTGCTTCCAGGGGGCTGCAGGGAGTCTTGCTAGGCACCCCTCTCATGCCCTTAGCAAACCTCCCTGCAGCCCCTGGGAGCCAAAAAAGGGCACGGGGGAGGGGCGCCGCACCCCCACATCCCATTTTACCTTTAACAAGCCTCCCTGCAGCCCCTGGGAACCAAAACAGTTGCAGGAAAAAAGGTATTTTTTCCTCACTCAAGTATAAACCGAGGGGGGCTTTTTTCAGCATAAAAAATGTGCTGAAAAACTCGGTTTATACTTAAGTATATACGGTAATCTAAGAGTCTAGATTGAAATAAATTGAAATGTGGATAGATTTAGAATGAAAAAATGCAACTAGATGGAAGTATGAGGGTGATAGCGTTGAAGCATCACATTCCTGGCAAGCAGCAGCAGTGGATAGATTTCCAGAATAAGAAATTTGACAAGACCAACTCTTAACTGCTTATCCAACAAAAGAAAGAAGTAAATGAACAGATGGATCTGTTTTAATAAACCCACAAATGAGTTCACCTTGTTCTCATCAGTTACAGAATCAAAGGAGCAGACAACGAAGACACAGAAGGAACAGCCATTTAGCATTTTCCAAAGGTTTGGACTTCAATTCTAAGACTGCTTAGCAACCATAATCAGCAATAAGAGACTGAGAGTGTTGAAGTTCAAAAATAAATCGCCCATTAGATTTGTTATCACCCCCTAATTTACAATACTGAATTGGTGATGCAAAGACCATGGTCAATATTCCTATTTTATACTAAAGGGAAACAATAATAAGGATATAATAAATAATACTAGAATATGATATACTGGTATACTAGATTCTGTAACCATTAGGTTCCTGTAATACATATATGCCTTTGTATTTGTATCACATATATTAAGCCTTTATATTTGTATCTCCTGTAACAAACATATTCTGTTATTAGGCCTCTGTAATGTATCTGGTATTTGTCAAACATATGTCCCTGCCATTTGACCTGAACCCATATCAATCTTCTTCCTGTTTTTCTTGTGCCATCTAAAAGCATGGTACGTATCTCAGTTGAAACTACAGCCATCAACAAAGGGATAATTTACACATCAGCCTAATTTATGTTTGATCTGGATAAACTCCTGTCTTCCAGAGCCAGGGGGCTAAGTGGCCAATTGAGTAAACAAAGAAATGCTTAAGATAATACTAATTGGGAAAGTTTCTATTCCCCCTTGCAGGGCAACAAGGAATACACAAACCTAAATTAGGAGGCCAGAATTGGGTACTAAGCTGACCTCTCTGAGGGTATAAAAGGACGCCATATCTTCCCCAAGGTGTGGCTATCTCCTCGCATGCATTGTATCGGTATGTTCTGGATATAGTTCCACCCAGTATTTTGTTTTTGGCCATAAATAAAATCTGTTTTTTTGCAAGCCTCGTCTTGAGTCTCTCTCTTTGGCATTCTGGTGACTCAAGTGTATTTTGGGACCTTACAGTACAGAGTTCAATAGAGTTTGCTGTCCTTCAGTCTGAACTACATCTCAAGGCTCTTATAAAACTAATGCTTAAGATAATGCTAAAGATTGATAGTTTTAATTTTAATAAAATCTCCAGAGCATTCATGGAAACAAGTTAACGGGGATGGATAAAGTCCTAAAGAGACTTTCACTTTCATGAAGGTGCATGGAAAGCATCTCCATGAAGCTGCTTCTCAAAACAATGACACCTCCTCCCCGCTTCTGAAAGTAAAGCAAGACCAGTGCTGAGTTGTGTTTGGGGAGGTTCTGACTCATGAGGACAGTGATGGGAACTGCTTCTGTGCATTTTTCTTCTGGCTACTGAAACTATAGGATGAAGCACCAGAAGCAACATGGAGCATCTCACTGAGGCAAATCATATCCCATCTGTTCTGTGACAAAAAATTGTGCCGATTTGCATTTGTTGAAGCAAAATACAGCAATATCACATAGGCCTTGAGTGTTTGTTTTTGCAAGCTATCTATACAATAGTCACAGAATCCAGTCAAAGGTGTTACACTATAGATTCACTTTAAAATAACCCATGAACAATATAACAATATAAAAATTATACTTCTTTGGCTAATAATTTAAGTTTGTCTGTTCCTAACTCACAATCACTGGTCATATTTCCCCATTTACCAAAAGTGCAGCAAACCAATTAGGCAACCAAAGCAATTCAATCTTTGCATTTAACCTGAAGTTCAACCTAAAGATGTGCATGCATTTTTAATAAGCAACAGAGAAATTTAATTTTGCCTTTACAATACACACAGTATGAAATCTCAATAACATAATTGACACCACTTGTGAAATGATCACAGTGCACATACTTTTCAGCAATGAACTGAGGCTCCACAAATAGCCCAAATAGTTCCTCTTCACATAAACTTCTGATTTTATTTTTGCTGCTCTCACAAATCCCCTCATCTTCCTCCTTCTTTTAAACAATAGTAGCAGGGATAGAACTGGAATTTCCTGTTTCAAATATTATTTTAAAAAGTGCGCAGCCCACTAAAAAATCCATATGTCCCTTATAGATACTGTAAAACCTTAATGAACTGTGAAAGGAAACAAATTGTGTCTATTCAAGAAGTATTTTCAAGAAAATTTGCACTATATACTTCTCTAATTTGCAAGTCTCTTTCTGGCTTTCATATGTCTAATCACATATTAGTACTGAGAATGAAACTAACTTTCACAAAATTGGTCATAAATGGACGAATCCTTTCCATTTGGTGAGTACATATTTTGGCATCATTCTTCTTTGGAACACAGATACCAATGGATATGTACCCTTTTTTGGATCAGTCTATCTCAGGGGTGAATAACATTATTTTTCTGCCAAGGATGATAGTACCATAATCATAGAATCACAGAGTCATAGAACTATAGGGCTGGAAGGGACGTTGGAGATCTTCTAATCTAGAAGTGGGGAACTATGGCCTTTTATGACTTATGGACTTGCAGCTCAGGAATTCTGGGAGTTGAAGTCCACAAGTCAAGGGGCATAGTTCCCCACCCCTGTTCTAGTCCAGCCTCCTGACCAAGATTCTTATAATTGGAATGCTATTATCTATTATGATTTGGAGATAAGTTAATCCTCTGTTCACTACCCAGAGATCCTGCAGTGCAGAAATATTAAGTCAAAATCATGTCATAAAAGAAAGCACTTGTAATGCTGGGAGCCAATTGTTGTTTATTTCTTTCTTTATATATTTGTATGTTGATGTTATAAACCCAGATGTGGAACAGATTAGAATTGCATATATGTGCTCATGGGTATCAGATATGCCAATGGACCTTACTTTCTTTTATTCCCTTGAACAAACACAGGAGGCAGAATGTTACCAGTCAGTTGGCTAATTTTATTTTATTGGCATATTCAATTTTATAATGTGTACACTGTGGGAAAGACATTGCCTGCCTGACAGGGATACTTGCTTGTTTTGCAACCAGGCCCATAATTCAGAATAAACTTGTTTATTTAGGCACTTCACAAAAAGCACCCCCTTTTAAGTCTCTGAGATTAGAGAAAAAGAAGAATCTATACATTATTGTTGCTTATAACTGCATTCCACAAATAAATAATCCACCCTTTTATTTTAATAGAACTTTGTAATAAGAAAAAAGTTAGCAAAAATACTGTTATTATGACTTATGGCAAACCCAAATGCTAGGGTGATCTGAAACAATTCTGAAGAAAGTTTTATTTGCCTGAATTGAGGTATATGGTTCCAATCTATTCTGCTTCAAGGTAAAAAAAATCTCTGCAAAACTCCAGACTTATGTTTTGTTATTGTTTCAGGATTCCAGATTAATTCTGAATTAATTCTGTAGCGTTACTCAATATCAATACATGAACAGTGGGGCATCTGGGTATCATTCATTTGAATACAAATAGTAATGATAGTATTAATATTTGTTATTTAAATCATACTTATGTAATTATAATAATATTCTTATACATATTTGTATTAAAATATAAGCCTTCATTATTTAATTGGCCAACATTTTAGTCCCCCATTCTAATAACAATAACAGTATCATTAGAACGTACATACCGTGTTTCTCCAAAAATAAGTCTTCCCCCGAAAATAAGCCCTCCCCAAAAATAAGCCCTCCACAAAAATATTTAAATGCATGCACAGCCAGTCCCCGCCATTTCCACTGCTTAGGGTTTGGGAGACAGAGCTGGAAATCAGGTAAGACAGCAAGAGGAGCCCCGTCTTGCACCACATGCCCCAAAATAATAAGACCTCCCTGAAAATAAGGCCAAGCACTTATTTCGGGGTTCAAAAAAATATAAGACATGGTCCTATTTTTGGGAAAACATGGTAGTATCACTATCTTTCAATATCTAATCTTCATATCTACTACTTTTAATATACTATATTAAAAATATGCATAATAATATTCTCTCTATTTCATGTGTCTGCCTCTATTCTAGCTCCTAGTAAAGCCAATCTTGTGTTACACAACATTTCCTCTATCCATCACCTCTTGCCCGTTTTAATATTTCAATTCTTATTCTTTTTTTAAAAAAAAAAATGGGTTTGTGCACAAAAGAATTCTAACCGATCCACACATTGTCTGTGATTGTATTTGAATGATGGTGGTTTTATGTTTTGTTTTTGTTTTAATTCTTATTCATTTTTTGACTTGCCTCCCAAATTCCTCCCTTGGGTCTTCTTCTCTATCTACATCTTTCTTGTTTAATTTAAGAATTTCTTCCATCTCTACTACCTTTTGTTGCTAAACCTCCAGAGGATCTGCCCAACTCTCCATTTTCTTTTCAAAAATATCTTTCTGTTTATATAGTATCATTTTTTGGTCTTTTAGTATGTATTTTCCCTGAATTGCTTCGTAAGTTTTTATTACCTTCTCCCTCTTATCTTCTTGTTTTTTTTTCTTTTTAGTTCTGTCTTTTCCACTGGTCTCTCCATTGTCTCCTCTATTTCCTGGGCTTTTTGATCATTATTCATTATCCCTTGTGGAGCACTTTCTAACTTCCCATTTATGTTATTCATTAAGTCCATTATATTCCCTGTGGTTCCTTGTCATAGTATCCTGAATGTTTTGAAACATTTATTTATTTATTTATTTATTTATTTATTTATTTATTCATTTATTCATTTATTCATTTATTCATTTATTCATTTATTCATTTATTCATTTATTCATTCATTCATTTATTCATTCATTCATTTATTTATTTATTTATTTATTTTAGTCAAGCATGTATTGGATAACAGATATAAGAATAAACGTAACTATGAATACATGAAATAGATATGAAAAAAGGGAACATTAAGACAGGGATGGTAAGCACACTAGTACGTTTATGCACGCCCCTTAAAGACACTTAGGAATGGGGTGAGGTCAACAGTAGACAGTCTAAGGGTAAAGTTTTGGGGCATGGGGGAAGAAACCAGAGAGTCAAGTAGTGCATTCCAGGCATTACCAACTCTGTTACTGAAGTCGTATTTTCTGCAATCAAGTTTGGCGTGGTTTACCATAAATTTGTATCTATTATGTGCTCATGTATTGTTGTGGTTGAAGCTGAAGTATTCATTGACAGGTAGGACATTGTAGCAGATAATTTTATTTACTATGCTTAGGTTGGACTGAAGATGGCAAAGTTCTAAGTTGTCTAAACCCAAAATTTCAAGTCTGGTGGCATAAGGTATTCTATTGCAAGTAGAGGGATGGAGAACTCTTCTCGTGAAATATCTCTGGACTCTCTCAATTGTATTAATGTCCAATATGCAGTGTGGGTTCCAGACAGATGAGCTGTATTCGAGAATTGGTCTAGCAAATGTTTTGTATGCTCTAGTTAGTACTACAATATTACCAGAGAAGAAGCTACGCAAGATTAGGTTAACAACTTTTAATGCTTTTTTGGCAATGCGGTTACAGTGACCTCTGGCACTTAGATCATTTGAGATGAGTACTCCAAGGTCCTTTATAGAGTGACGGTTGTCTACAAGGTCATATCTGCCCAGGTTGTATTTTGTATTTTGATTTTTTTTGCCTATATGTAAGACAAAGCATTTGTTGGTTGAGATTTGGAGTTGCCAATTGTTTGACCATTCTGACAAATAGTCAAGATCTTTTTGTAGATTAGCAGCATTGTTGGTGGTGTTGAATAGTTTTACATAATCAATGAAGAAAACGCATATAATATGATCGCAAAGGTCGTTTATGTAAAGTATAAAGAGTGTGGGTCCTAAAATGCTTCCTTGGGGGACACTGCTATTAATTGGTGCAGGGTTTGATAGGGCATTCCTATTTTGATTACTTGTTGCCTGTTTGATAGGAACGCAACTGTCCACTTATGCAGGGACCCAGAAATGCCATAAGATTTTAGTTTTAGAAGTAGTTTGTTCTGTATAACTGAATCAAAGGTTTTACAGAAGTCTATATAAATTGCGTTTATTGCTTTACCCTGGTCGAGTTGTGAAGTCCATATGTTTTTGCAGTGTAAGAGTTGCAAATTGCAAGACAATTTTTTTCTGAAGCCAAACTGCTTGTTAGAGAGTAGAGGTTGTTTGTCTCTAAGTAGATACGGTAATGGATTGGTTTATGATTGATTCCATGACTTTGCATATGATTCAACATAATGATTAACATAATAATAATCATTGCCACCAATTCTTTTTGCAACCCACTTATTTTCCCCTGCTGAAACATCTTGCCTTCTTTTTTGATAAGTCCAAATATCACTCAGTAATCTGTCAATGTTCTATCACTGCCCCAGAGTCTCAATTATTTTTGCCCTCAGAAAGTCGATCTGGAAACCATTCACTCAGTCCTGGTGTTGCTTCTCCAGAAATACAGTCATATAGTTCTTTATGTCCCACAGTTAGTCAATTTAGCTCTTTTTAGGTAATCCAGGAAAATTTCCAAATATCTCCTTAAATTCCCGCTATAAATTCAATCATAACTCCTGATATTTAAAAGTCACTTTACTTAGATGTTTTCTCTATTTTCAACGTGAGAGCTCATTAGAGTAGTCCCACCCCCAATCTATTGCTGCCTCCTGAGTCCCAGCTGATGACTAGAGGGAAAAAAACTGTTTAAACTCTTGCCGTGGGGCGTCAAAGGGCCGTCCTACAGCTGATCAGTGTTAAAAGCAAACAAATGAGTCGGTCGTAAGTGTGAGGACTGGTCGTAAGTGCGAGGACCTTCCAGAAATGACTCTGACCAGCTAGCCACACCCACCTAGTCACATGACCTCCAAGCCACACACACAAAATAAGCCACACCCACAGAACCGGTAGTAAAAAAATTTAGAACCCACCCCTGGTCCCTACCTCACCAAAATGTCTACACCTTCCACCTATGGAACTGCTTCTGAACTCAAGGCAGCAGGAGAGATATTTCCTTATGAGTTTCAATCACCAACCACCACTTAGACAACGGATTGTGAACTGAATTTCTCCTACATAGTGTCCCAGCCTCAAATCACTTCTTACGCTGACCTCCTCAGTTCAGACGAATATGTTCCTTCTTCTGTAATACCAGTTAAAAGGGAAAGAGGGAAAAATGCAGGAAAAGATTTACAGAGGCAATTAGGAAAACACAAGTAAGGGAAGCTGCAAAAAAAGTATCATCAACGTTATCATCATCGAAGTCAATAGAGAGGCTGTAAAAAAAATATGCATCTAATAACCCCTACATTAATCAGGCAGCTACAGCTAAATATGCCAACATTCAAAGTGAAGGGGCAGGTCTACCACAGGATAGGGAGTATCACGGTGGGTCCTCAGCAGCAGCCTTCATTTCTCCAGATATACTTTGTTGGTGAACTGTGGAACATGAATAACATTTCCACTAGTAAGGAAACTGACAGATAAGGATGTTGCCTATTCCCTCCTTTTCTTCCTATAGAAGATTTAGCCCAAACTACTTAGATACTATTTTTATGGAGATGACACAAGATATATAAACTATTAATCTTATCTCTTAGAGAAGACTAATAAAATTTGACAACTACGCATTGTCATCTGGTAACTTCCTTGTTCTATTTAAGAATGTTATCAACATTCAAACAGAGACACTCTTAGAAATGATAACGTTTGCCCAGAAGGAAAGGTGATCACAGCCATTCTCTCTCTCTCTTTTTTTTTAATTTTTTTTTTTTTAATATGAACATTCCATCTTTCATTAAACAGTGTGTTGCCTGGGTACAAATATCTCTGTGCAATAACAATCAAACTTTACAACAGTATTCATTACATTGATATTGATTGTCCGATCTTACAATAGTAGTATTGAACGTAATAAACCTATTTATTTCTCCATCTTAACATACCTTCTAATAAGAATATAGCAATTATATTAAACATAATAATCCTAGTAGTCATAATAATAACAATCATCATATTGTTTAAATCACTATCTTAACATATTTTCTACATTTCACTGATCTCCTTTTATTTCTAACTTCCATTTTTATTCTCTAGCCATTGATACAATAATTCCCATGTCATATAATATTCAGTTTGTACTTTCTCCTTAATTGCAAGTGTTAATTTATTCATTTCTGCACATTCTAATATTTCCCTAATCACATTCTCATCAGTAAATATCTTTTCACTTTTCCAGTTTTGTACAAATACAATTCTAGCTGCAGTTAATACATGGATAATTAAATATGCATTCCCATTACTATAAGTTTCAGGTAAAATCCACAGCAAAAATATTTCTGGTTTTAAATCAATGTGCTGCTTTGTTATCTTTTCCAGCCATGTATGTATTTTTGTCCTGTATTTTTTTGCTTCTACACATGTCCACCACATGTGATAATAAGGTATCTGGTGGCACTTCCAACATTTAGCTGACTTATCTTTAAACATCTTTGCCAACCTCGCTGGTGCAAAGTGCCATCTATAAAACATCTTATACAGATTTTCTGTATATGCAGTTGACATTGTTAATTTGTAGTTCCTGTCCCACAGTTTCTGCCATATATCTAATTCTATTGTGTAACCAAAAATTTTTGCCCATGCTGTCATTGTCTCCTTCACTTGTTCATCTTCCAGTTTAATGCCCAATAAGTAGCTATACAGTTTCTTTATCAATCTATCTTCTGTCCCTGTTAATATCTTATCTAATTCTGTTCATTCTTTAAAGAAACCATATAATTTAACATCTTTCTCATATCTAGAATGTATCTGCACTTGTGAATACCATGCCATATCGATCCCTTGATCACTCAGTTCTTGTTCAGTTTTAAGCTCCCCCTTTTCATTCAGAATATCTTTATATCTAACAATATTTCCCATTTATTCCCATTTGGGTGAATCAGTGCTTCTATTGTTGAGAGCCAAACTGGTATCTTCAGATCATGTTGCTCTCTAGTTTTCTCCCATACTAACAGTAGTGTATTCTTTATATAATGTCTTTGAAAGTAATCATGTATCTTACTTTTCCCATACCATAAGAAAGCATGCCAACCCAATTGCAAGTCATGTCCTTCCAAAATCAATAATCTTGTATGCCTCAATATAATCCATTCTTTCATCCATGTTAATACTTTGGCCTGGTAATACAATTCCCAACTTGGTAACCCAAAACCTCCTCTACTTCTTGAATCCTGCAGCATTTTAAGATGATTCTTGCTTTTTTCCCTTGAGAAATATATTTTAATATTATTTTATTAAGTTCCTCAAAATATTTTTTTCCAATTTTATCAGAATTGTTTGAAATAAGTACAATAATCTCAGAAATATATTCATTTTAATTGTGGCTATTCTTCCTATCAATGATAGTTGCAGATTTTTCCATTTTACCAGATCTATTTTAATTTGTTGCATCAGTTTGTAATAATTATCTTCCTTAATTGTTACACATCTTGCTGTCAGCTAAATCCCTAAGTATTTTACTTTCTTAGTAATCTGAATATCTATTCTCTTCATTAACTTTTTTCTGCATGTCTGTAAGATTTTTCACTAAAATCTTAGTTTCCTCTTTATTTATTTTTAGTCCTGCCACTTCTCCATATTCTTCTAATTTTTTTTTTAGTTTAGGCCCTGTTTTTTGTGGATCTTCCAAAATAAAAACTAAGTCATCTGCAAATGCCTGTACTTTGTATGTTTCCTTTTTTATTTCCATACCTTTTACCTCTGTATCTTGTCTAATATTTCTATTTAATATTTCCAGTGTCAATACAAATAATAGGGGACGCAAGGGGCATCCTTGTCTTGTACCTTTCTTAATGCTAACCTTCTCAGTCATATCTCCATTTACCATCACTTTTGCAGTTTGCTTGTAATATATCGCCTTAATCATATTAATAAATCTTTTCCCAAAGTCCATGTCTTTTAATTGTGCTAGCATAAATTGCCAATTCACATTATCAAATGCTTTCTGTGCATCTAGGAAGATGAATGCCATTTGCTTCTCTGGATGCACTTCATAATACTCCAATGTATTTAAAATTATTCTCATATTGTCTTTGATTTGTCTTTTAGGTAAAAAACCATTTTGATCTGGATGTATAAATTGATTTAAGAGTCTTTTTAGTCTTTCTGCAATTATGGAAGCAAATATTTTATAATCAGCATTCAGTAAAGATATAAGTCTATAGTTTTTTATCTGTTGTAGGTCTGACTCTGAGTCTTCTTTCCTTATGAGAGTAATGTATGTATGCTTCCATCCATGAATTTGGAACTTTCGCTTCTAACAATAGTTCATTGAGTACCTCCAACATTGGAATACTTAAGATATTTTCTAAGTCTTTGTATTGTTCGTCTTTTCTTCGCCACCCCTACAGGGTGGTTTTAGCTCCTTTCAGAGGCCTGCAACAGGAAGAACTTGGCATGGGAGCACAGAGACCCTCTCCTCACCTCCAATCTCACCACGACATCAGCCAGAAGTCAGTTAGTAGATCAGATTCTTATGTATAGCTAGCATGTAATAAACTTTTAGTACATTGAACTAACTCCTTTGTTAGGTTATGGGTGCACCTGACATATTTCGGACATAAAATTTTTAAATCAAACCAAAAAGCTAAAGGCTTCCCAAATCTATGGTAAAGAATTGATATTACTGTGTAGTAAATTACACAGCACATATGTATGTTCAAGAGATAAAATAAAGCTTGGACACGTGATTTTAAAAAAACAAACCTAACTCCCAGGAAAGAGCCTTCTTTCCAGATATTTTTTTAAAAATATGAAATCTGTATTACTATTTATTCCTTGCACTGGAGACAGCACTGCCTCTTCTCACTTGCATAGAAAATAACATCTGTATTCAGTGCTAGCTCATATTTAATATGCAGTCAGCTACAGTTCTGGGATCTTTTTTCCAAGTGCTGTTGCCAAGCCAGGATTCCTCATCTTATATTTGTGCATCTGATTTCTCTTTCCTAAGTGAAGAGCCTTGCATTTGTCTCTATTAATTTTTATTTTGTTGTTTTTAGCACATTTCTCAAACCTATCAAATATTATTTTCCTTTCTTTTTTTTTCTACAGCACTGGCTATTCCAGGATTTGGCATTATCTGTAAAATTGCAACTATCCTTTTCTGTTTCACAGTTCTAAAACTGGAGAATTATTTCCTGAAATCTGTGGAAATATTCATAATGTGAATCCAAATTTTGTTTCAGATTGCTAAAGCTATTCTAAATTGAAAGATTTTTGCTGGGGACTGGTGCTTTGGTAGCATCATCATATTGTATCATGCCAAGAACTGCAAACAGATAATTCCAGAATCAGTCAAGATCAGGTTTATGTCTTAGTTTGTGGGGATTTTGTTTCCATTTTTTTGTAATGTGTACTTTGCTTTTGCTTTTTAATATTAACTTGCTTACTTAGACTTTTATGCTGACAAGTTTCCGTAGGCTCTAAGCAGCTTCAAATCATGAAACCACCTAGATAAAAACACAAGATTACAAAATAAATTGCTAACTAATTTACTAGGAGTGCACTGTCCAAGTGGGTTGGCAAATCTTCCATGTCTTCACAATCCTTTGGAATGAATCCATGAATATCCAAAACAAAGAATAACCTGATGGTCATTTCTGAAGTCCTTCTGACTTTGTCTTTTCTTTCCTCAACCACCTTACCTATTTTGAAATGTTACTAAGAGTATTTTGTTCTTCCATAAATATCATGCTATTTATTTTTCCATATTGTTAATGTTGAGAGAGAAAGTAAAAAGTGAATGCTTTCAATTTAGTTCAGCCTTCTCCAGACTGTCATCATCACAATCACGGTGACCACAATTTATAACAGTGGTCACAATTCATACCAGATACAGATTGGAGGCAATTAGTTCAATCCTGATAGATTTATAGTCTGAGAAATATGTTAGGGTTAAAAGTGATAAATTTTTTGGTATCACTTATCATTTTAAAGTATTTCCATAATAAAACTGCAAAAGAGAAGTCATTTGCATGAATAACCCTTAGCTGCAAGACCTGCTTTTCGACATGCTCATCAGTCCTCTTCTCAAATGTTGCATCTGCATAGATTACAGATAAGTCTATAGAAAAACATCTTATATTAGCAGTGGAAGGTGAAAAACTATGTTTCAGAAAGAACACTTTATAGTTTGAATGTTTGCAAAATGCCACAGCCATTCTGGATCTTTTGAAATGACTTAGCATTTAGTGTGCACTTTGCTCTTTAAAAAAGCCTTTAAAATATTTGAGCCAATGAAGCCAAATTTTCTTAATAGACAAGATTTAACCATGTTTTCCAGGAAATTACCCTGTAAGGCCTGTTAGATTCAGATTGACAAAGAAATTGTGCCACGGATATGATATGATATTTTCTTTTTTCTTGAATCAAAGAGGCCTCATGAACTGCTTTGATGAAGTCTCTCCTTTTTCTGTCTGTCACTTTTCTAGAGCTATGTCAAACCTATCCAATCTGTCCTAAGGACTGGACCTGAAGCCCTGTAAACAATCTGTTCCAGATACAATTTCATTTCTGGATCTACTCATTATTTAGTTTAAAAAACACACACAATTAACTCTAATATTTGTTGATGTTGTTGCAAAATAGATGGAGTTCCAACTAGAAAATAGATGGATTCAGAAAGAGAACACATGCCAAATTTCATAGATTACTTGGATGGCATAGCATTTACATGAAAAATAGGTTTATCTTTAATTGCTACAATGTCTGAAATAAATTAATATGTTTCAGTTGTATATATTGTCAAGCAACTATTATAGTTCAGTCATATACAAGACACAATTTATCAGTTTTTAAAACAATCGTTAGATATCAATAGATTTAACATAATGTGATCTTGTATTTAGCCCAAGCATACTGTATTAGTAATAAATCACCCTTGTTGTTTTCAAATATAAGTCCACCAATTCCATTTCTCATACTTCTGAGAATATCATATAAAGTTAAAATCTCCAGTACAAGTTATATATTGCAATTTTGCAGAATATAGCTTAGAGAAAAGTCTATGAAACACTTCTTAATTGAGGCAAAACATGTAGACAGATCATAGGTAAAAGTAGCTACCTTTGTTATAAAAATTACTGTATTTGTATTCCACATCTATTTTAAGATTGCCTTAAAATGTAATAGCCATCCCCCATGTTATACTTGTTACTTTCTCCTAATTATTGGACACAAGTGTACATTGAAAGTTTAATGGCTCTTCTAAGGGGTAATGATTCTTATTTCTGAAGTCCATGTACAAAGACATTACATCCGTGTCTTTGGTGTCCCCAGTCAGATGGAAGGTGAACTTCTGGAGCAGAGTGCTAAAGGACAGGAAGAGCTCCATCCTAGCCAGGGCCTCCCCTACAACAGCAATGAAGAAAACAGAGGTTAACGTGGATCAGGTAAGCATATGAATTTACAATACAATCTGTTCCAAAGGCTTGTACCTGCTGAGAATGGCATGAAAGCATCTCTTTTCCTGAACTGGCCCTATTCATCCAAAAAAATGAGCTGGATTGAACTTCTCTGGAGTTTCCCACTGGAGAGAGTCAAAATGTACAGAGCAGAGGATTGGCACAATAGCCATGTCAGGGCCGGATTTTCCTATAGGCTAACTAGGCTTCAGCCTAGGGCCTCAAGATCAAGAGGGGCCTACACAGTGGTGGGATTCTGGGGATGCTAGGGGGTTCGGCCGAACCCTTTGTTAAATTGCTGGCTCGCCTGCCCCTCGCCTCCCACCCGTGCGGCGCCAGCCTACCGTAGCCAGGGGTGGGCAACTGTGGCCCTTTTACAACCTGTGACAGCTTGGCTGTCTCAGGAATTCTGGGAGTTGAAGTCCACAGGTTGTAAAAGAGCCACAATTGCCCACCCCTTCCCTAGCCTGAGTTCCGCTGCCTGGGATCCACGTGGGCTGCCACGTGCTTCCCCACCAGCTCCGGACGCAAGAGAGCAGGATGGAGAAAGCAGCTTCCACGCCTTCACTCACCCTCACTCTCTGCTCTGTTGGATCGCCGGCCGTTCGCTTACCCCGCCCACTCCCCATCTATTGCTGTCTCCGATGGCTAGAGGAAAAAAAACTTCAAATTCTTGCCGCGCGGCTTCAAAGGGCCGCCCTAGAGCCAGTGGTGCAGCCGAACCCTTTGCTAAATTGCTGGCTTGCCCCGCCCCTCCGCACCACTATTTATTGCCAATAAATAGTGGTGGGTGAGGGGCGGGGGAGCCAGCAATTTAGCAAAGGGTTTGGTGTTTTTTTTTTTTGTAATTTTATTGGCCCACGGAGCTTCAGCATAACCTAATTGGCCTCCCGGCTCTCAGCTGATTTGTCTCAGCTGTTTTGCTCAGGGCTCTTCTTCCTTGCAAAGAGTGCTGATTTTTTTTCCCCTACCTATGCTGAGAAACGAAAGTGAAACTGCTTTGCTGTTGCTGCAAGGTTGGAAAATTAGGCAGGCAGAATTCTTTTCTTTTTCCTCACCAAAAAAGGTAGGTGAAAACAATGGGAAATTTAGGGGAAAAGAGGAGAGTTCAGGATTTTAAAACACAAAAGTAAAAAAGCTATTTAACTAGGGAATTGTAATAATTGAGATACTATTAATTGTATATTTCTGAAAGCAGAAATGGTTAAGTTGTGGTTTGGAGGAATATATGGGGGAAATTATTTGGTTTATTATTATTGGTAAATATAATTAATGGATTTGTAAGAAATTGGATTGCATGGAAATAATTGGAATATTCATGTTCATATTGATTAATATACAAAAAAGGTAGTTATATAACTAATTGATTTATATTAAAATGTTGAATTTGTATTAAACAACTAATATTACATAATTAACCAATGTGAGGATGGATATAAAAATAGATGACAATGGGAAGGGGTATAATATAGAATAGAAGGGAAAAATTGAATTTGATTAAGATTAGAGATGAGGATGAAGGGTAATATTGGTTTTTTACAAAAATAGATTAGGAATAAATATGGCAAAAAGGAAATATAGAAATTGTAAATTTAATTGAAATGACTAAACACTGTTTAAATTTGTGAACCGGCCAAATACTCTGTTCAAAGAAAATACATTGTATGTTTGTATGTGTGTTTCTAATTATTGTTATTTATTCATATTTGTTTTCTTTTATTCTTTAAAGTTTAACAATTCATTCTTTATCTTAATATCTTTATATTTGTTTGGGGTTGCCTTTCTTCCCTTTCATCTTTTTTATTGTACAGCAATCTTTGTCCTCAAACCTACCACCTCTCTCTTTTCTTTCCTTCTTACTTTCTCTTCCTTCCCCTCTTCTTCTCCTCCCTACTTCCTCTTCCTTTCTCCTTCTCCTCCTCTCTTCCTCCCTCTCTTACCCTCCCTCCTACTCTAATTTCCCTTCCCTTCCTTCATCCCTCTCTATTGCTGTATCCTTTAATGCATATGGACTACTCAGAGGGCTGAAAAAGTTATTTCTGACTGGTCCTCGCACTTTTGACCAGTCCTCGAACTTACGACTGTCCTCACATTTTACGTTTTTGCCCTATCTTGTCACCATGGTGAAGAGAAGCAGTTGTGAAATGAGTGACATGGTTGTTAAGAAAGCTGCACAGGCATAAATGTGAGGATGGTCATAAGTGTGAGGACCGGTCAAAAGTGCGAGGCCCAGTCAGAAATGACTTTTTTCAGCCCTCTGGGTAGTCCTTTTGTGCATATGGACTACTCAGAGGGCTGAAAAAGTTATTTTTGACTGGTCCTTGCACTTTTGACCAGTCCTCGAACTTACAACTGTCCTCACATTTTACGTTTTTGCCCTATCTTGTCACCATGGTGAAGAGAAGCAGTTGTGAAATGAGTGACATGGTTGTTAAGAAAGCTGCATGGGCATAAGTGTGAGGACCGGTCAAAGTGTGAGGTCCAGTCAGAAATGACTTTTTTCAGCCCTCTGAAAAAAGTCTATGCACATAGCCACGCCCACCCGGTCACATGACGAGCTACCCATGCCTACACAGTCACGTGACCAGCTAGCCATGCCCACCCGGTCACATGATTGCCAAGCCACACCGCCAACTAAGCCACGCCCACAGAACCTGTTGTTAAAAAAATTGAATCCCACCACTGGTGAAAGGGCCTCATAAGTGGAATAGCCTAGGGCCTCTTTTCATCTAAATCCGGCCCTGAGACATGTACTAGAGGGAGAGGAAGAAACAGACAACACTATGGATAGTATTTTATGTGTAGAGAAAGTATTTGGTTCCCACTTACCTAAAATAAAATAGGACAATTGGGAGCGCTCTGTAAACATTTTGTGAACATGGAGGGAAGGGCACTATGTTAGTTTAATACATATTTATTCAAACTGCCTTGGATGTGAAAGATCTCTTGATACATAAGTCATTTTTTTTCCTTTTATTCCCCAGAATATCTTGACAAATAACTTTATCACCACACCTTGGGAATGGTGTAATCATGGAATTTTATCTCACAAGTTGTTGCCCGTGGAAGGTTCTCAAAACTCATTTTCTGATAATGTTGAGCCTTGTGGATCATGGCATTTGTGAAAGGCATCTTCAACCTGTCCTCTATGCTTGGAGTGCGGTTTGCACCCACCACCTCATCAATCTCTTGTTGCACCTTAGCTGTGAGAGAAAAATATTGAAATGAGATTGATAGCTTTTTACTTTCTCATGCTGAGCACCTTCACTGAACTACCACTTATATAGAAATATGTTTTTCGAAGCACATTCAAGAAAGACAATTCTAGACAGGACAATAACTCCTTGTTCTCAACCTCTCTTCTCAGTTGAGAACATTTCAACTTTTCTACTCCAAGATGACATTGATTTTGCTTATCTGTGTCTCTACTAGATAGCAAACATAAAGCCTTTCTACAAATGTTTTCTGCAGACTAGAAACTCCACCTAAAGATGAAGTAAATAGTAGTCAAGAGGAAAAAAAATACTGTTCTAAATTAATTTCCTAAATAATTATATGTAAATTATTTGTAAAATGAGCCGAGGCGGCGCAATGGTTAGGGTGCAGTACTGCAGCTACTTCAGCTGACTGCTAGTTCAGCAGATCAGTGGATCAAATCTCACCGGCTCAAGGTTGACTCAGCCTTCCATCCTTCCGAGGTGGGTAAAATGAGGACCCAGATTGTTGGGGGCAACATGCTATTTAGTATACTGTCTTTGGTGTAAGCCGCCCAGAGTCCTCGGAGAGTGGGCGGCATAGAAATATGAAAAATAAATAAATAAATAAATAAATAAATAAATAAATAAATGTTATTTAGTATTTCATGTCAGTGGAAACAAGCATTCATTCCCCTAAAATCTTCAAAGTCCATTTCTCCAAAAAACTAGCTGTTCAAGCTACAACCAGTTGAGCAATTTTGGGCAGTATCATAGATTAAGTTTAATTATATTCTGTAACAATCTTTATCATTGTTTTCATCTATGTCCATAATTACACATTCCTGTGCAAAAACATTTTACCATTGCTTGAAGCAGTATGGTTCAAAATGTTAGAGATGTCACCTTGAGCGAAAAGGGATGCTATATGGTTGCAAAAATGATCCTCAAGAAAAGGTTAGGTCAATCTACTAAAGGTTTTTTATACTATACTGAATGCACTCATTCATACTAGGATTTCATTAAGCAATTATTCAGTTAATGTAATTGGTTAAACTGCTCTATGGCTGTACGGGGGCGGGAAAAGATTGCTGTTGTTAAAGCATTCAATCACAGCTGCCTCTTCATGATCTAATGGATATTATTTCACTAGAATTGTCTTCATGAAACCTCAAGATCTGATGCAAGACCAGGCGTGAAATGCTTCCGGTTCAGACCGGATCGCCCAATCCAGTAGCAATGACGGTGGGTGGTTCGGAGAACCAGTAGCAAAAATCCCTGCCCACCCCCTATGGCCAGCTGAGTTGTGCGATCATCAGAGGCTTTTTTTTTACTTTTAAAAGTGGGTGGCCCCACAGAGAAGGCCCTCCCCCTGGGGGCCTCCAGTTGACACTGCTTGGCTGATGGCACTCGGAGGAGCCCCTCTCTATGAGAGCGTACCGGCCGGTGGGAGGCTGTTTGTGGTAGTAGGCGGTCCCGTAAATTTGCTGATTCTCTATATCCTTATATCCATAAAGTGTTTTGCTGGTTGATGAATTTGCTTGACATGTGTTCTCTTGGATAATGCATCCAGCATAACATTTCACTACTTTTGAGCAAACTTGTAATTTTATGAATTTATAACTACCCCATTAATACTTCCTAGTATTTTGTATCTCTCACTTCATGCAACCACATTAAGATCTTTGAAATTCCGAGCAAACTTGTAATTTTATGAAGCCAAATACTGGCTAGAAAAGAGGGAGAAACAGCTTGAAAGTTTCTTGTGTGCACTTTTCTTTTTGCTTCTGAACAATATTGCAAAAATAAAAGAGATGGGCGCTCACTCCCTATTTAAGTTTGTCTTTATTTTGTGCACTTAAGTGCAGAGGATTTGAGATTCAGTGTAGAATCTAGTGTTCACATAATACAACAAACCCTTTCCAATTTTTTTTTTAACTTTTTGGTGTATCCATTTCCTCCACCACACAAAGGGCTTCCTCCTGCACCCTCTCAGACATTCTTTTCTTCCCCATCCCAAAATCTCGCAAAGTGGACAGTGTGAACTGTCACAGTTCCTTCCATTTCTTCTCATCAATATGATCATAACTGAAACCAAAGACACAGGAAACAGATCACAATGTGATATCAGTTCTCAAATTTTGCAGAACAGCAAAAAAAAATCATGCATTACACATTTTTCCTCTCCACTTTTAAAGTTAGTTAGCTGAACTGCACAATTTTCATCTTTCCATTCTTGATTTCTGCCATATTAAAAGACCAATGAATTAAGTTGTGGAAGTAATGTCACAGGTTTCTGTAAGTGTGGTTTGGTTGAGGAACAAATCCCTACACCAGACATGGAGTGAATTGTATACTGAGATGCCATTTTCAGTGAGCCAAAAAAAATTGGAGTTGCTTCAGTTCGGGTATTTTTGTGCAGTAGAGTTGTCCCTAATAAAAAGAACACAGTTTCAAGCTATGTTTGCTAGAGTATGAGCCAATAAGTCACTGCCAAATATTAGCAGCTGCATAGATCTTCTCTACAGCAATCTAGCCTCAACACAGTATTTGCCGCCATTGTAACCAAATCCATCGTCTCCTTCCTTTCATCTTTCCCACAATTACAACCCTCACTAGAGAGTTAAGCCTTCACACAAACTGTCTAAAATATGAGAAATTGGTCATTTGCGCTTCAATGAGAACTCTGAGTGTTCTCTTTCTTAATTATCCAGTTGTTTGATGTCTTGGCTGTCCATAATATTCCCTGGAGTCTTCTCTAACATCAAAATTCAAAGATGTTAATATTCTTTTTGTCCTATTTCTTCAAAAGCCAAAATGAGGGTACATGAAATTAACTTTCAACATTAGTCCACATAACAGGACCCAAAGTGTCTTTTTTGAAAAATGTTTTGTGAGGACCAGTTTAAGGTGAGATTATATTTTCTTGCAAGTAAACAACAACCTGAGCAGACTTCAGGAGTGAAAGGAAAATGGTGAAAAAACATTTCCTCCCACTTCATGAAGCATAACAAAATCAACATCTTTACAAAACCTCCTTTCAAATGAAACATTCATAGCTATCAGTAAGAAAAATAAGAAAATGAACCTTTATTTTGGAATAGTCACCTCTTCAAAGGCATTTCAGTTCGCCCACTAAATTCTTCTGCATGATCCATCAAAGCATCTTTTACAATCTCATATCCATAAAGAGCAACCATTGGTTTTGATCCAATCCAGACAGTAAATATAGGTCCATATTTTGCAGCAAGCTAAAGGTAGAATTAGATGAAATTAGGTGATAAAGCATTTTTGTGTGAAATTATTCTAAAGTATGCTTCAAATACTTCTTAAATTTTATAAAGACAGACCTCCAGCATATTCAAGCAAAAGTTCAATAACTTTTAATGCTCAAAGAATACAACAATATGATTATGTTCCATTACATGGCTTATATCTCCTAGTTAATGAGTGACAGTGTTATGTTGGCTTTCATGGATATCTGTGGATTAGTGAATCTATCTTGCAGAGAATAGCATCAACTGCTTCAGGTAAAACTCTGCTTTGGTTGCATTTCTGATGTACTAGCCCCAAAGTAATAAAATGCAGCAGTTCCCTTTTTACCAGTACATGAAATGTTATATTTTACAAAGGTAAAACTAATAATAACTGATAATCCAATCCAGTCTTTCTTTAGCTTGCTAAAAATCTATGTGAAATCTAACAAACATATCCAAGACCAATAAAGGACTCAAATGCCTATATACTACCGTGTTCCCTAAAAATAAGTCTTATATTAATTTTTGCTCCAAAAGACGCATTTATGTTATGCCATCACTGAAACTTGGTGGGAATAAACTCATGACTGGTATGTACTAATGGAAGGATACAAACTACTAAAAAGAATTACCCAACAAAAGAGGAGGTACAGTTGCATTATATATATAAGATCAATATATCTCTATAAATACATAAAACCAAGGATGATAACCTCCTAGAATCCAAATGGGTCAATATAAAAGGAAAAAAAAGAATGACATTGCTATAGGCATATACTACAGGCCAACCAACCAAGTAGAAGAAATAGATGAATTCTTTGTTAATCAATTAACAAATGTTAACATACCACAATAGTAATTGGAGAGTTTAACTAACTTGATATCTGCCTCTGAATTCTGCCTCCATAGTAGATAGACTAATGTGTTTTTTTTTATTGAAAAAGTTTTCAATTACAAATTTTTCCCCCTTCCCCCCCTCCTCCCTAACCCCTCCTCACCACCCCAACCCCCTCCCCCCTGTGACTTCTTCAAAATAAAAACCTAATACATAACAGATTATATAATATTTTACCATCCCCTACTCCCTCCTCCAAATACTGACCCTTACTTCTAGTAATATTATTAATATTACTTCCCCCTCTTACCATACACTTCAAAATAACATTCCATTATAACACTATGTAATAACTTCTAATTTAACACAGTAACATTGTTATAACTCCCAATTTATCGATAATCTGCCCTTTTTTCTCCTCCCCCATACTTATGTCTGTATATTAATATAACATTTCAAAACAACCTTCCACTTTAAAACTATATAATAAATCCTACTTTAACATTTAATCTTTTGTGTATATTAATATGACATTTCAAAGCAGCCTGCCCCATGAATTCTAATTTTACATTTGTTCTACTCTATCCATTTCTTCCACTCCCATAAATATATCTCTTAAGCATCCCTTTTCTTAATCTATACAATCAATACACTAGCCTGTCTCCACCCACTTTCCTACAAAATTACCATACACAACAATTCTTAATATCTTTGTTCTTATGCCCATCCTACTAAAAAATATTCCCTTATATAAACAAAATCAATAACTTTAAACTTATAATCCATATAATATCTTCTTTGATATCTTTCCACTGGATTGCTGACTCTATCATCCGGATTAGGGTAACATAACATCCCAGTTGCAACAGAATATTCAAAATCCTCAGTTATCATCTGCCCCCATCAATAATGAATATCTTCATATATATATAAAAAAAGAAAACAACCACCCAAGTGACTTTATAATCGTAATCCATATAATATCTGTAATAGTGGCTTTCTTCAGGATTATTATTTCCCATTCTCATAATGGGGTAACAACCAGATCTTCTGCATGCCCCAGCAAAACTCTCTTGCCTTATGGCTCAGCATAGATATAATACGTTGATCAATAAAAAGAAAACCAAAAATAGATAATTCCAATCCAACAATTCAAGGCCCTTTTCACATCCCAAAATTACGGCATTACAGAGGTCTGTCACTCTCCTCAGAATGATATTAACCACATAACTGGGTTCGCTGTTGCTTAATTTAATTTTTTTTTTTTTGTGAGACCTGTTTTTTTTTTCCTTTCTTTTTGTGGGTTTGATCTCCATCCTGATTTCCTTTCTGCAAGTTGTGTATCAACTTATCGGTTTTCATTCTGGTTTATAACTTGATCTTGTTGGTTTTGCTTTTGTGTCTCATATTTCTTTTTTATCAATTGTGTATCAGCTAATTGGTTTCCATACTTGTCTGTGACTTGATGAATCATCACGTTAGAGTCCGATGCCACTTCTCTCGTATTTGTAGATAATCCAGCTGAGGTGTCTAAAGAATCAAAGGCAGTTTGTCCACAGCAGCCTCTATAATTCGATGTTTTCCCTTTATTTCCAATTCCTTCTGCTTATTCTGTATTGTGCCTAAAGATGTTAAGTTCATTTTCAAGATTTTTTGATAAAATTCTTCCGCTTTTTCAAGAGTATTTAATTGGTATCTTTCTCCTTGATATCTCAATATTATACCAACTGGAGCATTCCATCTGAATAAAATATTTCTTTTTTTAAGCTCAGCCACCAGGAAACCAAATTTCTTTCTTTCCAATAATATCTTAGGCGGGAGCTCTTTATAAATCCAAATCTTTCTTCCAAAGAGTTGCAAAGTAGACTTAAAAGATTTCTGCACAATATTATTTCTTATTTTTTTATCTGTAAAATAAATCACCACATCTCTAGGCAATTGCCTTTGCTTTGCAATCCAGGAGTTTATTCTATAAACTCTATCGATCCTACAAAATACCTCCTCAGGTTGAACCTTTAAAATCCCAGCCAGAACTTCAGAAGATATTTTCCTTAAATCCTCTCTGTTATTTTCCTGTAATCCTCTCAGTCTGATCGCATATTCAGTAAAATTATATTGCATCATTAAAACACATCACTAATGTGTTTTTGACGAATTGATTTCCAGCCAATCAAACAATTGTCTAACATGATAGCTATACCCGATGTGGACTTTCTGGTGGTCACATCAGTAGCAAAACTGGCATCAGCATATGCGCTCAATACTAAATCATTGTTAGGTTCTAGATACAATGCATAATGCATCGTCATTTTCAGATATCTTAATATACGTTTTGTGGCCTGCCAATTCCTATCAGTTGGCTCTGCATTATATCTCGCTAATTGGTTTACTCCAAATGAAATATCGGGTCTTGACCAATTGCTTATATAAGATAGACTACCTATAAGAGACTGGTAGATCTCCTTACTAAATTTAAGACTTCGGATTTCTCCTTGTTGAAAATCCTGTGCCATAGGCATTTTAGCTGGCTTACATAGCTCCATGCCATAACGTTTCAACATTTGGCTTATTTTGCTAGATTGAGATATTTTATAACCTCTAGCTGTTTGATTGATATCTAGACCCAGATAATGCATAATATTTCCAAAATTTCGGATCTTAAATTTGATTTGTAACTGTTTAACAATATCTATGGCTTCCTTGTCAGTTTTGGTTATTATGGCTATATCATCTGTAAACAATAACAAAAATGATACTACACCATTATTTTCTCTTTTAAAGAGACACTTATCTGCTACACCTTCATGAAAACTGATCTTATTTAGCTCTTTAACTATACATTGGTTCCACTCAAACCCTGATTGTCTCAAACCATAAAGGCTTTTATTTAATTTCTAACATTCAGTGTGGTTTTGTGTTTCAATTCCTGAAGGCTTCCTCATATAGATGGTGTGTCTCAATGGAGCATGCAAGTATGCTGTCTCTACATCTATATGGTTAATACTATATTTATGCTTAGCTGCCCACACTAGCATTGTTCGTAAAGTACTAGCACGTAAACTAGGAGCAAAAACCTCATCGAAATCTTCTTCAGTTTGAGAAAAACCTTGAGCTACAAGGCGAGCTTTATGGGTTACTGTCCCATTTATGCTTTTCTTAATTTTGTAAACCCATCTACAACCTATTAATTTTTCACCAGGTGGCAATTTCACAGTTTCGTAAACACCTAACTTAGTTAAAGAATTAATTTCTTTACTCATTGCCACCTTCCAAGCATTCTGCTCCTTTTCAGGATAAAGCCTGATATCCTCATAACTTGAAGGTTCAATGTTAACTTGGTAAACTACAGTTGCTTTATAACGATGAGGTGGATGCCTTTCCCTAGTAGATCTCCTAGGTAAAACAGGACTTACTGCAGATGGTTCATCTGACTCCTCCCCTAAAACTACTTCCTCTAAACCTACTTCCTGTTCTTCATCCTTGATAGATGATTTTACATCATCTAAATCCTCAGGAATTTCATCAGGAATATGATGCTTTACACTAACAGTATTATTATCATGTCTATAATCTGCACACTCTAGTTTATCCCATCCTTCGTGCTCTAGAAATTTAGCACTTGCACTACAGTAAACACTAGTAGTTCCCTGTGCCCAAAATCTAAAAGACCTATGATTTGATTCATAGCCAATGAAAAACATTTTTCTGGCTCTTTGTTAATCCTTTCTCTTTAAATTTGATGGAATATGTACCCAAGCTGGGGCTCCAAATGTGTGTAAGTAACTAAAATTTGGTTTCCTCCCATGCCATAAGGTGAATGGTATTTCTCCTGTAGAGGAATGAACCACATTGTTTAACACATGGTTAGCACACATAACAGCCTCACCCCATAAATTTTCAGGCAAACCAGAATCTGCCAACATAGTTCTAGTCATGGCTTGTAATGTTTGACCTCTTCTCTCGATATACGAATTATGCTGTGGTCTGTACAGCGCAGACCATTTATGCTGGATCCCTGCATCCTGCAAAAACTTTTCCAATCTTTGCTTGGTAAATTATGTACCATTATCAGTCACTAAGCATTTAACCTTAAATTTCTGTTTCCTTTCCACAAAACACAGCCAGTTGTTAATATATTGAAATGTTCCACATTTTGTTTTCATTAGATAACAGAATCCATATCTTGAATAATGGTCTACTATGCTCAGAATAGAGCAGGCACCTCCTATGCTAGGTTTCTTGGGTCCAATTAGGTCTACAAACACTACCTCTAATGGATTTGTGGTTTTAAAACCATTAACACGGTTTGCTGGTGTTACCCTACTTTTTTGCTGACTACAGGCATTGCAATTAAAATATTTACTACATGCATGTAGTTTTATCCCTTCAGATAACTGAACTGTTTTCTTTAACTTCTTGAAATTTAAATGCCCAAGTCTCTGGTGTAACAGATGAATACATTCATCATGTGGTTTAACATTCTTATAAACAGACTTAGACTTAGCCCCCAATACTGGGTTATCCCTTAAAACAAATAAATCATTTTCTAAACTTGCAGTAACAATTTTGCCATCTTTCTCAATAAAACATTTATCATTTTTAAATGTTACTGTAAACCCAAAATTCAATAATGATTTAACAGATAATAAAATGAATTTTAACCCAGGAATATATAACATAGGCAATGGTTCATTACTAAATGACCAACGAGCAACGCCCTCTTCAGCTACCTTAATCTTCCAGCCATTAGCTAGTTTAACATGTTGGTTACTCTTCTCCATTTTAACAAAAAAATTTCTATTTCTAGAAATAGATTGAGAAGCACCACTGACAACAACCCAACAATCCTGGTTAACATCAGTAGTTGAACTGGATATAGCTAAATTACAACCCTTCTTGGGTCTAGTATTGTCCCTAACAGACATTTTTTTATTCTTACAATTCTTAGCTATATGCCCTTTAGCCCCACAAGCAAAACAACGTTTTACAAAATAGGCAGTTGAGTACATTTTTTCTTCTTTTGGTTGTTGCGCTCTCAACTGATCCCTTTCTTGTCTTCTTTTGGATTCTTCCAATAACCTACCGGTTATGCCAGCCAATGTCAGTTCATCTCTTGACAAAATCTCTAACGAAGAAACATAGTTGTCATAGCTATCATCCAATGAAGAAAGAATTATACAAACTTGTTGTAGTTCTGAGAAAACAAGTTCCTTTTCATGCAGCTCCTGGAAAATTCTGGTCATGGATTCCAAATAAGCCATCATATCTCCACCTTTAAGAAGATGTTGTTTAAATAATCTCCGTGTGAGATAAATATGAGCACCCACAGAGTCACGAACATATAGTCTCTTCAACTTGGTTCAACACCTAGCAGCAGACTTTTTTTTTTTTTAATTTGATTTATATGCCGCCCTTCTCCGGAGACTCAGGGTGGCTTACAGTGCATTAAGCAATAGCCTTCATCCTTTTGTATATTTATACAAAGTCAGCTTATTGCCCCCACAAACTGGGTCCTCAATTTACCTACCTTAGAAAGGATAGAAGGCTGAGTCAACCTTGAGCCTGGCGAGATTCGATCTTACTTTAATTGCAGACAGCTGGTGTTAAATTACAGTGCTTCTGTCTGTTGAGCTATCCAGGCTTCTTCTTCTTTTTGCCACGAATATGAACAAGCTGCTGGTCACCCAATGTTAGTCCAAAAATGCAAAGAGCTCGTTCATTGTCTCTATTAAACTTGGTTATTTTCTTCGCATCTTTTTCATCAGCAGGATTCCATGCTGTTACATCCGGTGGATTATTAACTATGTCCCACAGTCCTTCTCTACGCAGAAGTAGACTACATTTTGCAGACCAGGATACATAGTTTGTTCCATCCAGCCGGGTTATCATGGAAAAATTTACTGCTTGTTCTAGTGCCATCTTCACTTGGATTGTTTATCACAAACACAGTTTGTACTATTCACATTAACTCTCAGTTTAGCTTTTAACAATCCTTGTTAGTTATGGTTGGCTCTGGGCCCATAACCAATGTTAAGGATATTGGTGTTGTGTTACCAACCAGCAGAGTAAATGCACAAGGAAAGGTTACTGAGAGCAATGAATAAGAGATGTGCAAACCGGTTTATCAAAAGCTTACTTTATAGTAGAAAAACAGTCTCATAGTCTTTAAACAAATTCCAAGTCTTTGACAGTTAAATCAGTCCAGTAGTTACAGATATCTTCTTACCAAACAAACATTAGTTGGTTAGAATAACAAACTCACTCTGGTTCACAAACCATGATGGTAACAGATCCATCCAACGATGATTAGCAGATAGCAACTCCTCTCAATGGTAGCTTATCATACTCTGGTAGCATATCATATCAGCTTCATCATCAAACTGAATACGTTACAATACCTTGCTTAAATACTCTCACCAGTCATTACCTAATTACAGCATGACTCAGCATTACAATGAAAACCTTTAAAGTAACATAATACATTTACAGATTAAAGTTACAGTACACATATATTGCCTGGACAACTTGTTAGGCTCAAACCATATCCTAACAATATCAACTGAGAGACAAATTCTGCAGCAAGTGGGAGATCGAACAGATTCCTAACCAAAGTTAGCTAACAACTTTGTCATCCAAAAGGTAGAAGACGGAACTAGAAGAAAAGTAAAATGAAGACCCAGATTGTTGGGGGCAATATGCAGACTCTGTAAATCACTTTGAGAGGGCTGTAAAGCACTGTGAAGCGACATATAAGTTTAAGTGCTATTGCTATTGCTATACTGGACCCAATTCTTACAAATAGAGAAGAAGTGACAGAGGGAGTTAAAGTTGCCTGAACCTGGCTCAGAACAGTAACTGTGAGAGGGATCTTGGAGTCGTAGTGGACAATCACTTAAACATGGGCCAGCAGTATGCACCTGCAGCCAAAAAAGCTATTCAATCCTTTATTGTATAAACAGAGGCAAATCCTTAGTAATACCACACCTGCAATACTGCATCCAGTTTTGGTCACCACCAGAGGTGGGTTTCAGCAGGTTCTGACCAATTCTGGAGAACCAGTAATGAAAATTCTGACTGCCCCCCCCCCCATCTATTCTCTGCCTCCCAAGTCCCAGCTGATCTGGAGGAAATGGAGATTTTACAGTATCCTTCCCCTGCCATGCCCACCAAGCCACGCCCATCAAGACATGCCATGCCCACCAAGACATGCCCACAGAACCAATAGGAAAAAAATTTGAAACCCACCACTGGTCACCACATTACAAAAATGATGTTAAGACTTAGAAAAAGTGCAAAGATCAACAACTAAGATCACTAAGAGCCTGGAAGCAAAACCATCTTCAAAAAAAGGGGTGGGGAGAACAGATCCAGGAAACTACAGACCCATCAGCCTAACATTACTACCTGGGAAGATACTGGAAAAAATAATTAAAAAAAAAACAGATTTGTGAACATCTAGGAACAAATACAGTTATAACCAGTAGCCACCATAGGTTTGTTAAAAACAGATCAAGCCAAACAAATCTAATTTCATTCTTTGACAAAGTGACTAAATTAGTAGACCAGTGAAATGCACTGGACATACTGTAGCATACTTGAAGCTAAAAAAATGTAGACATCATCACCACCAGATAGATTTGTAGCTGGATAACAAATCACACTCATCATGTACACCTCAATGTAACTACTTCTCTATGGGGGTGGGATTTAATCAGAGGTAGTACATCTCCCTGAAAGAGGTTCCCCAGAATAGGCCATGGAGTAGGTCCAGGGGCAGCTGCCCTTTTCTCTTGTACAATTGGAAATATGAGAAAAGGGTGAAAATTATAGAGTGAAGAAGAAAAGCTACTGTCCATGTCAGCTCCTCTTCTGAGTTCTTTTCCTCTTCAAAAATCCCAGAAGCTGTTTAAATGAGACACGATTGAAAGAAGGAGGCCAATTGGAGCCACTATCTAATCTAAATTCCATACTTCCTCTAACCTTTTTTAAAAAACAATGTATTCTTTTATTTCTATCACTACAGGGCAATTATTTATCAACATTCCTAACTTCAGACCATAGAGACAAATAAATTATAGTTTCTATACATTTTTTGGGGAAAGCATGGTGTGCATAAAAGTGGAGTTCACAAAAGAAGAAATTTTCCTTTTATGTAACTATCCAAGGTGAGGATCTGAAAATAACTGCAGGCCACTGGCAGTGTAAAAAAAAATTCAGGAAGACTTTGAACTCAAAAAATACATAATGATGTTGACTGTGCCATTTAGGATTTAAAGGTCATTCAAAACTCATTTTAAATCTCATTATTGGGAAGCAAATTACTAATTTCAGAATGGTTGGAAATGGGAAATTCACTCATTGAAGACATAAATGTGCATAAAGTATTTACATGTATGTGGAGGTGAGACTTAACTTGTGAATTTCAAAGAGTTGATGACCTATGCAGTCCCTTTTACAAATTATAGGATATGAAAAAGCAATTCATTAACATTTATTTATTTATTTATTTGCTTATCAAATTTTATGCCTATCTCACAAGAAGTGATTCTAGGTTATGTATAGCAGGGGTCCCCAACCCCCAGTCCATGAACCAGCACAGGGCTGTGGCATGCCAGAAATCGAGCCATGCAAACAAATGAAGCCCCATCCGCGGGGTGCAGGCAGCAGTCAAAACCACACTCCCTCCAGTCCGTGGAGAAACCTTTCTCCACAGAACTGGTCCCTAATGCCCAAAGATTGGGGGCCGCTCGTGTATAGCAAAGAAGTTATAAAAATAACATGCCAAAACCAATCATATTCACACACACAAACACAGATTCACACATACACAATTCAATCAGCAAAAGAGCAACCTCAAAATGTGACCAGTCCTTTGACAACAAAACTAGGTGTTGAGGGATTTCTGGAAAATAAGGAGGAAGAGATGGAGCTAAGTTGACTGAGCTGATGGAGGAGAATGTTCCATAAGGAGAAAGCCTGCTTCCTTGGGTCACCATATGCAGTTCCCTGAGAGATGGATCCCCCGCCCCCAGCACCCCTCTCTTGCCTGATCTGATGAATGAGCAGATGTAATCGGGTGATTTTCAGTTCCCCAAACCCTTTTAAAAATTGCTTCAACAGACTTGAGGTTTGAGATAGTTTAAAGTAACACCACAAAGAAATGTCTACTGTGCCCAACAGGAGGAGATTTACCAACTAATGTTAAACTATGTTTTTTCTATATTGATAATTTATTCATGAAAATGTAAGTAGCATTTAATCTTATTTTATTTAATCTTATTAATCCTGTATTTTCTAATTTCAAGCCTGAAAAATGTTTTTACCAGTGGGTAGGCCTGCTTTTATCTATTTTTTGCAGAAGAAACAAACAAACAAACAAAAAGTCAGCCCAATTATCCACAGCACCTATAATTCGGCTAGAAGGATTAGACTCCAGATAATGAATGCACAGGACCATGCTATTTAAGAGATTGTATACAATTCACTATGCAAGATTTTGGTAATCATGGTCTTTAATGATTAGGACATTTTCTTAGAATTTAAGATCTTATATTAGGATCACATATGCACTTTTGGAAAAATATATCTAAAATAATTGCTTCCTCTAACCCTTCAAATAATGTGCAGACCTCCACTACTTATTTGATCAGTCTGTGTCCTGAATTCTTGACAATCTGCATATTAAAATGTGTCTTGCCCTTGCCTTGTTCTACTGTTTATGAAGAGTGAATTGTGTTTCACTATCACTAGTCACTGGGGTCATCAGCAAAAGGTAGTTCATGCAGGAAGAATTCCCTTGAAATGTGACAGGGTGGACTTTGGAAATCTCTTCAAGATTGGTTAGATTTTAATGTTTATAAAACAGCAGAACCCAACATGAACTGAGTCTTTTACTTTGAAGTTACAAGCTGCATTTTCCTGGCTCTATCGTTGGTTAAGCTACTCTATTTAGTGCCTGTTTTGGTCCAGGCAATTCGAATACTCCAATTCTCCATCAATTTACATGGTCCATTATGAGGAAGATGATCTCTCTGCTTGTTTTATGAAGAATTTTCTCTCATG
The DNA here is from genome assembly GCA_022577455.1 of Arizona elegans. Classification (NCBI taxonomy): domain Eukaryota; kingdom Metazoa; phylum Chordata; class Lepidosauria; order Squamata; family Colubridae; genus Arizona; species Arizona elegans. The sequence goes on from JAKOOJ010000003.1 coordinate 60,270,706, forward strand.
AATTTTATGAGTCGTATGCCAAGAGTTACATACATAGGTCAGTAAAAGTATTTGGTCCTTAGGAAGAGGCCAAATTGTATCTCCAATAGTCTCATTCATTGTTTGGATATGGCCAGCTTTAGTGATGGTCAAAAAAGACTTGCGTATGTAAAACTGATTAAGCCACAGCAGCACATTCCCTAATTTCTTTCAAAAGGATCAGAACAACAAATTTAATAGTGCTTGGAAGATTCAGGCAACCCAAAATATTGAAAGAATATTCTGAAAAGTACAAACTTAGTTGATATTTACAGTACTTACTACTGAAATTTGATAGCAGAGAAACTCAGCAGAAAATTTGCTGTTCAGTACTAGAAATCACTCTGGATCAATGAAGTAAAGCTCTTTCCATTGATTATTCTCATTTGTTGCACTGTAATCTGAATGTTTCCAGAGAGAATGAGATAGAAATCAGGATAAAGATACATCACAGAATCTGCTATCTTTCTGCCTTTCTCCCATTCCCACTTGTGGAGTGTTGTGCCATTCCCCCCCTCCCCAATTTGGATCACTTTCTCTGAGAATATGGTATGATAGTTCTGCATTGTAATTTTTTTTTCGAAAAGAATTTTGGTTAACAGCTCTCTTTTCCCCTCTAGATTTTAATTATGTTTATTTAATCAATACCTTTTTCATTTTGGAATGGAGATGCTTCAAGATTCCCAACAGACACTTCTTTTTCCACTGCCTGGATATACTTCTGCAAAATCCAGATTAGATTTTTCACATGTTTACAACTAACAGATTTTTGAAATCATCCTTCCAGATTTTGCTGTACTTTTGCAAAAGATGAGAAAAACAGCAAAAGACTAGGTTTAACAGATTAACAGAGTTGGAAGGGACCTTGTAGATCATCTAGCCCAACCCCCCCCCCACACACACACAAAAGCAGGAGACCCTACACCATTTCTGACAAATGGCAGTCCAATCTCTTCTTGAAAGCTTCCAGTGATGAAGCTCCCACAACTTCCAAAGGCAACTTCTGTTCCATTGCTTGATTGTTCTCACTGTCAGAAAATTTCTCCTTATTTCTAGGTTGAATCTCTCCTTGATCAGTTTCTATCCATTATTCCTTGTCTGGCCTTCAAGTTCCTTGGAAAATAGCTTGACCTCTTCCTCTCTGTGACAGCCCCTCAAATATTGGAACACTGCTATCATGTCTCCCCGGTCCTTCTCTTCACTAGACTAGCCATGCCCAGTTCCTGTAACCATTCTTCATATGTTTTAGTCCCCAGTCCCCTAATTATCTTAGTTGCTTTTCTCTGCACTTTTTCTAGAGTCTCAACATCTTTTTTATAGTGTGGTGACCAAAACTGGATGAAGTATTCTAGGTGTGGTCTTACTAAGGCTTTATAGAGTGGTATTAGTACCCCCTTTTGATCTTGATTGTATCCCTCTGTTAATGCAGTTTAAGATTGCATTGACTATTTTCGCTGCTGCTGCACACTGCTGGCTCACATGTAACTCGTTGTCAAGACTCCAAGATCCCTCCCACAGTTACTGCTATTAAGCCTGGTTTAGATTTGTACTATTGCCTAAGTGTAAGACTTTATTTTTCTCTACATTGAATTTCATTTTGTTAGATAGGGCCCAGTGTTCAAGTCTGTCAAGATCCATCTGGATCTTGAGTCTATCATCTAAGGTGTTTGCTATTCCTGCTAGCTTAATATCATCCTCAAATTTGGTTAATTTTTTTTTAATTTGATTTATATGCCGCCCTTCTCCGGAGACTCAGGGCGGCTTACAATGCGTTAAGCAATAGCCTTCATTCTTTTGTATTATTTTTATACAAAGTCAGCTTATTGCCCCCACAACTGGGTCCTCATTTCACCTACCTTAGAAAGGATGGAAGGCTGAGTCAACCTTGAGCCTTGGAGAGATTCAAACCAGCAGAAATTGCAGGCAGCTGTGTTAATAACAGGATGCATTAAACCACTGTACCATCAAGGCTCTATTTCCCCTTCTATTCCCTCATCTAAGTCGTGTATGAAGATATTGAAGAGTACTGGGCCTAAGATGGAACCTTGTGGTACCCCACTGCTTACTTACCTCTATTTAGGCATAGACCCATTAAGGACTACTCATTGAGTATGGTTTCTCAACCATTTATGAATCCATCAGGCTATCTATCCCACTTTTTTTCTAGCTTACCAAGAAATAGGTTGTGGTCTACTTTGTTGAATACCTTGCTGAAGTCTAAGTATATTATGTCCACGCTGGTCTACTAATTTAGTCACTATGTTGAAGAATGAAATAAGATTGGTTTGGCATGGTCTGTTTTGTTTTGTTGCAGTGCTATGAGCAGCCACAACAACACAAATTATGTTTCTATGGTTCAATGTCAATTTTTCATTGGGATTTACATCTGCAGTGCTTTATCAACTGTAGTCACTTGATTTATCTAGAAAAAAAACTAGGCACTTAGATCTTTTGTTATTTCCATTTCTCTGGATTTTTCCTGCCATGTAGAAAATACTCTACATATACATAGTATGAATGTGAATTGCTAACAAAATGCATATATGGTGTAAAATGGATAGTTGTCCAGGAATAACATAGCAAAAGATTCTCTGTCAGGGAATACTTATCTTCTTTATCTATTTTTTAAACATAAATTGGGATTTCTGTTAAATTGTTTTTAATTTATATTTTCTTACATTGATCCACCCCCCACCCATCCACCCCTGCAAAGAATACTGGGAACTGGGGTCCAAATGCTGGATAAGGAAAAGATCTGGAGTCAGATAGTTCTTTTCCAGTAGAAGTCCAAAGACCAGGAAACAGTAGTCTGATACCCACTGATGCTGGGATGGCTAAATTAGGGGCATTAGTGCTTTTTCTTTTTGAGCAGGCATGCTGATCATCTTTGCTCTGCCCTGAGTCGCTGTTGGCATGGTTCTTGAGCTATGTGCTCACCCTAATATGCCCCACCCATGATCTGAGTTAGACACACACACACACACACACACACACACACATTGTTCTGCTCATTGTCATCTAGAACAATCTCAAATGTTTAATTGCTGGCCAGCTCCTCAGGCACATTTCATCTGCCTCTTCAGCTTCTGTCTCAGAGAATTTAGAGAGGATCACAACAAACCAGGGCGGGGGCGGTCATCACTTAACTACCAAGTGCCTACATCAAAGTAGATGTGTGATGGTATGGTGGGTAAATTGTGGTTTCTGGGAGGAGAAGTGAAGACCCTCAAACATTCAATATATGGGCTTCATGCAGTTGGTCTCTGATTTGAGGACAACCTGGTTTAATTCAAATAATTTCAAATTTTAAAAAGCTAGCAGAAAAGAATAAAAGAAGATCAAAGATCAATTTGTTCAAAGAATCAAATTGAATTTGAAATATTTTTGAAGGGGAATAGAATAGGATAGGATAGGATAGGATAGGATAGGATAGGATAGGATAGAATAGAATAGAATAGAATAGAATAGAATAGAATAGAATAGAATAGAATAGAATAGAATAACAGAGTTGGAAGGGACCTTGGAGGTCTTCTAGTTCAACCTCCTGCCCAGGCAGGAAACCCTACACTACTTCATACAATTGGTTATCCAACATCTTCTTAAAAATTTCCAGTGTTGGAGCATTCACAACTTCTGCAGGCAAGTAGTTCCACTTATTAATTGTTCTGTCAGGAAATGTCTCCTTAGTTCTAAGTTGCTTCTCTCCTTGATTAGTTTCCACTCATTGCTTCTTGTTCTACCCTCAGGTATTTTGAAGAATAGTTTGACTCCCTCTTCTTTGTGGCAACCCCTGAGATATTGGAACACTGCTATCATGTCTCCCCTAGTCCTTCTCTTCATTAAACTAGACATACCTAGTTCCTGCAATCCTTCTTCATAAGTTTTAGCCTCCAGTCCCCTAATCATCTTTGTTGCTCTTCTCTGCACTCTTTCTATTTCTTTTATTTTGGTCACCAAAAAGGTTTTGACCATTATCAAATTCCATTGTCACAAATAGGATATCCTTGAGGGCATTCTGCATAATTTATCTGTCTAAGATTCATGCAACTGGGTTGTTGATTAATTCCATTTTGTATGCAGGATCTCCTTGGGTCAATTTATTTGCTTTTTGACAGGAGATTTTATCAATAGTGGATAAAAAAAGAACAAGAGCCCTTTGAGAAATTCAGTAAACATGAAACAATATTTTCTGAGGAATGGCTTAAATTTGGAAATCCTAATGTATATTTTGCATTTTGTAAATTTGGAACCATTGATTTTCTGAAATTATATGTTCTAATTCTTTACTATCCACAATAATAAAGTTATTTATCAGAGATTAGATATAGCAAATATTATAGTTCAATCATATACAATACTCAGTCTGTCAGTCTTTAAAACAAACATTAGATAAAAACAGAAGATGACTCAATCTTGCATTTAGTCAAAGTGTACAATACAAGATCTTCCTTGTTACCTTCAAATATAGATTAGTCCACAACATCAATTTGCAATAATACTTCTAACTGAGACCCTTGTATGGTTAAATCTCCAGTACAGATTATATATTGAAAGTTTGATGAATTTAGCTTAAGAAAAAAAGCTATTAAGAATTTCAGAAGTATTGTTAATTGTGCCAAAATATGCACTCAGATAAGAAGTCAGACTAGCTACTTTTGCTATAAACATTATTATATTTGTATTCCACATCATTGTTAAGATTGCCTTTAAATGTAATAGCCATCCCACATGCTTTATTTCAGTATCTATTAATGTAGGTACTTTCTCCTAATTATTGAACACAAGTGTCCGCTGAACGTTTAACAGCTCGTATAAGGGGGTATTGATTATTTCTGAAGTCCTTCAAGAAAGTCATTACATCCGTATCTTTGGTGTCCCCAACCAGAGAGAAGGTGAAATTCTGGAGCAAAGCACTGAAGAACAGGAACAGCTCCATCCTAGCCAGGGCCTCCCCTGGACAGGCCCTCTTCCCTACAACAGCAATGAAGAAAACAGAGGTTATTTAGGAAGTACTTGCTGGAATGGTCTCTGATAAAAGACTAACGTGGATCAGGTAAGCACATGAACTTGTAATACAATCTGTTCCAGAGGCTTGTACCTGCTGAGAATGGCATGAAAGCATCCTTTTTCCTGAACTGGCCATTTTCATCCAAAAAATGATTGGGATTGAACTTCTCTGGAGTCTCCCAATGAAGAGGGTCAAAATGTACAGAGGAGAAAACTGGCACAATAGCCATACACTAGAGGGAGAGGAAGAAATTGTCATTAGATGATAATATTTCATATGGAAAAGAAAGTGCCTTTGCTTTCCACTTGCCTAAAATAAAAACATGCAGTGACTAGCCGTCTGCTGAACCTTGAAGAATGAAGAGGGAAGGAATAGATACCGTAATTTTCGGAGTATAAGATGCACCGGAGTATAAGACGCATATACCGTTTTTGGTGAGGAAAAGAAGAAAAAGAAATCTCCCTCTGCCTCTGAGCAATTTTGCCTCATTGCAGCAAACAGCAAACAGCCTGCTTTACATTCATTTTCATTTTCAGCATACTTGATTAGTACAAGAAAAAAAAAAAATCTGCTCCAGCAATTTGCCTCTTTGCAGCAAGCAGCAGAGCCCTGAGCAAAACACCTGAGAGTAAATTAGCCAAGAGTTGGGACGCCGATCCAATCAACTTGTGCTAATTAGTCTGTGCTGAAGCTGAAAGGAGCTGTTTTTTCTTGCTGTTTACTTGCAAGGAGGTAACTGCTGCGAGGCAGAGGCCAAAGGGTGGGAGCCAGTGGGTGGGCGGGGCTACATTCGGTGTATAAGACGCACCTAAATTTTCACCCCCTTTTATGGGGGAAAAAGGTGCATCTTATACTTCGAAAAATACGGTATTTCTTTCAAGACCTATTTCTCTAAATTGCTCTTTTATTCAAACTGCCTCACATATCAAGGATCTAAGTCGTTCTTTCTTTTCTTCCCTAGAGAACCTTCTTAAATACTTGTATCACCATACCTTGGGAATGGTGTAACCATGGAACTTGATGTCACAAGTTGTTGCCCGGGGATAGGTCTCAAGAGTCCCATTCTGATGTCGCTGAACTTCATGAATAACGGCATTTGTGAAAGGCATCTTCAACCGGTCTTCCATGCTTGGAGTGCGATTTGTACCTATCACTTCATCAATTTCCTGTTGCACTTTAGCTGTGAGAAGAACAGATTGAGATGAGATTGACAGACTTTGTCATGCTGAGCACCTGCAGTCATTTGAATAGAAATATGTCTTCCAAAGCACATTCAGGGAAGACAGTTCTAGTCAGAACAATGGCTCCTCCTCAGAGTCATTTCTCAGTAGAGACCATTTCAACTTTTCTAGTGCAAAATGAGATTCATATTATTTGTATCTCTGCCTTACTAGATATCTTGACAGGCAGTAAGCATAAAGCATGTGTGGGCTTTCTGAAGATTAGAGTCTCCACCCAAAAACAGGATAAACAGTAGTCAGGAGAAAAGATACAGTTCTTCAATTAATTTCCTAAACTGTTATTATATGTATGCATTTATTATGCCAGCAGCAAACAAGCATTCATTCCTCCAAAAATCATGAGGCCCATTTCCAAAAAGCTAGTGTTTCAATCTATAACCAATCAAGCAATTTTGGGAGGTATCATAGATTAAGATTAATTATATTCTGTAACAATTTTTCATCTATGTCATAATTATGCAATGTGGTTCAAAATGTTGGAGATGGTACCTTGAGTTAAAAGGAATCCAGCTGCAATAAGTTTACTTTCTATTCCATCTTTACTTTCTTTTTTCTTTAAAAAATATGTTTTCTTTAAACACCATCGTTACTTTCTTAGCATTAATAGTGGCAACCCTAGGAGTACCAACACCTTTATATATTTGTGGGTATTTTTATACCTTGAATGTGTGGCAATTCAGCCATCACTAGAAGGCTGCAAATGAAAGCATGGCTTGTGGTTGTTGTCCCAGCAATAAAGAGTCCATATACCATAATCACAAGATCTTCAAGAGTGTAGATACCTTCAGATGGGTTCTGCTCCTAAAAAGAAAATGGAAAGAGAAACAGAAGAATAAAAAATTCTACTTGGAATTGAAATAAACTAATTCATGAAACTTTTCATAGTGTCTTTTTCAATTAAAGGAAATGTAATTCAACCAGGGTGAATTTAGAATATCTAGAAAAGGTCTTCAATTCTAAAGTATTTTGGGGATCACTATTTCATGCAGAGGAAGAAATAGCTTGCCTATCTGATCTACCCATCAAATATTTACCACAAGAATTGATACTCTAGTTTTGACTAATATTGTTGGAGCTGGCCTAAGCAATTCCTAAGGTGTATGCTTGGAAAAGAGAATTGAATCTGTTCCATAGAAATTTATTTGTTACATCTGACAGATTAATCCTAATAGAAATTAATAATCCTCTACAAGAGGATTCTAGAAAATGCTACTTAATTATCTTTATATCACCTATTGTGATTGTAGATCTCTAAAGAAATACCTTCTAAAATTTAAATCAGCATGGGAAGAAAATACTTATGCATACTCATTTTTTGAAGGAGAATTCTGCTATCTTAAAGTTAACAGAATTCATTTCTATTGTTTGACCTAATTTTCAGAATTGAATGGATACCTTTAGCAATAATTATGCCTGGAATAATTGTATATGCCAACAAATGGCAATGACCGGGTTGTCCAAAAGTAAACAAAAAAAAGGGAGGGGGAGAATAAATATTTCCATATTTCTTCATATAGGATGAACTAGTTCCATCTTAGATGCATAATAGAGCTATTTAAACAATTATGCAGATATGTCATTTATACCTACCTTCTCCAGTCTAAGAAGGAAGCAATCAATATAGTCACGCAGGTTCTGGGGATCCAATGTCTTTTGGTGCAAATCCACTTTCTCACGGATATAATCACAGATACTTTCAATTTCAGCAAAAATGTTTTTGTGTGGCCCAGGAAAGAATTCCACTATTTTTGGTAACGTATTGTATACCTGTTATAGAGTTCACATTAAATACTATAGCTTATTAGACCATTATTTTATTTTATTTTTATTTTATTAATCATATTTTTATGCCGCCCACTCTCCGAGGACTCTGGGCGGCTTACAACAATCGACAGTATACTAAATAGCATATTGCCCCCAACAATCTGGGTCCTCATTTTACCCACCTCGGAAGGATGGAAGGCTGAGTCAACCTTGAGCCGGTGAGATTTGATCTGCTGAACTAGCAGTCAGCTGAAGTAGCTGCAGTACAGCACTCTAACCACTGCGCCACCTTGGCTCCTTATGGTGGAGGATTAATGCCCCAAATATTCAGAGACTAACTTTTACTTTGATATTGCTAGTTGTCAATTCTCAGATGGACCCAAAGCCAAGAAGACAAGAATCACAAGGATTTCAGTATGTTATCTTTAATTCTATTGTCAGGTAAATACAGTGTCTTGAAAACTATAATAGAAATTTATATTTATAATAAGTTAATTAAAGAGGAGTGTCTTCGAAAGGCTTTTCCCCAGATCTCTCCTCACCTAGGCTGAATCCTTGGTAGGAGATATTTTGTCAAGGGATTCTCCAACTGCTTTCCTAGCCTCCCTCATCTCTTCCGCAAAGAGATAATGGTGGAAATGGCCAAAGTCCTCCAAGAGGAAAAACAGAAACTGACTGTGTGCATAAAAATAGGGGAGTTGTCTAACAATTCCATGATAAGAAGATATACATTTGTCCAGAATCTGACATGGCCCAAAGGAGTTACGAGAGAAGGAAATGGTTCCCTACGAAATAAGCCCAACCAGAAGAGATTTTGCCAAGCACCAATTTATGCTTGGATGTCTAGATTTGCCTTCTCCTGCTTAGTAGATCATGAAATCTCATCTTTACATTTCTGACTTGGACATTTATACTTACAAACACACCCGCTAGTTAAAATGGGGGTTCATGACAAGAAGAGGATCAGGTGGATTAACATACCATTCCTAAGAAACTAACAGAATGTCGTATTTGAGACTCAATAATCTTCTGCTTCTCTATGAAGGCTTTATCTTTGTAATCAAATCGATTGCCAAAAATGACTGCACAAATCACATTAGAAACAGCACTTGCAATAATTCTCCTTGGGTTGAAAGGCTGCCCTGAAAAAAAAAAGACCACAGATGTTTATGAGTGGGATCAGTAAATGTGGATCTTTCCTTTGTCAAATCTCACCTCAAAATTGCAAAAGAAAGTGATTCAGGTCAGAGAAATTGGAACTATTATTCTTTCCCTCTTTCCTAAGAATGGAATATAAACACAATATTAAAATCCTATAACCACTTTAATCAAGATACAACATAGTGTTTCCATGTTCCACTTTGAAATTGATTAAATATAGATTCAAAGATTGGCTTTCTTACCACTAGAGTTTCTTCACAAACTTATTGCTGTCTTCTTCAGTCAAGAATTGTTTTCTCATTCCTTCCTTTGCGTTTTCCTGCTCCTGGCTGTTTTTTTCCACTTTGTCCCTTCCCTTCTTCATCTCTTCAAAAGTTCTGCCTCCTTTTTTAACTGAGCTCTCCTGTCTCACCCTCCCTTCCTCCTTCTAAACTCTTTCTTTTCCTGTTTTCTTTTTATATTTCTTTAAATAATATCACTTGCAAGTCATTCCATTATTTCTCCCTTCCCATTCCAGAGGTTTGTCCATTAAACATTATATTCAAAGGCACCACAGCTCACTAAAGGAATGCTATTTATGATTGCTTAATTAGATCCACAGTGCCTTTCAGTTCTCCAACCTCATGCAAACTCCCCATAAAAGCAAATCTGCTGATTTTGCGTTGTTTAATATAAAATTATGTTTAAGTTATTTTTAAAGAAACATTTGCTTCTTTTTCACTTTTAACCAAGCACTCTGTTATCTCCATCCTTCTCTCCTGCTAACATACTCAATTTTAAAAAAAATAAATAAACTTTTTTTCCTATTTATTTTTATCGCCTTCCAGAAGAGACACGGCCACAAGGATGGCTCTCAAAGCTGCTTCAACTCCCTGAATAAATTCTATTTATTAGAATTTAATAAAGTTAAAGAGTTAATTTAATTCAACTCTATGTTGCCTTACAGATCTCTGTCCTTCATGGAGCCCATTCTTATGTGTGTGTTCCTTACATCCCTTAGTTTACCTGTCCATTAAGTTTTTTGCTGATTTCTAAATTTGCTTGATGTGTGTTACTGCATCCAGCCTAACATTTCACTAGTTTTGGCCAAAGTTGTAATTTTATAAAGCCATAATTGACCCATTAAACAACTTCCTAGAATTTCTGATCACTCAGTGCTGCAGCCACAGTAAAATTTCAGTACTTCTTGGCAAGGTTGTAATTTTATTAAGCCAAAAGCTGACATTGGATAGAAAAGAGGGAGAAATGGCTCTATTACTTTTTCCTTTGCTTCTGAACAATACTGTGAAAATAAAAGGGGGCGGGGGCATTCACTGCCCATCTAAATTTTTCTTTATTTTGAGTATTTAAGTACAGAGGATTTGAGTTTAAGTTTACAATCTAGTTTTCCTGCAACTTCACATAATACAACAAATCCTTTTCAGATTCTTTTTTTTTTTTTTAACCTTTTGTGGTAGCTATTTCCTCTACCAGACAAAGGGCTTCCTCCTGCACCCTCTCAGACTTTTTTTTCTTCCCCATCTCAAAATCTCTCAAGGTGGACACTGTGAACCGTCGCAGTTCCCTCCATTTCTTCTCATCAGTAGTGGTCAGACCTGAAACCAAGGACACAGGAAACAGATCACAATGTTATATTAGTTCTCAAATTTTGCAGAAGGGGAAAAATTATACGTTATGATTTTCCCTCACCCCACTTGGTTGCTTCATTATGTACCATCAAGTCACTGTCAATTATAAGCAACCACATAGAGTTTGTCCATTACAACCTTTCTCCAACCTAGTTCTTGAGGACTTTGATATACTTGTCATCATTATATTTCCATCATCTCTCTTCCCTACCACATTTCCCACAGTTACAACTCTCTCTATAGAGCTAGGCCTTTGCGTAATCTTTTTGAAATATGATCATTTGAGTCTAGTCATTTGAGCTTTGAGTAAAAATTTTGGACTGATTTGTCCAATGATTTGTTTTCCTGAGTATCCATGATATTTTCAAGGGTTTTCTTTGGAATCTTGTCTGGAATCTTCTCCAACATCAAAGCTTAAAATGCATCAATATTTTCTCTATCCTGCTTCAAAATCCAAATTATTCTGAAGGTACATGAAATTGATATTGACATTAATTTGGATAACATAAGCCAAAAAGTGTCTTCATTGGTAAACCATTTTGGATGCCTTCCCAAAGGACCAATTTGAGGTCAAATTATTGTTATTTGTTGTTGTTGTTATTTTGTATGTAAGAGACAATCTGAGCAGACTTGAAAAGTGATTAGTGGAAAGGAAATGGTGAAAAAACATTTTTTTCCTTTTTCAAGAAGTATGATCAAATCTATATCTTTACCTGACATTTCAAGTGAATCTTTCATAACTATCAATATTATTAACGGCATTCAGATAATTTGTACAGAAAATTAAAGAAAAACAATAACTAATAAGGAAATGAAAGAGCATCAACCTTTATTTTGGAATATTCGCCTAAGAGCAGGTATATCAATTCGCCCACCAAATTCTTCTGAATGATCTACCAAAGCATCTTTTACCACCTCGTACCCACAAAGAGCAATCATTGGTATTGATCCATTCCAGACAGTAAATACAGGTCCATATTTATCAGCAAGCTAAGGGTAGAATTAGATGAAAATTCAGTTAATTAGGTGACAAAGCATTTTTGGTGAAATTATTATAAAGTATTTTTGAAATACTACTTAAATTTACCAGAGCTTCCATAACTTTTAATACCTATAAAATACATCAATATGATTATGATCCAATACATGCCATATATCTCCTAGTTGGTGAGTGACCAACTATGTTATGTTTGGTATCTGTGGATTATAGAACCTAGCTTGCAGAGAATAGCTTGAGCTGCTCCAAATAAAACTGTGCTTTGGTTCTGGCATACTAGCACAAAAGGACCAAAATGCAAAAGTTATATTTTTACCATTAACAAAAAAAGTTATGTGTTGCAAAGGTAAAACTAATCCTGAAAACTATTTTGATGAGAGCTTTGTCATTTGAAAAGCAATAATACATTTTTGGAATTGATTTTTCAAATGGACAATAAATTCTGTCTTTCATTTCTTAATCACTTTTAAGGACTACTAATATTTATTAAGCTAGAAAAGATTTTCTTTAGCCACAGACTGTTATTCCTTTGAAGATCTGTGCCATTTTTGAGGATTTTTTTTTAATGTTAAACAACAAGGAAGAAAGATACTGAAGGCAAGCTAAAATAAGGAAGTGTGGAGTATCTTTTTTTTTTTTTTTAACTTTGATGGTGAAATATAAGAATAGAAAATTGTGGCTTTAGATTCCCATTTTTAAGTGATTTGTAGCTTGTCTCAGCACCTCTGGAGCCGCCAGTGCTTCACCAGGCACAAACGAACATGCACATACGAAAAAGGAGGATTTGTTCCAAAACCTGGTTTAATAGAGGCAACACAGCAGCGTACAGTAGAGACTGAGCTGCTATGCAAAACAAAGTCGGAGACGCCCTAGCTCTCCGCCCGTACTGTTTATAGGGTGTGGATACAGTTAACTATCATTAGGCAGGCAATGGTTTCTAACAGCTGTCACAATCAAAGCTGCTGCTTGTTCCGTTCATGCTCGTCACAGGCATAGGACGTCATTCCCCTCCGCACTACTATCTCTTCAGCAGCTGATTTATATTCCCATTCCACCACCCCTCTTCATTATGTCTTCAGCAGCTGATTTACGTTCCCATTCCACCCCTCCTCTTCTTGCCTTCCATCCATCACCCACTATTAGTATACATGGTGTCCTAACGCAACACCCCCCTCCACCGTGTTTTGTTGCTGGAATCCGTCAGTATTCTCCGGATCCCCTTCATGGTCTTCAATATCATCCATCAAGTTGATGTGTTGCCGAGGGGCTTTTGACACTCGACAGCTTGTCTATTTTGCTGTGGGTGGTTAAAACTGTCTGATTTTTATGAATCCTGATTGGCCAGTAATTTTTAAGTGACATAAAAAGAAACCCTACTCTTTGACTAAAGAAGTAGTTAAGAAGATGGAGGAACAAATTATTAGAGATGTATTTGAAAAATTCTTAAATAAAACAGACCAGCTATATTCCAAGGATGTTAAAATAAAACTGTTTAAACTACTTCAGAGATGCAATTATGTGCAGAAAGTTACCAAACCACGCAGGCAATTTCACAAGTAGCTGACAATGTTGGCAATTTTGGAATATAAACCAGACACCAATCTTTATTATGATGGTTTAAATATAAACCTCCCAACACAATTGAAAGAAGAGTTTCAAGAAAATCTGCAATTTTCAAGAGAAGTTTTGGGCTTTTTTCTTGATATTAACAAGGTTGAGAAATTCTTGAGAAAAAGAGAAGTTTATAATTACTTGATTGACATTCCAGAGAAGAAAAAAGATTTTATTCTATGAAGAAAAGCTGGAAGGAGTGATTTAAACTTAATGAGTCTATTGGAATCAAGATGGATTTTTACCTGTTTGATATTTGTAACTGAAAGAAAGCTTTAATATAAAGTGGGTTTGAAAATGCATTTTTATATATATTGCTTAAGTTATTCCTAAAGATTGTAAAATATTACTGAAAGTGTATTTGAAAGTATCTATGTTAAGAGGCAATTAAATAAAAAGATGTATTAACTTAAAGAAAGGTTTAGAGTCTGTAAATAGATGTATACAAAAAGAAAAAAATATTCTCCGAGGATAACTTGGAGGGAGTGGTTTAAAAAGGAATTAGTTGGAGTTAGTTGGGTTTTTATTGGTTTGATCTATGTAATTGAAAGAAAGCTCTAATGCAGTTTGTGCTTTATGTTTATAAATGAGTTTGAAAAATATTTTTTCTTTTATATATAATTTTGAGTAATATTTAAAGCTTGTGAAATATTACTGAAAGCAAATTTTAAAGTATGTATGTTAAGAGGAAATTTTTAAAAAGATGCATTAGAACTTACTGATTTTAGAATTATTTTTTTTTTAGTTTAATTTTTTAAAATGGATGGGGGAAAGTGCTTTTTTCCCTTTAAGGTTAAAGAATTTGAAAGGATATAATGAATTTTGTTAATCAAAATGATGGTAGTTTACAAACATTATTAAGTGCAAATAAAAATATTACTAAACAGAATAACAGAGTTGGAAGGGACCTTGGAGGTCTTCTAGCCCAGGGGTCTCCAAGCTTTTGGACCTCAGGGACCACCAAACTCATAATTTTAAATCCCATGGACTACTGGGGGACGTTGGGAGGCTCAGCTGCCTTTTGGGCCTACCGGTCTGCTTCTGCAAGGCCTTGAGATGGGAGCCTGGAAACGTCTTTTGTGTTCCTTCTCTCAAGAAGCTTGGTCAATCTGAGTGAAGGAAAACGAAGACGGGCACACTGACAGTAGCTTGCTGACATTGGTGGGAAAGTTGGTCCCATATTCCAGAGCTGTGGTAGTCACAGGACTGGCCCAGTGGTGAAATGTAAATTTTGTTACTACCAGTTCTGTGGGCGTGGCTTGGGGGGTTAATATGACTGAGTGGGCGTGGCCAACTTTTTTTTTTTTACTTTTAAAACCATTTTTTCTACCACCTCTTCAGCTGAAGAGGTTGTAAAACAATGCTTTTAAAAGCCTCTGAGTTGCCTGATCGGCAGAGGCTTTTTTTCTTTTAAAAACATTTTTTTAGAACCTCTTCGGTGGAAGAGGTTGTAGAAAATATGCTTTGAAAAGCCTCTGATGATCCCAGCTGAGCCGTGCAATCATCAGAGGCTTTTTTTTTTTTACTTTTAAAAGCATTTTTTCAGCCAAAGAGGTTGTAGAAAAAATCCTTTTAAAAATTAAAAAAAGCCTCTGATGATTGCGTGGCTCAGCTGGGCAATGAGGGGGGGCAGGGATTTTAGCTACCGGTTCTCCGAACCAACCGCCTCCATCGCTACCGGATCAGGCAATCTGGTCCAAACTGGGAGCATTTCACCCCTGGACTGGCCCTTTGGTCATCCCAGAGCAGCTCCTCCACACGGGTGGAGGGAGGGATGACCAAAGGGCCAGTTCTGTGACTACCACAGCTCTGGAATATGGGACTGGGCCGTGGTGGGGCTGGAAATCTCCGCCATAGGGGGTGGCATGTGCAATGTGCAACTTTGCAAGTGGTGCAACATGCAAAAAGGAGCGCAGCCCTTGCTGGCTGGAATGAGATAATGGTGCTGTTATGGAGGGAGGGCAGCCCAAGTGGGCTAAGTGGCCGTGGTGATGCCTGGAAGGTGTGGGAGTGAAGTGCTACTTGCATTTGCATGGCATCAGCATTCCGCCTTCGCTGTGGTATATTTGTGCCAGCTGGTGGCACCAAGGCAGCCCTTGTCTCCTGCCGCTTGGGGCTCAGAGTGGTAACCCGCATCCAGGAAGCACTACAGCTTTTTTCCATTTTATCATTTCTTCCCTAAATTACAGTACACTATTCATAACTGTCCTATTTTAAATTTAATCAGCATCAACCTAGAATCTTAACCGGTGCACCATTATTATTTTTTCCACAACATAATCAAGGCAATGCAGCAAAGAAAGCAAAGCTAACAAATCTCAGTTCCCCCGCTTCATGCTAAATTTCTTTTAAGAATTTCTACTCATTCCCATTTTAAATGTATAGGCATATTCATGCCTGGGATTTATCCACCAATCCAATACAAAGAGAAGTCTTTAAAGCCCAGTGTTTCTAAAGCTTTGTTTTTAAATCACACAGGCAAGAAAAAGCAGGTTGGAAGCAAATGGAGGACTTGGGAAAGTAATGGTTGGGTGTGGGGGAGAATCAATAAGAAAAATGGAGATGTCCAGAAAGGGACGGCCGATGTAAATAGATAATTTTTAAAATCACAATCAAAGGGGATTTGGGCAGCTAACACTGGAAAAGCCAGCTTTGGAAAGCACTAGCTGGGTACAAAAAGAGGAAGGGGTCTTTTTTTCTTTTTCCAGCAAAAGCCACAGGGAAACAAGGGGAAAGAGCCAGTCGGCTTTGCGCAGAAAAGTCGGGCAAAGATACCTCAAAGATATCTCTTCTTCTTTTCTTCCTGGCCATAGCCACCCAACCTCTGAAGATCCAGTGTTTCTACCTCATCCAAAAGGCTGGCCGGGGGCAGAAGGATGGAAGGGGTGACAAGGGCTGTGTGAAGTCCCCCTAATGGGGGATGGCTTGAAGTAGACGAAGGGCTTGGCTTGGCATATGAGAGCCAGTGCTGGGCTCAACTACCGGCTGGAGGGAGCTGCTGTGGGGGATTGATGAGGGAGTGCTTGGGGCTCGGAGCCCTTGGGGCTTGGAGCAGTAAACCGCATCCAGGAAGCACTACAGCAGCCAGACTCAACCCTGGCTTTGCTGTCCATTGCAGACACTAGATCAGCCCCCTGCAAACTCTCGTCTCTCGAGAAGCCCAGCCAAAGTTTCCCGTGCTGCTTCAGCAAGCACTCCTCGAGAGAGGAGAGTTTGCAAGGGGCCGATCTAGCATCTGCAATGGACAGCAAAGCCAGGGTTGACTCCGGCTGCTTCCCTCTGCTAACAGGTGGCCAAGCTAACTGCCTGAAGGACCCTATCCTGTCTCTGGGAGTCAAACGCTGAAGCGTGAGTGGCGCAGGAAACCTTGGCTAGGCTACTAGAGAGAAATGCAAAAATTTCTCTGCGGACCACCAAAATTTTCTTGCAGACCACAAATGATTGTCCAATTTCTTCTTTAAAACTTCCAGTGTTGGAACATTCACAACTTTTGGAGGCAAGTTTTTTTACAGATTAATTGTTCTGTCAGGAACTCAGTCCTTAGTTCTTGGTTGCTTCTCTCCTTAATTAGTTTTCATCCATTGCTTCTTGTCTTACTCTCAGGTACTTTGGAGAATAGGTTAACTCCCTCTTCTTTATGGCAGCCCCTTAGATATTGGAACAGTGCTATTATCTCATTATGCCACCCCCAACTGAAACAGAAAAGGAATAGGCACAGGTTGAACTGACTTTTCAAAATGTAAGAATTATCTTTCTCTAATGCTCAAAAGCCTGCCATTGACGTATTTGGTTCATGCTTTAGGAGCTGTGGAAGCACAGTTTAGAATGCAATACTGCAGGCTACTTCTGCTGACTGCCGGCTGCCTGCAATTTGGCAGATCGAATCTCACCAGGCTGAAGGTTGACTTAGCCTTCCATCCTTCTGAGGTGTTAAAATGAGGATCCAGATTGTTGAGGGCAATGTGCTGACTCTGTAAAACACTAGAGAGGGCTGTAAAGCACTGTGAACAATATATACTGTAAGTCTATTGCTATAAATAAAGAAATCCATAAGGACAGGCCATGACAAAATGGACTCAGAAGAAAAGGAAAGAAGTGAAAAAGCTGAGCATATTGCAAAAGTATTGCAAAAAGAAAAACTGATGTACTTCATGAAAAATAATAACATATACAGTAGATCAGTTTCTCAACAGACTGAATGGAAAGTGGATATAAGGAAAGAATATATAGGAGTGCTTCAAACAATTGGAAGGAATTACGTATATTACAGAGGGTCACTGAAGTAGAAGTGTACTAATGGGCCATTTGTTGTTTTTACAAAAAAAAAGGTTACAGATGAAAAAACTGCATGGAAGAGAATAATTGATCCATTTGAAGGATGGAAACAGGAACAAAATGCTACCATTCATGAAGATAAACCATCTCTGGTAACCTAAATGGGCTTCAAGGGACTGGATTTCCCTAATACTGTAGGAAAGAGTTTGTGTTTCTGTATGCCTTTGTTGGCATCTAGTGATCATCTGATTTTTGCAGCCAAGATGAGGTTTATTAGGACAGAAGTTGTATCTGCATTTCAGCAACCTGGAATCAAACAGGGTAGCTAGAGGACGAGGAGGTTTCGGTGAATTTGATGCCAGTTCAAATGTTACAAATTTGAGGCTCTAGATTTATTTTTGTAAAGTTTTTCTTGTTACTATATATTGTAATGAACAGGGGTGGTTTCAAAACCTGTCACTACTGGTTTGCTTGTGGGCGCGCGCGTCTGGGTGGGTGGGTGGCACCTCCCACCGCTGCTGTTACTGGTTTGCCCAATCCAGGGTGAACCGGTAGCAACCCACCGCTGGTAATGAACTTTAAAACCTCCACTATGGGTTTATCAGATTGTTACAAGGTGACTTTATACTATAATTCCCATTGAAGATACACATGAGCCCCAAATAAAATTGGTTGTTTATAGAGTAAATCAAACTAATACGATTAAAGAAGATATTTTTCAAAGTCATCATCAGAAACTTTGAAGAGGTACAATAGTTAACTAGCCTTACCTTTTGATAATGTTTATATAAAGGTAGTACATCTCGCTGAAAGAGGTTCCCCAGAATAGGCCATGGAATAGGTCCAGGGGGCAGCTGCCTTTTTTTCTTGTACATTTGGAAAGATGAGAAAAGGATGAAAAATATACAGAGAAGAAGCAGAACTCCTGTCCATGTCAGCTCCATCCTCTTCTGAGTTCTTTTCCTTTTCAAAACTCCCAGAAACTGTTTAAATGAGACAAGATTGACAGAATGCTAACTGGAGCCCCAGTCATATTTAAATAACATATTTTCTCTAATCCTTAAAAAAAAAATCAATGTGTTCTTTTACTGCTATCAATGCAGGGTAATTATTTACATCTCTACCTTTGGACTCTGGATTCAAATATTTGGGCCTTCAACATGCCAGCACAGGTGGGGTGGGCCAATAGAGTGCAATGAGACAGTCCCTCAAATAATCTGAACTTCTGCCATGAACTGCTTTAAAGGTGATTACCAACACCTTGAATTGCACCTGGAAGCAGACTGGCAGCCAATGAAACTCACAGAGTAGTGATGTTATATGGGCCATTCTTTGAGCCCCAAGAACTGCCTGAGCCACCGCACTCTGCACCAGCTGTAGCTTCGAAATGCTCTTCAAACATAGCCCCATATACAGTGTATTACACTAGTCCAATCGTAAGTCCTGAACAACAGAGCCCAGGGATTCCTGATCCAGGAAAGGCCACAATTGGTGCACAACCCAGAGTTGTGCAAAGACTCTCCTAGCCACGACTCCTATCTGCTCTTTGGGCAGGAGTTGTGTGTCCAGGAGACATTGTGAACCATGGTAGTGGCACCTCATCCATATTCAAAGATGACAAAGTTTGAGATATCAGGGCCTCATGTACCCAAAGCCATTTGGTCTTACCAGGATTCAGTTGAAGCCTGTTGTTCCCCATCCAGGCCCCACAGCCTCCAGGCATTGCAAGAGAGCAGCCACAATATCATTTGGGTCACCAGGAGTGACAATATAGAGCTAGCTATTGTCAGAAGACTGCAGATATCTGAACCCATGGTGACATATGATCTCACCCATATGGATTCATATGGAGGATGGAAAGGAGTGGAGACAGTACCAAGCCCTGTGGAATGCCACAAGATAATGGCCAAGGGCTGGATCTCTCATTCCCTATCAACACCGATTGGAACCAGCTTTGAGAAAGGAGCTGAACTAGCACTAAACTCTGCCAGTCAGCTGCAGCCCCAATTGCTGACCTAAAAGGATACCATAGTCAATCGTATTGAAAGCCATTGAAAGATCAAGGATCATTATAATACCTCCACCCCACTCTCACCAAATATAAGTGTGACCATTGCTGTTTCTATCCCATAACTAGGTCTGAATCCTGACTGAAAGGGTTCCGAATAATCATCCACAACCCTCTAAAGCTATTAGGTCACCACATTTTCTGCAACCTTCACCAAAAAGGAAATTGGATGAAAATTGTCCAAGTGATGGTTTCTTGAGGAGGCCAACCAAGGCCTCCTTAAAAGCCTCCAGAAATATCCCCCCCTCTAGTGACATATTAATCATTGCCTGGACCCACCCACTAGTCACTGCCCTGGTGTGGCACTAGTCACTATCCAGAAGGACAAGGATCTTACTGACAGATGGTGGCGCTGACAGTGTTGAGGACCCTGTCTACTTCATTCCTTGAAAGATGGACTCCAAGGACCCCTCTCTTGCCTGATCTGATGAACAAGCAGATTTAATCAGGAGGAAGCATCCTTCAAATAACCCAAATAGCTTTTGAATCCTTGTAGGACTTATTGTGTTTTTTTTTCCCCATCAGCTTGTTACAGCCTTGAATTCAGTACTATAAGCATGATGGAATACAAACTACTTTAAACCATGACTTCCAGGAGGGTTACAGAACTACAGGACTCCTGATTCATCACACAATTATAATTTAAATAGTTAATAATCTGATTGAATAAGTTACCGGGATGCTTCTGAAGTAAACTAAATCCAGTTTTCAATTCCCCAAAAGTTTATAAAGTTTCCAAATCAATATCAAACTGTTTGTGAGGTACTCTCTATCCATCAGGTAATGGAAAGGAATTTATTTTTCGGTTCATTTATATCCAAGTCTAGTACTGAAAAATTGATTGATGGAATTTCAAAACCCCCTCAAGGTAGGTTAGGTTTTACTGTTTGCAGAAAATTAATTTTAACTAATTTAATTAGTTAAATTAATTTAAACTAATTTTACTTTGAAACAGACTCTGTCCTGCTTCACTAATTTTCATGTTTGCTTAACACTTTCACCCATAAGACAAGCTCATTGGTGAAGCTACTCTCCATTTAGTGCCTGGTTTGGTTCAGCCAATCCAGATACTCAGGGGTGGGTTCTACTTATCTTTACTACCAGTTCGCAACGGGGCCACGTACGTGCTTGCATTGCTCATACGCAGAAACATTTTCATGAGATCAGGGTCAGTGGGCGGGGCCTCCCGCCAGTTTTATTACCAGTTCTATAGAACCGGTGCGAACCAGAGGCAACCCACCACTGCAGATACTCCAATTCTCCATCACGTAAGTATTATTTGCATGTTCCCTTATGAGAAAGAACTGGGCCTTTTCTTACAAGCCAGAGATGATCCCTCAATTTGGTTTATGGAGAATCTTCTCTCATGGATGTTATGAGTCATTTGTTACATTGTTAGGTCAGTAAAAATATTTGGTCCTTAGGAAGAGGTCAAATTGTATTTTCGATATTCACATTCACTTTTTGAATGTGCCCAGCTTTAGCGATGGCCAAAAAAGACTTTTTTGCACACGTAATAATTGATTTGGTGACAATAGCTCATTCCTCAGTTTCTTTCATAAGGATCAGAACAGCACATTTAATAGTTTGGAAACTTCTGGCGATCCAAAATATTTGAAGAATATCCTGAGAGGTCTCAGACTGCCTCTGCCTACCACATTTGCTGGTATTTACTTACTACTGAAATTTGAAAGCAAAGAAACCCAGCAGAGAAGTTTTCAAGATTCCAAACAGCCACTGCTTTTGCCACTGCCTGGATGTAGGGTTCCACAGTCACAAAGTCCAGGTCAGGTTTTTCACATGTTTACAGCTAGACAGATTTTCGAAATCATCCATCTAGATTTTGCAAGCAGTACTTCTGTGAAACATAGAAATTAGATTATAGCTACAGTGGATATAAAAAGTCTACACACCCCTGTTAAAATGCCAGGTTTTTGAGATGTAAAAAAATCAAGACATTTCAGAATTTTTTTGCTACCTTTAATATAAATATAAAAACTTCTTTTTTATGACCATATAATCCAGGGGTGTCAAACGCAAGGCCTGCAGGCCACCCTGAAAACAGCGAACAAGTGGTCCCTTGGCCCAGCCCAGATGTGCTGGAGCAGGTCGTCACAGCCAAAAACGGAGTTTAGGAGGACAAGGATTTGGTACTCTCCCTGGTCTCACCTTCCTCCACTGGAGACATTGGATCCCCCAGGCCCGCCCTGGCCACCACAGGCACCCCCGACACAAGTAATGTTGAGCTAGCTATGCCCACCTGGCCCCACCCACCCCAGCCATGCCTACCCAGCCCCCCGTGGTCAAAGACAACCCCAATGTGACCCTCAATGAAATCAAGTTTGACACCCCTGATGTAATCCCTTAATTCAGAGTAGAGTTGGGGCAGCTGGATGGAGCTGAGTGTTTACTGACCAGATGCCCTTCCTGACGCAACACGGAGTTTCTAGCAGATAGTTTTATATACCTTATTTATATACTTTTAATATAACATATAAGCTGTATAATTTTAAAAAAACTGAAATCTTTTAGGGTGCAAAATAACAATAAAAAGATAGAATAATGTGGTATGCACACCATCTTATAAATAAGGATGTGGCTGTGTTCAGAATTAACCAATCATATTCAAACTGAAGGTAAATAGTAATCAGGACACACATCGACCTGAGTACATCGACCCAAAGTTTAGAAATGCAGGTAGTCCTCGACTTACAACAGTTCATTTAGTGATCATTCAAAGTTACAACGGGACTGAAAAATGTGACATGACCATTTTTTCACAGTTACGACTTTTGCAGCATCCCTATGAACATGTGATCAAAATTCAGATGCTTGGCAACTGTTTCATTTGATCACATTCTGCAACCTTCTGTCACGCAAAGTCAGTGGGGGACCCAGATTCACTTAACAACCGGGTTACTAACTTATCAACTGCACTGATTCATTTATCAACTGTGGCAAGAAAGGTTGTAAAATGGGGCAAAACTCACTTAACAAATTTCTCACTTAACAACAGAAATTTTGGGCTCAATTGTGTTTGTAAGTCGAGGACTACCTGTATAGGTGTTTTTCAAACTACAACATGCTCTACCTTAAAGTATCAACTCTATGGCATTAATACCATCTGTAAATGAGTATTGGGTTGTTTGTTTAGGGCAGGGGTCTGCAATCTTAAACACTCAAAGAGTCATTTGGACCCATTTCCCACAGAAAAGAAAATCCCGGGAGCCACAAAACCTTTCCCTTGCCTGACTATTTCTTGAGCGGCCACAAAACTAGCCTATGTAGTTGAATTAAATGTTCTGTTTTCTTCTGAAATTGTTCTTTTCTTGGATTTATCCATGGTTGGCCTACCAGGAATTGAAAAGCTCAATAAATCACGTACCGGTGGGGCTCCAGAGCCGCAGGTTGCTGACCCCTGGTTTAGGGAACAAAGTCCTGTCTTGCCTAATGTGCATTGCTAAACAAGACCGCACATAATAGGGCCTGGGGTCAAGTCTTGGCTTAATGACAAGTTTATTCATTTCTGCAATTCTCAACTTATGAAATGTGGCCACATGCCCTCTCTTTGCTGTCTCTTATGCAATGGAAGGTTAATTTTCTATGTCATTTCTATTAACACAACTGAGTATTGGCATTTCAGTTCATTAATAAGCCATCAGAATACAACTTCAGTGTTGATCCATAATATCTTTCTACTTTGTAGAATGCCTTGCTGAAGTCTAACTATTTTATGTCCATACTATGTTGCTAGCCTACTAACTATGTTGAAGAATGAAATAAGATTGGTTTGGCATGATCTGTTTCGTTTTGTTGCAGTGCTATGAGCAGCTAGAAATAATGTTTCTATGGTTCAATGTCAATTTTTCATTGGGATTTACATCTGCAGTCCGCTCACTAGTCATTTGATTTATCTAGAAAAAAAGCTAGGCACTTAGATCTTTTGTTATTTCCATTTCTCTGGATTTTTCCTGCCATGTAGAAAATACTCTACATATACATAGTATGAATGTGAATTGCTAACAAAATGCATATATGGTGTAAAATGGATAGTTGTCCAGGAATAACATAGCAAAAGATTCTCTGTCAGGGAATACTTATCTTCTTTATCTATTTTTTAAACATAAATTGGGATTTCTGTTAAATTGTTTTTAATTTATATTTTCTTACATTGATCCACCCCACCACCACCACCCGCAAAGGAATACTGGGAAATGGGATCCAAATGCTGGATAAGGAACAAAAGCAACACAGGGAGTCAGATAGTTGTTTTCCAGTAGAAGTCCAAAGACCAGGAAACAGTAGTCTGATACCCCACTGATGCTGGGATGGCTAAATTAGGGGCATTAGTGCTTTTTCTTTTTGAGCAGGCATGCTGATCATCTTTGCTCTGCCCTGAGTCGCTGTTGGCATGGTTCTTGAGCTATATACCCACCATACTCTTCCCCACGATCTTCCCCATGATCTGAGTTGGATACACGCACGCACACACACACACACACACACACACATGCACACACATGCACACACACACACAAATACACATTGTTCTGCTCACTGTCATCTAGAACAATCTCAAATGTTTATTTGGTGGTCAACTCTTCAGATCAACAGCACAGTTCATCTGCCTCTTCAGCTTCTGTCTCAGGGAATTTAGAGAGGATCACAACAGACCAGGGGGGTCACCACTTAACTACCAAGTGCCTACACCAAACCAGATGTGTGATGGTTAGGGTTGCCAGGTCTGCTTCCAAAAAATAGCAGACAAGCGGGGGGGGGGAGGGGTTAAGTAGTAAAAAAATAAAAAAAATTTACAATTAAATTATATATTTTCTTACAAACATTTTAACACATATTAAAATAATCACTTCAAAACTTTACTTAAAATTCAAAACATCAAATATATTATAATAATATGTAAAATATTAAATTACATTTTACTTTGCTGTCGTGTGTATTTTTTATCTGACTGCGCAGCTTTGATCAATTCTTTGTGTTTAAAGAATAAGTCTTTAATTTCAGTACAACATTGAGAAATATTAAAAAATATACAAAGTTCACTTTGAACTGATGGTACAAGCAGTCGGTTATGTTCGTCAGTCCACAAATTTCCCATGACGCTGAAAATTCGTTCAACGTTTGCATTTGATACCGGAATTGATGCACAATACTGGAACAGTTTCAGTAAACTCAGAGCTGGCTCTTTCTTGAAAAAATACGTCCACTTATCAAGGGATGAATTGCCCTGCAGATGAACATAAACTTCTTCTAAGGCAGAAATTTCATCGAAGAGAGTGTTGGGTGGAAGTTCTTCTCGCCATGGTGATAATAACCAGATGTTTGTCATTTCTTCTAAAGTTGGAGGATTATTGCGATCAATTAGATTGAAACAACTTAGCGTCTCATATACTGAATCGGTGAAATTATATCACTTTTCTAGGTACGCAATGGCTCTTTGATACACGTTGATGGCTTCTTTCTTGAACTTTTGCACGGCATTCTCAGGCAAATGTTTTTTACTTAAGGCAAATAAAACTTTCATTCCAAAAAACTGCTCATCATATTTTTTTTGCAAAGAATCACGCAGCTTACACATGATAATGTGAAGTTAACATGCAAGAATTTTCTTGCTTTCCAGCTTCAGTAGGGTGTCTTGCATTATTGACATGAAGAAGTGTGTGAAATATAAATACAATTCTGAAATTGTTGGTTCATCATCCTTTGTGAGTTCATTTTCCTGATCCGAAATAAAGTTCCAGATAACCTTATGGCACTCATCAGATCCAAGAGAAATAAAATACGATTTTAGAAGTATCCAATTTAAAAGAAGTCTTTCGACTGCTTTAAACAAACTTAACCAACGTGTTGGAACATGGCGCAAAACTTCATGGAATTCTGACTCGCAAAACCCAAAAAATGATTTCAACTCTTCTCGTTTCTTTGCAGAATTCGAAAATTCGGCAAAACCTTCAGCACTACATTTTCGATATTAAAAGATAACTGCTTTAATGCATTTTTTGCGCTGTTGTGTAAAATGTGATTATTGCAATGAGCAACTACAATATTGTCATTTTCCAGCAATAATTTTTGGTAAACAGATTTGTTCACTCCATAATTGACCGATGCATTATCTGCTGAGTAAGCTGAAACATTATTTATTTCCAATTCGTTATCACTAAGAACTCGACACAGCTGATTTTTTTATTGATGTAGAATCTTTGAAAGAATCCTCATAAAAGTCTAAAATTTTCACACACAGTCCTTCTTCACAAGTAAAATATTGTGCAACAACGGGATACATTTTACGATTTCCCTTGTTTGATGCGTCAGTGGAGAGAGAAAATGGAATTCCAGTTTTAAGATTAAGAGAACCAACTCAATAGAAAAAGGATACAAAACCTCATTGACAATAGCTGATGATTTGGTTCTTCCACAAGACAACTTTTTTACAATTTCTGAATCATCAAAAATTTGCTTCATTAACTTAATACCGCAATCTTGAGCCAGGAAAGAAATATGGTGCTTGATCCCATGGTAAATTTCAGCCATTTCAGCTACAGTCACTTTCTCACTGAAAGAGGAGTCTTTAACAATGAAAAATGAATTGATTCGCTTGTTGCTGGAAGCTATTTTCTCCTTATCTAAATGATTTTTTGTGCTTGCATGCTGTGTGACAGCTTTTATACCATTATATTCAATTGTGAATGATTTCTGACACAATTTACAGTAGGCCATCGTATTTGTTCTGTCGGTTTCATTGTTGGTAATCCATACAAAAGTAACTTCCCAGTCTTTGGTGTATTTGCACACTCTTCTCTTTCGTTTTAAAGAATTCGAAATCTCACCGCTGTCACTCTCATCACTCGACGCCATTTTAGGTCAGTTAACACAAGCTACAATACATTTTAAAAATGTGAACTGTACATAATTTTATAGTATATTTTTATTTTAATCTCATTAATTTTTTCGGAGAATCAATTTCAATGGATATTCGATTTTTGTCTCATTCTAACTTATGAAAAAAAAGACAAAACGCGATTCTCCTATCCTTATTCTCTTAGACTGTACAGCTTTAGATTACATACCATTTCATCATAAAGCTTTTGAATAAAAAAAATGTCCTCTATTTTGTGAAAAAAAAATAGTGAACATAATGTGAAAAAAGTGGGCTGTCTGCTCAAATACTGGACACCTGGCAACTCTAGTTGATGGTATGATGGGTAAACTGTGGTTTCTGGCAGAGAAGTGGAGACCCTCAAACATTCAACATATGGGCTTCATGTAGTTGGTCTCTGATTTGAGGACAACCTGGTTTAATTCAAATAATTTCAAATTTTAAAAAGCTAGCAGAAAAGAATAAAAGAAGATCAAAGATCAATTTGTTCAAAGAATCACATTGAATTTGAAATATTTTTGAAGAGTATTTTTTTTTATTTTGGTCACCAAAAAGTTTTTAACCATCACCAAATTCTATAATCACAACAAAGATATCCTTGAGGGCATGCTGCATAATTTATCTGTGTACGATTCATGTAACTGGGTTGTTGATTAATTCCATTTTGTAGGCAGAGATTAGATATAGCAAATATCATAGTTCAATCATATACAATACTCAGTCTGTCAGTCTTTAAAACAAACATTAGATAAAAACAGAAGATGACTCAATCTTGCATTTAGCCAAAGTGTACAATACAAGATCTTCCTTATTACCTTCAAATATAGATTAGTCCACAACATCAATTTGCAATAATACTTCTAACTGAGACCCTTGTGTGGTTAAATCTCCAGTACAGATTATATTTTGAAAGTTTGATGAATTTAGCTTAAGAAAAAAAGCTATTAAGAATTTCAGAAGTATTGTTAATTGTGCCAAAATATGCACTCAGATAAGAAGTCAGAGTAGCTACCTTTGCTATAAACATTATTATATTTTTATTCCACATCATTGTTAAGATTGCCTTTAAATGTAATAGCCATCCCACATGCTTTATTTCAGTATCTATTAATGTAGATTCTTTCTCCTAATTATTGACCACAAGTGTCCGCTGAACGTTTAACAGCTCGTATAAGGGGATATTGATTATTTCTGAAGTCCGTATACAAAGACATTACATCTGTATCTTTGGTGTCCCCAACCAGAGAGAAGGTGAAATTCTGGAGCAAAGCACTGAAGAACAGGAACAGCTCCATCCTAGCCAGGGCCTCCCCTGGACAGGCCCTCTTCCCTACAACAGCAATGAAGAAAACAGAGGTTATTTAGGAAGTACTTGCTGGAATGGTCTCTGATAAAAGACTAACGTGGATCAGGTAAGCACATGAACTTGTAATACAATCTGTTCCAGAGGCTTGTACCTGCTGAGAATGGCATGAAAGCATCCTTTTTCCTGAACTGGCCATTTTCATCCAAAAAATGATTGGGATTGAACTTCTCTGGAGTCTCCCAATGAAGAGGGTCAAAATGTACAGAGGAGAAAACTGGCACAATAGCCACACACTAGAGGGAGAGGAAGAAACTGTCATTAAATAATAATATTTCATATGGAAAAGAAAGTGCCTTTGCTTTGCCTAAAATAAAAACAAGCAGTGACTAGCCGTCTGCTGAACCTTGAAGAATGAGTAGGAAAGGAATAAATATTTCTTTCAATACATATGTTTTGAGCAATTTACATACATAAATTGCTCTTTTATTCAAACTGCCCCGCATATCAAGGATCTAAGTCATTCTTTCCTTTCTTCCTTAGAGAACCTTCTTAAATACTTGTATCACCATACCTTGGGAATGGTGTAACCATGGAACTTGATGTCACAAGTTGTTGCCCTTGGAAAGGTTTCAAGGGTCCCTTTCTGATATCGCTGAACCTCATGAACAACGGCATTTGTGAAAGGCATCTTCAACCGGTCTTCCATGCTTGGAGTGCGATTTGTACCCACCACCTCATCAATTTCCTGTTGCACCTTAGCTGTGAGAAGAACAGATTGAGATGAGATCGACAGACTTTGTCATGCTGAGCACCTGCAGTCATTTGAATAGAAATATGTCTTCCAAAGCACATTCAGGGAAGACAGTCCTAGTCAGGATAATGGCTCCTCCTCAGAGTCATTTCTCAGTAGAGTAGTGAAAATGGTTCCTGTTTTTCTGGAAATCTATTCATCTAGAATCCAGAAAAAAATGCAGTCTACAGGAACCATTTGCACTACTCAGGTGACCCTGAGGACACAGATAAACCTCCATGTGCCTTAATGACTCTCTAAAACAGTGTTTCTCAACCTTGGTAGCTTGAAGATTTAATTTAATTTAATTTAATTTAATTTAATTTAATTTAATTTAATTTAATTTAATTTAATTTAATTTAATTTAATTTAATTTAATTTTTAATTTAATTTAATTTAATTTAATTATTTAATTAATTTAATTTAATTTAATTTAATTTCCAATTTATATACTGCCCTTCTCCCTCAGGGCAGTGTACAGCCAAGATAAGAACATAGAATACAAATATTAAAAACAGTTACAACTATATATAAATTTGGCCCAAAAGTTAAGAAATCACAAACCTATTAAAAGAATTTAAAAATTTCTTCTTAAGCAAGCCCGGTTTGCTGGAAAAGATGGGTTTTAAGGACACGACAGAAGGCACTGAGGTCATGGATTCTCCTTATCTCAGGGGGCAACTGATTCCAGAGGATAGGAGCCCCCACAGAGAAGGCCCTCCCCCTGGGGGTCACCAGCCTACATTGTTTGGCTGATGGCACCCTGAGGAGGCCCTCTCTGCGGGAGCACACGGGTCAATGGGAGGTCGTCGGTAGCAGCAGGTGGTCTCGCAGATAGCGATGGGTGGACTTCAACTCCCAGAATCCCAGAATCCCCCCAGCGCTGCTGGTTGGGGGATTCTGGGAGTTGAAGTCCACCCATCTTCAAGCTACCAAGATTGAGAAACACTGTTTTAGAGAGTCATTGAGGCACATGGAGGTTTATCTGTGTCCTCAGGGGTACCTGAGTGCTGCTGGCTGGGGGATTCTGGGAGTTGAAGTCCACCCATCTTCAAGCTACCAAGGTTGAGAAAACTGCTCTAAAAGGATGCAAATGAGCAGCTGTCTGCAAGGAATATAAATCCTTCTATTCCCCACATCCAATCAGAGCTGAAGAAGCTTCTTGGATGTGAAGTGAAACATCTTCAAAGAAAAAATAAGAAAGTCCTAAAAAAGCACCTTTGGGACAACCATGACCTCGATGACTGAGAATCTCCATAGACAGTCAATCACTTCTGCCATTCCTGATCTAATCAATTCACTAGAACTGTCTTCATAAAATCTCAAGATTCAATGGGAAATCCAGTTGTTCTAAGGGCATGTTAGCTAGATTGGGAAATCTAAAAAAAAAAAATAATTCTATAAGGAGACAGTGCAAATACACTTTCCAAATGTTCCTAGGAAAAATGCAGAAATTCAGTTGCAATGAGTTTACTTTAGTCAATTCCATCTTTCCTTTCTTTTTTCTTTAAAAAATATGTTTTCTTTAAACACCATCATTACTTTCTTAGCATTAATACTGGCAACCCGAGTACCAACACCTTTATATATTTGTGGGTATTTTTATACCTTGAATGTGTGGCAATTTAGCCATCGCTAGAAGGCTGCAAAGCAAAGTGTTGCTTGTGGTTACTGTCCCAGCAATAAAGAGTCCAAACACAATAATCACAAGATCTTCAAGAGTGTAGATATCCTCAGATGGGTACTGGTCCTAAAAATAAAATGGAAAGATAAACAAAAGAACAAAAAATTCTACTTGAAATTGAAATAAACTAATTCATGAAACTCTTCATAGTGTCTCTTTCAATTAAGGGAAATGTAATTCAGCCAGGGTGACTTTAGAATATACTGTATAGAAAAGGTCTTCGATTCTAAGGTATTTCTGGAATCACTATTTCATGCAGAGGAAGAAATAGCTTGCCTATCTGATCTACCCATTAAATATTTACCACAAGAATTGATACTCTGCTTTTGACTAATGTTGTTGGAGCTGGCCTAAGCAATTCCTAAGGTGTATGCTTGGAAAAGAGAATTGAATCTGTTCCATAGAAATTTATTTGTTACATCTGACAGACTAATTCTAATAGAAATTGCCTCTACAAGAGGATTCTAGAAAACACTACTTAATTATCTTTATATCACCTATTGTGATTGTAGATCTCTAAAGAAATATCTTCTAAAATTTAAATCAGCATGGGAAGAAAATACTTATGCATACTCATTTTTTGAAGGAGAATTCTGCGGTCTTAAAGTTAACAGAGTTCATTTCTATTGTTTGACCTAATTTTCAGAATTGAATGGATACCTTTAGCAACAATTATGCCTGGAGTAGTAATATATGCCAACAAATGGCAATGAGTGGGGAGGGGAGAATAAATATTTCCATACTTCTTCATATACGATGAACTAGTTCCATCTTGGATGCATAATAGAGATATTTAAACAATTATGCAGATATGGTATTTATACCTACCTTCTCCAGTCTAAGAAGGAAGCAATCGATATAGTCACGCAGGTTCTGGGGATCCAATGTCTTTTGGTGCAAATCCACATTCTCACGGACATAATCAAGGACACTCTCAATCTCAGCAAAAATGTTTTTGTGTGGCCCAGGAAAGAACTCCACTATTTTCGGAAATGTATTGTATACCTGTTATAGAGTTCACATTAAATACTATAGCTGATTAGACCTTTATGGTGGAGGATTAATACCCCAAATATTCAGAGAATAGCTTTCACTCGGATATTGTTACTCTGATACTCTGTCAAGGGATTCTCCCACTGCTTTCCTAGCCTCCTTTATCTCTTCCACAAAGGAATAATGGTGAAAATGGCCAAAGTCCTCCAAGAGACAAAGATAGAAACTGGCTGTGTGCATAAAGATAGGGGGGCTGTCTAACAATTCCATGATAAGAAGAGATATATCTTTCCAGAATCTGACATGGCCCAAAGGACTTATGAGAGAAGGAAATGGTTCCCTTCGAAATAAACCCAACCAGGAGAGATTTTGCTGGCAACCAATTTATGCTTGGATGTCTAGATTTGCCTTCTCCTGCTTAGTAGCTCATCAAATCTAATCTTTCCATTTCTGACTTCGACATTTGCACTCACAAACACACCTACTAATTAAAATGGGGGTTCATGACAAGAATTGGATCAGGTAGATTAACATACCAGTCCTAAGAAACTAATAGAGTGTCGTAGTTGAGACTCAATAATCCTCTGGTTCTCTATGAAGGTTTTATCTTTGTAATCAAATCGATTGCCAAAAACGACTGCACAGATCACATTAGAAACAGCACTTGCAAAAATTCTTCTCGGGTCAAAAGGCTGCCCTGAAGGGGAAAAAAGACCACAGATGTTTATGAGTGGGAACAGTGAATGTGGATCTTCACTTTGTCAAATATCACCTCAAAACTGCAAAAGAAAGTGATTCAGTTCAGAGAAATTATAATTATTATTCTTTTCCCTCTTTTCTAAGAATGGAATATAAACACAATATCAAAATCCTGTAACCACTTTGACCTTGTTACCACTAGAATTTCTTCACAAACTTATTGCTGTCTTCTTCAGTCAAGAAGTGTTTTCTCGCTCCTTCCTTTGCATTTTCCTGCTCATGGCTGTTTTTTCCACCTTGTCCCTTCCGGTTTTCACCTCTTCAAAGGTTCTGCCTCCTGTTTTAACTGAGCTCTCATGTCGCACCCTCACTTCCTCCTTCTAAAGTCACTCTTTTCCTGTTTTCTTTCTATATTTCTTTAAATAATATCATTTACTAGTCATTCCATTATTTCTCTCTTCTTATTCCAGAGGTTTGTCCATTAAAGATTATATTCAAAGTTGCCAAACTCAAGGCCCAGGAGCCAGATCTGGCCTGTGGTGTGATTATATCTGGCCTGCACAGCCGCTCTGGAAACAGCAAAGTAACATGATCCACGGTGCCTTTCAGTTCTCCACCCTCATGCAAACTCCCCATTGTTTCATTTCTGCCTTTAAATTACCTATCTACCTTTGCTGGCTGCTGATTTTGCCTGGTGTTTAATATAGTTTAATATAGCATTACGTTTAAGTGGTTTTTACAAGAAACCTTTTGCTTCTTTTTTAAGTTTTAACCAAGCACACTGTTACCTCCATCCCTCTCTCCTTCTAACATACCGAAATATTTTTTTTTAAATCCAGTACACTTTTTTTGCTATTTATTTTTAGCGCCTTCCAGAAGAGACATGGCCACAAGGCTTTCAAAGCTGCTTCAACCCCCTGAATAAATTCTATTTGTGGTCCTTTAATTCAAATCCATGTTGCCTTACAGATCTCTGTCCTTAACAGAACCTATTCTTATGCGTGTGTTCCTTACCTCCCTTAGTTTACCTTTCCATTAAGTTTTTTGCTGGTTTCTGAATTTGCTTGATATGTGTTACTGCATCCAGCCTAACATTTCACTAGTTTTGGCCAAAGTTGTAATTTTATAAAACTATAATTACCCCCATTAAACAACTTCCTAGTATTTCTGATCTCTCAGTGCTGCAGCTACAGTAAGATTTCAGTACTTCTCAGCAAGGTTGTAATTTTATTAAGCCAAAAGCTGACATTGGATAGAAAAGAGGGAGAAACAGCTCTATTACTTTTCCCTTTGCTTCTGAACAATACTGTGAAAATAAAAGGGGGGGGGGGCATTCACTGCCTATCTAAATTTTTCTTTATTTTGTGTATTTAAGTGCAAAGGATTTGAGTTTAAGTTTACAATCTAGTTTTCCTGCAACTTCACATAATACAACAAATCCTTTTCAGATTCTTTTTTTTTAACCTTTTGTGGTAGCCATTTCCTCCACCAGACAAAGGGCTTCCTCCTGTACCCTCACAGACATTCTTTTCTTCCCCATCCCAAAATCTCGCAAAGTGGACAGTGTGAACCGTCGCAGCTCCCTCCATTTCTTCTCATCAGTAGTGGTCAGACCTGAAACCAAAGACACAGGAAACAGATCACAATGTTATAACAGTTCTCAAATTTTGCAGAAGGGGAAAAAAATTATACATTACAATTTCCCCCACACATTTTTAAAGTAAACAAGCCTTCGTGCTTGAATTACTAATTAGATGAACTGCACAGTTTTCATCTATTCATTCTTGGGTGCTCTCATATTAAGAGAAAAATGAATGAGTTGTGGAAATCATGTCACAAGTTACTATAAGTGTGATATGGATAGGGACAGGTCCCTAGACCAGTCATGGACAGAATTCTATACTAAGATGCAATTGTCAGTAAGCAGAGAAAAATGGGAGTTGCTTCAGTTCAGATATTTTTGTATAGTAGAGGTTTTGTTCACAAAAAAGAAGTAACTTCCAATTGCTCTCTTACTTGGTTGTTCCAGTATGTACCATCAAGTCACTGTCAATTATAAGCAACCACATAGAGTTTGTCCATTACAACCTTTCTCCAACCTAGTTCTTGAGGATTTTGATATACTTGTCATCATTGTAACTAATTCCATCTCCTTCCTATCGCATTTCCCACAATTACAACTGTCTCTAGAGAGGTAGGCCATTGCACAATCTTTCTGAAATATGATCATTTGAGTCTAGTCATTTGTGCTTTGAGTGAAAATTTTGGACTGATTTGTTCAATGATTTGTTTTCTTGGGTATCCATGATATTCTCAAGAGTTTTCTCTGGAATCTTCTCCAACATCAAAGCTTAAAGGCATCAATATTTTCCCTATCCTGCTTCTTCAAAATCCAAACTATTTTGAAGGTACAGGAAATTGATATTCAACATTAATTTGGATAACATAAGCCAAAAAGTGACTTCGTTGGTAAACCATTTTGTATGTCTTCCCAAAGGACCAATCTAGAGGTCAAATTATTGTTATTGTTTGTTGTTGTTGCTGTTATTTTGCATGTAATGACAATCTGAACAGACTTGAGAAGTGACTAGTGGAAAGGAAAAGGTGAAAAAACATTTTTTTCCTTTTTCAAGAAGCATGATCAAATCTACATCTTTACAAGACTTTTCAAGTGAATCATTCACAACTATCAATATTATTAATGGCGTTCAGATAATTTGTACAGAAAATTAAAGAAAAACAATAACTAATAAGGAAATGAAAGAGGATCAACCTTTATTTTGGAACATTCGTGTATTAGCAGCCATTTGAGTTCGCCCACCAAATTCTTCTGAATGATCTACCAAAGCATCTTTTACCACCTCGTACCCACAAAGAGCAATCATTGGTTTTGATCCATTCCAGACAGTAAATACAGGTCCATATTTATCAGCAAGCTAAGGGTAGAATTAGATGAAAATTCAGTTAATTAGGTGACAAAGCATTTTTGGTTAAATTATTATAAAGTATTTTTGAAATGCTTCTTAAATTTGCCAGAGGTTCAATAACTTTTAATATCTACAAAATGTGTCAGTATGATTATGATCAAATGCATGGCATTTATCTCCTAGTTGGTGAGTGACTGACCATGTTATGTAGGCCTTCATGGGTATCTATGGATTGGAGAACCTAGCTTGCAGAGGATAACTTGAGCTGCTCCAGATAAAATTGTGCTTTGGTTATACTTCTAACTTACTAGCACAAAAGGACTAAAATGTAGAAGTTCTATTTTTACTATTAACAAAAAAAGTTATGTGTTGCAAAGGTAAAACTAAGCCTGAAAACTATTTTGATGAGAACTTCTTAAAGTTGGTCAAGTTATTATTTGCTATGTCAAGGACAGGCCTTGGGACTTCTGGTGAAGATAACCAACTGATAACACACCTTAATTCATTTCTTAATCACGTTTAAAGACTATTAATCTTTATTAAGCTAGAAGAGACTTTCTTTAGCCACAGCCTGTTATTCTTTTTTGAAGATCTGTGCCATTTTGGGGATTTCTTTATTGTTAAACAGCAAGGAAGAAATATACTGAAGGCAAGCTAAAATAAAGAAGTGTGGAGTCATCTTTTTTTAAACAGGCATTTTTAATAACCCTAGGCTTTGACCAAGATAGGCAAATAGTCATTAATAGAATAAAAGACATGGAATTCCATTCAGAAATAAATAGGATGCCTCTCCACAGTATTAATCAGAATTAAACAGGATGTGTGGGAATCATCAGGATATTTAAAGGACCTGATTTTCTTAAAATATAGAATAGCGGTCTTCAGAGCCAGATTTAATATCCTCCCCTCAGCACTCCTCCTGGACAGATATAATAAGACCCCAATAGCGGACAGAGTATGTATATGTGGTAAAGGAGAAGTCGAAGATATCACACATACCTTATTGCACTGTGAGTTATACAGTGCTTTTAGGTCAATGCATATTCTCCCCTTACTAGAGAGATTACCAGGGAGGGCAGACAATTTCAATGTACACTATCTCCTCCGGGACACAAACTTGGCTACTACGCTTGCAGTAGCAAAATTCTGTGCTGCTGCAATGACCATAAGGAAAAATTTGGTTACAGGACTAAAGATGTTTTCTTGTACCAATTTTTCATAGATATCTTGAACAATTTTTAGAGAATCTATATTTATACACGTACTTATCCACTTATCCATCAGGTACATGTGGGCACTATGCAAACTGTTTGATACAATGTATGTTATTGTTATGGATGTTATTATTTACTATTGTTATTGGTATTACCTTTTAATATTATTGTAAATAGATTGTTGTCTTTTGCTGGTCTATGACTGAAATAAACTTTATATATATATTCTAACTTTGATGGCGAAATATAAAAGTAGATAGTTGTGGTTCTAGATTCCCATTTTTAAGTGACTTGTCTATTTTGCTGTGGGTGGTTAAAACTGTCTGATTTTTATGAATCCTGATTGGTCAGCAATTTTTAAGTGACATTAAAAAAAAAACCCTACTCTTTGACTAAAGAAGTAGTTAAGAAGATGGAGAAACAAATTATTAGAGATGTATTTGAAAAATTCTTAAATAAAAGAGATCAGCTATGTTCCAAGGATGTTAAAATAAAACTGTTGAAACTACTTCAGAGATGCAATTATGTGCAGAAAATTACCAAACCACGCAGGCAATTTCACAAGTAGCTGACAATGTAAAGGTGTCAATTGCAATTTTGGAATATAAATCTGACACCAATCTTTATTATGATGGTTTAAATATAAACCTCCCAACACAATTGAAAGAAGAGTTTCAAGAAAATCTGCAATTTTCAAGAGGACAAGTTTGGGGCTTTTTCTTCATTGATATTAACAAGGTTGAGAAATCCTTGAGAAAAAGAGAAGTTTATAATTACTTGATGGACATTCCAGAGAAGAAAAAGGGTTTTATTCTATGAAGATAAGCTGGAAGGAGTGATTTAAACTTAATGAGTCTATTGGAATCAGGATGGATTTTTACCTGTCTGATATTTGTAACTGAACGGAAGCTTTAATATAAAATGGGTTTGAAAATGCTTAATGCTTAAGTTATTCCTATATCTTGTAAAATATTACTGAAAGTGTATTGGAGGGTATCTATGTAAAGAGGCAATTAAATAAAAAGATTTATTAACTTAAAGAAAAGTTTAGCCTCTGAAAATGGATGTATACAAAAAGAAAAAAATTATTCTACAAGAATAATTTGGAGGGAATGATTTAAATTTAATGAAATAATTGGAGTTAGTTGGGTTTTTATTGGTTTGATCTATGTAATTAAAAGAAAGCTGTAATGCAGTTTGTGCTTTGTGTTTATAAATGAGTTTGAAAATTGTTTTTTCTGTTATATATAATTTTTGAGTAATATTTAAAGCTTGTGAAATATTACTGAAAGCAAATTTTAAAGTATGTATGTTAAGAGGAAATTTTTAAAAAGATGTATTAGAGCTTACTAGTTTTAGAAATGTTTTTATAGAAAAGTTTAACATTTTAAAATGGATGGGAAAAAGTGCTTTTTTCCCTTTAAAAGTTAAAGAATTTGAAAGGATATAATGAATTTTCTGAATGTAAATGGTGATAATTTACAAAGATTATTAAGTGCAAACAGAAATATTACTAAACAGAATAACAGAGTTGGAAGGGACCTTGGAGGTCTTCTAGTCCAACCCCCTGCTCAGGCAGAAAACCCTGTACCAGGGGTGTCAAACTTGTGGCCCATAGGCCAGATGATCAGGTGCTGGCCATGTCCACCCCCAGTTTAGCAAAGGGGGGGAAGTTGTGATACATCATGTAACAACAATGTGTCATCGCAAGTTTGACACTCCTGCCCTATACCACTTCAGACAAACTTCCAGTGTTGGAGCATTCACAACTTTTGGAGGCAAGTGTTTCCACTGATTAATTGTTCTAACTGTCAGGAAATTTCTCCTTATTTCTTGGTTGCTTCTCTCCTTGATTAGTTTCCATCCATTGTTTCTTGTCCTGCCTTCAGATGCATTGGAGAACAGATTGACTCCCTCTTCTTTGTGGCAGCCCCTGAGGTATTGGAACACTGCTATCATGTCTCCCCTGGTCCTTCTTTTCATTAAACTAGACATACCCAATCCCAGCAACTGTTCTTTATATGTTTTAGCTTCCAGTCCCCTGACCATCTTCGTTGCTCTTTTCTGCACTTTGCACTACTTCCACAGCAAGGAAGAGAAAGCAGAGATGGTTAAATTGATTGCTTTGTTCAAAGAAGATAATATATTTAATTATGTTACTTTTATTTGGAAATAAATTCTGGATTTTGTCCCTATGATGAAAGAAAATGAAACTTTGATTTTGGTTTTGCTGATTAGGTAAATTTGTTGTTATAGAAATGGCTGGTGTATACTAATGTGCAAAAGTAAAAAAGTTAAAGAGGATGCAATCTTGTTATCTTATACTGTGCTTAAAAGGGTTGGAAGTCAATGCTTTTTTTTTCCCCTTTAACCTCACATTTTCTCTTCCCTTCACTTTTTTCCTTCCTCTAGTTGCCCATTATTTTTATTTTCCTTTGTATTTTATATTTTGATAAACTAATAAAAAATTGAAACAGAAAAGGAATAGGCACAGGTTGAACTGACTTTTCAAAATGTAAGAATTATCTTTCTCTAATGCTCAGAAGTCTTCCATTGATGTATTTGGTTCATGCATTAGGAGCTGTGGCGGCACAGTGGTTAGAATGCAGTACTGCAGGTTACTTCTGCTGACTGCCATCTGCCTGCAATTTGGTAGATCGAATCTCACCAGGCTCAAGGTTGACTCAGCCTTCCATCTTTCTGAGGTGGTAAAATGAGGACCCAGATTGTTGGGGGCAATATGCTGACTCTGTAAACCAGTAGAGAGGGCTGTAAAGCACTGTGAAACGGTATGTTAGTCTAAGAGCTATTTCTATAAATAAAGAAATCCATAAGGGCAAGCCATGACAAAATGGACTCAGAAGAAAAGGAAAGAAGTGAAAAAGCTAAGAGTATTGCAAAAGTATTGCAAAAAGAAAAATTGACATATTTCATAACATTCAGTACCATTTACAGTAGATCAATTTCCCAAAAGCCTGAATGGAAAGTGGATATAAGGAAAGAATATATAGGAGTGCTTCAAACAATTGGAAGGAATTACATATATTACAGAGGGTCACTGAAGTAGAAGTGTGCTAATGGGCCGTTTGTTTTTTTTTACAAAAAAAAAAGGTTACAGATGAAAAAACTGCATGGAAGAGAATAATTGATCCATTTGAAGGATGGAAACAGGAACAAAATGCTACCATTCATGAAGATAAACCATCTCTGGTAACCTAAATGGGCTTCAAGGGACTGGATTTCCCTAATACTGTAGGAAAGAGTTTGTGTTTCTGTATGCCTTTGTTGGCATCTAGTGATCATCTGATTTTTGCAGCCAAGATGAGGTTTATTAGGACAGAAGTTGTATCTGCATTTCAGCAACCTGGAATCAAACAGGGTAGCTAGAGGACGAGGAGGTTTCGGTGAATTTGATGCCAGTTCAAATGTTACAAATTTGAGGCTCTAGATTTATTTTTGTAAAGTTTTTCTTGTTACTATATATTGTAATGAACAGGGGTGGTTTCAAAACCTGTCACTACTGGTTTGCTTGTGGGCGCGCGCGTCTGGGTGGGTGGGTGGCACCTCCCACCGCTGCTGTTACTGGTTTGCCCAATCCAGGGTGAACCGGTAGCAACCCACCGCTGGTAATGAACTTTAAAACCTCCACTGCAGTTTTATCAGATTGTTACAAGGTGACTTTATACTATAATTCCCATTGAAGATACACATGAGCCCCAAATAAAATTGGTTGTTTATAGAGTAAATCAAACTAATACAATTAAAGAAGGTATAGGTATCTTTCAAAGTCATCATCAGAAACTTTGAAGAGGTACAATAGTTAACTAGCCTTACCTTTTGGTAATGTTTATACAAAGGTAGTACATCTCGCTGTAAGAGGTTTCCCAGAATAGGCCATGGAGTAGGTCCAGGGGGCAGCTGCCCTTTTTTCTTGTACATTTTGAAAGATGAGAAAAGGATGAAAAATATACAGAGAAGAAGCAGAACTCCTGTCCATGTCAGCTCCATCCTCTTCTGAGTTATTTTCCTTTTCAAAACTCCTAGAAACTGTTTAAATGAGACAAGATTGACAGAAGAAGTCTAACTGGAGCCCCAATCGCATTTAAATAACATATTTTCTCTAATCCTTTTTTTTAAAATCAATATGTTCTTTTACTGCTATCGGTGCAGGGTAATTATTTACTAACATCTCTACCTTTGGACTCTGGGTTCAAATAAGTTCTTGTTTTTGTACATTTGATGCAACAATATGGAGTATATATAAGTTGGGTTGAAAACATGGACATTTGCCTTTTATATAACTATCCAAGATAAAAAATCCTTTCAGAAGAAAATAATAATAACAGAATAACAGAGTTGGAAGGGACCTTAGAGTTCTTCTAGTCCAACCCCCTGCACAAGCAGAAGACCTTATTCAATTCCAGACAAGTGGCTGTCCAGTCACTTCTTAAAAGCCTCCAGTGATGGAGCATTCAGAACTTCTGAAGGCAAGATGTTCCACTAGTTAATTGTTCTCACTGTTACAAAATTTATCCTTAGTTCTAGGTTGTTTCTCCCTTAGACTCTGGGTGGCTTTCAATCATAAATATATATTGTATATATAAGCTAACTTGGGTCTTCTGGTTCTTATGAAAGGTGAGGAGGGTTGAGGCTGACACAGGTGCAAAGGCAGAGAAAGCCCTTCTCCTGGACACTGCCAGCCCAAATAATCGGGCCTTCAACATGCCAGCACAGGTGGGAGGGGCCAATACACTGCAACGAGACAGTCCCTCAAATAGTCTGAACTTCTGCCATGAACTGGCAGATTACCAACACCTTAAATTGCACCTGGAAGCAGACTGGCAGCCAATGAAACTCACAGAGTAATGATGTTATATGGGCCATTCTTTGGGCCCCAAGAACTGCCTGAGCCACCGCACTCTGCACCAGCTGTAGTTTCGAAATGCTCTTCAAACATAGCCCCATATACAGTGTATTAC
Source organism: Arizona elegans (assembly GCA_022577455.1). Taxonomy (NCBI): domain Eukaryota; kingdom Metazoa; phylum Chordata; class Lepidosauria; order Squamata; family Colubridae; genus Arizona; species Arizona elegans. Next base: position 60,311,964 of record JAKOOJ010000003.1, read on the forward strand.
AATAGTCCAATCGTAAGTCCTGAACAACAGAGCCCAGGGATTCCTGATCCAGGAAAGGCCACAATTGGTGCACAACCCAGAGTTGTGCAAAGGCTCTCCTAGCCACGACTCCTATCTGCTCTTTGGGCAGGAGTTGTGTGTCCAGGAGACATTGTGAACCATGGTAGTGCCACCTCATCCATATTCAAAGATGACAAAGTTTGAGATATCAGGACCTCATGTACCCAAAGCCATTCGGTCTTACCAGGATTCAGTTGAAGTCTGTTGTTCCTCATCCACAATATAATTTGGGTCACCAGGAGTAACAATATAGAGCTAGGTATTGTCAGAAGACTGCAGATACTTGAACCATGGTGACAAATGATCTTACCCATATGGATTCATATGGAGGATGGAAAGGAGTGGAGACAGTACCAAGCCCTTTGGAATGCCACAAGATAATGGCCAAGGGCTGGATCTCTCAATCCCTATCAACACCAATTGGAACCAGCTTTGAGAAAGGGACTGAACTAGCACTAAACTGTGCTGCCCAGCTGCATCCCCCATAGCTGACCCAAAAGGATACCATGATCAATGGTATTGAAAGCCATTGAGAGGTCAAGGAGAGCAAGGATGGTTGCAATTGTATATTCACATTCACTTTTTGGATGTGCCCAGCTTTAGCGATGGCCAAAAAAGGCTTTTTTGCACACATAATAATTGATTTTGGCGACAATAGCACATTCCTCAATTTCTTTCATAAGGATCAGTACAGCACATTTAATAGTGTTTGGAAACGTCAGGCAATCCAAAATATTTGAAGAATATTCTGAGAGGTCTCAGACTGTCTCTGACTCCAACATTTGCTGGTATTTCCTTATTACTGAAATTTGATAGCAGAGAAACCCAGCAGAGAAGTTTTAAAGATTCCAAACAGTCAATGCTTTTGCAACTGCCTGGATGTAGGGTTCCACAGTCACGAAGTCCAAGTCAGGTTTTTCACATGTTTACAGCTAGACAGATTTTCGAAATCATCCATCTAGATTTTGCAAGCAGTAGTTCTATGAAACAATTAGATTAAATTAACAATTAGATTAAATCTAAAAATTAGATTATAGCTACAGTGGATATAAAAAGTCTACACACCGCTGTTAAAATGCCAGGTTTTTGAGATGTAAAAAATCAGAACATTTCAGAATATTTTTTTTTGCCACCTTTGATATAATATATAAAAACTCATTTTTTACAACTAGGTAATCCCTTAATTCAGGCTAGAGTTAGGGCACCTGGATGGAGCTGAGTGTTTACTGGTCAGATGCCTTTCCTGACACCACACAGAGTTTGCAGCTGATATTTTTATATGCCTTATTTATATACATTTTATATAACATATAAGCTGTATAATTAAAAAATAATAATCTTTTAGGGTGCAAAATAAAAATAAAAAGATAGAATAACACCATTTTATAAGTAAGGATGTGGCTGTATTCAGAATTAACCAATCATATTAAAACTGAAGGTAAATAGTAATCAAGACACACATCGACCTGAGTACATCGACCCAAAGTTTAGAAATGCAGGTAGTCCTCAACTTACAACAGTTCATTTAGTGATCATTCAAAACTACAACGGGACTGAAAAATTTGACTTATGACCGTTTTTCACAGTTACAACCTTTGCCACAGCCCTACGAACATGTGATCAAAATTCAGATGCTTGGCAACTGGCTCATGTAATCACATTCTGTGACCTTCTGTCACGCAGTCAGTGAGGGGAGCCAGATTCACTTAACAAATGGGTTACTAACCTATCAACTGCACTGATTCATTTAACAACTGTGGCAAGAAAGGTTGTAAAATGGGGCAAAACTCACTTAACAAATGTCTCACTTAACAACAGAAATTTTGGGCCCAATTGTGGTTGTAAGTCAAGGACTACCTGTATAGGTGTCTTCCAAAATACAGCATGCTGTACCATAAAGTATCAACCCTATGGCTTTGTTGTGACTCCGACTCCCGAGCCTGTCCTCATGGAGGAATATGACTCTGAAAGTGATGGGGAGGAACTGACAAGGCCTCCCTCTCCAGGACCCTGCTTTCTGGCAACGGCTCAGGTTCCAGCTGAAGGCCAGGAGGAAGGCATGTCGGAGCTCCCATTAATAGGGAATGGCGAAACTCAATCTTGGATTGATCCCAGGCAGCGTCGGAGGGAGAGGCGTGTGCAGCAAAGGAAGAGGCGTGGAAGGGCCAGAGATTGCTGAGTCACTGAGCCATGCCCCACAGGGGATAAAAGTGGGTGGGGTTGCTCTGCAGGCTATGTGATGGACAAAAACTGCATATTGTGAGCTGCGGATGGGATTATCTCTTGGAATTAAGGCTTGGTCTTGTGAATGACTTCACAATGGTTTTGGGGTGAAGTACCATCAGTACGCTGATGACACCCAGCTGTACATCTCCACTCCGGACCACCCCAATGATGCCCCTGAAGTGATGTCCCGGTGCCTGGAGGCTGTACGGATCTGGATGGGGAGGAACAGACTCAGGCTCAACCCATCCAAGACCGGGTGGCTGTGGTTTCTGACATCCCGATATAGTCAGTTGGTGCCATCACTGACTATTGGGGGCGAGTCGTTGGCCCCCACAGAGAGGGCTCGCAATTTGGGAGTCCTCCTGGACTCACAGCTGTCTTTAGAAGAGCACTTGACGGCTGTGGCCGGGAGGGCGTTTTATCAGGTTCACTGATCGCCAGTTGTGTCCCTTTCTGGATTGGGACTCATTAAATATGGTCACTCATGCCCTCGTCACTTCCCGCCTGGACTACTGCAATGCTCTGTACATAGGGCTCCCCTTGAGGAGCACCCGGAGGCTTCAGCTGGTCCAGAATGCGGCCGTGTGGGTGGTTATGGGAGCGACGGGGCGCTCCCATGTGACCCCCTTTAGTGTACTTCAAGGTTTTGGTTACCATCTTTAGAGCGCTCCATGGCTGAGGACCGGGTATCTATGAGACCGCCTTCTGCCACTAGTAGCCTCTCACCGACCAGTACGCTCCCATAGAGAGGGGCTCTTCAGGGTGCCGTCGGCCAAACAATGTCGACTGGCGGCCCCCAGGGGGAGAGCCTTCACTGTGGGGGCAACCACCATCTGGAATGAGCTCCCCTCGGAGAACGGAGGATCCCGGACCTGCGCGCTTTCCACCATGCCATCAAAACATTTCTTTTCCAGCAGGCCGACCTGGCCTAACCTCTCTTTTAAACTTATTAAAAAAAATTTAAAATTTTTAAATTTTTAAATTTTAAATTTGTCTTATGAATTGACCAGGGGAGAAGACAAAGAAATGGGGGATCTCAGAAACTTATTTACAGGACCAAGTCCACTGTCCCCTCACAACAGGGGACAAAGTCCAGAACCAAGACGACCACAATCCAAGGGAGGCAATAGATCCTACCACCCTCTCAAGGTGGTTAGGTCAGCTGGTCAGCCCCCTCTTGTGATGAGATGGCAGCGATGAACCAATGAAACAGACAGCGTCCGGGGGTCAGGTCCGAAAACCGCCCTCTCATGGTGGTTGGTCCGATGGTCAAATCTCCTCCACTGACAAAGTACATATATGGAGAATCATCCCGGTTCTGCCCCCAGGGGCCCTATGTGAGGTGGGGGGACAGAACAGGCTTTAATATTATCTGTAAATGAGTACTGGTTTTTTTTTGTTTAGGGAACAAGGTCCTTTCTTGCCTAATGTGCATTGCTATACAAGACCGCACATAATAGGACCTGGGGTCAAGTCTAACATGACTTGATGACAAGTTTTATTCATTTCTGCAGTTCTCAACCTATGAAATATGGCCACATGCCTTCTCTTTGCTGTCTCTTATGCAATGGAAGGCTACATTTTCTATGTCATTTCTATTAACACAACTGAGTATTGGCATTTCAGTTCATTAATTAGCAGTCTGAATAAAACCTCAGTACTGATCCATAATGTATTTGGGGTCAAACCTTTTTTTCCTCTTTCTTTGGGGAAGGATTCAGCTATTCAATGGTGTGCAGATGGATGCAAAGCTGACCCTTGGAGCTGTTGGCTAAAAATAAAAAACTTTTAGGAAAGGAGGATTATGAAATTCACATTTTTTGGGTCAGCCTCTTTCTATGTAATCCATATCTCTCATCTCTACCTACAAGCATACATTCTTTCCTCCGATCTGTAACAGTATTTATATCAAATCATAATGAGATTTATTGCATCCATAAGGAATGTCAACAACCTGACAGTAACCCTGGCATTTATTTTCAATTGAGTTAAATCTATTGTGAATTGCACTAAGATAAGAGTATTACAAAGAATACGCAACTCTAGAATTTATGTCACACCAAGAATTGTCCCTGAATATCCTGAAAGAAATTACCAGGCATTACTTAAGCAATGGGCTCTTTTTTGGACAATCAAAATGTTGTTTAGCTATTCCCTTATACCTGATATCTCTGCCTTAGAAAGAGATTATAATACAAGACTGCAAAAGAAAAAAAAAGTTTGAGCTTTTGAACTGTTCCCCATCACTGAATTGAATACCTTCAACATTTTACTGTGCTAATACATCACTGTCTAGCAAGGTATCAGCTACTGCCAAGTTCTCTATGGAGTTGGATATTTGGATTTTCAATTATCACACTATATCTTTGTACTTGCGCCTTAATATTTTCTTTTTCAAATATTGTTACTTACTTCCAGTCCTTTTTCTCTTTCTTCACAGTCCCAACTGTTCTCCTTCTTTCGGTATCTGTTTCTATACCATGTTTTAGAATGTGAACAGCATTCTTCAATTTCAGTCCTGAAGAATTTATACAGACTTGGAAAGATATTGTCAAGACTTCTATTTTACCCAAAACAAAAGTTGTGATATAATTAAACCTTTATTGTTTGGGTAGGTGTGGTGCCCCATTGCTCAATCACTAGAAGTACTGGAGATGGTACGTGCACATGTATTAAGTGTGCAGCCAAGCACAACATCTGCAGTTTCAGGAACAAAGAAGTTCCAAGAAAAACATTGTAGTAGTGTGAGGGTGATATTTTACCCAAACCCATGTTCCTTTCCCCAGCAAATGAATCTTCCAGCATATTTAACTTCTGCAGAATGCTCTTCAGTGTTTCAAAACCGAACAGAAAGGCCAGAAGTCAATAACAGAGTCTCAGCTCTGCATGTAAAGGAGCCCTAGTTTAATCCTCACTCTCCCTAGTCTAATGAAAAGAAGGACTAGGGGTCAGCTCCAGTGCGCTGTCGGCATTGAGCTGCCATTCGTGGGGGGAGGAATGCACAAACCTTGTTTCAGCCCAGCATCTGCTTCCTCGAGCCTCCCAGGAACTGACAGGATTGACGGGAGGGAATAGCTGGGGGATGATATCATCATGGCCAGCAGGAAATAACAAGGGGATTAACTTTTTAGATGCTGGTTGCAAATACTCAAGTGGATTAACTGTTTAGATGCTGGTTGTAAATACTCAAGAATTAAACATAAGCCAACTTCCGGGTCACATGGGAGGGAGCAGCGCACGTGATTGGTTGGGTGGTGATAACTAATGGATAAATGGTGGTGGGAAGCACAGGGCAGTAGCCCTAACAAGAATTTCATCTGTGATTGTCAGTGAGTGCCAAGAAGTGATTAAACTAAGGTAGCAGCCATTTGGTTTGTCTCCTTTTATTTCCTTCTGTTTGGAACCTGACACTAGGGGTGACATGATAGCAGTATTCCAATATTTGAGGGGCTGCCACAAAGAAGAGAGGGTCAACCTATTTTCCAAAGCATCAAAAGGCAAGACAAGAAACAATGGATGGAAACTAATCAAGGAGAGAAGCAACTTAGAACTAGGTATCAATAATTAAATGTGTTTGTCAGTTTTGAAATCTGAAAACCAAGAAACCAGTTTAATATACTCAAACCCTAAAATGTGCCCAGATTTCAGATCCAACGAGGGGAATATTCATAAGAAATCTCCTTTCAAACAAAAATGGAAAATCTGATAAGTTGAAACCATCCTCAATGTAAAGTAACTTCAGTTTGGCTAAGAATATTCAAAAGGATTTAGCCTGAAATTTAAAAAAGTATAATTAATACAGTGTATTGGAGTCTATCTTGAACTGCACCTTAATCTTGATTCATTTTGATCTTGGGATTTCCCAAATATTGATTTTCCCAATTAGGAATTGCAATAGGGCCTGTTCACAAGTGCATAATTTATTCAGAGGCAGAAATAAGGCTCAAAAATCAAATTTAATCAATCAAGTTTATTACAGAGATCGACCAGTAATTAATAAAACATAAATTTTAAATTCAAAGTAAAACATAAAGAACTGGGAAAAGACTAAATATATATATAGACTAAATGGTAGCCGTGCAAACCTTACATTTTTAAAATAAGGATAAACTAAAATATCAATGATAAAATTGCATTTACTGTACTTAAACATTCCAAATTGAATTAGGGATATAATAAAATATTAATATGTTAAGAAAAAAAAATAAACTAACTATCTCCCAACAAATTTTAATAACAGCAACTAAACTGCCACAGGATCAACAAGATTTGTTTGGTTAATTTAAAAAACCCAACTGTTATAAGTCTAAATTGAAAAGCCTGACCTCAGATAGTGAGACAGTTGATCAACAATTATAATGATTGAAACAAAATGACTTTCAATGTGTATGCCTATGCCTCATCCTTGTTATTATCTGTCATTTCTTTATCTGTTTTAATTGCTGTAGTGAAAAAAAAAACTGGCAACATTACAGGTGATAAAAGGCTTCTTTTCTAATAGATTAAAAATGGTGAAGAAATGTTCCTTCCAACTTCTAAAATCAGTCAATAAAAGGAGAATCAAGGTTTGCCGACTAGTAGGGGAAATATAAAAGCATGGGAAAGGTATTCTCCATGTCACCAGTGCCACAAGGACAAGCTTTTTCACACATGGGGATTCAGTATATCCACTTTGAGTCACTGTGGACTCCAATAAGGATAAGGTGACCAGACGTCCCGCTTTTGGCGGGACAGTCCCGCTTTTGAGCAATTTGTCCCGCGTCCCGCGGCGTTTTAAAAAAGTCCCGATTTTTCATTCTGCCTCCTGAATCCCCGCTGATGGCTAGAGGGAAAAAAAACTCTTTAAACTCTTGCCGCGGGGCTTCAAAGGGCCGACCTACAGCTGATCAGTGTTTAAAAAAAAATGAATAGACCCATGCCTGCAAAAATAGAAAAAACAGCCCCTGTTAACAGCTTCCGCTAGGTTAATTAGCTGCAAAAAGCTGCAAAAAGTTCCTGGAGCAGATTCCCCCCCCCCCTAGCTATACTGAAAACAAAGGCAAAAGCGAAACTAAACCTGCAACATGACAAAATGAGGCAGAGAGAGATTTCTTTCTTTTTCTTTTTCTTTTTCCTCACCAAAAAAGGTAGGTACAAAACTGCAAACAATGGGAAATTTTGGGCAAAAGAGGAGAGTTCAAGATTTTAAAACACAAAAGAAAAAAAGCTCTATTTAACTAGGGAATTGTAATAATTGAGATACTATTAATAATTGTATATTGTGTTGAAAGCAGAAATGGTTAAGTTGTGGTTTGGAGGAATATATGGGGGAAATTATTTGGTTTATTATTATTGGTAAATATAATTAATTGATTTGTAAGAAATTGGATTGCATGGAAATAATTGGAATATTCATGTTCATATTGATTAATATACAAAAAAGATAGTTATATAACTAATTGATTTATATTAAAATGTTGAATTTGTATTAAACAACTGTATTACATAATTACATAATTAACCAATGTGAGGATGGATATAAAAATAGATGACAATGGGAAGGGGTATAATATAGAATAGAAGGGAAAAATTGAATTTGATTAAGATTAGAGATGAGGATGAAGGGTAATATTGTTTTTTTAAAAAAATAGATGAGGAATAAATATGGCAAAAAGGAAATATAGAAATTGTAAATTTAATTGAAATGACTAAACGCTGTTTAAATTTGTGAACCAGCCAAATATTCTGTTCAAAGAAAATACATTGCATGTTTGTATGTGTGTTTCTAATTATTGCTATTTATTCATATTTGTTCTCTTTTATTCTTTAAAGTTTAACAATTCATTCTTAATCTTAATATCTTTATATTTGCTTGGGGTTGGCTTTCTTCCCTTTCATCTTTTTTATTGTACAGCAATCTTTCTCCTCAAACCTACCACCACTCTCTTTTCTTTCCTTCTTACTTTCTCTTCCCCCCACCCTCTTTTTTTCCTCCCTACTTCCTCTTCCTTTCTCCTTCTCCTCCTCTCTTCCTCCCTCTCTTACCCTCACTCCTACTCTAATTTCCATTCCTTCATCCCTCTCTATTGCTGTATCCTTTAATGCATATGGACTACTCAGAGGGCTGAAAAAGTTATTTTTGACTGGTCCTCACACTTTTGACCAGTCCTCGAATTTATGACTGTCCTCACATTTTACATTTTTGCCCTATCTTGTCATCATGATGAAGAGAAGCAGTTGTGAAATGAGTGACATGGTTGTTAAGAATGCTGCATGGGCATAAATGTGAGGATGGTCATAAGTGTGAGGACCAGTCAAAAGTGCGAGGACCTGTCAGAAATGACTTTTTTCAGCCCTCTGCTTAGTCCTTTTGTGCATATGGACTACTCAGAGGGCTGAAAAAGTTATTTTTGACTGGTCCTCACACTTTTGACCAGTCCTCGAACTTACGACTGTCCTCACATTTTACGTTTTTGCCCTATCTTGTCACCATGGTGAAGAGAAGCAGTTGTGAAATGAGTGACATGGTTGTTAAGAATACTGCACGGGCATAAATGTGAGGATAGTCATAAGTGTGAGGACCAGTCAAAAGTGTGAGGACCTGTCAGAAATGACTTTTCAGCCCTCTGAGTAGTCCCTATACACATAGCCATGGCCACCCGGTCACATGACCAGCTAGCCACGCCCACCCAGTCACATGGCCTCCAAGCCACGCCCACACAATAAGTCACGCCCACAATGGTGTCCTTCTTACCAATGTTAAAATCTGTTCACCTTACCCTATACGCATAGCCATGGCCACCCGGTCACATGACCAGCTAGCCACGCCCACCCAGTCACATGACCAGCTAGCCACGCCCACAAAATAAGCCACGCCCACAATGTCCCTCTTTACCAGTTAAAATCTGGTCACCTTAAATAAGGAGACCCATCAATATCTCCTAATACATTGTGTGGAGACTTAAAGACCAATTGGAGTCCCTTGAGTTATAGACACAAACATTCGGAATGCATATTTAAGACTGAAATAGAGTTAACATTCTGTATTTCATTTGGAAGTGTATATTTTCTAGAAAAGCATAAATTGTTCCCCTATTTTTCACATCTATAGCTAGAAGGCCCAGTTCATTCTAGAAAAAGGCGTAGCTGCTTTAAAGTGATGCAGAGGAATGCTAGCCCTAGAATCCTTTGTCCTCTGCATCTTCTTGCTGGAGATTCAATCTCATAGCTGAATTGCCAGATTGTATGCAATATCACACATCATAGTCATGTCATTTTCATGGTAACTTATTTCTAGTTGTATCAATTCTTTTCTCTTGAGCTAAATGAAACCTCTGGAGTATCTCTCCTCTTAAAACCTCTTAAGTTCCTCTTAAATCCAGCATTAATTTAATTTAATTTAATTTATCGCATTTCTATGCCGCCCAACTCCCAAGGGACTCTGAGCATGCTATCATAAGTTCTCATGAATGCCAGAATAATAGGTTCTATGGCAGTGAATGTGCCTCTACTATGTAAGAAAATTTAAAAAGAAAATTATTTTAGATTACCGTATTTTCCGGCGTATAAGACGACTTTTTAACACATGAAAATCATCTCAAAAGTCGGGGGTCGTCTTATACGCCGGGTGTCATTCTCCTGTAACCAGGCAGACCAGCCCAAAAGACTCTAACGAGCCTTAAATGGCTCTGGCGATCGAAGCTCTGACGATCCCAGCTTTGCCTGCTAATCAGGCAACTCAGCTGGGATGCCAGAGCCATGTTAAAGGAAAAAACTTTTTTCCTTTTACGTGACTCTGCAAACTCTGACGATCCCAGCTGAGTTGCCTGCCAATCGGGCATCGCAGCTGGGATTGCCAGAGCCCAGAGCCCTGTAAAAAGAAAAAAGTTTTCCCCCTCCAGCTTGCTTACCTTAGCTGGTAATCGCAACGCTTACCTTGCTTCGCTTGCCTGAATCCATTCCATCAGCAAGCCACTTTCTGCCTGCAATCATGCAGGCAGGAGTTGTGGACTTCAACTCCCAGAATTCCTCAGCCAGTAAAAACAAAGCTGGCTGAGGAATTCTGGGAGTTGAAGTCTACAAGTCTTAAAGTTGCCAAGGTTGGAGACCCCTGTTCTATTGGGTAAATTTTTTAACCCTTTGGGAGCTTTAAAAAAATAGTTAATTGGGGTTTTTTTAGTTGTTCTTTTTTAGACCTAGCCATTTAAAGTTTAGGAAGTTTTAAATTTAGTTTTCATATAAAAATAAAAATAAAATAATATTTGTGCAGCTTTCTGAGATGTGGTGTCTTTCTGTAGTGTTTCACTCTAACTACACAAACACACAAAATCTCACAAAGCTGTATGTGGAATTTTGTGTGTGTAAAGTGTGAAGGTTGATTTTTTTTGGGCTTTTTGTGGCTGTGTGAGGTTCCTGCTTGTTGCAGGGGCCATTTTGGGTCTAGCACAGCTGCTTTTACATTGTGGATGAGCCAGTTGTGTTGTGTTGTGTTGTGTGTGTGTAAAGTGTGAAAGTTGTTTTTTGCGCTTTTTGTGGCTGTGTGAGGTTCCTGCTTGTTGCAGGGGCCATTTTGGGTCTAGCACAGCTGCTTTTACATTGTGGGTGAGTCAGTTGTGTTGTGTTGTGTGTGTGTGTAAAGTGTGAAAGTTGTTTTTTTGGGCTTTTTGTGGCTGCGTGAGGTTCCTGCTTGTTGCAGGGGCCATTTTGGGTCTAGCACAGCTGCTTTTACATTGTGGATGAGCCAGTTGTGTTGTGTTGTGTTGTGTGTGTGTAAAGTGTGAAAGTTGTTTTTTGCGCTTTTTGTGGCTGTGTGAGGTTCCTGCTAGTTGCAGGGGCCATTTTGGGTCTAGCACAGCTGCTTTTACACTGTGTTGAGGCAGTTGATGTTTTTTAATTTTTATTTGGTGTGTGTTGGAAGAGGGGTAGTCTTATATGGCGAGTATAGCCCAAACCCTATATTTTAACAGGAAAAGTTGGGGGTCGTCTTATATGCCCAGTCGTCTTATACACCGGAAAATACGGTAGTTTCACTCAAAATCCTTCAATATCCCAAAATTCTTCTAAAAAATTGCAGCTGAGATCCACCCCCCCCCAAACCCTCTACTTCTTTCCTTCTCTTGATTAGCATTCAACGTTTAATGGCTTGTAGAAGGGGGGCTTTATTATTTTTGACGTCCGTAATCAAAGATATTACATCCATGTCTTTGGTATCCACATCCAGATAGAAGGTGAACTTCTGGAGTAGAACACTGAAGAACAAGAAGAGTTCCATCCGAGCCAGGGCCTCCCCTGGACAGGACCTCTTCCCTGCATTATCAAAGAAGAAGAAAAAACTTATTTAGGAAGTACATCTGTTGGAATTGTGTCTGATTTAAAAATTACATGGATTGATTGAGCATGTGAATTTGTAACACATCCAATCTGTTCCAGAGGTATACCTGCTGAGAATACTATGAAATCATCTCTTTTCCTGAACTGGCCCTTTTCATCCAAAAAATGATCTGGATTGAACTTCTCTGGAGTTTCCCATTGGAGATGGTCAAAATGTACGGAAGGCAAGACTGGCACAACAGCCATATTCTAAAGGAAGAGGAAGAAACAGATGACATTAATTGGCACCACTTTATCCAGAGAAGAGTCTTCAGTTCTCACTTGCCTTAAATAAAATAGGTCAGTGGGAAGCCCTCTGTAAAGATGGAGGGAAATAAGAGATATTTGGTTTAATATTCAAAAGGCCTTGAATACGTAGGATCTCTGGATACATAACATAAAGTCTTTTTTTTTTTTTTTGTCTTCCCCAGAATATCTTGACCAATAATTATATCACCACACCTTGGGAATGTTATAACCATGGAATTTTATGTCACAAGTTGTTGCCCGTGGAAAGGTCTCAAGGCTGTCTTTCCAACACCGTTGAGTCTCATGGATCACAGCATTTGTGAAAGGCATCTTCAAACGGTTTTCCATGCTTGGAATGCGATTTGCACCCACCACCTCATCAATCTCATGTTGCACTTTAGCTGGGAGAAAGAAATATTGAGACAAGATTGACAGCCTTTTACTATCAGATGCTGAACAACTGCAGTCAGCTACCACTTGGATAGAAGCATGTTTTTCAAAGCACATACAGAGCAGACACTTCTAAACAAGAAAATGACCCCCACTTCTCTTCCTCCCCCTCCCCAAGAAAAGCATTTCAATTCTTCTAATTTAAGAAGATATGATTGATGTTGTTTATAGTATTTGTGCCTATGTGCCTTCCAAATATGCCTAGAGTAAACATAAAGCATTCCATATGGGCTTTCTGAATATTAGAGTTTCCACCCCCAAAAATGCAGTTGATAAATTTAAATCAATTTAAACTAATTAAGAGGAGGGGGAGGAGGAATGTTGTTAAACCACGCAATCTCTTTTCCCTCTTCATAGCAATAGCACTTAGACTTATATACCACTTCACAGTGCTTTACAGCGCTCTCTAAATGGTTTACAGAGTCAGCATATTACCCCCAATAATCTGGGTCCTCATTTTACCAACCTCAGAAGGATGGAAGGCTGAGTCAATCTCGAGCTGGTGCAATTCGAACTGCCAAACTTTTGGCAGCTGGCAGTCAGCAGAAGTAGCTTGCAGTATTGCATTCTAACCGCTGTGCCACCATGGCTCATGAGGGAAAGATTATAAATCCCCTAGAATTATCTATTAGCAATTGCTTCTTCAAAACCTCCATGAAATCTCATTTTATGGATCTTGGTGTAGGATTCATTAGTTCCTAGGGCATATTAGCTAGGCTCTACCTAGTAAGGCACACAGACACAGATACTGAAATCCCATAAAGTTATTATTAAATTAATGCAGTTGGCAGTTTTACTATATTACAGACTCGGTGATTTAAAACAATAAAAACATGTAAGGTACTTAGATACTGGCTGCTGGCCAACCCTGTACAAAGGCAGCCAAGTGGGGCTGCCAATGCCAAACGAAAAGGGCTCAACTCTGCCAGCCACTCCTTAAACTGAAGCCAGGTGGCAGAGGAAAGATCTTAAAGGGACAGGCAGCTGCCTTCCGAGCAGCTTCGATGCAAAGGGAGGCAAGAAAAGTTCAGCCAAGTCATCTCCTCCTTCTTGGCCTCAAACAGACACACAGAGCAAACAAGCACACATCTCACAGCACCGGAGGGACTCACCCATGTGCCGTCTCCTCGCAGAAGGTCCCGGTGCCATGAGATGTGTCCGTATTTGCTCTGTATGTATGTTTGAGGCCAAGAAGGAGGAGACGACTTGGCCGAACTTTTCTTGCCTCCCTTTACAGTGAAACTGCTCAGAAGGCAGCCTGTCCCTTTAAGCTTTTCAGTCAGCTTTGCTGTGAACGGAAACAGAAAAGTTCGGCCAAGTCGTCTCCTCCTTCTTGGCCTCAAATGTACACACAGAGCAAACAGGCACAAATCTCGCGGTGCCATAGGGACTCACCCAGTGCTGAAATCCAAATTTTTTTACTCCTGGTTCTATGGGTGTGGCTTGGTGGGCATGGTGTGTGTGGTATGCGGGGCTTGGTGGGCGTGGCAGGGGAAGGATACTGCAAAATCTCCATTCCCACCCCACTCCAGGGAAAGGATTCGCTGTCGTGCTGGTGAGTAGCCGAGTAGGACTTTCCTCCCCCCCATCCTGATCCAGTGTGGCGCAGACAGCCCAATGGAGGCGGAAAATAGGGCGTTTCCTTTTTCCAGCATTCAGCAGGTAGGCAGTTGTGATTTTTAGATGGGCTTTTATTTTGTCAGCCCAAGGGCAGCAGGGGGGAGGTACGTAGGAAATTGCCCTGTCTCTACAGCATCGGTCATGTGACTGAGTGCGTGTGACCAACTTGATGTCACTCAAAGTAAGGTGCCACCCCACCTTGCCATGAGTGATGTCAAGTTGGCCATGTCCTTTCGGTCACATAACCCCACTACCAAGCCACACCCACCAAGCCACGTCCACAGAACCAGTAGTAAAAAAATTTGAATCCCACCACTGCATAGGTGGCCTGAAACCTTTCTATTTTTGTGTTCATTTCTGTACCTTGAATGTGTGGCAATTTGGCCACCACATATAGGCTAGAGACCAAAGCATTGCTTGTGCTTACTGTCCCAGCAAAAAACATTTCAAGCACAAAACGCACAAGGTTTTCCAGAGTGTAAATCTTGGGTGAGTTCTGGTCCTGAAGGAAAAAAAAGGGGGGGAGGGAATAATAAAGAATTCTACTTGGAACTGAAGTGTAGTAGTTCATAAAGACATATATTCATGAAGATCAATCTGGCTTTCTGCCAATATGAGGGCTATTCTGAATATTATTGAATATTTACAATATCATAATGAGAAACTGGCAGCTTTAATATTTTTAGAAGTAGAGAAGGCCTTCGACAATCTAAATTGCGCTTTTATGTTTAAAGTTTTGGAAGATACGGACTTTGGGGAGAATTTTATTCAAGGAGTTAAAGCAGTTTATATGTCACAGTAAGCAAAAATCATTATTAATAGTGATCTAATCAATTCATGTGAAATTCAAAAGGGTCCCTTGTCTTCCTTGTATATTTTGGTGTTGGAAGTTTTGGATAGAGATATTAAGTAAGATGACAGGTATAAGAATCAAGAAAAAAGTTTAGAAATTGAGGGCATTTGTTGATGATTTGGTTATATTTTTGCAATACCCCAAAATAATAATAATATATAATAATAATATATAATAATATATAATATAATATAATATAATATAATATAATATAATATAATATAATATAATATAATATAATATAATATAATATAATATAATATAATATAATATAATAATATTATATATATATATATATATATATATCGAAAACAACTCATGCCGTAATCACAAAATCTAAAGAACCTTAAAGCCTACAAACTTGAAATTTGTCACGTATGTTCCTCTTGCCTTCTAGGTGCTCACTAAGAAAGGATTTTTCAAAATGATCATCAGAGCATAGTATTTCCTATATTATTATAACATGTTCTAATACTAATTAGTTCTACTCCCTCTCCCAACTTGAAAATAGAGAGAACAGGATAGCATAGGACAGGCTTCTGTGGGGCAAGGCTGAGGGAGAGGAGGAGATAGGATAGGGGAGGATTCTGTGGGGCAAGGCTGAGGGAGAGGAGGAGATAGGATAGGGGAGGATTCTGTGGGGCAAGGCTGAGGGAGAGGAGGAGATAGGATAGGGGAGGTTTCTGTGGGGCAAGGCTGAGGGAAAGAAGGTGATAGGATAGGGGAGGATTCTGTGGGTCAAGTCTGAGGGAGAGAAGGGGATAGGATAGGAGATGTTTCTATGGGGCAAGGCTGTGGGAGAAAAGGGGAGAGGAGAGGCCGATTGTAACTATTCATTAAGTTTCAAGCTATAAGTACCAATTTATCAAGCCCCATCACATAATTTTGTAGCGAAGCACAGGTGTCCAGCTAGTATTGAATATTTGATGAGGGAATTAAATGAGTTTGGGGTTTAAAATAAACAAACAGAAAACAATGTTTATTAAGAATATGACCTCTCAGGGTGGTGATATATTGACTAAAATGTCTGGTTTTAGGGTTGAGAAAAAATATTTGGAGATTATATTGACAAACACAAATGCAAAACTGTTTCAAAATAACTATGTACCTCTCTGGAATGGTATAAAAAAAGGACTTATTAAGATGGGGTAAATGGCATTTATCCTTATTGGATAGAATTTCTATAATTAATGTGAATGTTTTACCAAAGATACTTTTTTTGTTTCAGATGTTACCAATTTGGATGGCATGGTTATTTATGACAAGGTTAAAGTTAATGTTGATTTTAATAATCACTTTGTTAGACGTGCCATTCTAACAGTTTGGAATAAATATAAAATAAAGTTTTCTATGAAAAGGCTTCTTTGGCTGTCCACACACACACACACATACCCCCAGGGAGCATTTTTTAGAAAAGAAATGGTGGCGAAGCCAGACTGGTGGATTTATGGTCAGATTAGCAGAGTTGGAAGGGACCTTGTAGGTCATCTAGTCAATCTACCTGCCCAAGCAGGAGACGCTATATCATTTCTGACATTGTACATTGCACAAGTACATTGGAAGGGATACCCTATATCAGAAGTCCAGTCTCTTCTTGAAAGCTTCCAGTGATGAAGCTCCCACAACTTCTGAAAGCAAGCTATTCCACTGGGTGATTGCTCTCACTGTCAGAAAATTTCTCCTTATTTCCAGGTTGAATCTCTCCTTGTTCAGTTTCCATCCATTATTCCTCGCCTGGCCTTCAGGTGCTTTGGAAAACAGCTTGATCCCCTCCTCTCTATGGCAGCCCCTCAAATATTGGAACACTGCTATCATGTCTTCCCTGGACCTTCTCTTCACTAGACCAGCCATGCCCAGTTTCTGCAACCATTCATTGTATGTTTTAGCTTCCAGTCCCATAATCATCTGGTTCCATTCTTTCTAGAGTCTCAACATCTTTTTTATAATGTGGTGACCGAAACTGGATGCAGTATTCTAGGTGTGGTCTTACTAAGTCTTTATGGAGTGGCATTAGTACCTCACTTGATCTTGAGTGTATCCCTATGTTAATGCAATTTAGGATTGCATTGGCTTTTTTGGCTGCTGCCACAAACTGCTGGCTCATATTTAGCTGGTTGTCCACTAAGACTCCAAGATCCCTCTCCCAGTTACTGCTATTAAGCCTAGTTTCACCCAGTCTATATGTGCATTTTTGATTTTTCTTGCTTAAGTGTAAGACTTTACTTTTCTCTTGAATTGAAAATTGAATTTCATTTTGTTAGATGGGCCCCAGTGTTCAAGTCTGTCAAGATCCATTTGGATCTTCAATCTATCATCTAGGCCAGGGCTGTCAAACTCGCATCGTCACAGCAGCATCACATGATGTATTGTGACTTTTTTCCCTTTCGCTAAACTGGGCATGGGTGTGGCCAGCTGTGTCGCATTTGGCCCACAGCCCACAATTTTGACAGCCCTGATCTAGGATGTTGGCTATTCCTGCCAGCTTAGTATCGTCTACAGATTTGGTAAGTTACCCTTCTATTCCCTCATCTAAGTCATTTATGAAGATATTGAAGAGTACTGGGCCTAAGATGGAACCTTGTGGTACCCCACTGCTTACTTCCCTCCATGTAGAAGTAATACCATTGAGTATGGTTTGTCAGCCAGTTACAAATCTGATGGTGATGCTATCTATTCCACTTTTTTCTACTTTGGTCAAATAATATCTTTAAATTTTGGTGATCCTATCCTCAAGTCTAAGGAAGAGTTAGAATCAGAAGGACATGTCTGCCATTGGTTTACATATTTACAATTGAAAGAAATATCTAAATTAGATAAAAAGAGTTATGTGTTTGACTTTGTCAAAAATGAAGTGGAAAGCCTACTGTATGGTAGTGATGAACATATTATTGCTAAGGTCTATTGTTATTGTTATTGAATTTGGAAAATGAATACGTAAAGCATTGCATGATTCAGTGGGCAAGAAATTTTGGATATAATGTAATGCTTGAACAATGAGAGAATATGTGAACAAAAGGTTTAAAATTCACACAAAATTATAATTTTTAAAAAAAATTCTGTAAGATGATGTCTTGCTGGTATTAATACCAGACAAGCTATCAAGAATGTATAAAGGTATTTCAATTTTTTTAAAAAAGAAGGAACTTTTTATTATTTAGGTGGACATGTGACAAAGCAAAGAAATGTTGGAATAGGATTCACATCCTAATACAGAAGATTCTCAAAGTGAATATAAAGATAAAACCAGAAACTTTTCTTTTAGGTGTAATGGGAAAAGACTTGGGAAAAAAATTGGAACTTTGATGTTATATATGTTGCTGGCAGCAAGTCTACTGTATGGACAAATATGGAAGGACACTTTGATTCCCAGAATGGACGAATGGCTGCAAAAGTTGATGGAGTTAGCAGAGATGACTAAACTAACTGCTTTGATTAAAGAAAATATACAATTACTTTTGTTTCTACTCAAAAACCACTTCTGGACTTTGTGCTTTAGGTGGAAAAAGTGAAACTTTGATTTGGGGCTTTCCCCATTAGATAGGTTTGCTATTATAGAAATTGCTAGTTTATACTATTATGTAAAAGTAAAAAATTGACGTTTGATATTACTATCTTATTCTGCAACAAAGGGAGTCGGAAGTCAATGCCTTTTCTTTCTTTTTCACCTCTTTTCTACATCTTTCTCTTCCCTTTTCCTTTCCCTATTTTTCCTATTATTTTCTTTTGTATTTTATATTATAAACTAGCTGGACACCTCTGCTTCGCTACGAATCTATGTGATGGGGCTTGATAAATTGACACTTATAGCTTGAAACTTAATGAGTAGTTACAATTGGCCTCTCCTCTCCCCTTAGAATACATAATTTTATACTAGTTCATTGTCAGCGTTCCAGAAAAAACCCCCACTCTAGGTAAAGATGCGGAAGCAAGCATTTTCCATAGTCCTCTTTACTAGAATAGGCAAACTGGCATATCTGGGGAATCCCGAATCTGAAAAGCCCGGGCTTTCCTTCAGTAATTCAAAGCTCCCCAAACCATCCCATTTCTCCCCAGTCAGTCACATGCTCCAATCAACGTTTGTTCCACCTCGACTCAGCCCCTGACCACTCCTCCTTCAGATGCTGGATAGCCCTGAGCTTGACCGATAGGAAGAATGCTATTATTGTTATGTATGTATCTATTTTCTGCGGGAAATTCAAATGTTCAGTGAATTCTGTTTGGTTCATGGTTGCCTCTGAAAAGTATATAAAGAGGACTGTTGCCTGTGTTTCTTTGCTGAAATCTCACCCTGAATTAAAGAGCTGTTGTCACTAGCTTGCTTGTGCCTCTCGTTATTCCCGCGCTACAACATTGGCGACGAGGATGGGATTGAGGCCAGAAGAAGCAAATCAAAAAGAGCTCTGAGTTTCAGCCAGGGTGACTAGCGAACACGGAGACATGGCATGTCTGCCTACGTTCCGCCAAAACCCTTCGACCTGACCCGAGAAAAGTGGGGATCATATCTAAACAGGTTCAAGTGCTCCCTGGAAGCTAACGAGATGCAAAGGCTATCAGCAAACCGAAAACGAGCCCTGTTCTTAAGCCACTGCGGGCCAGACGTCTTCGAGATGGCCAAGTCCCTCTGCGAGCCAACCCCAGTCCAGATGGTCCCCTGGGACGTCCTTCAAGCAAACCTGAGAGCCCACTACGCTCCCTGAGAGCTTCAAAGTGCCTTTGAAATTCGTACAGCGCTACGAGCTCCGACAACATGTACAAAAAGGAGAACTGGTCAGCGCATATGTGGCCGCACTTTGAAAAGCCGCAACGCATTGTGACTACAGAGACTTAGACGATGCGCTACTTGAGCAATTGATTTGCGGCATTAAAGACACTCATTTACAGAGGCGCCTCCTGGCCAAACCAGACCTAAAACTAGCCTGCGCGTTGGACGAAGCCCGAGCACGTGAAGCATCAACGAAGGCTTCTAAAGTGCTGCAGCGACCACTATCAAGTAAAGACGGCCCAAAAACAGCCCCCGTTCACAGACAGGAGGCGCAAACCAGCACAGAGGAAGAGTCAGACGAGGATGTCTTCCATACGGAAAAGAAGAAGAGCGAGCAAAGCCGCCACCACGAGAACTGTCCTAGCTGTGGCGGGGACCATGAGAGACAATCGTGTAAATACAGAGACACCATTTGCAGGCGTTGCGATAGGAAAGGCCACCTAGCACGAGTTTGCAGAGCTCAATTTCCGCGTGGTTGCAAGCCACGTGACTACCGCGACCAACCAGAACCAGCTCGTTCAAAACAGCCAATCAAAGATGATGGCGCGAGAAAACAGCGCGAATCTCAAAAGCGAGAGACCTACAGCACGAGAATCAGCCAAGCCAGCTCAACCGACGATGAGAAAGTCTACACAAAAGTAGAAATCGAAGGCAGACCGTGCAAAATGGAAATCGACACCAGGTCCACAGTGTCAATAATGTCCTGGACAACACTCAAAGTGCTCCTGCCAAGGTTCCAGAAAGCCCAGCTGTCCCAACAGAAAGTTCGCCTCCTCGACTACCAGGGAAACCGAGTTCCCATAGAAGGCGTGGGCATGTTCCAGGTCACCTACGGCGAGTTCCAGAAAGAGCTGCCCCTGACCATCGTAAGCAAGCCGCTACCAAGTCTCCTGGGCATGGCGTGGTTCTGAGCCCTCGGCATGGGCTTCACGGGCGTTCACAGCATCGGTGGGCCATCCCTCAAAGAAACCCTTCTTCACGAGTTTCGGGATGTTTTCGAAGAGACTCTAGGCAAGTACGTGGGGACCCCTATCTCTTTTAATTTAGACCCCAACGTAGCGCCAATCAGGCTAAAAGCAAGACGGGTTCCATTTGCTTTAAAGCCCAAAATTGATGCAGAGCTCGACAAGCTCATTAAGCAAGGGGTGTTAGTTCCCATAGATCACGCCAAGTGGGAAACCCCAATAGTCACGCCAGTTAAATCGGACGCATCTATTAGAATTTGCACTGACTATAAGTGTTCGATCAATAAGGCGTTGCAGCAGAGCGCCTATCCCGTTCTGATCGTCCACCATCTACTACACTCCCTTGGGCCTGGCAAGCTATTCGCAAAACTAGACCTTGCGCAGGCATACCAGCAGCTGTCAGTAGATGACGCTACGGCAGAATCGCAGACCATAGTAACTCACAGAGGTGCCTTTAAATGCACTAGGCTACAGTTTGGAGTTAGCATTGCTAACTCCAGGGCTCTTCCAGAGTACCATGGAGCGCCTTCTCCCAGGAGTCGTCCCGTATTTCGACGACATTCTAATTAGTGGCCAAGACGAGACTCAGTTAGGACATAGGGTTAGACAAGTCCTAAACAGATTCCGAGAAGCGGGACTCAAACTCAAACGAGCTAAATGCAAGATAGCGGTTCCATCAGTGGAATTCTTAGGCTACCGAATCGACGGCACAGGCATTCACGCCACAGAAAGCAAAGTTAGGGCCATCCAGAACGCGCCCACCCCTAAATCGAAGCCCGAACTACAGGCTTTCTTGGGGTTTCTTAATTTCTACACCATGTTCTTGAAACACAAAGCCACCATTGCGGAGCCACTGCACAGGCTCCTTGGAAAAAACATTCCCTGGGTATGGGGCAAACGAGAAGCGGCTGCATTTAATGCAGTAAAGAAACTTTTGTCTGAGGACAGTTTCCTCATCCAATACAATTCTGAACTACCTCTGGTGTTGGTGTGTGATGCTTCCCCCTTTGGCGTAGGTGCGGTTTTAAGCCATAGACTGCCGAACGGGTTAGAGGCGCCCATCGCCTATTAATCTCGCACTTTGTCCAGTGCTGAAAGGAACTATAGCCAGCTGGACAGGGAGGCATTAGCGGCTGTAGCTGGGGTCAAAAAATTTCACGAGTACTTGTTTGGCTGTACTTTTGAACTCATTACGGACCATCAGCCTCTTTTGGGACTTTTGGCTGGAGATAAACCGACCCCGGCTGCACTTTTTCCCCAGATGACCAGATGGTCCATTTTCTTAGCCGCCTATTCCTACAAACTGCTCCACCGGCTGGGCAAGACTCTGGGACATGCTGACGCCCTCAGCCGATGCCCCTTGCCCAAACTATTGGACAACCCGATGCCGGAAGCCCCAGTGCTACTCATTGACATTGTATCCCCGGGCCCCATTTCTTCAAGCGAGGTGGCAAAGGTTTCTGCCAGGGACTCTGTCTTGCTCACTGTAATGGGCTAGGTAACACGGGGTTGGCCTACCAAGGTGGACAGTGGGGATTTTCAATTGTACTTTAACAAGAAAAATGAACTATCAATGTTGGGGGGTTGCTTATTGTGGGGAGACAGGGTGGTCATTCCCTCGCAGTTAAGGTACAGGATTTTAGAAATGCTGCATGAGGGACACCCTGGTATTGTTCGCATGAAAGGCCTAGCTCGTAGCTATGTTTGGTGGCCACATCTCGACCAAAACGTCACTGAGTGGGTGGGGAAGTGCAGGCCCTGCCAGGAATCCCGCCCAGATCCTCCTATAGCTCCCGTTCGGGAATGGGAAAAACCAAAGGACCATGGGGGAGGATTCACATCGATTTCACTGGCCCGTTCCATGGCCAGAACTTCTTAATCATTGTAGATGCATATTCTAAGTGGCTCAAGATTGCCTTAATGCCCTCTACCACTTCTGAGGCCATAATCAAAGTACTCAGAAAACTGTTTGTAACACATAGGTTACCAGACACCCTGGTATCTGACAATGGGCCCCAATTCCCGGCAACTCAATTTGAGGGCTAACTAGCCGAGTTAGGCATAAGACATGCATTATCCGCTCCTTTTCATCCAGCTTCGAATGGCCTTGTAGAGAGATTTGTGAAAATGGCCAAGGAAGCTCTTTCCCGGCTCGATGCAGGGGACTGGCAGGCTAGAATAGATGAGTTCTTAGTGGTACAGCACGCCACCCCGTGCCCAACCTCGGGCCACAGCCCAGCCGAGCTCTTAATGGGCCGAAAGCTAAGGTGCATTCTCGATCGATTGCATCCCAATTACTCCCCCGATAACTTCAAGGGGGAAGGGGGAGGACTAAGGCAATTTCAAGTGAGAACACCAGTATTTGCCAGAAACTATACCAACTGGCCCTTGTGGGTAGAGAGAAACATTGTAGGAATTATCGTCCCAAAGTCATACACAGTTGATATAGGGCATGGTAAAATTTGGAGGAGACATATAGATCAATTGTGTAAACGATTACAACACGAAAATTCAATTACTGTAAATCCTAACTATCAAAGTCTTCCTGACACAGCTACCTCAAGCCCGAGTAAGCCGGAATACTTATCTGGCAACCCAGAGTCCCAGCGCCGCCCCAGCGAGTCGACACTCCCAGCCAGGGATAGCCACACCTCCGGAGAAATCCAGGAGGTTCCATTGGCGGAGCCAGGAGAGACGGGAGGTTCCTCCGACTGGCTCGATGCCTCACCAACAACTGAACTGCGCAGGTCAACCAGGACTAAGACACGCCCTGGTCACCTGCGTGATTTTGTATGTAAATATGTAAATAGATAGAATATCTATTTTCTGGGAGTGGAGGGGTGTTATGTATGTATCTATTTTATGCGGGAAATTCAAATGTTCAGTGAATTCTGATTGGTTCATGGTTGCCTCTGAAAAGTATATAAAGAGGACTGTTGCCTGTGTTTCTTTGCTGAAGTCTCATCCTGAATTAAAGAGCTGTTGTCACTAGCTTGCTTGTGCCTCTCGTTATTCCCGCGCTACAACAATTATGTCTACTAATTCCCCAATCCTAAATCCCCCCTCCTACTTTCCCACATACTAGGAGGTGGCAGCATTGAAGCTTCCGGCCTAATATGGCTTCCAAGGCTGACATTCATATTAGATGAACTAGTTTCATGATAGATGCATATCAGGGAATACTCATATATATGCAGAAATAGAGAGAGAGAGAGAGACAGACAGACAGACAGACAGACAGACAGACATACCTTCTCTGATTTGATAAGGAAACAGTCAATAAAGTCACGGGGCTCCTGAATATCCAGTGTTTTCTGGTGAAGTACCACTTTATTTTGGATAAAGCCACAGAGTTTTTCAATATCAGCAAAAGTCTTTGTGTGTTGCCCAGGAAAATATTCCATTATTTTTGGAAAAATATTGTACACCTGTAGCAAAGTTCAGGTTAAATAGCATATATTTTTAGACTATTATAGTGCTTAATGCTCCAAACATTCAGAGATTAATTTTTCCAGTGAAATTGCTAATTGTCAAGGCTCGCATAGATGCCAAGGTCAAGAAGGCAAGAACTGGATTTCACAAAAGTATATGTAATAGTAGTCTCAAATAAATAGAGAATCTGAGAATAGGAATTCATATTTACAATAAATTAATTAAAGCAAAATTTCATTAAAAACATTTTCCCCCATATTTGTCCTCACTTGGCCTGAGTTCCATTTGTGAGATAATCTGTCAAATGATTCACCCACTATTTTCCTACCCTACCCACAATCTCTCACATTAATGGATAATAGTGTAACTGCTCATAATTTTTGAAATTGAGAAGAGAGTGTGTGATTATTAGCACAAAGATAACAGCTGGAAAGAAATTGGAGAGGGAGAGAGAGAGAGAGAGAGAGAGAGAGAGAGAGAGAGAGGGAGAGAGGGAGGGAGGGAGGTCAAAAATTTAATAAAATGATTACTGTTGCCAATATTATTTGGTATGTATGTGCCGTGCACTTTTTTAAAAATGGATAATATACATTCTTTTTTGTTTGTATGGAATAGTGTGTGTATGTATTGTATGTATTGTGCTATGTATCACAAAGGTAACACGGAGAGAATAGCAGTGAAACATTAGGAGGCATCAATCACTCCAGTGAAATTTCAAATTTGGACTTCTCTGGCAAGTTAAGAAATGAGTAAGTACTAGAAAAAAGCAGGCTAGAACTCAAAGGGTTATGGCTGTAATGATCAGGGAAGAAAATGGTCCATAGGAAATAAGTCCAGCTACAAGACAGCAGTTCATCACATCTAATTTTCACATTTTTGACTTCAGCATTTGGATTCCTGCTAGTAAAAATTAGGCTTCAAGATAGGAGGTGCAAAGTAGAGTAACATACCATTCCTGCAAAATTACCGCAGAGTTTTAAAAGAGATTCCACAGTCTTTTGGTTCTCTATGAATGTTTGATCTTTGTAATCAAATCGATTGCCAAAGACAACTGCAGAGATTACATTAGAAACAGCACCTGTACATCTTCTTCTTGGTTCAAAAGAATGCCCTGCAAGAAAGGTCATAAATATTTATGCGTGGGATCAGAAAATGCAGAGCTTTTTTTCCATAAATCTCATTATAAACCTAGAATTTTAAAAAATCACATCATCTAAATCAGTGATGGTGAACCTTTTCGGCACCGAGTGCTGAAAAGGCAGCATGCGTGCACCTGGGCTGCAACTCAGAAGAGGAGCTACCCAGGGCGCATGTGTGCGTCCGAAAATGAACTTCTGGTTTAACCTACTGAATTTCCGGTTTCAGCCAGCTACTCTTCCAGGTTTCTGGCGCGCATGTGCACATGATGATCAGCTGGCCGGCACACATGCTCATGCAGGAAAACAGAAGACCAGCTGATCGTCACCTGTGGCTGCGCTCCAGAAACCCGGAAGATGAACAGGCGATGCCGTATGTGCCAGGCAACATGGCTTCATGTGCCACTTCAAGCATGCGTGCCATAGGTTCACCATCACAGATCTAAATCCTCCCTGATCTTTCTAGAATGACGCAGTCTAGATGGGTAAATACTCTGAAATCCATTAAATATATGTTAAAATATATAAAAATGTATATAATCCTAAAACTCTTGTGTCTGTAACTTTAGCTGGATAAAACGGTGTATCATAGGCAAAACACTTTCAACTGAGATACCTTAAATGGGCTAATCTAGAATGTCGGGACCCATTACTCCTGTGGCAATAAAATTTAGTTCTTGCCATTTCAGCAATGCTGTGCTGCTGCTGCCTCTGTGCTGCTGTGGTCACATGATCCTCATTTACAACATTTTCTGATACTTTCCCACAGGTCAATAGGGAAGACTGGGAAGCTTGTAGGCAGAAAGTCAATGGGGATCTTGTGATCATGGCTGATGGTGGGAGTGGAGCATTGGAAAGCTATTAGGGAAGATTGCTAGTTGCTAGGGTAAATCTGCCACACCTACACAATCTCTACCAAAGGATAACCCAACAGCTCACAGGGTTGTCTGGTACCATGGTACCTTGATACTCAACTGCTTTGAAACTCATAATAGATTTTGATGCGAAAATTTTGTCCTGGTACTCATCATTTGTTTAGTACTCAACACACAAACTCGAACTTGTCAGTGTCAGTTGTCTTGTGATTCAGTACATTATTCCTTATGGGAACATTGTTCATTTTTGGTACTCATCAAGCCTCCTGGAATTAATTAACAATGAATACCAAGGTACCACCAAGGTACCATATATATTAAATATATGAAAGCCTGCATTAAGTTTCCACCATCTTATTGCTGGATACTGCTGTCTATATATTATATATATATATATATATATATATATATATATATATATATATATATATATATATATATATATATATATATATATATATATATATATATGTTTTCTCAGGTTTTCGCGGGTGTTTGTATGTAGGTCTTTGGTTATTCGGGTCTTCTCCCACGTAAAATTGGAAGTGTCTTGGCGACGTTTCGACGAAGTCTCATTCGTCATCTTCAGGCTGGTGTTCTCGGCTTCATTGCTCCTGGAAGCACGAAGCCGAGAACACCAGCCTGAAGATGACGAATGAGACTTCGTCGAAACGTCGCCAAGACACTTCCAATTTTACGTGGGAGAAGACCCGAATAACCAAAGACCTACATATATATATATATATATATATATATATATATATATATATATATCCAACACTTTTTTAAAACAGTCCCACACTCTTTGTTTCTCCTTCCCTACAGTCCACTGAGGATGGTTTTCAAAGGTAATAAAATTCCCTGAGTGAATTTTATTTGTGGTTTTTTAATTTTAAGTCTATGTTGCCTAACAATCTCCATCCCTCATTCCTTCATGTAGCATATTCATATCCATGTTTTCCTTGCCCATCTCATTTAGCCATAAAGTGTTTTGCTGGCTGCTGAATTTACTTGATGGGTAATTTAGCATGATATTAAAACCTGGTTATACATATCCATGGTTAAAAATCTGTAATTACCCCATTAAATGACTTCCTAGTATTTCTGATCTCAGTTGCTGCAGCCACACTAAAATTTCACGGTTTCTCAATATCCTTGTAATTTTATGAAGCTAAAAGCTGACTGTGGGTAGAAAAGTATGGGAAATAGCTTGAAGGTTTTATATATTTCCCATGTGTATTTTTGTCTGTGCGTGTGAAAGCAACACAGTAGGAGCTTGTTGCTACCTATCTTTCTTTTTCTGTATTTTGTGCACTTAAATGTAGAGGCACAATGGTTAGAATGCAGTGGTTAGAATGCCAGCAGTTCAGCAGTTCTCCCCCGCTCAAGGTTGAGTTAGGCTTCCATCCTTCCAAGGTCGATAAAATGAGGACCCAGATTGTTGGGGGCAATACGCTGACATTGTAAAAGTGTGAAGTGCCATATAAATCTAAGTGCTATTGCTAGTGCTATTTGAGTTTCGATTCAGAATCTAATTTTCCTATAACTTGCACAATACAAAACCCCCTCTCAGATTCTCTTTACAAATGAAATTATTCTTCTACAGGACAACTGCTTTGGGCTTCTTTGGAACACCTTGCATGCTGCCCACTTCCTCCACTAAACAAAGGGCTTCCTCCTGCACTTTATTGGACATTTGTTTCTTCCCCATCCCAAAATTTTTCAAGGTAGATAGCATGAAATGTCTCATCTCCTTCCAGGTTCTCTCATCTTCAGTGGCCAGACCTGAAACCAAAGACACAGGGAGAACAGCATGATTGTCAGTTTTCAGCTTTTGAGAAGTAGCATGTTTCAATATAAACAATGGTTACAAGCACTTTCCTCCTTCAGATCTTTGTCTCGTCGATAACTGTGATAGGTCACTGCATTGCAATAAATTGTAGCTCACAAAATCTTCTCTCCCTACTTTCAAGAAAGCACAACTGGCAGCTTGAAATACTAATTAGCCAATACAGCTTCCACTAATATATTTATTCATCCATTTTCAATTTATGTAGCTACCTATCTCAAAAATTTATTCAGGACAATATTAAAGATAAAGATAACACAATTGCAATAACAATTATAAAATTTAAATTATACAGTAGTTGAGAAAAGTGCATTTTCTTAGTCATTATCAAAATCATGACACAAGTTTCTGCAATTGTGATATAGACAAAACGATCTGTATATTGAACATAGAGACTGTTCTTTACTATCCCTGCAATTTTCATGAAGCAGAAGAAAAAAATAGGCCCATTTCAACATGTGACTGTTTTTGTACAGTATAGATACTCATTGGCTAAGAGAAGATATTTTCTTTTGAAAGTATATGAAATTAATTTTCAACAATAGCCCAGACAGCATCAGCTAAATAACTCTTATTTGAAAAAGTATTTCTGGGTCTCTTTTCAAAGGGCCAATGTAGAAATGAAAGCAATCTCTCTCTCTCTCTCTCTCTCTCTCTCTCTCTCTCTCTCTCTCTCTCTCTCTCTCTCTCTCTCTCTCTCTCTCTCTCTCTCTCCCCCCCCCCACTCTCTCCCACTCTCTCTCCTTCCCTCCAGTGGTGGGATTCAAAAATTTTACTATTGGTTCTGTGGGCGTGGCTTGGTGGGCATGGCATGGCATGGAATGGCATGGTGGGTGTGGCAGGGGAAGGATAATGTAAAATCCCCATTTCCTCCCGATCAGCTGGGACTCAGGAGGGAAAGAATAGATGGGGGCAGGATCAGTCAGAGGTGGTATTTACCGGTTCTCCGAACTACTCAAAATTTCCGCTACCAGTTCTCCAGAACTGGTCAGAACCTACTGAATACCACCTCTGCTTCCCTCCCTCCTTCCCTCTCCTTACATACTTCATAATAGACCATTAAAAGGATAGATGATAAAGTTTTATTCTCTCTCCTATACCTGTGACCAAATTAACATGTCTGCAAAATCATCTTTCAAGTAAAACTTTCTAGAACTTAATAGCATAATTTAAAATGCACATAGTAGCTTTCAAAGAAAAAGAAGAGCAAATAAGGAAGTGCAAGAGTACCAACCATGATTATGGAATATTCGGTTAATGGTGGGCACAACAGTACGTCCACTAAATTCTTCTGCATGATCTACCAAAGCATCTTTTATCATCTTATATCCACAGAGCACAACCAAAGGTTTTGATCCAATCCAGATGGTAAAGATAGGACCGTACTGTTCAATAAGCTAAAGGTAGAATTAAATGAAAACCTAGTTAATTAGCTGATGACTCATGTTAGAGTAAAATTATTCCCAAGCATGTTTGAAGTACATTTTAAATTATCGCAGAGAAACCTTCAAAATATTCAAGGAAAGTTCCAAGAATTCTTAACATCCACAAATATGATTAGATTCCAGAACATTGTAGGTGTCCACTAGTTTGTGGGATATAGCTAATAGTATGGGGTTTATATAAAATGTAATTGTTTTTAAAATAATAACAGAAAAAGCAAAAAGCAAAAGAAACAAAACATAAAATTACATATACTATCAAGAATACATAACAAGTGCTTTAAAACTAAGTGAAAAAATACAGCATGTTGACTTTTATGTTCAGTGCTGAATTAAATATCCTAGTTCACATAGAATAGCATGTGCTGTACATGATAAAACAGAGGTTTGGTTGCATTTGTGATATATAAGACAAAAGTACCAGAACTCCCTAGTACTGTTTTTATGAAGATCAAGAAACTTTTCAAGTAGCATAAGTATAATAGTCTAATCTATTCTTTCTTCAATTTATTATATAAATCTAGGTGAAATCTAAAATTGACCAACACTATAAAGGGTATTGGACATCAATAATTATGGGCCCAACCACAAGGAAAATGGAAGATTCAATATGGAATGTATGAAAAATAAAAGTTCAAGAGCATGAGTTAAAGAATGAAATTAAAATACACACATACAAACTGTGTGTTTGTGAGGAAGACCAAGACTAAGATGGATGTAACTCATTAGTGTTAAGATGGTCTTACGTTTTAAGGTAGAGTATAAAAATACAGACTTCTGTTTAAATGAAATGGCAGTACCATATGTTAGAAAGTGTAAATTGGTGTTAGATTAGATCAGTGGTGGGATTCAGGCAGTTCACACTGATTCGCTAGAACTGGTTGTTAACTGTTTGCTCAGTTTGCCAAACGAGCTGAAGCCTTGCCCCATTATAAGCCAAAATGAAGCCTCCGTGGGCCTGATCCAGCCTCCGAGGCCCATTCGGGCCTCCAGAGATCTCCCCGGCCTATTACAGGCTGAAATGGAGCCTCCATGGGCCTGATCCAGCCCTCTGAGGCCCTATTCGGGTCTCCAGAGGCCTCCCCTGGCCTCTTACAGGCCAAAAGAGCCTTGCTGGTGCAGTGGTCTAAGCACCCTGTTATTAACCCAGCTTCCTGCAATTTACTGCTGGTTCGAATCTCTCCAAGGCTCAAGGTTGACTCAGCCTTCCATCGTTTCTAAGGTAGGTGAAATGGGGACCCAGTTTGTGGGGGCAATAAGCTGACTTTGTATAAATATACAAAAGTATGAAGGCTATTTCTTAACGCATTGTAAGCCGCCCTGAGTCTCTGGAGAAGGGCGGCATATAAATCAAATTAAAAAAAAAAATGGGGCCTCCATGGACCAGATCCACTTATTTCTCCTCACCCCATTTTCCATGGTTTTACTGTACTTACTTTTCTTTTTTTTCTTTTATTTTATTCATATAATATATAAAAATTCAATTTTCATCAAACAGTGTGTAATCTGGGTACAGTTGTTTTTAAGCAGTCATAATCCTCCTATTTGTTGTAACATTCATCACAATAATATTGATAATATAATAATATAATAATAATAACACTATCTTCTTTAACAACTCTCCACCTTAACATTTCCTTTTTTTATATCTCTTCCTTTCTAACTTCTGTTTCTATTGTCTAGCCATTGATAAAATATGTCCAAAATCAAAAAATATACGGTATCTTCTTTATCCTTAATAGTAAGCATTAATCTATCCATTTCTGCACATTCTAGTATTTTCTTAATTACATTCTCATCTGATGGAATCTCATCATTTTTCCATTGCTGTGCAAATACAATTCTGGCTGTGGTTAATATATGTAAAATCAGACATATAATCCTTTTATCATATTTTTCCAGTAGAATGCCCAACAAAAATGTATTTGGTTTCACGTCTATGTGTTGCTTTATAGCAATAGCACTTAGACTTCATAGTGCTTTTACAGCCCTCTCTAAGCAGTTTACAGAGTCAGAGTATTGCCTCAACAATTTGGGTCCTCATTTTACCCACCTCGGAAGGATGGAAGGCTGAGTCAACCTTGAGCCAGTGAGACTTTATCATTTTTTCCAACCAAGTATGTATTTTCACCCAATATTTTTTTAACTTTTGGGCATGTCCATCAGATATGGTAATATGAACCAGATGATTGATTACAATTCCAGCATTTAGCGGATCTATCTTTATACATTTTTGCCAGTCTTGCTGGTGCAAAATGCTATCTATAAAACATTTTATACAAATTTTCTTTATGTGCAGTTGACATAGTCAATTTAATATTTCTATCCTATAGTTTCTGCCATTTATCCAATTCTATTGCATATCCAAAGTTTTTAGCCCAAGCAATCATTGTCTCCCTTACCTGCTCACTTTTAAGTTTAATACTTAATAAATAACAATATAATTTCTTTATCAGTTTTTCATCTGTTCCAGTTAGTATCTGGTCAAATTCTGTTAACTCTTTGTTAAAACCATACATTTTAGCATCTTTCTCAAAGTGAGATGGTATCTGCATGTGTGGCCACCATGCAATGTCCAGTCCTTGACTACTATGTTCCTGCTTGGTTTTTAATTCCCTTTTCATTCAAAATATCTTTGTATCTTACAATTTTGTCCTTGTTAATAACATTAGGATGTACCAATGCTTCCATAGTGGAAAGCCAGATTGGTATTTTCAAACAGTGTTCTTTTATTTTAAATCAAACTAATAACAATGCATTCCTAATACAGTGTCTTTGAAAATAACTATGAATCTGATTCTTCCCATACCATAAGAAAGCATGCCAACCTAGTTGGAGGTCATCATCTTCTAAAGTTAATAATCTTGTATGTCTCAAGTTGAATCATTATTTCACCCATGTGAGTACCGAGGCCTGATAGTACAATTCCCAGTCTGGTAGCCCAAAGTCCACTCTTTTTTGACTTCCTGCAACATTTTCAAGCCTATTCTTGCTTTTTTCCCTAACCAAATGTATCTTGACATTATTTTATTTAATTCTTCAAAATATTTTTTCTCCAGTTTTATTAGTATTGTTTGGAATAGATATAATAGTCTTGGTAAGATATTTTAGATTTTAGATTTTATTGAACTTCTATACCACCCTTCTCCCAAAGGACTCAGGGCGGTGTACAGCCATATTAAAACACATATAAACCACAAAATTTAAGAACAATTTAAAAACAAATTAATAAAATTTGGCCCACGAAATTAAAAACTAACACCCAATTTAAAAATTCCTATTAGGCCAGCCTGGCTTGTTGAAATAAGAGTGTCTTCAAGGAGTGGTGAAAGGTACGCAAGTCGGGGATCATACGGACCTCTAGGGGCAGCTCATTCCAGAGGGCTGGTGCCCCTGTAGAGAAGGCTCTCCCCCTGGGTGTTGCCAGTCGACATTGTTCGGCCAACGGCACCCTGAGGAGCCCCTCTCTGTGGGAGTGTATTGGCTGGTGGGAGACTATCAGTGGCAGAAGGCGATCTCGTATATACCCCGGTCCTAAGCCATGGAGTGCTTTAAAGGTGGTAACCAACACCTTGAATCGCACCTGGAAGACCACCAGGAGTCAGTGCAGCTCACACAGGAGAGGTGTTACATGGGTGCACAATGTCACCCCCATAATCACCCATGCGGCCGCATTCTGGACCAGTTGGAGCCTCTGAGTGCTCTTCAAGGGGAGCCCCATGAAGAGAGTGTTACAGTAGTCCAGACAGGACGTGACGAGGGCATGAGTGACCGTGCACAGGGCATCCTGGTCCAGAATGGGATGCAACTGGTGTATCAGGCGAACCTGATAAAAAGCTCCCCTGGTCATGGCCATCACATGCTCTTCCAAAGACAGCCGTGCATCCAGGAGAACACCCAAGTTGTGAGCCTTCTCTGAGGGGGCTAAGATCTCGACCCCAATAGTCAGCGATGGAACCATCTGACTATACTGGGACACCGGGAACCACAGCCACTCAGTCTTGGAAGGGTTGAGTCTGCGCTTGTTTCTCCCCGTCCAGATCCGCATGGCCTCCAGGCATCAGGACATCACGTCAAGGGCATCATTGGGATGGTCTGGGGTAGAGATGTACAGCTGGGTGTCGTCAGCGTACTGGTGGAACTTCAACCCGAAACCACGGATGATCTCACCCAGCGGCTTCACATAAATGTTGAACAGAAGGGGCGAGAGGACTGACCCTTGCAACACCCCACAAAGGAGGCGCCTCAAGGTCAACCTCTGTCCCCCTGCCAACACAAACTGTGTACGGTCGGAGAGGAAGGAGGAGAACCACCGCAAAATGATGCCCCCCACTCCCAACCCCTCCAATCGTCGCAGCATGATACCATGGTCGATGGCATTAAAAGCTGCTGAGAGGTCTAATAGGACCAGGACAGAGGAACAACCCCTGTCCCGAGCCCTCCAGAGATCATCCACCAATGTGACCAATTCTGTTTCCGTGCTGTACCCCGGCCTGAAGCCTGACTGGAATGGATCTAGATAGATAGCTTAATCCAGGTACTGGGGAAGTTGTTGCGCCACCGCACTCACAACAACCTTCGCAACAAAGCGAAGTTTGGAGACTGGACGATAGTTTGCTAGTACAGCTGGGTCCAGGGAGGGCTTCTTGAGGAGGGGCTTCACCACCGCCTCTTTCAGAGAGGGAGGGAAGAAACCCTCACTCAAAGAAGCATTAATAATCCCCTGGAGCCAGCCTCGTGTAACCACCCAGGAGGCCAGCACCAACCAGGAGGGACACGGGTCAAATAAACATGTGGCTGTGCTAAGCTTACCCAGAATCCTGTCCACGTCTTCAGGAGTCACAAGGTCAAACCCCTCCCAGATAACATTCTCAAGACCCACTTCCGTCACCCCATCTGGATCTACCTAGTCTGAGTCCAGACCTTCCCAAATCTAAGTGACTTTGTCATGCAGGAATTGCACAAAATCCTCAGTCCTGCCCTGCAAGGGGTCTTCCCTCGCTCCCAGATGAAGGAGGGAGCGGGTCACCCTAAACAGGGCTGCTGGGCGGTTCTCTGCAGGCCTGAGAAGAGCGGAAAATAGTTAGATTTTGCCGCTCTTATCATCAGTAGGTAGATCTTAATATGAGACCTCACCAGCATTCGGTCAGGTTTGGAGGGGCTGGCTCTCCAGTCGCTCTCCAGGCGTCTTTTCCAGTACTTCATCTCCCTCAGCTCCTCGGAGAACCAGGGAGCCACCTGGGATCGGCACCAGGTCAGACGCTGCAAAGGCACAATGCGGTCCAAAGCTCCAGCGGCCGCCCTATCCCAGGCGGCCACCAGTTCTTCAGTCGAGTCGTGAGCCAGAGCCTTAGGGAATGGCCCAAGCTCCATCAGGAACCTATCCGGATCCATCAGGTGCCTGGGGTGGAACCACATTGTCGGTTCCGCCTCCCTGCTGCGAGGTGTGGTGGTACAAAAGTCAAGTCGAAGGAGTGAGTGATCTGACCATGACAAGAGTTCAATAACTATATCCCCTATTTCTAGATCACTCAACCACTGACCTGAGACAAAACACAAATCCAGAGTGTGTCCCCCCGTGTGGGTGGGCCATGAACTAACTGGGTCAGGTCCATGGCTGTCATGGAAGCCATGAACTCCCGAACTGCCCCAGATGCTTCACCGACAGATGGCAGATTGAAATCCCCCATGACCATAAGTCTGGGGGTATCAACCGCCACCCCGGCTATCATGTTGAGCAGCTTGGGCAGGGCCGCTGCCACACAGCAGGGAGCCAGGTATGCAATCAGCAGGCCCATCTGCATCCCATGACCCCACTTCACAAGGAGGGACTCACATCCGGCTATCTGAGGTACAATGGCTTCCCTCGGACAAAGACCTTCCTTAATAATAACCACCCCGCCCCTTCCCTGAGCCCTCGGCCGATGGAATGCATGGAAACCCGGTGGACACAATTCAATACCTGCCAGATCCGCAACCCCTTCTGCACCAGATCACAAATGAGGGGGGCTTTATTTACAACAGACCTGGCATTGCACAACATCAACCAAAGGCCCAGGCCCTAAAGGTCTGAGCAACCCAGGGAACGAGAAGAGCATTGGGACTGGAGTGTGCAATCATTTGAAGATAGCGAGTGTGCACTCCCACAACACAATATGGCCCCCCGTTCCCACCATATCTGCCCCTCCCACCCACAGTCCAGATGGAACGGCTCTTACCAGTATGGAATCTGGTATGGAATCCCAACCCCACACCCCCAAAGCCAAAGCCCCTTGCCGGACCCAGCTCCGACCCCAGTGGGTTGCCCCCCAATCCCACCCTGGTTGTATCCACAACACCCTCCCTCCCACCCCTTAAAAACCTAGTTCAAAATTTATACAAAGAACCCCTTTTAAAAACCCCAACACCTTTGTACCACCTCTCGGGATCCCAGGACCCGTCCTTGAGATATTTCATGGCAAGGCCAATGGGCCACATCCAGGAATGGGGAGCATTCCTGAGGGCAACCAATTCCGCACTTGTATAGGACCATAAAAATGTAATCGGTCAGAAAGGCGGGTATGACAATGAAGAATGAGGTCACAGATGTAAGATGTAAGATATAAGATGTAAGACTAATAGTCCAATCCAGCAGTCAATCATCCATTCCCAATGTTCTCTCACAACACCCAGGAGTGCCAGGAGATGACCACCATCGCCATCCTCTCACTACAGCATGGTACTGTTAAGGCACTGAATGGACCACCCGAGGCCAAGTACTGCCGGTCCTCACTTCCCTCTCACAGCAGCGAGGTCTAGACCAGCAAACAAGGGCCTCTGCCACAACTGCCCTCTCACGGCGGCGGATATCAGCCCCTCAGGGATTGGCCAGTCCAGGACATAGAGAAGGAAGTCCAGAGCAGTCGATGGCATCCCCCCAGGCAAGGCGGAAGGTGGAAAGTTCCGGGGGCACCAAAGGGCAGAGTCCAGCGACAGCCCCAGGCGTCCAAAACCCTGACTCTGCTGCATAGCGGGAGGCAAGCCAGCTGTAAAGAGCATAATAGCTCAAAGACAAACGCGCCCCCCATGGCAGATCCAAACCCAATGCCGCGGTCCATAAGGAAGGTGATGGCAGCAGAACAGGGTCCAGCACATGCTCCCCCTTGATGTACTGTAAGATATTCATTTTTATTGTAGCTATTTTTCCTGTTAATGACAGTTGCAGATCTTTCCATTTCTCCAGGTCTAGTTTAATTTGCCTCATCAGTTTCAGTTTCATTCAATTATCCCCTTTAATTATTGCACATTTTGCTGTTAGTTGTATTCCTAAGTACTTCACTTTTTAAACTATCTATATATTAATTCTTTCCATCAAAATTCTTTTTTGTGTATCTGTAAGATTCTTAACTAAAATCTTTGTCTTATCCTTATTTATTTTCAGTCCTGCTACTTCCTCATATTCTTCTATTTTTCTAATTAGCTTCAGTCCAATTTCTAAGGAGTCTTCTAGTATAAAGACCAAGTCATCTGCACATGCCTGTAGCTTGTATTTCTCTTTTTCTATTTCCATTCCTTTTATTTCTTCATCTTGCCGAATGTTCCAGGTTAACACTTTCAAAGTCAATATAAATAGCAGTGGGGACATCCCTATCTAGTACCTTTCTGGATATCAAAGTTCTCTGTCATGTCTCCAAGGGGGGCGGAGCTGATAGGGCGGAGCTGACGTCACGGCGACATGATGATTCTTTCATAGGGCTCTATGGAAGTTCACTGAATTCCTCTTGCCAGAGGGTTCCAATGGATGTAAGAGGGGTAGTGAAGAAGAGAGGAGACCCCCATAGACCACAAGGAGATTGTTAACTCCTTGTTTGATCCAGCAGGAAGGAAAAGATGGCCATTGCGCGCTGTCCAAGGCTGTGACAGCCCAAACAGAGAAGAATGAGGGAACACTGAAGAAGAACAGTGTGGTGGTTGGGTGAGAATCTTCTAATCTTATAACTTCTGTCAAACTTGCCCCTTTCAAAATTGGCTGAGTGATAGTGGGGCTGTAAAAGAAGGGGATGGATTTGTTTTTCTCCCACATCCTGAGAATGGCGGCGAACAAGCACAAAGCTGAAATAGATTTGAACAAGACATTTGAACTATTTAAATAATTTGAGATATAAATGCTAAAAGAGGAAAAATTGACTGGTTAACCTAAGGATTATATTAATTGGATATTATCGAACTAACTGGATATTATCGAATTAAAACTTTATTTGGGATTATAAAACTTGGGTTTGGGAACCCTTAAAGGGGAAAAAAATGGCATATGCTAAAGGAAGTTAAAAGAAAGGAGTAGAAGAGAAATAGAGCAATAGTGACGCCTACTGGCCAGAAAAAAAACCATAGAGAAAGTGAAGAAAAGAAAGTGTGAATAATAACTGACCTTGGGTAGCTTATTGGAAAAACATTGTTACAAGACTTAGATAAGCTGCCTGCACCTGGGAACTGTTTACAGAGAGACGTACAGAGAAAGAGAGTGGAAATAGTGTAAGCTTTAAACACTGTAGCTCCCTGATTGGATATAGATCTTAACAACTGAGCAACTGAGCAACTGAAACTGGGAAATAATAGAGGTTGCTTATAAAATAAATGAAGATTTTTATACTTCAGCTTTCAACTGTTCTCCTTGGGGATTTATAATCTGTTGGATATAATTCTAGGGTTTGGTGGACCTTTGTGGATTACAATTTAGTGAGCCTTTGTGGATTATAATTTACAACTTTGTGGATTATAATGTACACATCATTAAAAAGAAAAAAGAAAATAACCTTTGTTGAAGAGAACTTGGACTATGGATATTTTGGATTTGTGAAATATAACACCCAAAAAAGGGAAGTGACTTGAGACTTGAAAATAAGAATTGGGAACAAGAAAGGAAATTGTTGGACTATATCAGGTATATTTTATAAATTGGGTATTGTGAAGTACTTTTGTGTTTGGTCTATTATTGATTGTTGGGTTGATGATTGGCTGTTTTTGTTAAATAATTATTATTTAAAATATTTGATTATTCCAAACTATCAAAATGACAAGTAACACAAATTTAAGTAAAACAGGGAGGAAAACTTCATCATCTGCGGCATCATCAGCTAATCACTAGTTTGCAACAAAGAATTTCTGTATGTTTTTGTTGCCATCTAGTGATTATCCAGATTTTTCCAACCCAGATAAGTCTTAGTGTTTGGTTAGTTAGGACAGAAGGTGTGTCTGCATTTCAACAAACTGGGATCAAGCAGGATGGCTAGAGAAGAAAGAGATTTCATTGAGTTTGATGCTAACTCAAATGAAACAAAGTTGAAGCCAGACATTTAGTTTTTTAAAACTCTTATTATTACTACTTATTATCCCTTTTACCAAACATTATGCTTTTATCAGGTTGCTACAAAGCAATTCTATGCTAAACTACCTGCTGGAAATATATACATGAAGACTCAACATCAACACCTCCAACTACTAAAAGTAGAAAAAGGAATCATACCTTTTTATAGGATTTAAACAGAGGTAGTACATCTTGCTGCAAGAGGTTCCCCAGAATAGGCCATGGAGTAGGTCCGGGGGGCAGCTGCCCTTTTTTCTTATACATTTGGAAAGATGAGAAAAGGGTGAAAAGTACACAGAGAAGAAGTAGAACTCCTGTCCACGTCAGCTCCATCCTTCTCTGAGTTCCTCTTGAAAAATCCAAGAAGCTGTTTAAATGAGACAAGGTTGAAAGGAGGAGGCCTCCTGCGCAATCATAACTAAAGTCCAGATTCTCTCTAACCTTTCACACACCTCCTTGTTTACTTTCAGATTAATTTATTCTTTTGCTTTAAGGAGAGTTACTTATCAACATCCATAACTTCTCCCTGTAAGCAGAAATAAGTTCTTGTTTCTGTATTTTTTGGGGGGGAGGTATGGGGTGGGTTTAAAACTGAGACATTTGCCTTTTATGTAGGTGAGGAGTTTTTCAGAAAAAAATTGGTAACCACCTGTGCATAGGAAAATTTTATATGTCACAAGTCACAAGTCAATTTAAACCAGGGGTGAAATGCTCCTGGTTCGTACTGGATTGTCCGATCCGGTAGCGATGGAGGCGGGTGGTTCAGAGAACCAGTAGCAAAAATCCCTGCCCCACCCCCATTGCCCAGCTGAGCCACGCTGAAGAGGTTATAAAGTAAAAACAAAGCCTCTGCCGATCAGGCAAGTCAGCTAGGATCATCAGAGGCTTAAAAAAAAAGCAAAAGCCTCTGTCGATCAGGCAAGTCAGCTGAGATTGTCAGAGGCTTAAAAAAAAAGAAAAAGCCTCTGCTGATCAGGCAAGTCAGCTGGGATCATCAGAGGCTTTAAAAGCATTTTTTTAAACAACCTCTTTAGCCAAAGAGGTTGTAGAAAAATGGTTTTAAAAGTTTAAAAAAAAAATTGGCCACGCCCACTCAGTCATATTAACCACCACCACCCCCCACCAAGCCATGCCCACAGAACCGGTAGTAACAAAATTTACATTTCACCACTGATTTACTGTAATCCCCATTATTACTGAGAGGGGAAATGCCTAAGAGATTGGTAGTGTGTAATTCAAACATCTCTGATAAAATGAGTGGTAATACCAGTATTTAGATTCATAGGCTCTGTAATATTGAATTGTAAATACAAATTTGGAGGGGTGGGGTGGGAACATGAGCCACATAGTTTTAGTATTTCTAAGCCATAAAACCTACTTATATGAATAGGACTTGTAAACTTGTGACTAGCCCTGCGATGTCCTACTCAAGATTCCTCAAGTTCTCCTTCCAAGTGGAAGGGTAAGGAGTTTCAACAAAATCTACTTTTTGTCTTCTTATTTAAGTGTATCTGTGATCTTGGAATGGTCCAAATCAGTGTTAAATATAATGAAAATTCCTTTACATTAGTTCATTCTTAAAAATCCCTCTTCTTTGAGGAGTACTGTATTGTCTCTAGAAGATCCTCAAGAAATAAACCCTCTGGTAACAGCCTCTTCGCAGCCATCCAGGACTACACCCTTTGGAAGAGCCCAAAGTCTCCTCTATCGCATTCACATTCACTGTTTGGGAATTGCCCAGGTTTGGATGTTTGCTTTTGCAACCAAGGAACCCCGTATCTCTGAAGATAACCAATTTTGCCACAGTAGCACAATCTTTAAATTCATCTGAAGGACAGCAATAGCACAATTAAGACAGGGTTGCATTAAAAAATGCTTTGAAACTTCAGTTGGCTTTACAATAATAGAACTTTTCAGGGATTCTCGAACTATTCTGTTCCCGTGTTATTGAAACTGGTGAGCAAAAAAAAAAAAATTCAGCACAAAATTTGTTGTTCAGCACTACAAGAGATTCTGAACCAATGAGGTAAAGTTCTCTTCATTAATTACTTTCATTCTTTCCATTTTTATATGCACGTTTCCAAAAAGAATAAGACAGAAATCACAATAAAGAGATTTCAGCATTTCTAGGCTGCTATTATTCTGTTTCTTTAGTAAAGTATCACCTTTCCTTTGGGTTGGGGTTTTGAGTATGAGTTTTTGATAAATTCAGGAACTGCTTCTCTTCCTACCACCTTCATGCAGTATTCCAACATTTTGAGCCTGTTCAGACTTTACACATGCTTGCAACTGGACAGGCTTTGGAAATGATCCTGGATAGGTTTTGCAAGCGGTATCAGTGTGGCAGATTAGAAAATTCAAGTGGAAACTAGGTTACAACAGTGGTAGTAACAACAATAACAGCAGCAGCAACAAAAATAGGGATTCATTTGTTCTAACCCAATCAATCTTTTAGACTTATATCAACAGCATCCACATAAATCATTTGGGTTACTTAGAAATAATCCAGGTACGTTGCCCAAATAAGAGTAGGTTACTAACAAGCTTGAACTACCCCACGGTAAAAACTCTCTGGCAAGAGAAAAGGAAGGGGAAAATATTGACAGAAAGCTTCCAGTCAGAGAGAACAGCACTCAACTCACCTCACAAAGGAGTTGTGATAAAGCCTCTTCACAATATTTATTGTGGAAAACAACACCCTTTGGAGAATAACTTCTGAGCAAGTGTGTCTTGAACTTGTCACTTGGAGGCAGAAATCTTGCTCAAGGATACCCTTGAAAGGATAATAAGATTATTTTGACCAAAATGCATCAACCAGAACCAAATCTCGGTTTTAACCTGAGCAGCTCCTGCTTTACTATACAAATTAGGTTTTCTTTTTTTTTTTAGAAAAGTTTTTTCAGTTTTACTTTTTTTAAAAACACATAATATAAAATGTACATTTCTGTGACAAATCCAGGATGTATTTCAAACTTTCACCAAAACAAAATAAAACAAAACTTCAGGGACTAATTAACTATTTTATTTATAATAATTATAAATAATTATTAACTAATTATTTTTTTTCAGCTTACTGGAAAGCATGGGTTTATCTTTAACATCTGTTAGATCAAAACTACTAGTTCTTAGCATGATGTGGCTTTCACTTTTCCTTCAATCCTTGAGATCTGGGAAAAATGAAGGATTGGACTGTATTTTACAAGTGGCCCAGCTTAACCAATGGGAAGGGAGGCAAGGTGACTGAAAAAAACTAGGGATGATGAGTATCTTTTAAAAGCAATTTTTTATACAAAAATCCTTCGCCTTTTACTCATTATTTATTTAAATTTATTATAGCTACCCATTCTCATTGACCCTTGGAGGGAAGGCTTGCAAACAATAAAAACAGTTGAAAGCATTCCACCCCATAGGCAGCCTAGACCAAAATAAACAAACGGCAACAAATCACACCAAACCAGAAGCCCCACAAACACAACAACCCCAATCTGAGACCAAAGTTTCAGAGGATGTTATACATATTTCCCTGGGGGAGGGTATAAAATGCCAGATTCTCAGGTCCCATAAAGTGACAATATTTAATAGAAAGGACCTGGAGCATGCTCATTCTGCCAGAATGCACTTGCCGGGGAAGAAACAGCCTGTAAATATTGTTTAGGTTATAAAAATATTGAACAGATTGGTATAACATTGTGTCATACCTCCAACCAGCCAATAAACACCCAGAAGATTAGCATCAGAACCTTTTACCATGTTTGTTAAATATTCAGGCATTCCACAGCTGCATCAGGTTTTGCCTGCTAGGATTGCAATGCCTTTGTTAATGGGATGCTATCAGATTTCAGCAGCAGTTAAAAGTGTTCTTTTAAAAAAAGAGAGAGAGAAAGAATTTATTTATCAACTTTTCTTTAGCATATATAAGTATTTAATAGACAATGTATTGTCTGGATCATTTTACATATACATAATAATAGTAGTAGTAATAATATTATATTATATATAATATTATATTATTATATTATATTATTATATTATATATAATATTATATTGTAATAGTAGTAATAATATTCTTTACTTGCACATAATAGTATTCTTCCAACTTCTAATTTCCAAAAAGTGTTCTTAATAAGACCGGAACAGAGATCAAAACCAGAATTGTTAAGGACAGCAAATCCAAAATGTGCTTTCAACTCAGCCAGCCAAGCATAATAGCAAATATTTGGTGCATAACCACCAATTCTTGCTCTCCTTTACAAACCACGTGCCCTGGAAGCACAATTTAAAAAAAAAAATGTTAAGAAGGAGGTCCTCCTGGACCTCTCTATATTACCACAGAGTCAATCTTTTGCATCGTGGCAGGCAATCAAGGGGTTTCCAATCCCTCACAATATCTGGGGGTTAACCAGGAGTAGGTCAAAGGTCATAAGGTTTCCAAATGCTGGTTTAAAAACAGGAAGTTTCAATTTTATATTTTGTTTTAGTTTTATGTGGCATTTTTTATGATAACTATTAGTTCTATTTATTGACCCTTTTAATGTTAATTTCTTCCTTTGCCATTACTGGAAATTTAAATAAATATCATTTGGCCATATGTGATGATTTGTGAAGAGAAGGGGGACAACCAAATAAGCCTCTACAAAGCTTTTTGGAGGGAGGATGGGGTTAAGAGAAAAGGGAAAAATAATTATTAGGCTCAGCTTGGGTTCAGGATACTAAAAATCTAATACAATCAACTTCATTTTTAAATCTAGTTTTGGTAAAATCTTCACAGATCTGTAACATCCATCTCTCTTCATTTCCTATCAGGTGACTTTCACTCTGAGAAATCCTTCCTTCTATTGAATCACAAGCAAATTTTAGTCCATCTCTCGGAAATGTTTATTACCCACTTCTATTCCAGGTGAAATTAACTGCTCTTTTTGAGGAGAGAGAAAATTTCTTAATTTTTATTATTGCCACCAATTCTCTCTCCACTCAGAAAAAAAACAACCAAAAACATAATTTTAATGTAATCGGAACACATGCATAAAATTAGTATTAGAAATATGCTTCTGTTTTATATGCAATGAATGCAAATTTAGAACACATCGTTCTCCATTCTATGCACTTTGAACAGGCAGAGCTTCCTCTGAGCCATTTCTCATGCTGGGCAAGTGTGCATCCCAGGGAGAAAAGAAGTACAAATCACAAAAGTTCTGTTTTACAGTTTATGATATTGATGCTCTCCCAGAGCTTTGATGGAGGCCTTTTCTCCATTTGTGGCACCTCTCGTCTAATTTCCCCTAAAGTCAGAAGTCTCTCAAATAGATTCCACCTGCAGCCCTTCCAGCAAACCTCATCTTAAATTTTCTAGTCAGGTTCATAATCCCTGTAAAATCTTTCTCCGTATTACATTTTGCTGGTCATATAAGCAGCCTCTTCCTTCACCTGCCTCCCAGCCTCTGGGTTCATGCAATCCGTTACTTTCTCCTTTGCAACACAAACATGTATGCACACGCACACATGTTTAATATTGCAGCCTACAACTATAGTTTCCCCTCTTGGCAAAAGCTCATGACTACATGAACAGATGGATAAAATTT
Source organism: Arizona elegans (assembly GCA_022577455.1). Lineage (NCBI taxonomy): Eukaryota > Metazoa > Chordata > Lepidosauria > Squamata > Colubridae > Arizona > Arizona elegans. Next base: position 60,356,154 of record JAKOOJ010000003.1, read on the forward strand.
ATTTTTCTTCTATGTGGAGGAGAAGTCTGCAGGGGCTATGACAACAATATTATGAACATAACACTTTCTGTGTATTCCTGTTGAGTGTTTGGAGAGAACACAGAAAAGTTACAGTGACAAAAATCTGTTCCCAGTATTTCAAGGCTGACAGTGTAGTCCAGATCAATACTTTGGAGGTATTACTCTTACCCAAAGAGATATGATATGGAAACAGACAGGCATTTATCATTGCTAGATAAACCACAAAAAGCAAGAAGTTTAGCTATCTAAGCTATGGTTTAGAGGAGATGGTTCAGGTTTGACATACACAAAGTCAAGAGAGTAGCCAGCATGGACAGCAATCTAATTATCATCTTCATTTTAGTATAAATGTGATAACAAGGCCTTCTTGATACTTCCTACTCTTCTGTGCCCATAGCAACAGTGTATGCCAGCCCAACAGAAATCTCATCATATAATCCTTGCCCTTTCTTTTCAAATATTTGATAGAGGAAGCAGAATTGAAGCAAAAATTATAGTCCATCCACAGGGCATTGTATACCTGCTTTATTCACCCCTTCCCAGTCCTGTTTCCTTCTCTAATCTTCAACTCTAATCTTCAGCATGGTTACAGCCATGATAAACAGTATAAAGTTACTGAGTAACTGTGCAAATGTTGAAAGTAAACAGAGAGGAAACAAAGTACAGTTCGTTGATCTACTTAAACTATCCTTCTACGTTTCTTTTAATTAAAAATGGTTAACCCATTCTATGAAATAGTTAATACTGAACTTATTTGTAGTGAATATTTGCCTGGTAATCAGTGACTATGTTGTCACTTTAAACCTAAGCAGCTAAACTGATTCCAATATTAAGAGTGTGAAAATTCAAGCCAGAGAGGGGAGGGGGATCATAGCTGAAAACATGCCAAATTTAAAGAATTTCACAAGGGTTTCTTTCTCTTGACCACTTTTATTTAATCATTATCTTACTTTTAAAAAATAGATGGATGATAGGCCGGCAGACATATAGAAAGCTGCTATTCTTAAGAGTAAAGCATTCAAAAATAGTGTTTATTTACTTTATTCACTGTTGCTGTTGACAGTTCTTAGACTTTTTCCCAGCCCCCATAACTAGTGTTGAAGTATGCTGTCAATTGTTCTTGTTGTTTAGTGTATTTATATTCCATTCATATTACATCTCTAGCCTAAAGTAGCTTGTGCAGGAGGAGTATCTCCCCTGATTTTATTTTTATCACAGCCATCCTGGGCGGGGAGAGAGTGACTGGCCAAAGGCATCCATTCAGTGAGTTCTGTGGTTGAATTGGATTTGAACCTGGGGCTTCCTGGTACAAGCCTAAAACTTTCACCCCTACAACTTACTGATAGTCTACAATATCTGGAAGACCATAATGGAAGGAAGGAAGGAAGGAAGGAAGGAAGGAAGGAAGGAAGGAAGGAAGGAAGGAAGGAAGGAAGGAAGGAAGGAAGGAAGGCTCAACAATCTAAAAGGAGGTGGCAGTATGGTTTCTTCAGTCTGTACTGTAAATCACAAACAGCTGAGCCTTCCTAGAATTAAAAAGCAAAATACAGAAAATGACTCAAAGGTGCTTTTTCAAGAGACAACTGGACTTTCTTATTTTTCTTTGAAGACGTTTTGCTTCTCATCCAAGAAGTTTCTTCAGCTCAAAAAAAAAGCAGAAAGTCCTCTTTAAAAAGCACCTTTGAAACAACCATGAGCTAGATAACTGAGAATCTCCACAGTCATATAGAAAATGACTTTTTGCTGTCTTCATCTGCCACCTACTGGTTCCTGATGGAATAAAAATTGAGCTGCATACCATATAAGCTATTATATAACATACTGGCTGGATACCCGTGCTTCACTACAAAACTATGTGATGGGGCTTGATAAACTGACACTTACAGCTTGAAACTTAATGAGTAGTTATGATTGGCCTCTCCTCTCCCTTCTCTCCCTCAGCCTTGCCCCACAGAAACATCACCTATCCTATCTCCTTCTCTCCCTCAGGCTTGCCCCACAGAATCCTCCCCTATCCTATCCCCTCCTCTCCCTCTGGCCTTCTATCCCCTTCACTCCCTCAGGGTTGCCCCACAGAAGCCTGTCCTATGCTATCCCATTAACTCCAGTTATTTTCAAGTTGGGAGGGGGAGTAGAATGTCTAACTAATTAGGATCAGAGCATGTTATAATAATGTAGGAAATTCTAATGCTCTGATGGTCATTTCGAAAAAGCCTTTAGTGAGCACCTAGAAGCCAAGAGGAACATATGTGGCAAATTTCAAGTTTGTACATGGCAAATTTCAACGCTTTATGAGATTCACAGTATATTCTCACCTCAGACATTGATACAGATATAATCTCAGAATTTGCATGATGGTACCATTTTGGCAAGTGCCAAGGGACTTAGATTAGGGGAACTCAAGCTGAAAACTTTACTTAACCACGGAGATCACTGGATGACTATAAGCACATCATTCTCTCTCAATCCATTTTATTTCAAAAGATTGTTACTATGGAAATATTGGATAAATGTTTATATGCCATCACCTTGAGCTCCCCAAATTCCTTAAGCCCACAGACAATCATCCTTGTTTCCTGATCTGCTCAACCAGACATGGTCTTAAAGACATTATAAACAATAATAAAGATCTGGGCAGGAAGTGAAGAAGCTGGAGAAGAAGCTTTTTCTTTTCTTATCTGTCTATATTTCCTTATCTGTCAAAGAACATATAGATCAGAAAGGAAGAGAAGAATCTTGTAAGGTAATAACTAGCTAGGTGGATGGTGCAGTGGGAAGTGTGTTTCTTGAACCATGGGGTCCATTTCTATGTTGAAGGACTTCTGGCAAGAGATGGACAATGACTTACAAGGACTGAGAACAATGAGATGCATTTTGGAAAAGCCAAATCCTTGGCAGGGGAGAGAAAGGAGCCCAGAAATAATGAATACCATGTATTGGGAAGGAATTGGGAATGCATACTCATCCATGTAGCCTACTATTGCAATGTGAAAGTACCTCACATACATTTTCTGAGGACATGTCCTCATAGTAAAGCCTCCATATCAGTGGTGGAATTCAATTTTCTTTACTAGCAGTTCTGTAGACATGGGTTGATGGGCATGGTATGGCTTGGTGGGCGTGGCAGGGGAAGGATAATGTACAATCTCCATTCCCTCCCCAGCTGGGACTTGAGAGGCAGAGAATAGATGGGGGTGGGGCCAGCCAGAGGTGGTATCCGTCGGTTCTCTGAAGTACTCAAAATTTCCGCTACAGGTTCTCCAGAACCTGTCAGAACCTGCTAAATAACACCCCTGCTCCATATCATAAGCAGCCCATTGCTGAAGCCATTTGAAACCAGTCCAGGCTGCTCTGCATGAAAACTGCTTCCCCGGGGAAGATGGAAGATCTCCTATCCAGAATATCTATGACACATGGAGGAGAAGGTTTGAGGTGGCTATGTGGTCTGGTACTGGACCATTTTCTCTTCTCTTCTCTTCTCTTCTTCTTTTGCAGATTAGATGACTGATGACCCTAGACAGCAATAAGCCCTAAAATTGGTAAGCAATCCGTAGCTAAACAGATGTAATTGAAAGTGTAACTAAAAAGAGTGGGCTCTTTTGCTTCTGTGTGATAGGTTACTCATATCCTCCCCTTACAGAACGTTCTTGTAAAAAAAAATCACTACATCTAGTACAGATAGTTTTCACATATATATTTTTTCTCTCCTACCCTTTTTGATGATATGGGGCATACAGCATGTATGCTGTGATTTGACACAAATATCAGTAATGTTTTCTCAAACTCCACTTCTTCTGTGCTGTTCTTCTGTTCAATATTTATCCAACAGCTCCGCCTTGAATAAACAAATCTAGATGACTTCTAGATACCTACCAAAAAGGACAAAAAAGTCTTTATTTACATCTATTTATATATCACATTTCTTAACTGTCCATCTCCCTCACAGAGGGGCTCTAGGAGGTGTACAATTTAATAAATAACATTAAAAGCTAAATAATTTAAGATTAAAACATTTTGCTTCCACTTAGTAGCTAATAGGTCAATACGATATCATCATGAGAATAAAAGAATTAAAATGGAAATGGACTGGTCATATAGCAAGAAGAACAGTGGTGGGTTTCAAAAAATTTTACTACCGGTTCTGTGGGTATGGCTTGGTGGGCGTGGCATGGCTTGGTGGGTGTGGCATGGCTTGGTGGGTGTGGCTTGGTGGGCATGGCAGGGGATAGATACTAAAAAATCTCAATTCCCTCCCCAATCCAGGGGAAGGTTACTGCAAAATCCCCATTTTCTCCCGATCAGCTGGGAGGCAGAGAATAGATGGGGGCGGGGCCAGTCAGAATGTTTACTACCAGTTCTCTGAACTACTCAAAATTTCCGCTACCGGTTCTCCAGAACTGGTCAGAACATGCTGAAACCCACCTGTGAAGAAGAACTGATGGCAGGTGAACTAAGGCAGTTACAGAATGGAACCCAGTTGATAAAAAAAGTATCCCCATAACCTAAAACAAGATGGAGTGACGACTTCAGCAAGTATTGCAGGCCCAATTGGCAAAAGAAAGTTAAAGACCATATTGATTGGAAATATGCAGAAGAGGTCTTATCCTGCAGTGGATAGACAATGGCTAGAATGAAGATGAAGTCAATTTATTTATTTGTTTTTTTTATTAAATTTAGAGAGTCCATCCATCTCACTCTCAGAGCAGCTCTGTGACAGGTCAATGAACATTTTGAAAACATTATGTGGGTGCATCTCTCAGCCCTCCACAGGTGACACTTTTTTTCCCCACATGCACTAAACCTCTTTCTTGAACTCTTATTCCAATAATATATATATTGCAATTGAGTTGCAATTGAAAGAAATTAATTCTTTGCTACCATCTAGTGGTCATTAAGAAAAGATATTGACAGTGATTTTGGGGGAAATGATTGGGCAGAACACCTGCATCCTACAAGCACATGTTCCGTATGGTGATTGGTGGCAACTTTTTCCATGGTTGATTATCATCATCACTTTCATACAGAGAAATGAACCAAACACTATTCTTACAATGTTGCACACATGGACAGCAGCACAGCATGACCCTGCTCCACATGGGTGGTAAGGCCACACAGTGCGGACAGCACATTTTATGCTAACATGATTATTTTCCAGCCCTAGGATGGGAGGAACACATGACAGAGGAGCTGTGTGGATGAACCCCTGTACAGTTGTTTAAATACAGGGAGGAATAAGTCAAATTATATGACCCAAAAGTCCCAATGTCTCTGTACATGGTATATAGGGAACAGAAACAATGTAGTTGGTGTTACTGATTCCTGGTGTTCTGCCCCAGCTCCAAATTCCAGAGGATATTGACACACACCAACGGTTCTTATCAAATTTATTAAGTAGCAAGAATAAACCAAAGTCCGGCAAAGGTTGGCAACCAGCCCAGAAAACAAGATACGATAAGACTTTTCCAAAAATGCTCTGATAATTACAAGTTGTTTCCAGCAAGAAACTTACTAACAGCGTGTGACTTAAATAGGCTAAGGGAGTGGACAATTATCCTCAAGCCTTACTCTCGAGGAGACCTCCTCCTCCTGAGTAGCCACTCCTGCCTTTTGGCAGCCCTGCATGCTCGAGCATTGAGAAGAGGCTCCTCCACTTTGCTCTCTCCACTTGAAGGAGCTTCTGGAGGTTTTGAAGGCCCTGGCTGAGTCTCTGCCTCTGGCACCACATCCTCTTCAGCCTCCTCGCTGTCCGACACGAACGCCAGCTGTGCAGGCTGCGGGCACGACACCACACCAGCCTCCTCATCGTCGGGATCAGCCACGATCCGTGCAGGCCGTTGGCGGGCCACAACACCTGGTGAGACAAAATTCATCAGTGGAATAAGAGAGTTGAAGAGTATAACTTATTCAAACTGAAGAAGCCAGACAACATGTGAAGAGGAATGGTGTTAAATGTGAAGAAAATGCACATATATACTGAGATCAAGGAATCTGAGCAAGAGAGCCAGTATTTGGGGGAAAATACACAGAAGGGAGAACAACAATGATACTATTTGTCAAACCCCCCGTTCGTTGCTTCACCCAAAAGGAAATGATGACTCGAATACCAGTTCCTGTGTGCATGAAGTCTTTAAGCCAATCAGGTCACAACGGTAACGGCAGGTGACAACAGTGCACTGTGCACAAAGTTGGCATTGGGAGCGGCTGCCTCCCGACGCCTTTTAAACATTCGCGCCATCAAAGCACATGCCCTTCCGGGTCGGGCGGCCACAGCGCATGCGCCATGGTTCCGCAGGAGCGGAGAGCTTTAAAGTAACAGCCCTATCCCGGCCGCAGGGGTGACCGACCGCCCGTGTGCCCGAAACCAACACCCCCCTTCACCACCATGACTGTACATTGCTGCCCACGGCCCCCCCAGTCATGCCGCTGAATAGCTAACGAGCCCGGCTGCGAATCCAGGGGTTGAGGTCAGGATCGCTGCTACCCGACGAAGTGTCGAGGGCTCTCGACACTATTGCTGAGGTATATTATAGACCACCCCATAAGGCAGACATTTTTGATAATGCTTTCCTGGAGTTGAATTCATGGAACCTTCAGGGAACAGAGACATAGTAATCGTAGGACACTTCAACCACCTGGACAGGTGATGGAAAACCAACTCAGCCAAGATTGTTACTCCTCAAAATTCTTAGCGATCTTGCTCAATGTTTTATCTTCCAGTTTGTTTGTTTGTTTAAAACATTTATATAACTGCCCTTGATATTACTAATAGAGACAAAGTGGTAGAGGTAGTGGAAAGATGTAGGAACTTTGAGAATGACCATGTCATATTATTCACTATAATGCAGGCACAGGTAACTGAACAAAGTCAGACTAGTATTTTAGACTTTAAGAGAGCTGACTTCAACAAATTAAGATAAATAATAAAAAGCAGGAGTGAAATCCAGCAGGTTCTGACAGGTTCTGGAGAACCGGTAGTGGAAATTTTGAGCAGTTCAGAGAACCGGTAGCGGAAATTTTGAGTAGTTTGGAGAACCAGCAAATACCACCTTTGGCTGGCCCCAGAATGAGGTGGGAATGGAGATTTTGCAATATCCTTCCCTTAGGAGTGGGGAGGGAATGGGGATTTTGCAGTATCCTTCCCGTCACGCCCATCAAGCCATGCCCACCAAGCTACACCATACCCACCAAGCCACACCATGCCCACCAAGCCACACCATGCCCACCAAGCCACGTCCACAGAACTGGTAGTAAAAAAAATTTGGATTTCACCACTGATAGAAAGTATTCCATGAATGGAAATCCTAGAGAGAAAAACACTTCAGACTGCTTGGAAAACTCTGAAAAACAAAATAATAGAGGTCCAAATGAAAACAATACCAGAAAGAAAAACAAGAGATACCTGACAAGACTACCATGGTTGCACAAAGTCTCTGACAAGCATAGGAATAAGAAGGACTATATAATATAATAATGGAAAGAGGTGCTTGGACCTAGAGTGGAATAGCAGCAAATAATTTGAATCTGCAAGAATGGAGTCAGGAAAGTTAAGGTTCAGAATGAGCTAAGAATTGCAACAAATATAAAAAATAATAAAACTTTTATTTCAATATATAAGGAGCAAAGAAAAAAGTCAAGGAAATGGTTGGTCCATTAATGGGGAAAATGGCAAGAAGGTGATAGGCAACAGAAGGAAGGCAGACCTGCTTAACTCCTTTTTTTTTGCATCAGTCTTTATGTGGAAAAAATAGTCCAATTTATCAAAAACAGCAATGTGGGGAATAGAAGAGAAATATAGATCAAAATAGTTAAGGAATTGGTTAGAGAACCCGTAGAGAACTTATTCTGGACAAGTTCAACTTTCCCAAACCGGAAATTTTCCTAGACCAAATGGTTTTCACCCCAGGGTACTGAAGGAGCTGGAACTCAGAATCACTTTGATTGCTCCTGGAGCACAGGAGAGCTGCATAACGATATATTCCAATCTTTAAAAGCGGGGAGGAGACTGGATCTAGGAAACTATAGACCAATCAACTTGACGTTAATATCTGAGAAAATCCTGGAAAAGGTAATCAAGTACCAGGTTTGTGAGTACCTAAAAATGAACAAGTAATTACTAGAAGCCAGCATGAATTTGCTATGAACAATCGTCCCAAAAAAAATTATGGTTTTCTTTGATAAAGTAACTACATTAGTTGGCCAAGGAAATGCTGTGGATATAGTATGTTTAGATTTCAGTAAGGCATGTGATAAAGTAGATCATAGCCTACTTCCATGTAAGCTGTAAGACAGAACAATGTGGGATGGAAAGTAGCACTAATAGATGGATTTGCAGTTGGCTAATCAACTGCACTCAGCATATGGTTCTTAATGGAAATACATCTATGTGGAGAAGAGCATGCAGTGGTTGCCTCAAGGTTCTACATGTGCCCAGTGCTCTTCAACATCTTCATAAACAACCTAGATGAGGTGATTGAAGGAGTGCTCATCAAATTTGTAGATGACACAAAACTGAACAAATTGCTAATACTTTGGAAGATAAGACTCAAGTTTCAGAAAGACCTTGAACACTTGAGAATTGAGCTCTATTTAACCAGATGTAATTTAGTGACAAGAAAAGGATGGTCCTGACTAAGGCAGAGAGCACAGGTGCACAGGTATAAGATAGGCAATAGCTGGGTCAACAGTAGTGCCTATGAGAGGGATCTGTGGTTGTTCTTGAGTCGCTAAGTCATGTTCAACTCTTTGTGACCCCATGGACTATAGCATGCCAGGTTCCCCTGTTCTCAACTGTTTCTCAGAATTTGCCCAAATTTGTGTTCATTGTGATGATGACATTATCTAAATATCTCATCTTCTTCTTATCCCATTCTTCTTTTACCTGTAATCTTTCCCAGCCTCAGGGTCTTTTCCAGTGAGTCCTCTCTTCTCGTTAGGTGGCCAAAGTATTTCAGCTTCAGCTTCAGTATTCAGCTTCCTTGTGGACCACTTGTGCTCAAATATGAGTCATCAGTATGCTTCAGTTGCCAAAAAAGCCAGTAGGGTCATGAGCTGTATCAACAGAGAGACAGTATTAAAATCAATGAAACTGACAGTACTGCTCTATACCGTACTGGTGAGGCCGCATTTGAAACACTGCATCCAGTCCTGGTCATCACAGTACAAAAAAGAAGCCAAGATTCTAGAAAGAGTGCAGAGAACAACTAAGATGATAAGGGCTCTGGAGGCTAAATACTATGAAGAATAGCTAAAGGAACTTGGCATGTTAACTTGCCAAAGACTGAGTGGAGACATGATAGCAATCTTCCAATATTTAAAGGGCTGTTGAAAGGAAGAAGCCATTGATTTATTCTTCATAGCACCTGAGGGTGGGACAAGAAGTAACGAGTGGAAACTCCTCAGGAGATCCAGGAAATAAGGGAGAATTTCCTGACAGAACAATTAAGCAGTGGAAGAGCCAGCTGGAGTTGTGAGTGCTCCATTGCTGGAGGTTTTCAATAAAAAATTAAACAACCATTTGTCAAAGATAGTGTGGAATGATTGGAAACCATTGTAGATGCGTGGTCCTTGGTGCTCTCTGAGCTTGGTTGTTTTCTTGGATACATTTCATTACCCAAACTAGGTAACATCATCCGTGCTAGTAGCTGATGTTGCCTACTTTGAATAATGTAAAGTCTGCAAGAAAACAAACAAATTCAGAGAGCACCAAGGACCGCTCATTTCAACCCTGAGCTACAAATATTCTTTATTGATACTATTGTAGATGCAAAGCCAGATTTTAAATGAGCCAAGAATTAAAAGGGACAGGTAGAGGAAATGAACAATGGGTATAATGACCAAAGAAGCATCTCAGCAAGTAAATAATATCTGTAGAAAGGTAGTCAAAAATGGTAAACATAGAAGGAACATACCTCTCAGGTATTTTGTTTCATGTTGAATATATTCTCTCTTGACTATGTCAATAAGAGAAAGAAGAGAGGGAATGGATCCACATCATGGAGAAGACAGATGATAATAGGTGACAGGCAGAGAAAATGCTCTTCAACTTCTATTTTGCTTGCTCTTTTCCTCAAAAAGATCTATGAACACATTAACTTCAGCAAGGATAGAAGGGATACATAAAAGGCTAATTTTATTTATTTTATTATTTATTAAACCAATTTATACAGCTGCCCATCTCACAAATACCTTTGGATAGTGTTCAACAGAGCTATAGTTCATCAGACAATCCTTAATCATTTCATTCTTCTTTGTACATATAATATAGGTTGGCACGCTTTTCCTTCCCTCACAACCCTCAGAGTCCTGGTGAAGCCTTCTCATTCTCCTCCTTGGCTGACTTGCAAAACTGTCTGCCACTTTGCTTGGGATGTAGATGAATAAAGGGAGCTGTAGATTCTGAGGAAAACTATATTCCTGCTTTCAATTCCAGCATGTCCCCAATGGCCACTTGTAGAGAAGAAGAGGGCTTACCCATTGGTTACAGGTGCCCTCCAACCAGTTCTGCCTTGCCAACTGTCATTCAAATCACGCCTTCATCTTTCTCTCATTAGCCATATTGTTTAAATTTTGTCCTTGGTTCCAAAACAACCAATGGCTGGTCATCCACCAGACTTGTCATCAGCCAACTGGGCATAGGGACAGAGGGAGGTGGGAAAGAGGGCAGGGATACAGCTCTCTCATCTTCAATTGTGACACACAACCTATGGGTTTTATAAGAAGTGTAATCAAAGGCATGGTGGCACTGAAACAGCTACAAAGTTTCCAAATTTCATTTCCACAGGAATCACGAGGCCTCTCATTCTGTAAGCGAAACTATTTGAGTTGCCTAGGTTCAATAATTCTTTTTGTGCACTCTCCAATTTCACCAAATTGAAGGTACAAAGTATCAAACAAATACTAGACTTTTAGTAGTGTACAGATATACCAACTAAATCAACTCAAGATGATTTATATTCAAGAGTCCAGAAGAATGTTGTGGATGTTATCTTGGAGACCCTATTATCTCTGATAATTCATAGAACATGGGAGTAGTGCTAGAGTGCTGAAGAAGAGCAGATGTTGTTCCTATCTTCTTCTTCTTTGTCGTCTTTTTAAAGAGGAACCAGGAAACTGATGTCAATTTCAGATTTAACTCTCCTTTGTTGATAGAGCAATATGATAGACATAATGTATCTTGACTTCAGCAAAGCATTTGACAAACTCTCCCATGAGATCCAAGTCAAAGATAGCAAAGTGTGGGCTGGACAATGCGATCATTAGAGAGATGTAAAGCTGACTGAACAATTGCACCCACTGACTATATACCAATGACTCTGTCAAGTGGGAGGAGGTGATAAATGGCACATTGCAATACTCCGCTCTAGGCCCTGTGCTATCCTATGTATTTATAAATTACTTGGATGAGAGCTTTTAAAATAGGGCTATATGTTTGCTGAAGGGAAAGAGATGGGAAGGGTGGGTAGCAAGTGTTTGAGAAAACAACATCAAATTGCAGGAAGACCTTGACAAGCAGGAGCAGTGAGTGGAAATCAGCAAGATAAATGTCATCACCGGTTAATATGCAAACTACTGCATCTAGTTATAGAAAAACCAAAGACATGGGTTTAAGATATAGTGGCATACTGCCCAGCAGTACATGTGAAAAGATCTGAGTATCCTGGTGGATTGCACACTAAACATGAGTCAACATTATGCTGTAGCTGCATCAACAGTAGTATCGTATGCCTCTCTCCATTCTATGTTTCTCTCATCACATCTAAAATATTACTTCCAGTTCTGGGGACTGTGTTTGGAAAGAACATTGACTAACTTGACCTCACCCATATCCAGAAGTTAACAATCAAGATAAAGGTCCTGAAAGGGGAAAAATTACAGACACGGTTAGAAGTGTTGGGTATGTTTAACCTACGGAAGAGAAGATTGTGGGGAGACTGTCATTTGCATGATGGGCTGTCATGCAGAAGATGGGGCCAAACTGTTCCGAGTTGTTCTAGAAGACTAGACAAGAAACAATGGTTTAAATGACAAAGAACTAGATTTTGGTTAGATATCAGGAAGAAGAAAAAAACCTTGAAAGAGCTGCTCAGTAATGGAACAGACAATTGGTAGTTAATTTACCAAAACAATTGGGACCAGAATTTTCATTGCTAAGCAAGGTGGTTATTAAGTAAGTTGCACCCAATTTTACAACTATTTTTGCCATGATTGTTAAGCGAATCATTGCAGTTTTTAAGTGAAACACTGGTCATTAACTGAATCCTACTTTCCTCATTAACTTTGCTTATTGTAAGCCAGTTGGTGCAAATGGTAATCTCATGACCCTCGGTGACTGCAACCATCATAAATAATGCTGGTTTTGATCACATGACCATGCAATGATTTTAAATGTGAGTAAGCTGTACGTCACATTTTTCTGTTCAATTTACTTTTGAATGGTCACTAAAAAAGTGGCTTTAAATCAAGGTCTAGCTGTAACTCAAAAGCTGGTGGACTCTCCTTTGCTGGAGGTATTTAAACAGGTTGAATGGTAATTTACTGGCATTATGTGGTAGTGGAATACTTCCATTGCATTGGAGAACCAGAGGGTTGGAAATTTAAAATGTTAAGTCCCGACACTTTGGGATATATATGAGACATCTCCTGCTACTAATAAAATGCATTCTAATATATGACTACCTGCAATCAGTATGAAACCAATTTATAATAGTAGCAAAACATGTGATAAACTCAATGGACACAAAGTTAAGACAGAGTTATCCTTGCCACAGCCTATTCCAATATAATCTGTGTCCCCCTTTTTAAACTCAGATGTCTAACATTTGCAGAGAGGTACAAATTTTTGGAGGAGGCATTGTGGCTTCAATTCAGATTGAAAACATAAGGAAATGAGACAATTGTTTCTGTAGAAGAAGCAGTATCAGGATTTACCTTCTAAACAATTTCAGAGATAGAAGAGACGTGGAAAACTTGGTAAATTTGAGGTTCCTGTGAATAACAAAAGCATCATGCCATAAGTTTTGTCTCTTTCAGGCATGTATGTAACATCATGACACATGTAAAAGGGAGGGGGCTTGTGTTACAATTCTGCTTTTATCCTTCTTTTATCCTTTGCTGCCCCAAAATATGTCTCTGCAAAGCCAGGATAGCTAACCAATGTAATGACACAGCATGACTTTGAGCCTATGGAGGCCTTACCCATTCCACAAAATATATAGACAGATTCCTAAACAGAAACAAACAAACAAACTGAAGTGCAAGTCCCTTACTTTTCTCTGTGCTTGGTTTTTTTTTTAAAGAAAAGATTATCCATACAAGTTTAGGGATCCTTCCTTCCTTCCTTCCCTGCCTCCCTCCATCCCTCCCTCAATTAAAAGTCTTTAGCCCAGACATTTCTGTTTGTATGTATTATTAAAAGATTGAGATACAATGATTGTCTTACCTGTATATTCGCTTTGTTGCGAAGGTTGTTGAGAGTGTGGTTGCACGGCAACTGCCTCAGTACCTGGATGAATCGAATTATCTAGATCCGTTCCAGTTGGGCTTCAGGCCCAGGTACAGCACAGAGACAGCATTGGTCGCATTGGTTGATGATCTCTGGAGGGCTCGGGACAGGGGTTGCTCCTCTGTCCTGGTCCTATTAGACCTCTCAGCGGCTTTTGATACTATCTACCATGATATCATGCTGCACCGGTTAGGGGGGTTGGGGGTGGGAGGCACTGTTTTACAGTGGTTCTCCTCCTTTCTCTCTGACTGATCGCAGTCTGTGTTGACAGGGGGGCAGAGGTCGACCCCGAGGCCCCTTATATGTGGGGTGCCGCAAGGATCGGTCCTCTCGCCCCTTCTGTTCAACATTTATGTGAAGCCGCTGGGTGAGATCATCCGTGGTTTTGGGGTGAAGTACCATCAGTACGCTGATGACACCCAGCTGTACATCTCCACCCCAGACCACCCCACTGATGCCCTCGAGGTGATGTCCCGGTGCCTGGAGGCCGTACGGATCTGGATGGGGAGGAACAGACTCAGGCTCAACCCATCCAAGACTGAGTGGCTGTGGTTTCCGTCATCCCGATATAGTCAGTTGGCGCCATCTCTAGTCAGGCGAGTCGTTGGCTCCCACAGATGGGGTTCGCAACTTGGGCGTCCTCCTGGACTCGCGGCTGTCTTTAGAAGAACATATAGCGGCCGTAGCCAGGAGGACTTTTTATCAGGTTCGCCTGATTCGCCAGTTGTGTCCCTTTCTGGATCGGGACTCGTTACGCACGGTCACTCACGCCCTTGTCACCTCACGCCTGGATTATTGTAATGCTCTCTACATGGGGCTTCCCTTGAGAACCACCCGGAGACTCCAACTGGTCCAGAATGCGGCCGCGCGGGTGATGACGGGAGCAATATGGCGCTCTCATGTGACCCCCCTCCTGCGCGAGCTGCGCTGGCTCCCGGTGGTCTTCCGGGTGCGCTTCAAAGTTTTGGTTACTACCTTTAGAGCGCTCCATGGCTCAGGACCAGGGTACTTACGAGACCGCCTCCTGCCACCAATAGCCTCTCACCGACCAGTTCGCTTCCATAGAGAGGGACTCCTCGGGGTGCCGTCGACCAAACAATGCCGACTGGCAGCCCCCAGGGGGAGAGCCTTCTCTGTGGGGGCACCTGCCAACTGGAACAAGCTCCCCCCGGAGATACGGAGGATCCAAGACTTACGCATCTTCCGCCGCGCCCTAAAAACGTTTTTATTCCAACAAGCTGGTCTGGCCTAACTCTCCTTTTAAATTAGCTTTTAAATTGGCTTTTAAATTGGGTATTAAAATCTCTTTTAGATAAATTGGATGTTTTTAATCTCTGAGCCTAAATTATTTAATCTGTTTTTTAATAGTTTTTAACTTTTGTATGTCTTTTTATTTTATTTTTGGATGTTCACCGCCCTGAGTCCTTCGGGAGTAGGGCGGTATACAAATATGAAAAATAAATAAATAAATAAATAAATAAATAAATAAATAAATAAATAAATATATGACATGTGGTGCTTCTGCTTTTTTCTGGATTGACATTTTTTTAAAAAAATCTTTAATATTGTCCTTAATTTTATAGCAGCAATTCTCAGATGCCACCATTAAGATTGAGCCCTAGGGCTTTTCACTGTGCCTCCTCATCCCTTGAGCCACATATTTATTTCTATTAAGAAAATCTAGTGTGATATTAGCTAAATGGCATTTGTTTAGAGTTAAGTGTTTATGATGGATTTTCCAGGATACATATCTCCCCACCCCCAATCATAACTTCTGTAAGTTATGAGAAACTTGCTTTTCACCGACATTTCCATACATTTGCCCACAAGTTCAAATAACACTTTTACAACTTATAGAAACAATTAACATACCATTAGAACTTATCCAGAGCCTTGACAATTTACTTCCTATGGCTCCATGAACTCTTTTGGCTTCACATTATGACTTTCCTTCCTGCTTCATTTTCCTTCTATGCCTTTTTTAGCCCACAATCAATTATTGCTTGATCCAAATTCAGTGTTCTTCAACTGTAAAATGGAAGTATTTACTACCTGGTTAGATGGCAATAACTGCAGAAAAAAATGAAGAAGCAGTCCAAGTTTATTGGTAGGATTTGATGATGGAATTCTTGATCTCTGATGAACATCTATTATTAAGGTTTTTAATGTTTTTTTTTAATCCTTGTATGCTTGTCTTCGACAAGCAAGCAGTTCTAATTTGTCATTATATATAAATACATACATACAGCCCAGTGTTTGCGGAAGTTAGTGCAAGACAGGAAAAGATATTACTAAATGGTAATATGAAAGGTAAAAACATAGCAAAAGCATTTGGAACTAGCATTGCAGGGAGCAGGGGCATCTCTAGGATGGGTCATCAATGTCTAAATAGTGAGTGTAATTGAGCAATTGGGAGCACACCTCTTTTTAACATGTACTACATGCATTGCCTGCATTTAAAAGGGGGAAGGCTTTGATTCTTCAATTGCACCTATTGGTTTGGCATGGCCTTCCCTGAAAACACCTCTGGTGGAAAGTCCCACCAACACTAGCATAAAAACTACTCCTGAACAAGAAGTAAAGATGGTTGAGGATGTCTGCAAATAATTCAGCTGCCAGTGTAGAGGATGAAAAGCTAGAATATTTGTTTCAAAGAGAATCGCCCAGTGAATTTGGCTAGAAGGTGAATTGTTGCAGAATCAAGGAGAGAAGATAGAGATTTAGGGGCCTAGCCAGAAAGCGGGAGAAGGGAAATGAACAATATGCAATTCTGTCCAAAAACAAATTGCCATGGATGGAGGGTGGGTTTGGGCTTGAGTTAGGACAGAGTGGGTTTTAGAGCTGGTCTGAACCCTTTAGAGGTCTCTACTGGTGGAAGACTTGGCAGCAGGCAGAGGAGGGAGGAGAGTAAATTCAGTAAGAGCTTGCTAAATCTTTGCTCCAGTGAATGCTTAGGGTTATCAGGGCGGCGTCCACGACACAAGAGGCTACAATAATACAGTAATTCGAAAGTATTTAAAATGCTGCAGTTACCCAGGCAGGAACTAACAGTAACAGTTAGCAGAGAGGATGGGCAGTTCTCATTCCAAAACCAGACCTGCAGTCCGAAGTGGATCCAGATAAGCAGCATCTCTCAGAAAAGCCACCCAGATGTTATCTACCTCCTTCCAAAGGAGGCCTCCAGATGTGAGGTACCACCACCAACACAATAAGCAGCCTTCGTAGGGAAGGCTAGAAAGAAGGAATGGCCTTCTTGTGGCAATCACCCTCGAAGTATGTATCCATCCAGCGCCAAACCTTTGGTGTGGGGAGGGTTGTTTGCAACTGTCCATCCTGTTTGCGGGTCAAGGAGAGGAGAGTGAAGACGTCCCCGCTCCCAAAAGGTTAATTTGCTGTATTCCTTCCCGACGGCAACGATCGTCTCATTCCAAGACTTCCTGGTCTTCTTGACGGAAATCCCCGCTCTTCGGCCAGCCGGGTCAGACTCCATAGCAGCGATGCTCATCGTTTTCTTCCTTTTTTGCCTCGGCCGGAGTTAGCGGCTTCGAAGGGCTCCGCAGCGTCCATCACACGTCAGAAAGAGGCGGACAGAAGAAGGAGAGGGGGGGGGGACTACAGTTCCCAGAGCCCCAGGCTGGGCAGCCGCAGTGCGAGCCGTTACTCCCCCTCCCCGCCCGGTGTTAAAGTAGCGCAGAGAATCCGGGCTGGCGCCGATGAGAAAGAGGGGAAGAGCCGGGATCGGAGCACAGCACAGCACAGCACAGCACGAGCGGCCCGGTATAGGCCAGGCGCGAGCGCGAAAGGCTTCAGGGCCGATCGGGCGTGCTCGCTCCGCCGCGGCTGCGCTTATTGAGAGAGAGAGAGAGAGAGAGAGAGAGAGAGACGCCGCTGCGCACCGAGAGGATGCAGGAGGCTGCGCTGTTGCTGGCCGGCGGCTGCCCTCCTCTTTTCCCGCCGTTGCTGCAGTGCTAGAGTCCTCCTTCGCTTTCTACCCTGCAGAAGAAGGGGCCATGTAACCGCCTTCCTCCGCCTCTCCCAGCCCGGGATAGCTACCGATCCTCCCACCTTCTTCGTTCCGCTGCGCTCTCCGGCCAAGGGCGCAACCATGAAGAAGCAATTCAACCGCATGCGGCAGCTGGCCAACCAGACAGTGGGCAGGTAAGGAGCCAGGAGCGGGGTGGCAGGGAGAGAAATGCCCCTGGCTTCGGTTTGGAGCGCCCCTGGTGCACTGCGCCTGCGGGGAGGGGGGCGCCCGTGCAGGACAAGGATTCTGCGGGGCGTGATGGTCAGTGGACTTTGCTAAGAACCTCCGTTACAAATTTTCCTTTGATTTTGCTAGTTAGTCCCTTTGGGGTATCTTTTCCTTTGCATCCTTGCAAAGCACAGCCTTGCCCTCAATTCTCGGTCATGGCTGCTGCTGTTCTAACCAGCCTAGCATGTTCCAACTGGGTCACCCAAGTGTCTACTGGCCTCAAGTGGATAGCCAGGTCCAGCTGTTCAAAAGGAGTTTTACTTGCCTAGTCTTTCTGCCCCCGTTTTTGGCCTCTTGCATTGGCTTGCTTGTCAACAACTGCCAACAAGTCCACACCAATTAACCAAGCTCTTAATCAAAGGAAGATTTAGAATCAGCCTTTAGCTGATTTAGGCTCCGAGTTAGGCGATTTCTGAACCCATGGCTCTTGATTTACAACATCTAAAGATGCCGATCCTGAATTGCCCTTTGTGGGGGGAGAAAAGGAATTTTGACTTGGAGTAACATAGTTCCTCCTCCTCCTCCCCCAGTGGTTCTTGAAATGGTTGGGTCAAGTCACCAGGTATTTCATTGAATGAGACTGTTTACATCACTGTAAAAAGGGTGGGGAAATGTGAAATGCTAATTCTGTTTAGGTTTGGGTTTTTTGTTTTTTGTTTAAATATGCAGAGATAAAGTCTGCAGGATTTGGGGAGGAGAGTTGTTTTAGTGTTGATTTGTTTCCTGGGCAGCTGCCAGGTTGACTTTTAGAAATAGCCATCGCAGAGCCCCTTTCCAGCAATTGGTACCTTGCTTTTGGGGCACTGGCACTGCAAGATTCTTTTTTAGCTGCTGGTGTGGCTGCCAGAATTCAACTCTGGTGGGAAAAAAGCCAGGCAGGCTCTGATGTGCTGGCTTGGTTTGAGTCCAAAGTCTGGACTTGGCTTAGTGTGATTTCTCCTGCCAAACCTTTGAGAATTAGCCTATAATCTGTACAGAAACAGAACCCCTCTGCCCTCCCATCCAAGAGGAATGAAGAAGATGAAGAGTCCATTAGGATAGGGTGGAGCTGAGCAGTGATTAGAGGATGTTGTTACTCAGAAAAAAAAAATACATCAGACAGTCTCTCTGGGCTTTGCTTCCTATAAATTTTGCAGACAGGTCTTAATGACAGAAATCACAGAAAAATCATAAAGCTTTGCTTGCATTTAGTTATCCAGATGGACAAGCCATCATTTATTCATGTTAGTCTATCAGACCAATAGGCTTCCATTTTTACATTCCTGATTCCTCCTGGTAGCAGCTGGAGACCATCTTTATATTCCTTGTCTGAGCAGATGACAATGAATGATGTTGTTTCTTGCAAGCTCGAGCAAAGGGCTACTGGAGCAGTTCTGTCTGTCCACAGCTTGCAGGATTAAGGATGCTTTTATCCCTTCTTCCTTTGATAAATGTAGATGGCCATTTTGCTCTGTTTCCCTTTTTTTTTTTTTAACAGCTGGTTAAAAAAATTCTAAGCACATATCAAGTCTTGGTTTTAATTGCAATCCCAGGAATGGCCCTGCTGTGTACCTAGCTTTTGATCCATGTGCCTAACGCTATTCCTCTGTGTGCACCCGAACGAACATTTCGTTTCAGACCAGAGGGAAATTATGTTGTCCCTGCAACAAAAGAGTGGGCTGTGCATATTTTCCCTTCTTAACAGTCCATTTGCTTAAGATTGCCTTTCTGGAAGGGTCATTTGGCTCTGAAAGCAGATAGCTATTGAAGCAAGGGCATAAGTGTGTTTTGATGGGGGTGAGGAGTGGAGGGAAGTAGAGCTGTTGCTGTTGGTAGGTCTGGTATATAGGAATAATAGCAACTAATTTGCTGAACAAATGACCTAGATTAGATACTATGGTAGGAGATGACTTGATTAGGGACAGGACTGATGGGAACAGCAGGGCAACTGTACAATACCCAGAGATATGTGGAACCAAGTAATGTTACTATTTAATCCATGTTGCTTGCCTTACAAATCAAGATACCTCTAGAGCAATTCTGGAACTTCAGGAATTCTGTCATAAAACAGAATTTTTCTAATTTATAGATTACAGCAATTGCATGTTAATGTTCTAATTTTCACATTAATTGCAAACACATGTAAAGACATGTATGTCAAGTGATAGACCCAGATATGTGATGGTTTTCTACAGTACCTGGCCTTTGCCTGACTTTTCAAAATGAGCAGCTGTTTTAGGTATATTTAGATAAGCAGCAATCAGTTGTAGTGATGCAAGTATCTGCAGAACCTGTGTGTATTTTGGTTCTCCCCTGTGTGTTAGCCAGCTTTTTAAAAGCTCAAGTGGGTGGGGAGACAGAAAAAGTCTTATTTGAAAAGAATGGATGTAACCTAGCATCCTGGTTTAATTATTTCTGGGTTTCAGAATTGTTGTGCAGATCTTTTAAAATCATAACATAGATTTAGAATCAATGGAATTTGAAATTAGTTTTCTTAATTGAGCACTTGAAAAAATAAATGCCTATAGTTTCCAGAATTATGCTTTCCTGAAACTTTTTTGTTACAGAATTACTGAAATTGCCAGGGAACCTTGCTTTGATTCTTGGCTTCTAGAAACCTCACTTTGGTTATTATGAGAACACAGATCTTTGCAGATCCAGCTAGTCTTTTCATATCATAACTGCTCATTAATATAATCACAAATGAAGGAATGGAAATTATTGCACATAAATATCTGTTGCTTTTCTTTGAATAAATTATTAGAATACTACTATTTCTTAGATATGATTCCTTGTCTTCCGTTAGGGAATGTACTGCCCCCTAGTTATCTTACCTGAAATCCATGAGTTTTAAATTTGTTTTTCCATGGAGTAGGATGTATGGTAGATAACCTTGTGCCCTGCAGTCTGTTTGTGATGCATATATATCATAAAGCAAGTGATGTGCCATAAAACCACTTAGTTAATGCTCAGGAAAGAATGGGAAATGTTAGGGAGGGGCAAGATAGTTGAAGAGGGTGCAATGGTAGTGCTGATGGCAAACATAGATCAAATTCTGGGTAATTCTGGTTATAAGTGGCTTAAGTTTTTATATGTTCTTCATGATAAGATGTTTGGCCATGATGTGTTGCCCTGCATTATTTCCATCATATCTTGAAACCTGGTTTTGGAAAGTCTGCAAGATAGGAGTTTAGTATGCTGACAACAAGGTCCTTACCTTTGATATATCTCTAAATGAGTCACATCTCTGTGGTTGGGATTTCCCAGAAATCTTTGGTTAACACATTAGAAAATCAAATTTATGTTGGCTACAGCTTATTAGATGTGCTATAATAGCTTGCTAATACAGATACAAATGCTTGCCTTCAGAAGTTGTGGGTAATCCATCACTGGAGGCTTTTAAGAAAAACAGCCATTTGTCTGGAATGGTATAGTCTCCAGTTTGAGTAGAGGGTTAGACTAGAAGATCTCCAAGGTCCCTTCCAATTCTGTTATTCTATTATATTCTGAAACATCTATGTTTGATAAGCATTCAGAATTAAATTGTTAGTGGCTTAAGTTATCCGGGGAATCCAGGTAAGATTTGTTCTATTTACCTTAATACAGGCACTGATAGCAATAGCAATAGCACTTAGACATATACCGCTTCACAGTGCTTTACAGCCATCTCTAAGCGGTTTACAGAGTGAGCATCTTGCCCCCAACAATCTGGGTCTTCATTTTACCCACCTTGGAAGGATGGAAGGCTGAGTCAACCTTGAGCTGGTTTGGATCGAACTCCTGGAGTCAGCAGTGAGTTAGCCTGCAGAACTGCATTCTAACCACTGCACCACCACAGCTCTTTGATTCAGCAAACTTCATGTACAGAGACTGCACATATGTTGCATGATCAGATACTGGGGAGAAACAGCAAGAAGGGATGGATAATGATATCATATTTGGCTCCTGCAGATGTAACATTTGATAATTGGTTTCTTTTTTTTCTCTGCTTGTTTTTTAAATGAATTCCTGTGTATTACGGTATTTTAGATGGTTGGTTGGTGGTTAAGGCACACTACTAGACTATTCATTGTTTGTGATTTGGTACCTAAAGAGCCTTGATCTCCATGACCTGAGTTAGAAGAGATAAGAACTATGTCCCTGTTGACTTTTCTTGGTCTTTCTGTGGTTTTGTGAGTGGCTCTGTGGGCTGTAATCCTGCTCCTGCATCTAGGGACCCACTTAGGATAACTTTTATGAAATGGATATGATTAACCATAGCATCTTCCATTCAGATGCTGTTGTTTTTCCATCCTAAATACTTTGGGACTCAAACATCTAAAAAAAAAGGCCCCCTGCCATATCAGCTTGAGAGGCAGATGAACCTTTGAGAGGCTGGGGCTTTGGAAGCATTGGAATGCTGTCCCAAGTGAGATGCATCCAGTATAACTATTTTTCCTTATCCTTGCTGACTTAAAACAATTTTTTCAGTGTGACATTTTAGTTGCTATGGGTTTTTTTTTTAATTTGATTTATATGCCGCCCTTCTCCGGAGACTCAGGGCGGCTTACAATGCGTTAAGCAATAGCCTTCATACTTTTGTATATTTATACAAAGTCAGCTTATTGCCTCCACAAACTGGGTCCTCAATTTACCTACCTTAGAAAGGATGGAAGGCTGAGTCAACCTTGAGCCTGGTGAGATTCGAATTTACTAATTGCAGACAGCTGGAGTTAAATTACAATGCATTAGTCTGCTGAACTATCCAGGCTCCTTTTTTCTCAACCAAGTTGTCTTCTGTTCCATTTTATGTTATTGTTTGTTGCTCTGTTTGTCTAAATGGATTCCAGAAGGGAGGAGACAGAGGGGAAGAGGTGCCACCCTTCTCCAGTTTCCTTATTTGAATGGTATCTGCTGCTTTCTGTGGCTAGATCTGGAGTATTATTTGGTGTAGCCCATTGCAAATTTCTTGGAGGCATCAGACTTGCCGTTGTTAAACCTAAGATTTTCTTCTGAACCAGCCTAGAACTATGTTCCTTCTGAGATTCAGAGAAGTTGCTAAGGCCATAGGTTGGGAAGTATCTAGCTGCTGGAACTGTATTTACAGGATGAAACATAGCATTTAGAGGGAAGAAGAGCTAAAGATGATCTGTGAGATGAAAAATCTGAGTCACACTAATGCTAGCCTTTTGTTGTTAGCCAAGGGCTCTTGCAGTGCACATTTATAAACCATGAAGGCAGGAAAGCACAAAACGAAAATAATAAAGTATAAGAGATATTTCAATGAAACAGTTAAATATTAGTTTTCAATCCAAATTATTTAGTTTATTATTATTCTCCTTAGTCATCAAGTACAATCCCATGTAGAAATCTCTACCTTGTTACAAGTTATTTGCAAACTTTAGTGGTGTGGTTAGCAGTGTCTCCAACGCTTTGAAGTGCAGAGACAAATTATGTGCCAGAAGCAAGTGGAATAATTATTTTATTCATTTTCATATCTCTCTATTTCTTCATGGGCAAATAACTTGGAGCAGAGGTTTGTAAACATTCCCTATCATAGCTTACCTCAAGTGGATGGTGAGATTGACTTTCTATTTGGCTTTTTGGACCATACACGTACACCTTTATTCAATAGTATTAATTGCTGTAGGATTAGAGCACTAGTGCTCAACCCAATGGTTAGGACAGCATTGATACTTTTATACCTACTGAAGATGGTTCCTAGCAAAGATAACGACAGGTTTTTTTCTGAATTGTATTTATCTAATATTATATAGCTGCCCATCTCATCAAAAGCAACTCTGAGCAGTGAACAACAATCAAATAAAACAATTGATGCAGATGATAATAAATATAAAACAATCACAAATATAAAATGTAAAATTCATATTAATAAATATTTTAAAAAACCATACCGAGAATTGCCTAAATCTTTCAAAATTTTGTCATAGTCACATAATTTTGGGTGCGAATGCCAACATCTGTAGAGGAAAGAGGGGAATGCCTTGAGGGATATAGGAGGAAGAACTGCTAGCAAGAGAATGGTCAGATAAAAGAGAACTGTGTCCAGAGCAGGAATGTAATGTGAGTAGACATCTCAGACAAGCCACTCCCTAGTTGAATGTAAAGGGAGGGAAGGAGAGGGAAGTGAATTCAGACTTGCAAGATACAGTTACTATAGCTGTACAACAAACATAGAACAGACATACATGATGCTGAATTCCTAGTCTGATCTATCTTGAAAAACTGACAAGATGTTTTTTTCCCTTGTAAATGTAAATAAATGTTGTGTTTTGTTTAACTTGGGGATGCAGTGAAAGATGTTTCAAAGGAACCCCTACCCCATGGTGCCTAAAGATGCTGTGTTGCCAATTTCTTGCTTATGTGGTGATTCTGAAATATTTTGGCGATATTTTAGTGGTTTGCATAAAGAAAAGCATAAGAACCACTAGATTAAATGTTACTAGAATGTATTGATTTTAACTGAATTCATAAGCACATTTCATTTGTGTTCATCTTTTTGTTGCATTTGTGGATGGAAAGACTGAACCACAAGAGAAATAGGGGAATGTTTGTGGCAGCAGATCCTATGGTCATATGAGACTGAACATATTACGTTTTCCCTAGTTCTCTTCTCTCTCACCTCCATTTCTGTTTTGGCCTCAGAAAAGCTTTCTCTATCATGTTGTCTAGACGCCAACTATACAGCAAGCAGTCCTTTAGGAAGCTGTGGAAAATGGAGTGTATGCATGTGGGATAAACATTTCTTTCTTGAGGAGTACTTTTTTACCAGGACTAAGAAGCTGACTTTTCTTTCCATTTCAATTCTCTTGTTTTTCTAGATTGGAGGATGTTTCTTTGGCTTTTACAAAAATCTTCTTTTATTCCTCATATTGCTAGATGAACTCTTCTATAACAAGATCTAAGGCAGCAGGGAATCAAAGTAGACAAGCTTTCCATTTTTCTCCCACTCTCTTTCTCATGGATTGGAATACATGTTATCCCTCCTCTTTTCTGTTACCCTAGAATTTTCCTTTTATACAATATGCAGAAAAAGGTTATGACGTGGACTAAAAAAGGCCAAGATAAGGAAGGTAAAGTCAGAGGAGAGAGTGAAATGAATTCATAGCCTTCCAAAAGGAAGGTGTGTTCCAAAGAAGAAAGTTAATCTTTTTGGAAGGCTAGAATTTTTTTTCTCTACAACATACTTGTAGGAGAGAAAGTAGGGAACAATGGAGACATCTCCGTTGCATTTTCAGTCTTTGCTAGAGATTACACTGATTGGATCTATATTCAATTCTTTTTTTTTTTTACTTGAATAAACTAACAGGTGAAAAATGTAATAAGCAGGATTCTGGCTTGGCTGTCACCTTCTCTTGTGTGGAATTTGTCTTAAACTTCAGTCCTCTTGATGAAATCTTGATGAGCATTAACATATAGCAGGTGATGCAGTGCAGTGATTTATTGGTGCTCCTAAAGTGAGAAGTTATTGTGATGGGGACCAAGGATTGTGTAGTCCCATGGTGGATATGTGGATTTCTTAATTTAAAGTTCTCATCAGACTGTGATCTATTTACACTTCACATGTAAAACTGAACTAACCATAATTTATTGAAAAAGTCATTATTAGTTTTGTTTATATAACTTGCTAAGTCAGAAACCAGCTAGTTTTTATTTGGCTTAGTAATGTGCAAACCTGGTTTATTTCTGTACTTAGCCCAGAAGGATAAGGGTGGAGGGAAGAAAAGGGAAGCATGTTATGAAAACAGTTGTGTTGTATCATTGTATCACTACAACACAAGCATTGTTCTGTCTTGCCCAGTTGTATTTGAGAGGTTAGAGACTCTGTGAGTATGTTGTTCACACCATTTGCATGGATGTTTAAGATTATGTGTTAGTCACCCTCATGTCTGTTTTAAGCAGATCTCAGTTCGTTTATTAAAGTAATGTTTGTTGTTAGCACTGGAGAATGGTGTGTTTATTTAAGTTGGTTATTATTGGAGATATCCTCTGCCTTTCTGTTTACAATGTATTAACTCACAAGGCAGTTTACAACATTACAACCTATTTTGATAGTGAGATGGGTGGCATATACCGTACATTTAATGATAAATATATATCCATTTCCATAAGGACCTTCTGTTGTCATATTTAGTATCTAGAAAAGCTGGTTTGTTGTTTTGCTTTCCAGGAAAATAATCTTTCAAAAAATCTTACATTTAAAATCCCAACATCTTTTGGTCTTTTAAGTTCTAATTTATGAAGCATCAAAATATATGTTGGCCAAGAAATTATTCTGGGTTCCTACATTTTGCTAAGTTATTTTTATTTTGGTGTGTAAATCCAGTGATTCCAGTTGGTAAACCATGATTGTAGAGGTGTGAACTCAGCCATAAGGTACAATACATGGACCTATTAATCTTTTCCTTAAATTATATATATATATATATGCTTTACTGTTCTAGCCAGGGTTTTTCCTACGTAAATCAAGATGTTTGTATTGCCATAGTTAAGTGACATCCCAAATCACTATTTTCTAGGCTTTATCAGACATTTAAGCAGGATTATGTTGTCTGCTGTAAGATTTAAGGGAGACCAAGATAGATCTATTTCGGCCTTATAAGGCCTCTGATTATATATATATATATATATATATATATATATATATATATATATATATATATATATATATATATATATATATGTAGGTCTTTGGTTATTCTGGTCGTCTCCCATGTAAAATTGGAAGTGTCTTGGCGACGTTTCGACGAAGTCTCATTTGTCATCTTCAGGCTGGTGTTCTCGGCTTCGTGCTTCTAGGAGCAATGGAAGCTCCTGGAAGCTCCTGGAAGCACGAAGCCGAGAACACCAGCCTGAAGATGACAAATGAGACTTCGTCGAAACGTCACCAAGACACTTCCAATTTTACGTGGGAGAAGACCCGAATAACCAAAGACCTACATACAAACACCCGCGAAAACCTGAGAAATATATATATATATATATATATATATATATATATATATATATACACACACACACACACACACACACACACACACACACATACATATGCACACACACGTGCTTATTTTAATTGGAAAGCTTACTCTCCATGTAAATATCACGATCTGCTCTGCTATTGAGTAGTATTCCCCTGCTTAAATAGAGCAGTTCTCTTAAATCAGCGTTGTCAAACTCGCGGCCTGTAGGTCAGATGCATCATGTGCTGGCTATGCCCACATGACGACAATGTGACATCTCAAATTTCACACTCCTGTCTTAAATTCTGTTCAATAATTGACACATCTTACTACCTTCTGTTAACGGCAGTTTGTCTCCTTTGCGCATCTTTTACATTGCAGTTCTTTTTCCCCCCATCTTTTCATCTCATTTTAGACAGAAAATAGAAAGGAGAAGACTGAATGGAAGCAAAGCTCAATCTTTGACATACAGTTATAGCTTCTAAGTTTCCTAGCTATAATTATTTTTCATTCTTAAAAAGAAAATTTATAGTTCTTATGTTACCAGTAAAATAATATTCTTCTTCATCATCATAATTTAAAATGAATTTAATTATTCCAGATAAAAGAGAGACACATGAGACATGATCTTTCGCCAGATTTTCTTTTAATTTATTTTTAAGTGTTTGATGATGGTAAAATGTATCATCGCGTACTAATGATTGCATGTACTGAGAATGTTGCATTTGAATTTAAATATAAAAGGCAAACACTTTCTGCCTGGGGAAACACTGACATACTTACAGTGAGCGTGTACAAATTAGCAGCTGTTGGAGAGCAGTCTCTTAAGGAGTAAACAGGGAACCCCTCAGGGATGCTTGGAGGCAAAGAGAATTTCCCAGAAACTGTAGCAATAACCTCTCCGGATTTCAGAAAGACCTTTGTAATAATGAAACTTAAAGGACTGAAAAGTTGCAGCTCACAATTAACTATCGTTCAGCCGAAAATATGTACCAGTTTATCAAAGACACTGTTCTGGATATGTGGGAATACATTCTCTTCGGGCATTCCATATGTGCCTTTTTTGAACAAGGCACAAAGAAAAGACTAGGCTTATGAAGACCGAGATGACATAATAGTAAGTTGCAACTTCACCATTCAAGTAATGGGTATTTTGTGGTTGGCCACCATAAGTTTGTAGAAGTGTCCACAAAGTAAGCTTGAACTCTCCCCTCTGGCCAAAAAAGTTGGAGTCCTCCATTTAAGGCCAGTTGCCTTCCTCGTGTTTATTAGTTTTCATCTCACACCAGTCATTTCAGATCAGAACATACATCCTACATTCAATAGCTATCCTTGAAGGATTGTCTACAGAGTGATTAATATAACTGAAGTTTTTGCAATAGAGTGCTATTGGGATTTTATTGTTCGATATTGGGTTAATGTGCTAGATACTGGTGGTGTTTCATTACAACTGCTGTGGATTTTTAATTTTAATATTTTAGATTGTATTGTGGAGGCTTATGATTTACGGTATTCCATGAGAGGTTTAATTATTCTGAAAACCATCATGAACCTGTTTGGGTCTGACTGCACACTGGTCCAATAAATAAAGAAACTAGCCAATTCTCAACCCAATTGTTGGATGCCTGTCCAATAGGCTGGCTGCTGGTTCATTGCTAACTGGATTGATCTGCTGAGAGAAAGAGGTGCAAAAAGGAGAAGAGTCAAGCTGCTTATCCTTTATTCTGTATTTATTCCAAGTTATACAAGGGGCAAAAACCGGTGGTACTCAGTGCTCCTTTGATCATTATTCCCAAAATTGGAAAGTCTTATTTCATCCCATTTTCAGTGAAAAAAAACCTTGGAAACAATTAACTCCGAAAATAAACTTAACATCCTTTTCCCCCACCTGCCTCAATACCAGGGAAAATGTCCCATCCCTGGTTTCATCCATGTGAATGACAGGGACCTCCTGCCCACTTGATATAATTGCTTCTTCACCCACTGCAGCTTTGTTGTGCAAAAGTCATGAATCCTTCAAGAAATTTTCCTCCTCGCTGTTCAGACACTCCTCAGTATGGGTATTGCTCACTCCCATTCGCAATGGCTGGGTGTCAATCAAACCCTCTGGAGCTGGATACGCCCCTACTTCCTGCTCCTTCCTCAGTCTTTTCACTCAGCCATTTGCAAAAGCATTCAGGGTGTCTATTCTCTGTGATTTATTCTTCTATTTTTCCTCTCTTTTTACCTTTATTGTGATTTGTTTCTATTTCTTTCGTTCTCTGTGCTTTATACCTTCCCTGCATTGGTTTAAACAGCTGGCAGGCGCGAAACGGCGGTTCGGGGCTCCGGCCGCCTTTAGCGGCTTGATTTTTCGGCGATTGCCAGGCTTCCCTTTTTCCCGCCTTTGCCGCTTTTTGATTGAAGAAATCAGTATCGCGCACAGGTGTTGGGGCCAGAGTCCCTGCCGGCTGGCATACTCTCCCCTCGTTGTTCCTAATTGTCACCTGTTGGAGGCAGCTTCGGTCCAGCCGTAGGCGCTTTGTTTCGCCTGGCCCGCGACCAGAGAGAGAGAAAACGCCATTGCGGGGCGCCATCTTGAGAGCTGTTGGTCACCCGCTGACTTGCGCTGCCGTTTTTGCACACCGCGACCTGGGCTTTGCTTTCCAGGGTCGCTGGCTTCTTGGCAGGAGTGGACGCGGTCCAAAAGTTTCCTGCATTTACCACCCACTTGAAGAGAGGTGTCTGCAGCTGTTCAGGGAAGTACTTGCATCAATTTATTGAATTATTGCTTAATTGATTTACATATATATATATATAAAAAAAAAAGAGAGAGAGAGAAGGGGCTGTGTATATATTCCTGATCAATTACCCTGGTTATTCAATTTGGTGGATAAATTTTTATTGATTTGATTGCGGGTCTTATTTTTATATTAAAAAAAAAATTAAAAAAATTAAAAAATTAAAAAATAATAATAATAATACTAGCAATAATATTATTCTTGATTTCTACAACAGACATTCTCTGTGTAGTTGAAATTTTTGTGTGCTCATTGGCCTTGTGAACGAACTGATAATATGAGCAATATGGAGGAAGTGGCCCTTTCCTCTGACTTGGATAATAGCCCTTCTCCTACCCCAGCACCTTCCCCAAAACAGGTCAAGGGGAAGAAGTCTAAGCATTCTAAAACTGCAAAATCCACCAGGTCTTCTAAGGCTGATAAAGATGCCCAGCGCAGGCACAATGCCCTAGAAAAAAGATTTGCCAGGGCCAAACAACAGATCACAACAGTGCAGGAAAGTACACACCAAGAGGTGTCTTGTAACCCTGAAATCCCCATTGAGGAGGATCCACTTTCTGGTGAGGGGTGTGGGGAGGCCCCTTCCACCTCTCAGGGGACACCATTATGCCACACTAACCAATCAGGAGTTAGGACTAGGTCAAGGTCTTCTAGTGAGGCCAGTCACCTGTCTCAAGTGTCTAGACCTGCCCCTGAGGCTACGTTTACTCCTACTGCAGCTGGTCTACGGCCCGAAGCGGGCCCTGCCTTTGTTCAGCCTATGGACTTTCAATCCTTTTTTACTCAGGCAATGTCTCATATGTTTCAAATGGGGTTTCAGCAGGCCTCTGCTGCCTTTCCGGCTCCTGTTGGTGTTCCTACGGCTTCATGTCATAATCAGCCTACTTGTGGGCAACATCATGGTTCTACTTCTTATGGCCTAGAGCCTGAACAGGCTCGTGAGGATGAGATCCTGGAGGACTTTGAGATGTCTGATGACGAGGAGGAGGTCCAGGACAAACCTGCCTTTCCTGGTTTATTTAGGCCTTCTTTATTTTGCTCTCTACTACGCAAAGCGAAGGCTGCCACCAATATGGACAACAACCCAAATTTGGCATCTGCTTCGGTGTCCACAGGCCCTAACAGTAATTTATTCAATGTGCCTCAACCTGATGATGACTTTGTACCGTGTCCTGACCTTTTTTGCCAGGTCATTCAAAAGCCATGGGATCACCCCGCTTCACTTTCTGGTCCAAATTCTTTCGACAAAAAGCTTTATGCTTCGGCTCCTGTGCTGGACGCCCTCCTACAGTTGCCTACAATTGATGAACCAGTGGCCAGTCTCACATCTTCCTCTGTTCTGGTAGGTGAAGCAGGGGATGGCCTCAAATTCGAAGATAAGCGGGCAGACATGGCATTTCGTAAGACGCACCAGGCAACAGCTTGGGCCATCCGTGCCTCTACCTCATCATCCTTCTTCAACCGGGCTTCGCTTGTGTGGTTGCGTCAATTGAAAGACAGACTTCCACCTGAGGACGCACGTCTGCAACAAGATCTGGCTAAACTCATTGCAGCGGCTGAATATTCGGCAGACGCGTCTTTGGACGCCGTTAAATTTGCATCTCGTGCTTTGGCTTCAACAGTTTCTTCAAGGCGCCTGTTATGGCTTCGCAACTGGAGAGCTGATGCTAAGTCTAAGTGGCGCCTGACGGCGGCTCCATACAAAGGACCAGCGTTATTTGGCTCTTCACTGAATCCCGTTTTGGTGGAGAACCGGGACAAAAAGAAGGTTCTGCCTACATCTTTTCGTCGTCAGGATAGGCGCTATGTGCCTTATACCCGGCAGCCCTTTCGTCAGGACCAAGGCTCCGGGGGCGCCTCTTACTACAGACCATCACAATTCCAGTACCAGCCACCTTCCGACCGGGCGTCCTTTCGAGACCGTGGTCGTCGACAAGGCAACACCAGACGCCCCTTCAGGTCC
Organism: Arizona elegans; assembly: GCA_022577455.1. Classification (NCBI taxonomy): domain Eukaryota; kingdom Metazoa; phylum Chordata; class Lepidosauria; order Squamata; family Colubridae; genus Arizona; species Arizona elegans. Next base: position 60,387,613 of record JAKOOJ010000003.1, read on the forward strand.
TCGTCTTCTGCCCGCTACGCCAGAAGAGGCAAGTGACTCACCGGCCCTCTCTCCAATCGGTGGGAAACTTCAGGCCTTTTCCCATCGGTGGCCGGCTACAACTTTGGATGCCTGGATTGTCCAAACTGTCACCAAAGGTCTATGTTTGGAATTCACCGCTCTCCCACGGGACTTTTATGTTCATTGCCCTTGGCCGGCACAACCGGACAAGCGGCTCCTACTCTCAAACGAGATTCAACATCTGCTACGCATAAATGCAATAGAGCAGGTTCCGCCCGACCAGCTCAAGACCGGCTTTTATTCAACGCTGTTCCTAGTTCCGAAGAACTCGGGTGGTTGGAGAGGTATTTTGAATCTACGACGTCTCAACCAACACATCTTATACCGTCGGTTCAAAATGCATTCTCTCAAATCATTACTAGGATGCATCCGGCGGGGAGATCTCATGCAATCGGTAGATCTCAAAGAGGCGTACCTTCATGTTCCTATTCACCTCTCCTACAGACGGTACCTCCGGTTTGCCTTTGGAAACCATCACTTCCAGTATCGGGCCATGCCCTTTGGCCTTTCGTCCGCCCCAAGGACGTTTACAAAACTACTAGCGGCGGTAGCAGCTTCTCTCAGGGAGGTCCCGATTCGATTAGCATGCTACCTCGACAACATATTGATCCTGTCAACGTCACCCGACCGGGCGGTGCAGGACCGTCAGCGGGTGGTCCAGACTCTCCAGGAACACGGATTCACCTTGAATCTCACCAAAAGTCATCTAGTTCCTACAACTCGTCTTCTGCATCTCGGGGCAACAATCGATTCGACGCAGTGTGTGGTCTTCCTGTCTCCCGAGAGACAGGCCAGCATTCATCAGTTGGTGACTCACATCTTGCTAACCCGGACGGTCCCTCTGTTGGTTCTGTCCAAACTTCTGGGAAAACTAATATCTTGCATAGACATTGTGCCCTGGACTCGCCTACATCTTCGTCGTCTACAATGGTTCCTGCTCCCGTTTCAGAAGCAAGGTCGAGCGGAGTCCCTCTTCAAAGTGTCGGTACCGGCCCCGGTCCGGCTCTCCCTTCGATGGTGGTTGTCCCCTGCTCTCAACAGAGGCTCCCCCTTTCTGGACCCGACAAGACTGGTTCTAACCACAGATGCGAGCCTGCACGGATGGGGGGCCCATCTCAATGCCCAGCTAGCCCAAGGGGTCTGGACATCGGCCGAGAAGAAGCACAACATAAATTGGCTGGAACTCAGGGCGGTCAGGTTCGCCCTCCTTCACTTCCAACATCTTGTGTATCAGCAGGACCTTTTGATCCTGACAGACAATGTGGCCACCAAGGCCCATATCAACAAGCAGGGGGGAACCCGCTCTTGGACTCTAATGCAGGAATCGGAGAGACTTCTGTCGTGGGCAGAGGTCCATCTTTCCTCAATAAAAGCCGAACACATTTCAGGGAATGTGAATCGAGAGGCAGATTGGCTCAGCAGAGGCCAGATAGACCATGCAGAATGGAAGCTGGATCCAGGCCTGTTTCGAGACCTGTCGAGGAGGTTCGGCCTGCCCATAGTGGACCTGTTTGCGACAGCCGCCAACTCTCAACTGCCGAGATTTTATTCCCGTTACCCGTCTCCGGCCGCAGAAGGGCTGGACGCTCTGCGGAGTCCATGGCCTCAAGGGCTCCTTTATGCCTTTCCTCCTCTGCCGATTATTCCCAAAGTAATTCGGAAGGCGATTCAGGAGCGGGCGCATCTTCTATTGGTAGCTCCATATTGGCCCCGCCGAGAATGGTTCGCGGACCTCAAAAATCTCTCCGTCGAACCACCGTGGAAGTTTCCACCCGACAAAGTGGTCTTGACCCAAGGGGCAGTGAGTCACCCGGAACCAGAGTGGCTGCGATTAGCCGTGTGGCATTTGAGCGCATAAAGCTGCTCCATGATCATCTATCGGAGGATGTCATCTCCATCATTCAGGCGGCTAGAAGACCATCAACGACTCGCATTTATAATGCCTCATGGACTGCCTTTACCAGATGGTGCGGTACCCATCACGTGGATCCCACAACAGCAGGAGTTCCAGATATTTTGCTGTTCCTTCATGCAGGATTCTCTAGAGGTCTAGCTCCAGCGACCCTTCGCCGTCAAGTGGCAGCCCTGGCCACTGTCCTGTCTGGAGATAATCGAACTCCTCTGTCTCAGGACCCGCGGATCCGTTCATTTCTTCAAGGGGTTACCAACTTGCGGCCCCCACCGGTTCACCGCTACCCTACTTGGGACCTTACATTGGTTTTACAGGCCTTGACTGCACCTCCGTTCGAACCACTTGCTGCGATCAGCCTGCGATATCTGTCCTTGAAGATGGCCTTTTTGCTAGCTATTACCTCCGCTCGCAGAGTGTCCGAGATAGCCGCCTTCTCGATGAGGAGTGATCTCTGTATTTTCTACCCTGACCGGGTGGTCTTGCGACTTGACCCTTCATTTGTCCCTAAAGTGAACACTCGCTTTCACCGTGCCCAAGAAGTCATCTTGCCTAATTTTTGCCCGAACCCTCGTCATCCAGCTGAAAGACGATGGCATACTTTAGATGTAAGACGGGCTTTGAGAAGATATCTTAAGAGAACGGCCTCGTTCCGCAGAACTGAGGCATTGTTAGTCTCATTTCTTCCCTCTTCTTTAGGTCAGAAAGTATCCTCGGCAACAGTGGGCAGGTGGCTCAAAGCATGTATCTCTAGGGCATATGAGTTGCGGGAAGTTCCTGTCCCGGGGGGTATCCTGCCCCATTCTACCCATAGTGCCGCGACTTCAGCGGCATGGGCTACCCAGGCATCGGTAGATGATATTTGCCGGGCGGCAACCTGGTCCTCCCTTTCTTCCTTTGTGACCCACTATCGTCTGGACAGATTTGCCTCGGCTGATGCTGCCTTTGGCAGGAGGGTTTTGCAGTCTGTAATCTCTCCCCAAGGCCAGTCTTCCGTTTAAGCCCGCCCCATTCTTCTTGAACTTGGGTATGTCCCATACTGAGGAGTGTCTGAACAGCGAGGAGGAAAATGGTTGTTGCTTACCTGAACGACCCTTTTGTCCTCGCTGTGAAGACACTCCGTCCCTCCCTTGTAGTTGCCAGGTCTGGCCTTGGTGGAGGTTTTTCTTCTTGTTTCCCTCTGTAGCTGTTCTGTTCCTGTCCTGTTCCTGTCGTTTACTATGGAGATCTCCTATACTTCGTCCTGATGTCTTTGGACCAATCTGTCTTCGTGAAAAGACTGAGGAAGGAGCAGGAAGTAGGGGCGTATCCAGCTCCAGAGGGTTTGATTGACACCCAGCCATTGCGAATGGGAGTGAGCAATACCCATACTGAGGAGTGTCTTCACAGCGAGGACAAAAGGGTCGTTCAGGTAAGCAACGACCATTTTATGGAGAACGGAACATAGGTTTCTGCTAACTTCTATGTTTTCCATTTTCCCCATTGCTGCTTTCTTCATCTTTATTACTGAAGAAAAAAACTCAAGGTAAATTTTTACTTAGTAGCATAAAGGGCCATCTGGAAAAATTTGGATGCAAAGGCAGCTTTGATTTCTTCTCTTTGGCTTCCTTCTCTCCCCTGCTCCCTATTTTGCTGACAGGTTCATATAGCTTTTTAATAATCTATACTGTCAGAATTAATTTAAACTAACCCATCCCTACACATGGCTCTCCAGGAAACCTAGAAGTGCTTTCTTGCCAATTGTGGTCTGCAGGAAGGCACACAGAGAGGATTTTTTAAAACAAAAAATCATCTACTACAATAATTGATTGGAATAAAACATGGTGAAAAGCTTTATTCTTTTAGTGATTTTAAAAATGACAGAAACGGGGAAAAAACAAAAATAAAAATATATGCATTGTCAAAAGAAAAAATATAACAAAAGAAAAAATTATCATTTTAATTATAAATAGTTAAAATTCTACACATATTCTCTAATGCAATTATTCAAGCACATATGTATTTGTAATACATTTATATAACTGTCACTTTTTAAACTTACTGTATTTTGTATAAATGAGTCCGATACTTCATTACATTTATCCATGTACATCTATAGGCAATCCATTCTACATCTATAGGCAATCCATTCATAGGTGGCAAGTACAATTTACTTCAATCCATTGAGTAAAATCCATTTATCTTTTCGATGTTGCAATATCAGTCCTTTGGCCAGAGCAAAGGAACAGAGAATCTATTTCTGTTGTCTGGTTGTCAGATCCCAAGTGCTAGGTATGTAGTTCAAAAGAATATAGTCATCTGAAAATTTTAGCTTGTGTCGTAAAATTATTTTTATATAATCCAATAATTTTTCCCAAAACATAGTAAACGTAAAGCATTGTAAAAACACACGTTTTATCATTTCCCACACTTTTGACTAATAGCAAGTGTTAGCATGGTGAAAACCTTGTGGAAAGAATCTTGATTTGTGGAGAGTTGTGCAATTTTGGACTTGATAATGGTGGAAGTAATACGGTTTGTGTATGTGCACACACCACTGCAAAACTGTGAAATTCTTAATAAAATTGGGGAAACCATCCATTGAAACTTATACAAGACATTCACTTTTATGATGATATTGAATATTGTGTATTTAATTGGGCCAGCAAGCTTTCTAAGAAATAGTTACTTTTAAAAAGGCAGACAAAAATTTCTGCTGAGCCAAAGGTCTGAGTTCTATCATTCCAGTGGCTAGAAAAATCAAATCCTATTTTATCTTTAGTGGGTGTTGCTATGTCTGCTCCTGAATGTGGCTCTTGACAAGAAGCATCTCCAAATACTTTTGTAAAAGCAATGCCACGAATTATAGGAGCTATTGGTGAGGATGCCCCCCACTTACCATAATCCCTATCGGGGTAGTTTGTATCTATGCATTTATTTATTCTACAATAGTTGTAAAATAATATCAATTAATAGTCTGGGCAGTAAACAACAAAACATGTTTTGAGTCAAATTATGTTAGGATAATAATGTGTATGGTGTTATAAAAGCAAGGAAAGGAGGGCCAAATGTACCTCCATGGGAACTTTTATGAAAAAGGGTTGCAAACTTAGCCCATGATCCCTTGTACTTCTCAAAAAGGAAAGAATTTCTAGCAGATGCAGAGGTTTGGTTTGGATGGCAGACTCAATTTTGGGAAGGTGATACTTGAAGTATATATAGCACAGCCTTCCAATAAAATTACATGCAAAAACTTTTTGCAATTTTTATTATATAGTGTTTAATGTCAATGACAGCTATTTATGAATTTATTCTTTATAGGACAGGATTTAAAAGATTTTAAAAAGCAATCAAAGAGGAAAGACTTCACCTTAGATTTCTTGTAGTCAAAACCAGCCTTCTTCAAATCTGGCACACTTCAAATCTAGGTTAAGCATTATAGCATCCAGAACCCCATCCCCAACCCAGGCAGTTGTACTTGAAATTGCAAAACAATAATATTCTATTACAATAATAATCAGAATAATACATCAGTTTTTGATACAAGAAAGAAAGAAGATAAACTGAAGCAATAGTAGCAAGACTGGATGGATATAAACATATGCATTTCAATGTACTTCAGCATCATTTCAGTTAGCAACATAGCATAAGATTATATAAAGTCTTCATTGAAAATATGAATTTTGAAAAATGGGAGAAAGATGTGAACCTACACAGGACTTAGCCATGGAGTTTGTATATAAAAGGCAAAAAGGAAGAACAGCCAAAGATAAATCCTAAGAACTCAGGAAACATTCAAGTCAGGAAGCCAGAGGAACAGGGAAAATGAGGAATATTTATCAGAGAAATGGCAGTCTGGAAAATGGATGCAGCAGGACATGGAAAACTAGTAAGGATTTGAGGAATGTCATTTTGTGATGTTGTTCAATTCCTTACTCTTCAGAGTTAGTGCCTTCCTATAAATTTAACAGTAGTAGAACTACTGCAATACGTGTTCCATTTACCAATTCCATTTGATTAACCATAACCCCTATCAAAAATATTTTGTTTTTTTGTGAGGCCAAATTGTCTCTTATGCCTGAATTTGCAACATGGTGGAACTGCTACAGTTGAAAAAATTCTGATACCGTTATATAAACAATATTTCTGAAGGAGAAGACCCCTAATATAGAATGTGTTATATTTGTTGGCTTGATTTTCAGTGGAAGTAGATTTTAAATTTTTCCCCTGTGCATCCAAGATTATCCTACAGGGAGTGTATATAACAGGAATCCCTGGCAAAACATATAAACATCTTTTTCTGTTACTTTTCCCAAATTTTTAGAATCAATGGAAGAAGGGACTGTTGATGGCCCATGGTCATTTTCCACAATCCTTATTGAAGCTTGAGAAAAACATATTTATATAAAAATTGATATGTCAGAACCCTTTTATCACAAAAGAGTGACCTATACTTTAGAAACATATGCCCAAGTAATATGATGGCTATCTCTGTTGACAAATTATTGTAGCTCTGTAGATTCCAGTAGAATCTGTATAGGTTTTCCAGGATTTGATGATAATAATAATGATAACAACAACAACCTTTATTGTCACTTCACAACATATGTACAATGAGATTGGTGGAGCTCCCTCAGTGCACCCCGTCCCCAACACAATACAACTCACAGTGAAAACAGAAAATCCCTAATCCAATAAATCATATTAACAAAAACCCAGTCCTATTACACCAGTATGAACATGTTACATGTTGCGCTGGCCCTGCAAGTCCATTGTACTACATAGTTATGAATGATGTTATTTCACGTTCAAGAGTCTGACAGCTCACGGATAAAAACTATTCTTCAGCCTGTTTGTGCGGCTAGCTATGCTTCTATATCTCCTTCCCAATGGTAGGAGGGTAAAGAAGTGGTAACCAGGGTGAGAGTCGTCCCTGAGAATTTTCTTCACTCTTCTATTATTCTCTTTCTTCACTCTGATGCTATTAATGGAAGAATTTAGAGATTATTTTGGGAAAAAGCATATTGTTGCATAGCAGGGCTAAACTGATCTTCAGAGGGGTGCTTCATTTCAGTCAAGATTGTAGTAAAACACTTTCTGTCAGAAGCAATGTGCTACTGCATGAAGCGGTGTGTGTGTGGATCCATTCTCAACAATGGAAATTCAGTGATTGTGGACCAAACACACTCTAACTCACAAAGTTTTTTGGAGATAAAATTAAAGGAGTCTGCCATTACACCTGGGTTTTATTCATAGATGCAAACACTTCAAATTAGGTTCCAAGTTAATATTTAAAAATCAAAATTCATGCTTTAGTTTTATGCAAAATTTCCACCCAAAAAGAGAATATAGTGATTACATTAGAAATGCCTTTTCCAATTTATAGGTGCCAATGCAAAACTTGAGGTGTGCAGAATAAAGCAGTACAAAATGTGTAGCTTGGGGGTAGAAAAGAAGATTATAGTTAACAGAGCTCTATACACAGTGTATAATACTGTATACTTGGTGTACATACTATATACACAGTGCATGCTGTGACTAGGTTCTAGAAAATGATTCCATGATGACAGAATGAAAATATGCAACCATATCCCAAATGCATTGATAGCAATATTCTGTTACATCATGATAAAGCTTCAATTTACTGAGACCTAAATCAGAAACAAAAGGCATTCTTCAGTGCCATCAGGTATACCCAACTCCCAAGCGTAGATGACTTCAGTGAATCAAAAAGTATTGCATAGACATTATAAATAATATAAAACTACATCTTGAAATAGCTATGAGTTCTATCTTAATACCTGGAATCAGAAAGATTGTAATAAAAGGACTTCAACGGCAGTGACTATTACCCACAGAATATGTGTGTTTCTAGAATATTGGGGGAGGGGGTGAACTTGATTTGTTAAGGGCATAAATGATAGATGTAATTTTAACAGAAAAATCATGATCTTTCTTGATCTTGACCCAATCTATGGCTGTGTTGGGTTTATTTGGGGTGGAAGGGGAAAACTCATCTGACTATAGACCCATATTCATATTACGATCCACCAAGACAGCAGATTATTTTTTTCATGTACTGCTACCCAATATGATCTCTCCCATTCTATATATATGCTTTTGATTTTTCCACTCGTGTGAAGGACCTTGCAATTGACCTTGTTGCAATCCTTGCTGGGTTTTGCCCATTGTTCCTCTTGACAAGATTACTCTGCATCTTGGTATGGTCTTATAAAGTGTTTGTTATCTTCTTTATTCTTTTGTTATCTGTTAATTTGACATGTTTAACCCCTCATTCAAATACTTCATAAAACTGTTGAACAATGCAGAGCCTAATTTGGAATCCCATTATCTCCTTTCAACTTGCTGAAGAGATCTAGATTAAAAAAAAATCAATTAGTTTTGCATCCATTTAATGATAGCAAAATCCAGTTTACATTTTGCCAATGTCTGTGCTAGTATTAAGTCTCCCTTAATACTGAAAAACTGTCAGGACTGAAAAAGAACAGTAATGGAACAGTTCTCTCTGAATTCAAATTAATAAGGTTTATTAGGAAATAGGTTGGAGTAAGAATACAAGCATTCTATCAACTTGGCTTTCAAATGTGGAACCTATTTATTAGCAATTCAAAGCCATTAGATTCTGGCTCTCTTCCTCCCACACTTTTGATATAATGAGAAGGATGCCAATTTTTTTTCAGAGAGCGGGGGGGGCAGTCTGCTTTGATTTTTATTTACATAATTATTACTAGTCAGATTATCAGTGTGAGAATCTTCTTTTATAATTAGGGTTCCATAGTTGACTGACAAATGCTTTGCTGTAGTCAAGATGGGAGGGAGGGAAGGAAGGAAAGGAAGGAAGGAAGGTAGGTAGGTAGGTTTGGTGTGCCACATTCTCAATAAACCTATGCTGGCAGCATGCTGTCAAATTGACTACTTAATAGTCTCTTCCATGATTTTACTGCACCACCGCCACCAATGCTGTTTTTTTTCTCTCCTTGGGTTGCCATTTCTTCCATCGTTTTGCTCAGACTAATTGGGATAAAGTCTCCTTTGCAGAAAACACAACATTTAAATATTGATGAACTCTGCCCTCTCACTGATACCTGTTACCATCTGACCGTGTTCGCCAAAGAACAATCCTAGTTTTTTTTTTTCCCCTTTTATTACTGACCTGGCAAATACCCACCACAACCTTTCCTGTTGCTGTTAGCTTCACTTTTAATTCTAAGTACCTTTTCCACTTTACCCTTACTGGCTATCTTTCAGTTCCAAGTGGGTTTATTCTAATTTCCCTGAGAACAATTACCAATTGTCCCAAGTTAGATTGGGTGGGCACACTCCTAGTCCCTTTCCTTAAACATTGCAATCTTATGGAAGATAGGAAGGAAGCATGCCTTTTCTCTGGCAGCCCCTGCCCTATGGAACACTCTTCCCCTTGAGGTTCAGCAGGCCTCCACCCTTTTAGCCTTCCATAAAGCACTATAAACTTGGCTGTTCTCCCAATGCTGGGATAAGATGAGGTGACTGCATATCGGAAGTTTGACTTGGCACAAGGCATTTGTTTGTGATTATTTTTATAGTTTTAATAGGCTTTTTAAATGTTTGATTGGGAGCTTTTTAATAAGATGGGCAGGTATATAAATGTTTTATATAAATAAATAAAAATATTGTGCAGCACCTGCCCTCCCACATGCCATAGTGCTTGCCTGCAGCCCCTGTCAATTCACCTACATTCAAAAGTACCCCTCCACAGCCCCTGATGGTGCACCCATACTCAGAAATACGTGTTCTTGGCCCCCAGCAACCTGCCTGCAGTTCTTGCTAGCCCATCCGTGCACTGTAGTGCCTGCCCTCAGCCCCCATCAGCCTGCCTGTGTACTGCAGTGCCTGCTTGTGAGCCCACACACACCACACACACCTACTTGTGGACCTGGCTAACCTGCCCACACCCTGTAATACCTGCCCTTAGTACTTGTGCACCGCCTGCATTCCTTGCCTGGGAGTCCTGCCACTTCCATCTTAACAATTTACATGGTCCCGGGGTTATGACACCAATTGGATTGCCATCACTAAGTGATCCAGTCACATGATATAGAGCTTTATGACCACATTGCTTAGTGATAAAAATGTGGTCCTAAAATGTCATGTTTAAACAGGACTACTGTTCAATTACTGTGTCAACCTTCTGTAAAATCTAATCCAAGAGGATATTAATAGCAATAGCAATAGCACTTAGCCAGTGCTTTACAGCCCTCTCTAAGCAGTTTACAGAGTCAGCATATTGCCCCCAACAATCTGGATCCTCATTTTACCGACCTCAGAAGGATGGAAGGCTGAGTCAACCTTGAGCCCAGTGAGATTTGAACTGCCAAGTTGCAAACAGCCGCAGTCAGCAGAAGGGCTGCACTCTAACCACTGCACCACCATGGTTCTTCCTAATCTTCCGCCAAATCTTTGGTGGTCCATAGCACACACACACAATAGCACATTCACCCAATAGTATCGTTATTGTTTCCCCTTTGTATTTTTATCTAAATGTTCTTGACTGGACCCTCCTGTTTAAATACCTTCATCTTAGTACATGTGGGCATTTTCTTTAAATTTAACACCATTAAGGGAGCTTAAATTGCATATGTGTACAGAGGAGAAGATGATAATTCAGACACGTTTATTGGATTCCAGGCTGCTGGAGCTACCTTCCTCTGTACAAAGTAGCTTATGGCTACTTTTATGGGCAATGGAAAAATTAAGTAGGTTCTCCCTTCTCAGGAATTGTCCATCATCCTTGGATTCTGGTTGGATTTGTGAGAGCAATTACGGTATTTTCCTCCAATAGTATTATGCTCTTCTAATTTGGATAAAACAGAGTAAGAAGCTAGAAAGAGTTCTTTTCAACTGATAATATTCTCAAGCAATAAGATCTCCTTTACAGAGAACCGAATCCATTGAACAAAGTGGATTTTGAGTTAATATACATAAGATTAATTTATTTTAAGAGAGATTCAGAATTGATCTATGCTGGCCTCTCCTAACCCAGTTTATTCTCATAGGCCATGAACTTTGGCCATGTTGACTAGGAATCATAGGAGGAAATGTCAAACAGATTTAAAGGCCATCAAGTTTAGGAAAGATGTTATTCCTCTTTTAGGCTAATTTTGACTTATGTCACGGTCTACAGATACTCACATGCTATAATGGGCTGATGTACATATCAGTCATTCTGGCATGTATCTGCTGATCTTCCCCTTTGAATAATAGAATATATGCTTGTGAAGCTTGAAAGAGAGAATGACTGGTTTTTTGAAAAATCAGCTTAACTAAATTGGGGAAAGGGACAATTGTGGTATAGGAAGATTTCATTTCATGACTTTTTTTTTCCAAATCCATGGCTAATTTTTTTTTTTCATTAGCAAATGGAAACACACATCAGGAGTCTTTAGGACTGGAAAACCACAGCATGCAGTGAAGTAAATCTTGTGAGTTAAATTTATAAGTGCCATGTTTGCCTGAGGTATTGGATATATGCCTTATTGAAATGACGTGGCTGCAACAGAGTTAGTAATTAGAATAAACCCACTTGGAATCAGTTCCAAGTCTTGTGGCATACTTCTGTATGCGGGTGGAGTCAGTCATCTGGCTGCCACGAGCACCAATGACTCCACAAACACTTCATTTGGTGGCCACTGTGTTACTGCCCCACTGAACTTTAATGTTGCTTAAAGATTACTTTAAATTAATAAATACGAAACTGCTGGAATACAGAGTAAATTTCTAGCATCTTTACTTCAAACAATACTTTAGGCCTCATAGAAATCCTATATTTCAGGAAAGAAGACTGACCAGCTTTTTTTCAGGTGATAATCTGGGTAAGAACCAGATGGTTTTATTCTGTTTGTCTTGTGGCAAGTGAGGGTTTTATTACTGATAGTGTTGAGTATGACAGACATCTTACGAATGAATGTATTCCTCCCCCTGCCCCCCCCTCCATGACAGCCATTTTGGAAGAGCTGTCATCAGTCTCCTATTGCAAAACTTTCAGAAAGTTTGCCAACCAATGATCTACCTTTTCAGCAATGTCTCTTTTTGTTCTGTATGGGCATTTATTTTCCTTCCCATGATCCCTAGAGTCTTTCATCTCTTCTCTGTTCATTCTTTTTCTATTTGCATTCATGTTGCATTGTTTCCAATTGACAAATAGATGGAGAACTGTTTATTGCTTTCTTGGTGAATTTGTTCCACACATGTCAATGTCTACTGTATTAGGATTGATGGTGATGGTTTTGTGTGTGTGTGTGTGTGTGTGTGTGTACATGCACATGCATGTGCATGCTCCAAAATATAGGCTTGCTTGGGCTATAAACTGAATGTCAGCATTCCAGAAAAAAACCCAAGTCCAAGTAAAGACTCTGAAGCAAGCATTTTTCAAAGTTCTATTTACTAGAATAGGTAAACTGGCACATCTGGGAAAACTCGAATCTGAGAAGTCTGGGTTTTTCCTCAGTAAAACAAAAACCCCCAAACCATCCCCTCAATAGTCAGTCGATCACATGCTCCAATCAACATCCGTCCCATCTCGAGACATCACTCCGACCACTTCTCCAGATGCAGGATCGCCCTGACCTTGACTGACAGGAAGAATGCTATTATGTCTAAAGACAACCCCTCTACTAAATCCCCCCTCCTACTTTCCCACACATGAGAAGGTGGCAGCATGGAAGCTTCCGGCCTAATATGGCTTCCAAAACTGACACTGAGATGGAGTGTTACTATTTTGGTCTGACAAATAGTGTGGAAGATTGTATTCTTTTTTTTTATAAAAAACAAACTTTATTAAACATAAAAAGATAAAATACCATATCGAGTATATATAGAATACATTTATATTAATCCGAACATCATTATTTACTCACAACAAAAATAGGAAAAGAAAACAAACAAAACAAAAAAGAGGAAAAAAATGTAGAAAGTGACTTTGTCACTTTATCACATCCTTTATCTTGTTGAGGGTGCCTGTTTGTTAATTTTATTGTCTTATAGAATTTTACCTTTACTCTCCTTTCTTTTGAATTATCCAGTCATACCATCTATTCCACGCCATGTAGTATTTTGAGTCTACCTTATCTTTTAACTCAAATGTTAATTTATCCATTTTCGCACAATTGTAAATTTTTTGGATTATTAGTTGATCTGTTGGCAATTGATCTGTTTTCCAATATTGAGCTAGTGCCAATCTGGCTGCCGTAATTATATGTAATATTAAATATTTTGTTTCTTTCCTGTGGTTTTCTTTGATCATGCCTAATAGAAAAATTTCTGATTTAAACTCTATTTCCTCTGCTGTTATTTCTGTTAGCCAAGTTTTTATTTTTTCCCAGTATTTCCTAATTTTTGGGCAAAACCACCAGACATGAAAGAAAGTGCCCTGTGCCTGTTTGCATTTCCAGCAAGTTGGGTTTAAATTTGGATACATCTTCGCTAATCTCGAAGGGGCCAGATACCATCTATACCGCATTTTATACTGATTCTCTTTATAAACTGCTGATTTTGTCATAGTATAATTAGCTTCCCACACTCTTTCCAGTCCTCTAATTATATGTTATGTCCAATATTTCTTGCCCATGCTATCATTTGTCCTTTTACTAATTCTTCTGCTAAGTCGAATTCCAATAAGTATTTATAAATTTTTGAAATTAATTTTTCTTCCTTGGCTTCTAAAAGTTTATCTAATCGGTTCGGTTTTAGTTCAATTCCTCCTTCCTCTTGATCCTTTTTGTATCTTGTTTTTATCTGTAAGTAGGGCCACCAGTCTATCTGTATTCCTTGTTCTCTAAATTGTTCCTGTGTTTTTAGTATTCCCTGGGAGTCCAAAATTTCATTATATCTTATCATTTTTTGTATTGCTAGTGTGTTGGGGTGTATTGTCGCCTCCATTGTGGATAACCATCCAGGAACTTTCATGTAATGTTTGTTTTTGATTTCTCGCCATGTACAAATTAATGAGTCTCTTAATATATGATTACTAAAATATTTATATGTTTGGTTCCCGGTGTTCCATAAGAAGGTGTGCCACCCCATCAACAAATCATGTTTTCTGAAGATTGTATTCTTATAAGGCTACCTTATTGATCATTATAGTTAATAATTTGTTATAACTATTATTTGGAGTTGATCCCGTTTCCTTTTCTTAACAGTTGAATGGCTGGAAATGTGAAACAGATCAGTCCAAACCTATTTGCTCCCTCCTTTATCTTTGTTTTAATATTGATTATGCTTGGCTTGTGCTGATTGGATTGTCTTCTGTGGCCTGACCATTCTACCATCCATAATCCAGAAATGTATGCTTAACCCATTCTGTTCTGTCCCTAGATTTAATCATAGCATCCAGGCTGGTTGACTTTCTTCCCCTTCATTTTACTGCAAGGTCACAGACCTTTCCATTCCAAAAATAGTAGTTTTCTGTCTTGAGATTTTAAATATCTCATGAGACTCTGCAAGGAGGAGGCACCAGTAGGGAGGGATGAGTCAGTCTAGCATAGGAACTGTAATAGAGTTTTACCCTTCTGATGTGGTGTGCAGACTTTAGAGGTTGCCATGACATTTTATTTTTCCAGAAGTGCTGAGAACTGCACTGGTAATTCAGAGTATGATTCCCTGATTTTTTTGGGGGGGAGGGGTTGCCCTTATATTGTTCATAATGACCAGAGGGGTTCAGTTGTAACTCTACTGTCTTCCTCAGTACTAATTTCCCATGAATGTTTCCAGGTTCCTTGTAGTGTAACCCTACACTCTAGTAGGGCTTCAGTTCCCTTCCACATTTTCCATATTTTTCACGTAGTTTAGTTTAGTTTTAGTTTAGTTTTATTTGATTTGTATACTTATGCAAACTTGTATTGAATTTTTAAATTGTGGAAAAGTTTTGTACTTACACATGTAATTATGATGCAGTCGTAGGTCAGCCTCCCTGAAGCTGAATGAATGAAAAATGTACCAGCTGAATTAGTCTATTGGTGCTATTTTGTTCTGTCAGGAAGCATATACATCTCAAAATAATTCAAAACTTCAGAGTTTGACATTTCTGTTGAAAACTTTTTTTCCAAGTTGTCTTGGAAACAGTTAATTTTTAGACCAAAAATATATGGGGGGAAATGTTTAAAGCCCTCCCCTAGATTATTTATATTATAGAATATATCATATTGACTTGAACTGCAATTTCACTCTGAGTTTGACATTTAAAGGTGTTAGGATTAAGTGCTAATCCAGATTTTGTTGGTCCTGAATAATAAATAATGAATACTAATGAATGATAATGAATAATAATTGTTTATTCGCTCTGATTATTAAAGATTGTCTATTCTTAGGTGTAGTATAATATAGTATAGTATATGTTTCTGGAGTGGATATGGGAGTGCTCCCTGGAAGCCTAATCTAGATTTTTCTATGAATCAAGATAATTTTCAGTGGCAGCAAGGTCATTGTTGATTGATCTGAAATCCTTTGATCGGTAGTGGTAAAAAAAAAAGTAATGCATTATTAAATTTATTTCTTAAAAAAACAATACCAGCACTTTGAAATGAGCTAAATAGCTAAATGCTTTACAGCACTCTCTGAGTGGTTTACAATGTTAGCATATTGTCCTCTGGGCCCTCATTTTACTGACCTTGGAAGGATGGAAGATTAAGATCAAACTTCTTGCTGAGGGCAGAATCAGCCTGCAATACTGCATTCTAACCACTGAGCCACCAAGGCTTCTTACTTACTAAAAGTAATTGATTCTTTAAAAAGATGTAGGAACAGTGCATACTGTGATAACTCATGTACAGATCAATATCACTTAGCCCTATCAATTTCATATGTATTTGTTAATTCCTTTCCTATCCCCTTCTACATTTTTGTTTGGATTTTCTTTAGAAAAATGAATATATAAAGTTGAATATATATATATATGCCCATTCTGATATGTTATCATAAAATATAGATGGTTACAAATCAGGGATGGGTTCTACTTACCTTTACTACTGGTTCGCAATGGGGCTGCATGTGTACACTCGCTTTGCTCATGCACACACGTACCCTTCTGCGCATGCACAGAAGCTTCTGCACATGCACAGAAGCGTTCTGATGACGTCGGGGTCAGTGGGCGGAGCCTCCCTCCGGTTTTACTACCGGTTCTATAGAACCGGTCCGAACTGGGGGCAACCACCACTGTTACAAATATATTTCGGAAACACACCTTTGGGAAAGCTCAAAGTCACAAAATTTGGAGAAAGTTGATCTGAAGTATAATCAATGTTAGTTTGTACTGGAATTCACAAATATGTGTTATCTATTAGGAATTTTTAAATGAATGCACAATAGTTGGTCACATGGACACACTAAAAATTACAATTTAAAGAACATCCCTACAGTTAGGCCAGTGTTTGGGAATTCCAATACTTTTTATAAGCAGATGGCCTGAAAGCTGTATTACCAGCTGGAGATTTGTAAATGCAAGAGTTGGCTATATTCCTGGAGAAGCAAACATAATTGCTGAGGAGGCTTTGTTGTGGTTTGACTTTGAGCTACCTGATTATGCTCAGAATGACATAAGCCATTGGCTTTCTATTAGCTCTCCAGGGCAAATAAGAATCCTTTAAGTTAATACCTAGAGAGCCAATTTGCTCTAGTGGTTAATGCACCAGGCTAGAAACCAGGAGACTGTGAGTTCTATTCCCACTTTGGTTGACCTTGGGCCAGTCACTCACTCTTAGCCCAATTCACTTCACAGGATTGTTGTGAGGAAAGTAAAAGGAAGGAATATTAGGTATGTTTGCCACCTTTAGTTATTTATAAAAATCGTAAAGGCGGGATAAAAATATTTTAAAAATAAAATATATAAAAATAGAAAAAAGATCAGAAAAATAATAATGAAAGTATACCTAGAATTGTTGGGAAGTTCCAGTTCACATAACGCAGCACAGCATTGAAATATAGTACAGGAAAGTGGATCTGTTTTCTGGTTCTCTTTTTCTTTTAAATAGCAACTACATACTCTTAATTAGCTAGTATAGTTAATTGGTGGGGAAGGTATTGAACTAGGAGCAGAGGGATCCCAGTTCTACTCCAGAAACTCCCTGGGTGATCTTGGGCCGGTTCTTCTTGCACAACCCAGTATTTCACCCAGCGTTGTTGCTTCTCCTGGCATTGAACTAGGGAGCACCTCGTGAGTTTTATGATGGTTGGATTCACCAGATTCTGTTTTATATGAACCTTACTTATCTGGCTTTTTTTGGCTTTTTTTGGATTGTTGTTTTTTAATATTTTTTGTTATATTGTAAACCGCCAAGAGTTGTTTGGAGTTGTATGGTGCCTAAATTCAATACATTTAATTAATTAGAAAGAGAAAGACGTGTATACTATCTTATTTATCTTGTTTATTTTATGAAATTTGAGGGGTCTTTGGTAATGAAATGTTTGCATGAAAACAACCAAACTCAGAGAGCACTAAGGAGCCCTCATTTCAACCCTGAGCTATAAATATTTTCATTTATTTATGAAATTTAACTGACTTGCCTGAAACCAATCAGATGCTATGATCTGCATTAAAGATAGGGTAAACAAATGAGAATGAAAAAAAATTAAGGTGCTAAGATGCTAAAAGCATTATAAAAATGATTTTAAAAAAATGCCACTTTATATACAGTTGCTCCCCAAAGGCCCGTTTCTCCTGCTTCCAAGAGGCTGTAAGGCTGGGGACTAACCAGTGGTGGGATTCTGGGGTTTCTAGGAGGTTCGGCTGAACCCTTTGTTAAATTGCTGGCTCGCCCCGCCCCTTGCCCCACCCCTCCGTACTACTATTTATTGCCAATAAATGGGGCAGGCGAGCCAGCAATTTAACAAACGGTTCAGTGTTTTTTTGTAATTTATTGGCCCTGCAGCACACCGAACCGTTTGTTAAATTGCTGGCTTGCCCGCCCCTCGCCCTGCCCCGCCTCTCATCCGCGCGGCGTCAGCATACCCTAGCCCAGGGCTGGGCAATTGTGGCTCTTTTACAATGTTTGGACTTCAACTCCCACCTAGCCCATTCTGGGGAATTGTGGAGAATTCTGGGAGTTGAAGTCCACAAGTCTTAAAGCTGCCAAGGTGGGAGACATCAAGCATGAAACTGGCCAAGTATCCTCCTTGAAAGACAACAGTTGAACATCAGGAGAGCTGTAAGAGGGCAGGGCTACATTTGGAAATTTTCGCATTTTTGCAGGTGGTGCATTATGATCTGGTGTCTGCAATGGAGAGCAAAATCCGGCATATTTGCGGGACAAGGCAGCCCTCATCTCCTGTCGCTTGGGACTTGGAGCGGTAAACAGCGTCTGGTTCAGGGAGCAGCCGTATTTTGCTCTCCATTGCTCTCTCGGCCCCCTGCAAGTTCTCGTCTCTCGAGGAGCGCTCCCTGAAGTGGCGCGGGAAACTTTGGTTGGGCTTCTCGAGAGATGAGAGCTTGCAGGGGGCCGAGAGAGTAATGGAGAGCAAAATCCGGCTGCTCCCCGAACTAGATGCTGTTTACCGCTCCGAGTCGGCAGGAAACGAGGGCTGCCTTGCGCCACAAATATATCGAGGTGGTTTTTTTGCTCTCTGTTGCAGACACCAGATCGACCCCCTGCAAGAGAATGAGAGAGAGAGAGTGGGGGAGAGAGAGAGAAAGAGAAAGAGGGGGGGAGAGAGAAAGAGAATGAGAGAAAGGGGGAGAGAAAGAGAAAGGGGGAGAGAGAAAGAGTGGGAGAGACAGAAAAGGGGGGAGAGAAAGAGAATGAGAGAGTGGGGGAGAGAGAGGGAGAGAAAGGGGGAGAGAGAATGAGAGAGTGGGGGAGAGAAGGAGAGAAAGGGGGGAGAGAAAGAGAATGAGAGGGAAAGAGGGGGAGAGAGAAAAATAGGGAGAGAGAAAGAGAATGAGAGGGAAAGAGTGGGAGAGAAAGGGGAAGAGAGAGACTAAGGGGGAGAGAGAGAAAGGGGGGAGAGAAAGAGAGAATGAGAGGGGGGAGAGAGAGAAAGAGGGGGGGGAGAGTGCCTGAAGGACCCTATCCCGTCACTGGGAGTCCAGGTGCTTCAGCAAGCGACGTGTTGGATTCGTATTAGTGGTCCGCGAAATTTAAACTTATGAACTTGGTGGTCCCTGAGGTCCAAAATGTTGGGGACCCCTGCTCTGGAGGATTTAAGTAGCTTAATTGTGCTTGCTTGCCAATACCAGAATTACAGAGTTGGAAGGGACCTTTGGAGGTCTTCTAGTCCAGAGATCTCCAACCTTGGCAATTTTCTCTGCCTGGGCCTGATGCTTCCTGAGAGGCAGGGGGTCTCTCCGAATGGGACCCCCTCCCCAAAAGGCTAGCCCCAAAGCCCTAGCTCAGAGGTCTTCAAACTTGGCAGCTTTAAGACTTGTGGACTTCAACTCCCAGAATTCTCTAGCCAGCATAGCTGGCTGGGGAATTCTGGGAGTTGAAGTCTGCTAGGCTTAAAGTTGCCAAGGTTGGAGATCTCTGGACTAGAAGATAAATGATGACCGGTCAAAAGTGTGAGGACCTGTCAGAAATCACTTTTTTCAGCCCTCTGAGTAGTCCCTATGTGCATATGGACTACTCAGAGGGCTGAAAAAGTTATTTTTGACCGGTCCTCACACTTTTGACCAGTCCTTGAACTTACAACTGTCCTCACATTTTACGTTTTGTGCCCTATCTTGTCATCGTGGTGAAGAGAAGTAGTGGTGAAATGACTGACATGGTTGTTAAAAATGCTGCACGGGCATAAATGTGAGGATGGTCAAAAGTGCGAGGACCAGTCAGAAATGACTTTTTTCAGCCCTCTGAGTAGTCCCTATGCACATAGCCACGCCCACCTGGTCACATGACCTGCTAGCCACGCCTACACAGTCACATGACCAGCTAGCCACACCCACCCAGTCACATGATTGCCAAGCCACACCCCCAACTAAACCACGCCCACAGAACCTGTTGTTAAAAAAATTGAATCCCACCACTGGGACTAACTGCTGTTCAGGGGCCAAGCTATTCCACAGAGGAGGGATGTGTAACAGAGAACACCCTTCTTTTGGCCGCCTCAGACCTTTTTGCCTTTGAGGACAACTAAGTCCTCCCTAGTGGTTGAGCTAAATTTGGAGAAAGGTAGTTGCAAAAATACTCAGATCCCAAGTAATATAGATAGTGATCAACACTTTGAATTGCATTCTGAAACCTATTGAGAACCAATGCAGTCAGGAAGTAGGTAATAGAGAAGTAACATGATAGTACAGTATAGATACTGTATAGATACCGTATAAATAGATACAGTCTAGCATAGACTGGGTGAAACCAGGCTTAATAGCAGTAACTGTGAGAGGGATCTTGGAGTCTTAGTGGACAACCAGCTAAATAGGAGCCAGCAGTGTGCAGCAGCAAAAAAGCCAATGCAATCCTAAATTGCATTAACAGAGGGATACAATCAAGATGAAGTGAGGTACTAATATCACTCTATAAAGCCTTAGTAAGACCACACCTAGAGTACTGCATCCAGTTTTGGTCACCACACTATAAAAAAGATGTTGAAACTGTAGAAAAAGTGCAGAGAAGAGCAACCAGGATGATTAAGGGACTGGAGACTAAAACATATGAAGAAACTGGGCATGGCTAGTCTAGTGAAGAGAAGGACCAGAGGAGACATGATAGCAGTCTTCCTATAATTGAGGGGCTGCCACAGAGAGGAAGGAGTCAAGCTATTTTCCAAAGCACCTGTAGGCCAGACAAGGAATAATGGATGGATTCTGAACAAGGAGAGATTTAACCTGGAAATAAGGAGAAATTTTCTGACAGTGAAAACAATCAACCAATGGAATAGAAGTTGCCTTCGGAAGTTGTGGGAGCTTCATCACTGGAAGCTTTCAAGAAGAGACTGGACTGCCATCTGTCAGAAATGGTGTAAGGTCTCCTGCTTGGGAAAGGGGTTGGACTAGATGACCTGCAAGGTCCCTTCTAACAACTCTGTTAATCTGTAATCTGTAATCAATACAATGACTGACCACTAAACATTAAGTCACTTCCTTTGCTATGAGTTTGAGTAGCGACAGTGTTTTTAGAACGACCCTGTATGGAGACAGAAGAGCTAGACTAGTACTGTAATATATTGATAGATTTCGAATGAACCATTCATGTGATAGTATACAAAATTTCTCTTTATATCTTATTAAGACTGTGTCTTTTTAAAGTCATTGGATTACTGAAAAAATACCTGTTTTCTTTCTATAAAGGTGATTGTATATGAAACATGTAATCTTAAGAGCAGCAGCATACATGACATCAAATTTATCAAGTGTCATATTTAAGATATTGGTGACAATATAATTTATTTTTAAAAATTAGAAGCAATTACCTTTATGGATGCTGATGACTTCTGGCAAGAATCTAGTTTTCACTGAAGTTGATCCCAGGAGAAGACTTCTCTGGGCAGTAGTTCATTTTATTTTCATTCAGTATATTCTCTCTCATTCTTGTCCAAATACTTAAATATTGGAAAATAAATGTGTCTATGTGATACCCGAAAATAATTCAGTATTTAAGGAGAAAACATGAAACTTTTTTCTTAAAAGGAAGAGAAAAAAGAAATGCATAAAAGTTGGAGGAGTGGGGAATGAAAAGTCTACCAGTATTTTTAACAGCCAGTTATTTGCAAAAGTCTGATTTAAAAAAAAAATCCTGGAAGGCACTGAATCAAACTGGTGATCCTTCTGGTTCAGTTTACTGATTGGTAAAGATAACGATAGCCTGAAGGTCTGAATATGGGATCCTTTGCATAGAAAACAGTGAATTGCATCCATTCATCGTTGTTTCATTTACACTAGTTTTAGCCACTGACTGTTAATTATAGAATTCTCCTGATTCACCATTTAGGTAGATGCTGGTATAAGTATCTGACACACTAAATATGTTATATTGCAAAGTCCTGGGTTCAGCCTTAATAAAGGTATCAGTGCACTAAGGAGCCTTAAGAAGGATACTTCTCTTCATCTGTTCAGCACTAAGCTCTTCCCAGTGGCAATACATTACTAACCTTCTCTCCTTCCCACCTTCCAATTGGCTCCGCTTGACCATATACCAGAAACTGTCCAATGGGCATAATTACATGGGAGAGAGGTAGCAGGCAAAGACAATAGCAGGTCCTGCTTCAGTTCAGTTTTTCTTTCTTTTTCTCTGAGCCATCTGCCAATAACCCTATTGGCTCGTGATGTGATATCATATTTTAGTCTTGTCTTGTCTTACTAGCTTCCTTTTGCTGAATTAAGATTAGATTGGAAAGATTTGCCTCCTTAAAAAGTGGAGCACATTATTTTATTCATATTTGATCTCTCTGCCAAAAAAAATGGCACTTAAGTCCAACTATAAAAAATTGAACCATAAACGTAATTAATAACACAATTCAATACATTCCCGAACCACTAACATCTTCTCAAAAAAGCAACCAGAAACCATTTACACACAAAAAATCAACCTAAATCAACTTATTTTTGCCCATGAGAGGAAGATAGTAGAAAGGGAGCAGCCTTGTTAGGAGTCCCCAACTTCGGCAGCAGTCAGAAAAGGGAAAATCCTCTACACAAGTGCCTGAAAGAAGGAATAACATGTTCTTTCAGATCATTTTGTCCAAATTAATGTACAGCTTTAGGAGGTAAAACATCCAATTTGAATTGTAATCAGAAACAGGCTACAATCTAGCAAAATATCAGCATACTGTATATTCAAGGTCTTACACAAATTGGCCTGGAAGTAATTTCACCAGAATACAGCATGCAGAGAAACCTACATAATATAAATAGACTGGGGACAGCTATCATGCTTGGATGTTTTGAATATGCTTCTTCCTTAGAAGAAGAAATTCATCAGTTCCCAGTATAGCTGTGACACATCTGGAGATCTAATCAAATGTATCTAGGGTGAATAATTCAAGAAGAGTCAAAGTGCAAATGATACAATAGGTTACAATTGTTCAGTTTCTGGTCATAAAATCCAGTATTTAGAACAAATAAATGTTATGTACCTCTAACTTTAGATGAGGGTCATTTCATTTAGTTTTATTTCAGGATTCTGGATTAAAACTGTATCTAGAAATGTTATGTGTATGAGATTGAGAGAATACAAAAAAATCCCAACCAAATTCAAGTTTTTTTAAAAAAAATCCTCTTTGGAAAGAAAGCCTGTCAGAACTTCTAACATCAATGGATTATTTTAATAAGAACATATGACTTACTTGTTAGCTTCTGAAACATAAATGGCCTTCTACAAGTTTGTAACTGATTTCTCGTGTTTATTTCATGAATCTGTTGCCCTTTCTCCCCACCCTTATGATTTGAGTTTAAAACTAGCAATTATAGGGGAGGAAAAAGAAAGGAAGAATATATTGAGAATAGTTAAGCATTTAAATGTGGGAAGATTTGTCAGGAAGCCAATAAGGACACCTGGGAGCTGGGTTTAGTGAAGATGCCTAGAATAGATGCCATATGAGTGTTAATCCTATATAAATTAGAACAACTTTGCATGCCATCTACTTCCCATCTGGCTCAGGGCAGTGCCAGCATGAGCACAAAGGTATAAGCCAATATTAAGCCCCAGCTTTTTCATTTACTTCAGTTGCACTTTCTGTTATGAAAGGTAGTTTAAGAGGTCTCTATTCAGCAGTTGCAATAATATCTTGTGGGTCTGCAAACATGTTTAGGGAAATGCCCCTTCAAGAACAGTAGCTCATAGCTATTCTCCATGTTTATGCAGAGATAAATTATTTCTTCCATCATGATGCAGCTGCAATGACATCCTGTCGGAATAGGTTAGCATCACTTTGGAAATTCTAGGACATCCGCTTCTGCTTTCAGATGAATCCTTCCCTCCAGGCACAAGAGTACATTGAGAATGATATATCTGAAGAGTCCTGCCTGGCTACCCTGATTTCCCCATTGTTAGAATGCCAGGCTGTAATTAGAAGCAATGCGACTTGCCTTTGTAAGATTTCACCATCAAGACAACATCAGAATGGTGAAACTCTGTTGTTTAAGCTGATGAGAATAAATTATTCTTTCCTGTGAGCTATTAGATCTGTTCCATTTCTTGTAGAAGCAGATTTCCAACGGTGAATAAAAATGGGAATTTCATGCCCCAAAGAAAGGGATGCCTTTGTTCTCAAAAGTCTGCTCCAGATTTGTAAATGTAATCTGGCTCCCAATCAACATTCAAACACACTGGCATCGCTTCAATATAAACTATATTGGATACCGAGTATTTTTCAAAATTGAGAATATTGAGGGCATTGTCAGAGGAGATATAATGTTATGTTAAATTAATAGAAGTCTCAGTAGCAAAATTGTTAATAGCGAATGACAGACCTCGGCAAAACTGCAGGAGGGAAGAATTGGGTTGTTGCCAATCTGGTCACCAAAAGATCAGTTACCTCATTCTCAGTATCAACTTTAATCACCCCATTTGACATTGGTTTGAGATAGCTAAAATTATTAGCTTGCTTGGAGCACAAAAAAAGAAATACCTTGGTGTTTTCCTAACTCTTTCTAGGGATTTCTCCATATATATACATTCCTTAAATAGGCCATATATTACCCACTGTTTTTCTATCAGCATTTGCACATCTTAAAATTCATCCATTTATTTGCCAAATAAATTTTTTGGCTTTTTTTTTTATTGTTGTTTTTTAATATTTTTTGTTATATTGTAAACCGTCAAGAGTTGTTTGGAGTTGTATGGTGCCTAAATTCAATATATTTAATTAATTAGAAGGAGAAAGACGTGTATACTATCTTATTTATCTTATTTATTTTATGAAATTTGAGGGGTCCTTGGTAATGAAACGTTTGCATGAAAACAAACAAACAACCAAACTCAGAGAGCACTAAGGAGCCCTCATTTCAACCCTGAGCTATAAATATTTTCATTTATTTATGAAATTTATTTGCCCATTTTTAGTAAACATTCAACCAACGTAGACCATTTTTTTCAGTTTGTACATAACTTGCAATTGTTCACTCAGTTTTTCTGTCAGACACAATTATCTCAATCTTTAATACATTAATTTTCAGAATCATGCTTCTCTTTACATCAGTTATAATACTATTGAAAACAATACTAACAACATGGCATCTGCACTGGTATACAATCTTATTTGCAACTATCATATCTTTAACACCACTAGAAGCATTCCTTATACATGCATGCATAAGTGTGTTAAACAACTAAGGGGACTTCATATATCTTGTCTAATGTCCTGCTCAATTTTGAGCCATTTGCAAATTACTTTATTCTCATGATTGCTTTGTTTCCATCATTAGCTATAATTATATTCAATAACAAACTTCAACTCCACAGTTCCATAATTTAATCCCAATTAGTTTATCATATGTTTTACCTTCTCATAATCTTTCATCAGTAAAAATGGAGTGAACTTTCACAAATGTATACACCGTGATGACTTGTTGAAAGCCAAAATTCTGGACTATGCATCTCTGCCTGTTATAACACTATAGTGTACTTCCCAATTTTTGCTCTTTCTTATTTCAAACTCTTTCAGTTAGAATTTTACAAATCAGTTTCCCAAGTATACTTATCAAATGAAATCGCTTCCCCTATAGTTTTTTGCATTTATTCTTGCTACATTTCTCTTTGTATAAGAGAATAATATCAACATTCTTCCAGTCATTAAGCAAAAACATAGAATACTCATGTACATTAAACAGGTAGATCAGCTTTATCCATAATCAATTCACATTCATATTTTATCATTTCTCCAGTTACACTATCCAAACCAGAACCATTACCATTATGAACATTCTTAGAGCATTGTGATTTTTTTTTCATCCTAATGGAAGCCAAGCAATTCTTGGTATTACACATTATGAATTATAGCTGGATGGATTAAAAAAGTACCAAATATTGTTATTCATTCATTTAGATCCCCATTATATAGCCATAAAATTTACACCAGGCACTATGAAATTCAGTGGCAAGATAAGCCAAATTCAAAAGGGGACAAATACTTCTTCACAGATTGGAAGATGAAGGATTTATTATAATGGCTGGTTGCACAGTCAGCCAGATGCATTTTGCATTTTTTTATCCATCAACAAGTGCTTCCCAAGCACCTGAGATGGGCCAGTGTTGTTGTTTGATGGTGTTAAATGTATTGTCTCATGATGTAAACTGTTCCAAGTAAAGCTGTTTTTTATAATTGATCGTCATTTTTGTTTTGGAATTAGTACTATCTTTGCTTTCTTTTGCCACAGTCATTCTACATCCAATTGCAAGTCTTTATATTTTGTGATTGTTTTCCAGTTCTTTCTTTTATTTCGTACTGTCCCTAGATACTGCCACATCTAGTATCCAGACTTTTTTTTGTCTTTCTTATCGACAATTGTTAAGTCTGGGTATTGTGTAGCAGGTCTATTTGAATTCTAAAGTCCCAGAACACTTTAGCATCTTCATTTTCTAGCACTTTGTGCACCGGGTGGTCCTACATTTCTTGCTTGCAAGCATATGATATTTCTTGCAGCTATTCCAATACACTAGTGATAGTTTGTCATGCTGTTGTTTGAAATCTGTAGGTACAATCTTGCAGCAGCTAACTAGGTGGTCCACTGTTCCTTCAGCTTCTTTGCAGAGGTGGCATTTGCTGTCTGTTGCTGTCTTCCCAATTCTGACTTTATTTGCATTTGTTCTTGAGGCTTAGTCTTGTGCAGCTAGAACTAGACCCTTTGTCTCTTTCTTATTATTAAATTTGTTAGAAGTGTATTCCACCTTTCCTCCAAGAATTCAAGGATTATGTTATATGGTCTGTTGAATTTCACTTAAGGCTCCTTGGTCTGTGTTAGCATTGGCTTTCAGTCTATGATGACATACAAAAGGGTTTGGCAGTCAGTATTCCTCTATATTGTATGGCATAACCAATATTCAAGGAAGAGGATAGCTAACATTTGGCCGGGCTGCAGGTTGCTGTGCCTGAGTTATAATCATGCTAGCTTCTCACACTGCAATTAAGGGCCAAATTCATCTGTTTCTTGCATTTCAGCACAGCTGTAAATTTTTGAATTTGTAGCATGTTCGTTATTGATACAGAGATCAAAATGGGCCAACTGGAAACTTGTTCCTATAGGCTAAGCAAATAATTTTGAAGTAATCCGTAGGGAATACTGAGATGTTTTCCTGACTAAGAAGGAAATTCTCAATGGACCCTGCTAAACTAGATATAAGAAAAGCATTTTAGAATAAGCTGTCTTAAATTCCAGCATGCTGCTACTGTATATTAATACAGTTTTGATCCATAGCTAATGTTGAAAAAGGTCAAAAATTTAGAAAAAATAGCTATGTATGCATTTTATAATTGGATTCATTTTTAAAATTCCTTTAGTGAAGCTCAGGTTGAGAATACTAAACATACATAAAAATACCAATAAATATTTAGGTAAATCCATATCTTAAGGATTTGCCAAATTCTCTGAAAGCTATGTAGAGAAGGTATCTTCTTTTAGAGCACAATTAAGTTTGGTCTACAGCTGCATGAAAATTGTATGAAAAGATGTACACTTTTCATTAAAAAATGAGCACCCAGAGCAGTTTTCAAGTGAGCTATGAATACAAACTACATTCATACTGTCTTAGGAGTATAAAGGGCATATATGTCTTAAATTGGCATCCTGTTCTTAAGATTCCTTGGGGAGATAGAATCATGCTAAATGTCATCATGAATTTTCATAATTACCGGTATGTAATATATTCTGAACTCATATCCACTTTTATAGGATCACATAAGTAATTGCTGAGGGGGCTTCTACCATCACCTTCAAAACAGCAAGGATTGCATGTTAGGACAGCAACTCCTCATGAAGTTTTAACTATAGCGATACATCCCCATTTAAGAAGAGGTCCCATAGTTGATAATCTGCTTCATTTCATCTTGATCTCCAGGAACTTTTGACTGAAGCATGAGACTCAAATTAACAAAAAGTTAAGCAGTGCTGAGAAATGGCACTAAAACAATGTATGTGCAAAAAATAAATATAAATCTTTAAAAAATGGGAATACTGTTCTTGGGCTTGACTCCTATCTGACAAATCCACCAGTTGTGTGAGAGAGTAGTTCTGTGTGGGATGAGATCTGCACTTTTACATTTCTCTAAAAATGTTTCCTTTTTAAAAGGTTTTTAAGTACAAACATCCTTATTTAACAATATACATACAGTATCTTGGGAAATAGACAATTGTTACTAGATCTATAGTTCCTAGAAATCTGGCATCTAATTTCAAGTGAGCCAGTGGATACCTAATTCCTTTGCTATATTTATACCTGTTCTTAGCAGTTAGGGATGTCTTCAGTTTCTTGCTGTAATGAAAAATGGCATCAGAGATCTTTTCTTGAGGGCGTGCATGCCTCTCATTTGCTTGAAAATAAGAAATATGCATAAAATGAGGTGACATAATTAATTGAATAGATTGGGGGAAAATAATTTAAGATGTTGTCCTTAGCAATCATTGCACTGTAAATTTTAACCAGTAGCCTGTCAAGTGCAGTATAGAATTTCCTATTCATAGACAAGCAGTCTTTTGAATAATTCCAAAGGATATAAGTCAAAGGCAGCCAAAATGCAAATTAGCATCCCCTGGTAAATTTCAGAAAGACGTGCAATGGAAGTCTTCTTACTCCCCATTCCATAACAGAAACAACAAAAAGACTGAATTAGGATTCTGAAATGAAGATGAAATGGTGTGCGGAAGAGGAAATCTGAAGTAAGTTTTTTTTGTGTGTGTGCAAAAAGAATGGAATAGAATAGAATAGAATAGAATAGAATAGAATAGAATAGAATAGAATAGAATAGAATAGAATAGAATAGAATAGAATTCTTTATTGGCCAAGTGTGACTGAACACACAAGGAATTTGTCTTGGTGCATATGCTCTCAGTGTACATAAAAGAACAGATACATTCGTCAAGAATCATAAAGTACAACACTTAGTGATAGTCATAGGGTACAAATAAGCAATCAAATCATATTAGGAAACAGTCAATATAAACCGTAAGGATACCAGCAACAAGGTTACAGTCATACAGTCATAAGTGGGAGGAGATGGGTGATAGGAACGACGACAAGATTAATAGTAGTGCAGAAATAGTTTGATAGTGTTGAGGAAATTATTTGTTTAGCAGGGTGATGGCTTTCGGGGGAAAAACTGTTCTTGTGTCTAGTTGTTCTGATGTGCAGTGCTCTATAGCACCGTTTTGAGAGTAGGAGTTGAAATAGCTTATGTCCATGATGCAAGGGGTCTGTAAATATTTTCACAGCCCTCTTTTTGACAGCCCTCTTTTTGACTCAGGTCCTCAGTGGAAGGCAGGTTGGTAGTAATTGTTTTTTCTGCAATTCTAATTATCCTTTGAAGTCTGTGTCTGTCTTGTTAGATTGCAGAAACAAACCAGAGAGTTATAGAGGTAAACTTAAAACTTAAAAGTAAACTTAGTTCTGATAATAAAATAAATTGGTTGACTGAGCAAATGCTTGTGGAACGTGGGTTTGTTTGTTTTTTCTGCATTTGTATCACTTGTTTTACTATTGATTTATTACTCTGTATTCTAATTAACACTCTGCTGTTCTAATTAAAAGAAAAAAGAAAAGAATTTCCAAGGACTTGACTTAATTTATTGGCTCTAGGGTGGTTATAAAAGTGTGAAGAAGCTAAAGTATCCCAAATTTGAGCAAAAGAGAGTCATCTTCCATACCCAGCTGTACTGTACAGTAGAACCTCTGGTCACGACCATAATTTTTTCCATAACTTTGGTCGCAAACCGATTTGGTGGTGACCCGAACCTAATTTTGGAAATTTGGCACTTACAAATTTGGCACTTACAAAATTTGGCATGGAAGAGGAAATCGGCTGCGGGGGGGGGGGGGCGATTATGAATGTTTTGGTCGGAACTTGATTTGGTCGGGGTCAGAAGTGCTCGTCACCAGAGATTCTACTGTATCTCATATGCCGTCTTTGTTGTTTGAAAGGGGTCACAGAAATTGGAAAAGTGAAGGAATATTTTCAGTGATGAGTATTAATATAAAATCTAGAGTTGTATCTTAACTACTTCAGTTAAGGAGACAGAATTTGACCCCACCTCAGACTTGTCAACTGAATTTTATTTTTGTTGTAGAAAATGTTAAAATTAACCATTCAGAATTAAAGTTACATTTATAAATTCAAAGCCTTCCAGTTTTTGTTCTTTACATCTGCAGCTGTTTAAGTTCACCTTCCTAGGACATTCATCAGGATCAGAAACATCGCCCACTTCGTAATAATTACAGACATTTTCGTGTGTATATGTGGCTTAGCTAGTCCTTGTTTTATTTGAGTAATGCTACTTGATACATTAAGGATCTTCTCTTTAAGTAAGGTGATTATATTCAGTCCTTTTGGAATTGGAACAGACAAATATACACATGGAATCAGAGGTGAAATCCAGCAGGTTCTGACAGGTTCTGGAGAACCGGTAGTGGAAATTTTGAGTAGTTCAGAGAACCAGTAGCGGAAATTTTGAATAGTTTGGAGAACCGGCAAATACCACCTCTGGCTGGCACCAGAGTGGGGTGGGAATGGAGATTTTGCAATATCCTTCCCCCAGGAGTGGGGAGGGAATGGGTATTTTGCAGTATCCTTTCCCTGGAGTGGGGTGGGAATGAAGATTTTGCAGTATCTTTCCCCTGTCACGCCCACCAAGCCACGCCCATAGTAAAAAAATGTGGATTTCACCACTGCATGGAGTATAGGATTATTAATTCAAGTTAATAATGTTTCTTATTCAGAAAAATTCCAAACCATTATGTAATTTGTGATTGGATATCTAATTCATCAGAAATTTTCAAATAGAGAAAATGTAATCAATCTAATTTCACATAAGAGCTCATCATATGAATCTGATTACATGTATAAAGAAAGAGGAATGCTTTTCTCATCTCCTTTCTTAATTTTTGGAATCTGTATAGTTTTTCTTCTCTGCATTAGAAGCTTCAAGGTTTTAGGATCCCCACATTTTGTCTGGCCTTAGCTGGAATTCTGCTTTTCATATCTTACTCTATTTTTCAAATGGGAACAATGATAATGTAAGTATGTCAGTCAAGATTCTCAGTGATCCAGGTAGAATTGTCTGGCATTTGAGTCATGGCAACTGGGCTTATTTTCTTACTGGTTTGAGACATTTCACTGCCCATCCAAGGAGAAGCTGAGTAGGCAAAGAGTCGTTGGAATGCACCAACTCCTAAAATTCTTAGGGGTATTCTCCCACCAACTTCAGGGTTTCTTCTGCACTAACAAGAAAATAAGTCCAGTTGCCATGGCTCAATTTTCAGACAATTCTTCCTGGATGACTGAAAATCTTCATCAACATAGTGCCGCACACTTTAGGGGAAGAAACCCTGAGGTTGGTGTGGGAATACTCCTAAGAATTTTAGGAGTTGGCACATTCCAACGACTCTCTGCCTATTCAGATTCCCCTAAGCAACTTATTCAGACTGAAGAAGCTGTTTGGATGGACAGTGAATCATTTCAATCATTCAATCATTTCAATCATTCAATCATTTCAAACCAATAATAAAATTGCCAATTGCCATGACTCAATTTCCAGACAATGTTGATGTAACTTCACTATACTTTCAAGACCTAGGGCAACCAGAATGGCTTGGTCAATGGCTGCCCTCTTTTCAATGCTGTAATTGCACAAAGGAGAAAAGGGATTTTTATTATCCCTGCTGTGCTGAGGCTTAAAAACAAGTAGCTATTAGGTTTTATGTGTTTGTATTCTCAGGATGATTCCTTGTTCTCTTTCATGGCCTTGGGCATGAAGAACCATTTCTTCCCATGCACAAATCAAGTGGATGGGCATATTTTTAAATTAAAGCAATTATATTTTATTATATTATGTAAATTATACAAATTATATATATATATATATATATATATATATATATATATATATATATATATATATGTAGGTCTTTGGTTATTCGGGTCTTCTCCCACGTAAAATTGGAAGTGTCTTGGCGACGTTTCGACGAAGTCTCATTCGTCATCTTCAGGCTGGTGTTCTCGGCTTCGTGCTTCCAGGAGCAAATGTCGAAACGTCGCCAAGACACTTCCAATTTTATGTGGGAGAAGACCCGAATAACCAAAGACCTACATACAAACACCCGCGAAAACCTGAGAATATATATATATATATATATATATATATATATATATATATATATATATTAGAAATTATAGAAATTGAGTTGGTAGGATTGCCATTTAACAGTTCTTAGGATTATGATTGTCCCTGGAATCAGCTGCATTTCTTCTTTTTCATTAGAATTTCCACCATAATGTATAGGTTAAAAAAAAAGTAAGATGGAACAAATGTCTGCAATTTTTATTGGACACTGCTTAACAAAATTTAATTTTCAAAGTTGTTGCCCAAATCTAAAAATGACTTCATTATGGAAGTATTTGATATACATTCTAGGTGAGCTCTTTGTTGACCAGATTAAACAGAGCTTCTAAGAGTTAATATTTCTATTATTCTAGTATTTTATAAGAGTTTGTAACTACCCTATCTGATGTCTGCTAATTCTAGATATAATAAATATTTATGAAACTGAATTTTGAGCATGTGTTGTGTAATTAGTCTGATTTTAAACCTATGTTTTGTTTTGATGTATTTATTTTTTCAATTTATTATTTTATATAGTAATATCACAATCTAAGATGGATTTTTTTTTCTAACAAGTTGCACTTATCTTTTTTTTTTTCTTTTTTTTTGGTATCAGACATTTGATAGCAAAAGGATGCTCCATCAATTGACTATGGAGAGCTTCAGGTCACATTAAATTGTTCATGCTTTTGAAATAAAGGGAAAAAAGCAATGAAAAAAATGCCACTTGAAATATCACCACACATTGTAGGACAGAAATGCCTCAATCAGGAGGAAATTATTAAGACAACAGATAAAGAAAAATAGCACAAGAACAATCATATACTGTTTTCCACTATCCTAGATAGATGCACACTTGCAAGCATAGACTCTTAATATATGCTCCAGTGATGGACACAGGGCCTGCTAGGATAGGCTGAAAAACAAAGATGTTCATTACATGACTCACATTTAAGAAACATCAGAAGATAATTCCAGAGGTGTGTTTAACAAACGAATGAAAATCTCACAGACACATTTAGAGGGGGAGAGTGAAAATCTCTAACTGAGACTGCAGCCTAGCAACAGCATGAGGTACCAATAGAGAAACTGGAACAGTCAATTCCTCTGGGGAAAACAAATGTGTTTCTAGTTTGATTTCCTTTGAAAAACTGCACAAAGGACATAAGCAAAAAGCTGTTCTTTCTCCTTCTCCTGGTTTCTTACAGAAGCAGCATAAATGTTGCTGGCAAATACAGCATGCAAAGCAAGGCCAGATACAGAAAGTCCCTTTTGCACAGGTTGATGAAACCTGACAGTATCTTTTTGGGATTATCTGGTCTGGTTGGAAGAGAGAGTCGATGTGTCTCAAGCTGAAAGGAATTGTTTTGAATGACATTTTTGTTGGCAGGAAGCTCATGGGAACAAGCAGACCATACTACAGTGGCTTCTGGAGGCACTTGCCCTTTTTGGTCCTTGAGGAGAGCAGAGAGAGGGAATGAGTCTGTTAGGGTTTTCCAGTTATGGTTTGCTCTGGGATGCTTGATCAATAGATGGCAGCAAAATGTTTTTTTGAACCTAGTGAAATAGATTCATTTATTAATTCAAATTTTTCAGAATTACTGTATTGGTACTTTGCTTTAGAATCTGTTATAGAAAACCCAGTTGGAGAAAGGCATCTTGTGCTATTGGCTCTTCTTTCTTGCAATATGGAAAGGTTCCTCCTTCCCAGAAGTGTATGGGTCACTCCCAGTCAACTGCTTTAGAGTCAATTCCATAAGGCTGAAAAAAAAATTAAGGATGCCTTATTGTGAGATGCAGCTGAATTCCCATCTATGTATTTTGATAGTTAAGTAATTGAACCACCCTGAAGGGAAAGAGCTATTTAGGCAGTGGAGTGGTATGAAGGCTGCTGTAGGAGCTGATGTTCTAACTAGTTCATGAGAATAGATACTACATAAATGACTAGCTAAGAAGAAAGAGGTGGGGGAAAAGGATTTGTTTCAAGTAAATGTCTACAGTGGGCTTGAAATAGATGCTAGTCCTGTCCAGATAGACAACCCACCTCAGAAGAGGGGTCTGTTAGAAACACCATAGTAGTTGCTAGGCAGTTTGCTCAAACTGTTCTTTTTACTCGTAGCTTCCATCAAGCTAGCTTGATGTAGTGGTGAAGGTAGTGGCCTAGAAACCAGGAGACTGCGAATTCTAGGCCTCTCTTAGTCACAAAAGCTGCTTGGATGACGAGAGGGGGGGATAAGGATAGATAGGTAGGTAGGTGATAGATAGATAGATAGATAGATAGATAGATAGATAGATAGATAGATAGATAGATAGATATCTGGAGTACAGTATTAATATCACCATCTTGAGAGGACAGAGAAAAAGTAAGAAGACATTTACAAATCTAACCTAATACTAATAAAAGCTGTGACAGTTCAGTTCAAAGTTTATTTTAGCCAAAGGCCAGTATAAAACAATTAACTGTTAGATGTTTAAAAGTAAAATAGGAAGACTAAATATAAAAAACAAGATAAAAAGAATATTACTGAATATTATTACCCCTATTATGACCAGTATAACTGTCTCTCTAAAGTTAAGAAATAGGATGTTATTTATCTAAAACTAAGATATAAAACTAAAATACTAAGATCTTACAATATTTGTTTACTATTTCTTTCTATACATATACTTCTGTTCAAAAATTGTACAATGTTAAGGAATGGGGATTAATGAATTTGGATCTGATTTGGCTGGCCTAAGAGAATTTGGCAGGAGAATAGTGTGCCTCTGATGGGAAAGTAGAGTTTGTATGTAAAAGGTATCAGGATACCTTTGCATATTTTACCAAAATAAGGAAAATAAAACAGATTCTAATATTTGTATAAAAGCATTAGTACAGTTAGTACAGCATTAGTACATTAACTGTACAAAAGCATTAGTACAGTTAGTATGTTAGTATAGGGCAGTAAATTCCACAACATATCTAACAGGATATTCAAGCAGCATATGGATCTTCCTATATCTGCCTTCCAAAATAGCTGAAGGGACTCAAGCTGTAATGGTTTATAAAATCAAAAGCTTCACTTTATATTTGACTAGCAGCAAAGGGTCTATCCTAAGGCATTATTTGTTACTATAAGTAAATATCTGATCCTATCATTGATCCATTATTTTAACTTTAGATGAAATGACCTCCTTAAACTAACCATTATTTAGGCAAATCTGAATGGGAGCTGAGTCAGGAAGTCCTGTTCTGGGACATAAGAAAGAATTTACTCCTTAATGTAATTGCTGAGTCTGCTTTGTAAATGCCTTCCTCCTTGACTCTGCCAAAATTGGATCAGATCTATTGTCTTTGTAAGATGTAGTTACATCCATATTTTTTCTGCAACAAAAATTACAGCAGCAATTTATTAGTCTTTAAGGTTCCTTAGTTAATAGTGTTGTGAATTAGGCAAGTTATTGTTTTCTCCTTTTCAGTTTTTATCTTGATGATGTTGTTCATTAGAGCTTCCTGTCAATCTGATAGACTTTTCAAGCAATTGGATCTACCTTCAGAAATTAGTGAGAAGAAAGAGGGACATTATGCCACTGTGGACTCCCATTGTCATAGGTGCTCCGTTGGTGCCCTTTGTACTTTAGGTGATTGTGATGATAGATGAAATAGGAGTGAAATAGTTCTAGAGAGGAATAGGAACACTTGCACATGGCTATTAATTTCCTAGCTTTATGGCCTATAAACCACTAAAAAGACACAATTATCATATATGCTAAGGAAACCTCTGTCTAGCTATCTATATCCAAAGTTGTGTTTGGATATTTTTTCTTGAGCCTCACAAGAAGTTATTTTGGAGATCAAATTTTCTAAATATAGAAAAATCTTTTAGTGAAGTCTAAAGGATCAGAGTAAAATGTCAAACTTCTGAAACCATCTACAGTGTAATGAAGGCACAGTACATATACTGTATAATTGTAATGTACTCATAGTACCACAGAATTTTCCATCTATATATGTTTATATGCATACCTTGTTTACTTAGAATCATATTCTATTGCATTGTTGTAAAGATACTGAGCTCAATCCCTAATGGATACATTTTTATAATTTTCTGGACACAATATGAAAGCAGTTTGCTATTGCTTTCTAGGATAGATTTTCCACTTCCCTGCTCAGGTTACAAAGCTAAAATTTTCTGACAATTTTCAATTTAAGTGTAGGAGTATGGTGTCTCACATGGTTAGGACGCTGCTCTGATGATCGTCAGGCTTGCATTCGAGACCCGGTTGCTGATGAGGGACAGGTTTAACTCCCATCAATCATTCTAGCTCTTGTTAACCAGCAGTTCAAAAGCTGGTGACTGAGCAGATAGATGGGTACCACTTCGGTGTGCAAGTTAATGGGGATAAGAAAGCTTAATGGGGATATGACATCTGGGAGTCTCCTGGGCAATGGTGATATCACTGGCTAATTCTTTCAACCCCAAAAGTACTTCAGCACTCACAACATGATTGTAGTAATAGTAGTAGTAGTGGTGGTGGTGGTGGTGGTGGTGGAATTAACTTTACTTAGCTTTTACTTAGCTTTAGTGAGCTTAGCTCACTAAATCAGGTGCTGCCCCACCTTGCTTAGGCCCACTATTTGGGAAATAGGAAATCCTCATAACTTGGAATTTGACAATGCTGATACAGAAATTTTGCATAATAGATTCCATAAATATCATGATATTTAATGTTATTCAGAGTTAGAAATATGTGTGTGCATGGACAGCAAAAAATAGATAGAAATATACACGCAAGAAGTCATTGTTTTGCGGTGGTTCTCCTCCTATCTCTCCAAACGGTCGCAGTCAGTGTTGGCAGGGGGGCAGAGGTCGACCCCGAGGCTCCTTGTTTGTGGGGTGCCTCAGGGGTCGGTCCTCTTGCCTCTTCTGTTCAACATTTATGTGAAGCCGCTGGGTGAGATCATCCGTGGCTTTGGGGTGGAGTTCCATCAGTACGCTGATGATACTCAGCTGTACATCTCCACCCCAGGCCATCCCAACGATGCCCCTGAAGTGATGTCCCGGTGCCTGGAGGCCGTGCGGATCTGGATGGGGAGTAACAGGCTTCGTCTCAACCCTTCCAAGACCGAGTGGCTGTGACTTCCGGCGTCCCGATATAGCCAGCTGGTGCCATCGCTGGCTATTGGGGGCGAGTTATTGGCCCCCACGGATAGGGCTCGCAACTTGGGCATCCTCCTGGATGCATGGCTGTCTTTAGAAGAGCATATGACGGCCGTGGCCAGGGGGGCTTTTCATCAGGTCCGCCTGATTCGCCAGTTGCGTCCCTTTCTGGATCGGGACTCCTTACGCACAGTCACTCAGGCACTCGTCACTTCCCACCTGGACTACTGCAATGCTCTCTACATGGGGCTCCCCTTGAGGAGCACCCGGAGGCTCCAACTGGTGCAGAATGCGGCCACGCAGGGGATTATGGGAGCCAGGGGGCGCTCCCATGTGACACCTCTCCTGCATGAGCTGCATTGGCTTCCAGTTGTCTTCCGGGTGCACTTCAAGGTGTTGGTTACCACCTTTAAAGTTCTCCATGGCATAGGATCTGGGTATTTGCAGGACTGCCTTCTGCCGCCAATAGCCTCCCACCGACCAGTATGCGCCCACAGAGAGGGACTCCTCAGGGTGCCGTCAGTCAGGAAATGTCGGCTGGCGACCCCCAGGGGGAGGGCCTTCCCTCTGCCCTCCAGAGGGCAGCTCCTGCCCTCTGGAACAATTTGTCCCCGGAGATACAAAGGATATCAGATCTCCGGGTCTTTTGCCGTGCCCTGAAAACTTTTCTTTTCCATCAAGCAGGGCTGGCGTGAACCCCCTCCACCTTTTTTAGTCTTTTTAGTTTTTAGTTTTAAATTGTCATGGGGTTTTAAATTGAACTGCTTTAAATTGGGCCAATTATATAATTCTTTTAACAATTTTAAATTTTGTATCTGCATGTGTTTTAGTTCTGGCTGTTCACCGCCCTGAGTCCACTAGGAGAAGGGCGGTATACAAATTAAATAAATAAATAAATAAATAAATAAATAAATAAATAAATAAAATTGTTAAGATTATATTGAATATTGAAGATTATATTGAATATATTGATTATATTGAATAAAGCTGTGATATTACCAGCTTTATCATAACATAGCAATTACACTTGATTCTACAGAATGTTCACTAGTGTTTCTAAGACAAAGACCATCGTTGTAGAATTTGGAAAGGCTTCTCCTGACATAAAAAAAAGCAGGCCATTTTTTACATACACTATACAGTGCATCATCTAAAACAGCTCAAGATTCTGTTCAGTAAATATTAAGACTAAATGGCAATGGGATTCTAGATACTCAAATTTGGTATAAATTCTTTTTTAACTGTTCCATTTTTCATACTCTTGTTCCTATAGCCACTAATAACTGTGACATCATCCTTGCTCTCAAGTTGGCTACAATTATAAAACCAAATAGATATGGAACTTGCAAGAATGCTAATGTTCTGCTTAATTTACAAAACAAAATGTTGAAATTTATTTATTCTAATACTTATTCTTCCTTTGTACAAAGAAAGTACAGTAACTGTCGGTTTTCAGAGCATCTTAAACCCTCCTCTATTATAGTATCTGTGAACTAAATTTGTTTTGTCATATTGTGTTAAGTTTGTTTGCAGAAGGGAAGTAATAGTCTCAGTGTTATCCCATGTCCCATCAAACACATACACTGTAACAACGCCTCTATTTCTACTCTTGGAAATCCCTCCTATCTATCATGCTGCTGTTTAGCTGATTTCTTCCCTCATCCCATTTTGGTCTGGTTTGGTGTTGACAAGGGTAGATTGTTGGCACAATCACATCTCAGAGCCATAGTGTGCAGCGTTAATGTTTTGCTTAGTCTTCCTTCTTTGTCAGTACAAAATGATTGGATGTATGAGAGGGAGTACTAAAACAGACTTTTAACTGTTTCAAACAATGTGATATTGGCACATTATTTAGTTGAAGACTTCAACTAAACATCTTTTAATAGGTACAGATGGATGCCATGGAATATAAATGCTTTGCTACAGGAGAGGCACCTAATTTGAGACGCTTTCGTAGATTAACCTCAAAAGATCTATAAATGATTCATCCATTGGGTGACTCATGGAGAGATTTTTTCTTTCTTTCACGGGTTTTCCAGATGCTCCCTCCTTTTCCCCATGCTACAGTTTGGATTCAGCCACATCTCCCTTGGCTGCAACACTGAGATGCATAAGCAAGTAAATCACAGGATCTTACACTGAGCCTGGCTCCTGTTTGTTCCTGACAATTTACATGCCAGGTTTTCTTATGTGAGTGTTGTATAGAATGGGTTTCTTTTTCCCTTTTAAAAAGTTTTTTTTCACTAAATCTTTTGGTGGTTGTACTTCCATATTTTTTTTTCTGTTTTACATTTTAATAATTACTTTTGAATACTGAATATTTATATTTTAATGATTATGTACCCTATGTGCTTCTTTGAGATGTCTTAGAAGATGCAGCAAATTGTAGAGAGTGGGTTAAATAAAATATGTTCAGATGGCTGTTCATCAGTTTCTCCCATTTGGATGCTGGCAGTGTTTAGAATGGATAACTTAATAGGCAATTTGCCTATGTGATATTGTCTGACTGAAATAGTAACCAAATAGGGAGCTGAGTCACCAAGATAAATGCTACTTGGGTATTCTTTACCCGCAGTGATTGCATTTTGTAAGACCAGCTTAAGTCAAATGATATAATAAAATCTATGCTTGTAATGAGAATTCTGCTGGCATTCCAACCCAATATTTTTTATTCACAGATATGGTTAGAAAATATGTTCGGAACTTGCTGCAAATGTAGTAATATCTAGAAATAAATGGGGATGTATATGAAGTAAACAACATGGGATTATATAGCCATTATGGTATGCATAAGTCTGTCTGCTTTGCACTCCTTGAATATACACTCCAATCCTGCCAATTGTATAATAGTCAGAAATGTTAATTCCTGAGCAACTTTTTTATTTGCTTCTGTCTAGTACGGTGAGACTACTTCCTGTTAAATGTAGCTGATCCCTAGAGGAATCAGCACATAAGCTCCTTAATATTTATAGGATTAAGATAGGTTACTTAACTTTACATAAAAGGCAGAGAATGGTGGGAAGAAATGCGTTTTTTAAATAATTTGGATAGTGATATAAAAATTGCTAGCCACAGGGACTTTGTGCTTTTTTTGCTTCCCTGTTTCTTGAATGTTTTCTGTCTGTCTTCCATTGCTTCCTTTTTTCCTTCCAGTTCACATTTAGAGCATGCTGTTTAAAATAACCCAACTGCATACAAACACATTTCCTGCTTTCTTTCACACCTTCAATATTTGGTCCCCTCCTCCTCCTCCTTCCAAAAAAAGCTTAATGTTGGATTGTACAACCCTGCTATTTTCCTTTTTGACAAAGTTCCATATCAACATGAGCTAATAAAATTACAATTTAACAATCCCATTTTGGCATGATGGATGCCATGGTGCTCAGATTTCCATCACTGTTCACAAACATAACTCTCTTCAGGTTAAACATAATTTGCTTGATTAATACAAGTCAATGCCAAGTTTTATTAACTTGGTTAAGATCACAAGGTCTAAGGGCAGATAAATATGAGAGCTTTCATGATGAGATTGACCTTTGGACCAAGCCATGTACTACATGAATCTGAATTGTGGTTGGTTGGTTTCTGTGCGTTTATGTCCATCATTTTTAATGAATTAAATTCCAGATGTTGGTTATATAACTCATTAAATAGCAACCTGCAGTACTGAACAGAAAAGGCTAAAATAAAGATTTCCCAGCCTCTAGATCCTAAAATCTAGGATAGATATTAAACTTTAAGCATAACTCCCAAAAAGAGTTAGCATGGGTTAGGATATGTGTATAATCAGACAAAAAGCCACCAATATTTCAGAAAGCATACTGAAACAATCCATTCTATTCCTAGCTTGGTTTTATTGTTTTTTGGAGGGCACCATTCTGATAAATCAGTAAGTTGCAATCACCCTTGGTATCTATTTTCTAAGAAAATATACAGATCCACATGAAT
The DNA here is from genome assembly GCA_022577455.1 of Arizona elegans. Taxonomy (NCBI): domain Eukaryota; kingdom Metazoa; phylum Chordata; class Lepidosauria; order Squamata; family Colubridae; genus Arizona; species Arizona elegans. The sequence goes on from JAKOOJ010000003.1 coordinate 60,428,873, forward strand.
TCAATGCTATCACTTCAAATATAAGTGATTTTGAAGATTTACACTTTAGTTAGCTGTATGATAGCTTCAGCTATTTTTTTAATTAAACACTTTAAAGTTAAAGGAGCAGGTAGTTTAGCAGATACCAATATATAAGAGAGCTATACCTGGGATATACAATTAAAGCAATAATGAGATTCCACAACCTACTACATCAAAACTTTTTCAAGCGGTCAGAAGCAATCTGGTTTTAAAAGAACTTTACTTGTTCTCAGAATTACATGCCAAGCAAACATCTTTGGGAAGAGTATTTCAGAGACCAGAAAAATAAACCAGAAAGCCATTTTCCCAGTTGCTCCTTCCCTCACTTCATCTACTAATGGAAATGGCCAGAGGCAGGCCTCTATGGATGGCCAAAGCATAAAGGGGGGTTGGTGTGAAACTAGGCATTCCTCCAAGTGCATTGTTGCTAATCAGACCAAGGAGGAAAAAGCTCGCGGGCTATCATTTAGGAAAGGAAAAGAGCTGTGCAACAGCTGCAGTTCATCAGTTTTTTACTCTTTGATTTTCCAATGTTCACGTTTTTTCTTATTTCAAATGTTTTGTTATTCTTTTTCATTTTGTGGGGGTGGGAAATGCCTACAGTATCTTTATTACAACATTGAGGAGACAATGCCTCAAAAGGTAGTTGACTTTCCCAATCATGAGCCTTCTCTGCCTAAATAAAGCAAGCATTTGAGTGATCTAGCTTTTTGTCCCGTTATCTAGAAGATTGGAGTTTATATGAAACTCACAGAAAATTATTTCCCCCAAAGTGAGAAACTTGTTTTTTGATTCAAGGGCAGCACTTCCTCCCTTTGTAGCATTTTATGAGAATGCATATGGGTTATTCAACTGAGAATGAAATGGTAAATGTTCTACTCTAACCATGACCTCTTACAAAAATAACTCAGTGAGCATTGCAGGAATGGAAGGAGGCATGTTGTTTTTATGACATATGAAAGTAGTAACAAAGTATGTAATTTAATTCGTTCCTGACAGATGTATAGTAAGGTTAGAAGCTTCATTTCTCAATTCTGATGTAGGTTGTAGGAAAAAAATGCCTTTAAAAGCCTCTGACGATCCCAGCTGAGTTGCCTGATCGTCAGAAGCTTTTAAAAGCATTTTTTCTGTAACCTCTTAAGGTTGTAGAAAAAATGCTTTTAAAAGTAAAAAAAAAAAAGTTGGCTACACCCACAGTCACATTACCCACCACTACCAAGCCACGCCCACAAAATAAGCCATGTTCACAGAACCAGTAGTAAAACATTTTAGAACCCAGCCCTGGAGCTATGATTAGTTTCTTCCAAGTGGACTTTGCAAGAGGCTTGTGGTTAGCTGCTGTAGTTAGTGGAATAATAGATTAGATGGGACTTTGGTCTGAACTGCTGGTATTTCAATTAACCAGGCTTTATAACTTGCTCTTAAATATTTGTTTTTCCTCACATTTGCTTGTTTCTTTATACTTCTACCAACAGTACCGTTAATTGAATATATCCAGCCCTGCATCTTTTAGTTGTTTGCTTTTCATAAAGCTAAACAAGCAGTTGGTTCCTTTATGACTTGCCTTTGTACTGTTAACCTCTTCCCAGTATAACTATATAGTCACCAATTTTTTTTAACTGTGCTGAGTGTGAACATCCCACAAAACAACCATTTTCCAGTAGACAAAGTAGGAAGAATGGCCCCTATGTCAGCTTGCCTATCTTGCCATGATATGTTGTCTTTTGTGTGTGTGCAGAAGGGCACCTTTCTAAATATACTTATGTATTTGTAAATCTTGCAATGCATTTAAAAAGCATCAATATTATATGTCATTGAGAATTAGAAAAATCAAAGGCAGAAATGAAGAAGCCTGGGTTTTTTTCCCCATTTGTTGAGCATCGTGTACACTATTTTTAAGAACTTGCACATATCTTTTTCCTTTTCTTCCGCCAAGTTTCCTATTTGATAGATCTTCCAACTCTGACTGTATCTAATGTCTGGTATTGCATAGTAGTTTGGAGATACTATAAGATAGCACTTCTTCACTGCCTGGTAATTGAATTTATTGTTATTGAAAATATCCATCCCTATACCATGGGAGATCAACTATCTATGTCGAGATTCCCTTGATTTAAAGTTTCATGGCTCACCTTCAAGCTCACCAGGGAACTATTCTAGAATGCCACCAACACTCTCACTCATGCACTGTGATTTGCGGGCTTTTCTTCTCATCACACTGATAGCAGTCATGAGAATAAGTCCATTTCTAACTGTTCTGCTGTCATGGAGAAATCAATGTTGTCTAAAAAGGAATTGGAAGCACAATGTTCCACTTACTCTGTTACTTCCTTTCTGGAGTTGCCTAATAAAACTAGTGCTGTTGGGTACAGCAGGACTCAATTTTCCTCTCTTGGATCATTTGTAGATGATACAAATTATCCAAGGGGACATGTGTGAAAGTTTGAGTGAAGTAACATCAATATGTTGATTACTTAGCTATCTTTCAATCGTTCTCATCTGAGTCAAGGAAAGAGATGAGCCTGGATAGCTCTGCAGACTAAGCACTGTAATTTAACACCAGCTGTCTGCAATTAAAGTAAGTTCGAATCTCGCCAGGCTCAAGGTTGACTCAGCCTTCCATCCTTTCTAAGGTAGGTAAATTGAGGACCCAGTTTGTGGGGGCAATAAGCTGACTTTGTATAAATATACAAAAGTATGAAGGCTATTGCTTAACGCACTGTAAGCCGCCCTGAGTCTCCGGAGAAGGGCAGCATATAAATCAAATTTAAAAAAAAAAAAAAGGAATGGAGGAGAAATTTTGCTTGAAGAGAATGTGTGCAGTAGAAGTACATATGAAATGCAAACAGTAAACCTCAATCTAATTGACCTATTCCAGGAAAAGGTCCATTAGGTCTGTCTATTAAAATATCCATTAAGTCTGAATGTTAAATATATATTACATTACTGATGTTTTACATATTTTGATATAAATTGATACAAATTATGTCAATTATCCTTATTCATACTGGTTTTGAAATAAAATGGTATGTTGTTTGGGAATGAAGCTCAAAAACAGATATATTCTCTTAGATAAGAAGTCCATTAAGTGAGGCTCCATTAAACTAAGATGTCATTGTAGTAATTTTGATGCAAGATCGTTTTTAAAAAATACAAATTGATTTAGAAATGGAGGGACTGTGTCAAAAGCCAGAGAAATCAGGAGATTGGGGCAGTTCAAATGAGTATAATGATTTATTTCAAGCTTAAGCTATCTACACAAATCTGAACTACTAACAGTCAAAAGAAATTAGTGGGAATTAAGGAATTTAAGGCAAGCGAGACCTAGATCTCTTATAGGTGTGCAGGGATTCATGACTGATGATGCATTTGACCTCTCCCTCGGACTCAACTGGGTCATCTCCTACAGATTGAATTTAAGATAAGAGTATTTTAATAAAGAATGGGGAGATTAATTAATGTGGCAATTCTGCATAAGTATTTGGAGAATACTAGAGAACTCAGAAATTCTATTTCCAGACTCTGACTAGCAAAGCAGGCAGTGGACAGTAAATTCTTCATGGCTACAAGGCTTCATTTCCCTTGTAGTTTGAAGGAATCCATCAGATCTGGATAGTTGGATGCCCCTATGATGGATATAAGTGCTTTTAATTGGTCTAGATTGGGCCATCTTTTTAACACAGTCGGGATCATTATCTTTCCAGAGTTATTCATTCAATGGTGACTGTACCGTAAAGAGTCAGAATTATTACAGTAAACCAGAATCAATTTCCTTCTTCGTTATGATCATAATTATGTAAGCATTGCCAAGAATGAGTCAAGCTATACTGCTGAGAGGAGAGAAGATGCCAAGAACATATGATTATCACATGGAAAACATCTTTGACTACAATATTGCTACATGTGGGTCTATGTATGTATTCAAGGCCAACTTGTGAGGTCACATTACAAATCAAAATAGAAATAACTAAATAATAATTTAAAAATCACTATGTTGTTTATTTATATATTAGTACTGCTAATCAGTCTATCTCCCTTGTTTGCCATGCTGCTGAGAATTATGTTAAATGTAATTTATTTTATTTATAAAATTCATTAGCTACCCATCTTACCATAGGGTAACTCTGGGTGGCTTACAGGTACATATACAGTTAAAACATAAAAAGACATGAAAACCAAGGACACATGGGGAAGGCAGGGTAGAGTGGACAGGGAGGTGGGATCTGTTATTACTCAAACACCTCCATTGCACTGTCCCCCCACTGGGGCCCCAAGCCGACTACCACAACCACATCTTTAACCACAGCCCCAAGCCAACTGGTACAACCACATCCTTATGAAAAGATATGAGGGTTGGGGCCATCCTCACATCAGGGGGCAAGATGTTCCAGAAGGCAGGATCAACAGCAAAGAAGGTCTTCTTCCTGGACTCCGCCAGCCTCAATAATCGGGTTGATGGGATCGGCAGCGTACCTCCTCTTCCAGCATGAGTGTAACAGGCCAATCCCACAGGGGTGAGACGATCCCTCAAGCAATTCGATGTATTAGAGGAATGTTATATGGGAATAGCTGCCACATGTGATGGCAAATGTTAGGTTTTGTACCAAGAATATCTCTTTTCAGCCCCTTCAGAATCTATTGTAGAGGGGATAGCTGGAGGGACTTGGCTTTCTGTTTCATTTAGGTGCCTCTGGAAATCTGCCTTTGCTTTTCTTTCTCCCTTTTCTTTTCTTTTTTTACTATCAACCTGAGTTTAGTAGAATAAGTGAAAATCAGCTCTTCAGCTTTGTCAGAAAACAGAATGTTTCTTGTGTCCTATGAATATTCTGCAAGATCAGCCCATGAACAGTTCATTACAGTGATCCAAATGGAAGGAGACCAAAGCATGATTAACAGTGAGCAAAACCTCCTCATCTGAAAAGGGCCAAATCTGGCATTCAAGAGGGATGTACAAAGACACACCCAGGCATAGTTACTCAAGCAGGAATTGAGTCCAAGAAGACTCCCCCCCCCCAAAAAAAAATACAGGTAGTCCTCAACTTATGACCACAATCAGGACTAAGAATTTATGTTGCTAAGTGAAACATTTGCTAACTGAGTTTGCCCCATTTTACAACTGTTCTTGCCACAGTTAAGGGAATCATTGCATTGCTTAAGTTAGTAACATGGTTGTTAAGTGAATCTGGCTTCCCCATTGACTTTGCTTGACAGTAGGTCACAAAAGGCGATTACATGACCCCAGGACGCTAAATATTCAATATTTTTGAAATGGGAGAGTTTCTATTTCCAAAATTATTCCATCTTGTCAGGATTAAGTCAAAGTATGATCATTCCCACACAGACATTTGTAGTCTCTAGTTGTAATGGGATGTGAGAATGATTCTCGAAGATGAAGAGAAGAGTTGCTGCCTAGGGAATGATCGGATAAAAGGGCAGAAAAAGAAACTTACAAAAAAAAATCCACCTTAATTTATCAGTAAAAAGAGAAGGTGAGAAATTTGCACTTTCAAACTTGCAAGATTCTGTTAATGTAGCCTTACAATAAAGTAGAATTAGCTCTTGTCATGATGCCTGTCTGGTTTTCTTGGGTGACTGACACTAATCACTGGAACAAAACAGTCAATCAGATCTTCTATTCAGCTCAAAGTTGGAGTATATAACTGAACATTATGTACTTATTGATGGGATGTTGATGGATGATTTAATTGAAATACTTTATATAGATGTTAAATAAGTGTGGTGGGGTAGCAATCCCTGTGACACCCCACAACAAGGGTGGGCGAGTTATGCCCAACAAGCCTGAGCAGGGTGGATTTGATTTAAATCGAGTTGATTTAAATCACAATTTAAATCATGATTTAAATCACTAGTAAAAAGGCTTGATTTAAATCAACTCGATTTAAATCATAATTGTTAAAGAGCAACTGTCATCTCTGCTACTCCTTTGACCCACTGTTGACTCACCGATAGTCCCAGTGTTGCAGAATATACAGCCTCATGCTACATAACTAAGCTCCATTTCATGCTGAATAAACTAAATTATTTATGTATCTTAAATAGAAAACTATCTTACGATAGATTTTTACCCCCAAAGTTTTTTATTAAAATAAATTCAATTTAAATAAAAAAAATCCGATTTAAATAAAAAAATCTGATTTTTTTTATTTTTTAAAAAAAATCATTGATTTTTATCCACCCTGAGCCTGAGCAATTTTATCCACTAGATGTCCTTACAGTGATTCAGGAGATGCTCTTCCAGGTACTTGATGAACACTATTTAGAGAGATCTATGCATCAGATGCTCATTCATGCATTTGGGACAATATTCAATATCCTCCCTCTTTCACAATGTTAGAACTCAAGGTCACCCATTGGGATCAAATACATGGAGATTCAGCATAGAGGGAGGAAATAGGTAAATTGTGGTATTTGCTGCCAATAATTCTGGTAAATTCTGGTAATTTGGATGGTTTTAAAAGTGAATGTGAGAGGCTCAGAATCAAACTGAGTAATATCAGTGGCTGATATCTCCTGAATCATAAGTGGCATGCCTTAAATCTTTGTTGCTAGGAAGGGACAGGAAAGGGGAACTGTTACCATACAGTCCAGGCATACGAACTTCCCAGTTCTATCCAGTTAATCTTGTATAATGCTGAATGCTAGACTAAATGTCTTGATCCAAAAGAGCTTTTCTGATAATCTTATGTTCTCAGGTTGGAGAAGGGCATTTAACATATAATTTTACAGCAACCAGAGAACATTACATATCAACTTTGTGACATTTTGTTCTGAAATTTTGCTCATAAGAAAATTTGAAATCAGAAACTACTGTAAATTACATTGGAGGTTTCCAATAAGATACCTTGCTTTTAGATAAATAGCATGTAGAAATTACTCCCCGAAAATGTTTGCAAAAATGCTTCTTGTATAGGAAATTTCATCACTGCTAAGATAATACCACACACAGGTTTTTCCTCTGTGATAGAAAAGAATAAAGTGAGATTCTTTGCCCAAATATCCTGGAATCTTTTTTTTTTTTTACCTCTCAATTCTAGGTATGTGGCAAGTTTCTTTTCAAAGCCGCCTCTTCCTTTTATTACACATCAGGGAAATTAGAATGTAATTTCCTTTCCTGGCATTGAAGCATTTTTAGGTTTATTAGAGGGTGGCAGTGTTGTCATTCAGTGCTATAACCTCCATCTGCCTGGGCATTACTGGAATGCTAATTGTGTTGGTTTGTTAAACAAGCACAAAATCACAGTGAAGCAAAGCATGAACATGTCTGAGATTGTGAAACCAGCTGCCCGGTTTGAGAAGCTGCAGACATCCAAATTCAATATAATCCACCCTTTTTTATGGAAGCAGTTTTATTAGGGAGGCTTGCCAGCCTCCATGTCTACAGACAGCTTCCCTAGGGCATGGTTTCCAGCCAGAAGCTATAGGCATAGGCTGGACTTTTATTTTCCTCCAGTGCATCTTGTAAAAATTGAAATAATGTTTTGGGGTGAGAAGTAAAGAGGATTGTTATTGTTTAGCCCAGAGACAGCAGAAGAAATCTTACATTTTGATCCAATTCATATTTGATTTGATTGTTTTAACTTGAAGACTATAATGACAAACTTTTGTACGCAAATGCATCATCAGAAATGGTATCTATTGTAGAACTTTTTTGTTAGAACTTACCTCAATCGGAGTCTTAACAAAATGTGATAGGAATAGACACCTCTAATTTTGTTCCATTTCATTTCTGCATAATTTCTGTGGTTTACTCAGTTTCTACTTTAATCTGAATTTCTTTTAAATTATATTGTTAGAGAATAGTGAATAATTATACTAGTTAGAGAATAGTGAAATCTCTTGAGGCAAAGATCCATTTGTATACTTGCAGACCTATGGATCAGATATGGATTCTTCTGCCATCTCTTCATACATGAATGGATTTTGAATATAAAGTTGAATAACCGGAATTGCTCTTTCACCTAAATATACATAGATTTAACCCAGGAAACAATGTCATTGCAAGGTGTCTTGACAGTGAATTCTTTGGAGTAAATTGTTTCTATATGGATGTAGTAGGTATTTTCTTTTTCTGCTGAAATAACTACAGCTTAGCAGAAACATATTTCACTTATGTAACCATACATAAATCTTGGGCGGTGGGAGGGAATGACAGCTTCATCCTATAAATGTTGTAGAAATTAGTTAAAATTAAAGAGTAAATTCAAGCAAGAACTGACCTGGATTGTAATTTCAGGTAGTTCAGCCAGATAATCTCTGAACCTCCTCGCTTAATTTATGATGTTTACCAGCAGTACAAGCTGTAGTATCAGATTGCTTCCTTTGGGAATTATAGGCTGCCTCTTTGCCACTGCCCATTATAGAACACAATATTTTTCTATGTGAAGATTACAGGATATGACTGCATGGAGAGAAATCTGTACAGAATAGTATTTCTTGGCTTTTAAATGTTTCTAACAATGTGGCTAGTCACTCTGAATGGGCCAACATATAAATTTAGTGAATAAATAAATATACAGTGTTGAAAACACAATAGAACTCTTCCAACTGGAAAACAAAATACAGCTGCTTCTCCTGAAAGAACCACAACCATAGCAATACCACTGAAGATAGATTGTACCAGTGATGAAATCCAAATTTTTTTACTACCGGTTCTGTGGGCGTGGTTTGGTGGGCATGGTGTGGCTTGGGCATGGCTTGGGAAGGATACTGCAAAATCGCCATTCCCTCCCCACTCCTGGGGGAAGGATATTGCAAAATCTCCATTCCCAGCCCACTCTGGGGCCAGCCAGAGGTGGTATTTGCCGGTTCTCCGAACTACTGAAAATTTCCGCTACCAATTCTCCAGAACCTGTCAGAACCTGCTGGATTTCACCCCGGTTTGTACCAACTGGAGGCATTCACCACGATAGCTCATTGGCCTTGGGTAGATATCTTCATTAGAGAACAGGTAATCCTCGACTTACAACAGTTCGTTTAGTGATCGTACAATGGCACTGAAAAAAGTGACTTATGATCATTTTTCACACACATGACTGTTGCAGTATCCCCCGTGGATTTAGATTCAGATGCTTGTTCATATTCATGACAGTTGCAGTGTTCCAGGGTCATGTGACCATCTTTTGAGGCCTTCTGACAAGGAAAATCAATGGGGAAGCCAAATCCACTGAATAACCATGTTACTAATTTAACAACTGCAGTCATTCAGTTAACAAATGTGGCAAGAAAAGCCATAAAATGGGACAAAGCTCACTTAACAAATTTCTCACTTAACAACATAAATTCTGGGCTCAGTTGTGACCGTAAGTCAAGAGCTACCTGTATTTTCAATGAGAATCCATTTGTCAGGCCCCACCCATCTACTTTCCTTTTTCCATTACTACTCTTTCATTGTTTATGGATAGAAATGAGTCCTGTCCCTCATCTGTAACATTGAAGAAAAGAACAGTCTTTGTGTCTCTGACCCCTTGTAACGATGAATATGCTTGTCGAAGTCTACAAGAATAAGATTAAAAGATAGTTGATGGGCTGTAAAAAAATTGATTAAATAAGAAGGAAGACAGGAAAGTATTGATTGCAGGGAGATAGGTTTGATGGAGAAATGAGCCCATTCCTTGTCCTAAGAACCCAGCCTTCACTTTGGCTGAACACAGATGACTGTTCATGGATGGGAATAGGGCACCCATCCTGGTTATCCCATTGGACCAACTGCAGGGTTGGGATAAGAGACACTGTTCTGCAATGGTTCTATGCAGTCCTCAGTGAATCATTCCAATATAGGAGAGGGAAGGAGATGTTGGCTGGTTTTCATTGATATATAGCGTGATGGCAAACCTATGGCAAGCGTGCCACAGGTGGCACGCGCAGCCATTGCTGCGGGCATGTGAGCCATCGCCATAGATCAGCTCCGTCATGCACGTGTATGCACTTCCCGCCGGCCAGCTGATTTTCAGGTCTTTGCCATGCATGCGGAAGACGCGTGTGCATGCCCATGCCGCCCCTCCCCTCCCAGGAATCTTCATGCAGCCCGTTTTGGATGCCAGGTAAGTACAGGGCTCTGGGAGAGGTGCAGAGGTTCTGGGAGGGCGAAAAATGGCCTACTGGAAGTTTGGAAATGGGCCATTTCCAGCCTCCAGAGGCTTCAGTGAGGCCTGCTAGGCCCAAAACGGGTCATGGGATCGTGCATGCATGCGAGGGGGGCAGGGCAGCGCAGGGGGATTGCGCGCATATGCGCAGGGGGCGAGGCATGCATGGGGGCATTGGATTATGGGTCTGGGCACACACCTGTGTGCTATCACATGCACATGCACACTTTTGGCACCCAAGGAAAAAAAGGTTAGCCATCACTGATATATAGTCAGGATGCTCAGGGATTGGTCCCCTGCTTCTTAATATTTCTGTGAAGTCACTGAAACACGTTTTTGATGGCTTGGGGTTTAATATGATGATGAAAGTCAACTCTATATTATCATGTGGTATCTGGAAGTTGTAAGGATCTGAGTAGGGGAGAACATACCAAAGATAAATCTTAGTAAGTCAAAAATGATACATCTTTGTCACCGCCAGAATATTGTTTGATAAATAAGCATTATACCTCAGAGAGCAGATTCATGATTCAAATATCCTTCTGGATTCATGGCTCTTCCTGGGATGGCAGGTTGAAATTATCACCAGGTGAGTTTAACTCCAGCTTCAGCTAATACCGTATGCTAGTTGTCAAGTCCTCATTAGCAACTGATAGACTACTGTAATGTGTCATATTGGGAGTTGTACTTCTGGTTGCTGCTCAGAAGCTAGAATTGGTTCAAAATGCAGTGGTCCATGTAATTTCAGGCTCCTAGCATTTGGAACTTATAACACTGATTTTGTAGACCCTGCATTTGTCGCTGGTTGCTTTTCAACACAATTTAAAGTGCTGGCTGTGACCTATAAAGCCTTTATCACAACCAATTAGATTGCTTAGAAAGAAACTGTTAAATAGCCCACAATTTTAGGAGGTTTGGGGGTCTGAAGTGAGGGCGACACTGGTTTTCTGTGGCAGTAACGAAGTGTAGAACAGCCGCCCATGGAAATCAGGCTACGCCCTTTTTTGCTGGCATTTCAGAAGTTGTTGAATAAAGACATTGTTTCATCTTTATTTTCAGTTTTCTTGTTTTCACTTTTATGGTTTGGTCTATTGTTTTTATTGTTATCCATGAAGCTTGTTTGGCTTGCATATTGCAGTGGATATTTTAACTGGTCTTTTTATGTTACATATAAGTCATCAAGAGTTTCTGATTGTGGAGGTATAGAAATCTGTCTGAATTAATAATGGGGGGAAAATACTTGGTTCAATTTTCATATCTTTTTCTCCATGTGCTCATATAGATTACATGAAAAATTTATTAAGCTGAATCAGCTCCTTATAGTGTTTTGGTCTGTTTTTTCCTTGCATATCTTTATAGTTTAGAATTTTTTTAAAAAAACCCACTATTTTAATATAATTCAATTTTTCATTTGAAAAAGATAGATAAATTCCTTGAAACATCCTTCACTCAGTTCTCTTAAGAGCATGGTCTTTTTTATCAAGAAAGTAGATTTAATTTAATTTAATTTAATTTAATTTCCAATTTATATACCGCCCTTCTCCCTGAGGACTCAGGGCGGTGTACAGCCAAGATAAAAAACATAGAATACAAATATTAAAACATTTAAAAATATATATAGATTTGGGCCGAAAGTTAAGAATAACAAACTAATTAAAAAATTTAAAATTTAAAAATTTCTTCTAAGCCAACCCGGCTTGCTGGAAAAGATGGGTTTTCAGGGAACGACGGAAGGCATTGAGGTCATGGATTCTCCTTATCTCCGGGGGCAACTGATTCCAGAGAGTGGGAGCCCCCACAGAGAAGGCCCTCCCCCTGGGGGCCACCAGCCTACATTGTTTGGCTGATGGCACCCTGAGGAGGCCCTCTCTGTGGGAGCGCACGGGTCGATGGGAGGTCGTTGGTAGCAGCAGGCGGTCTCGGAGATAGCTAGGCCCTATGCCATGGAGCGCTTTAAAGGTGATAACCAACACCTTGAAGCGCACCCGGAAGACCACCGGGAGCCAGTGCAGCTCGCGCAGGAGCGGTGTTACATGGGAGCGCCATGTTGCTCCCATCACTACCCGCGCTGCTGCATTCTGGACCAGCTGGAGCCTCCGGGTGCTCTTCAAGGGGAGCCCCATGTAGAGAGCGTTGCAGTAGTCAAGGCGAGAGGTGATGAGGGCATGAGTGACTGTGCACAAGGAATCCCGATCAAGAAAGGGCCGCAACTGGCGAATCAGGCGAACCTGATAAAAGGTCCCCCTGGTAACAGCCGTCAGATGTTCCTCCAAGGACAGCTGCCTATCCAGGAGGACTCCCAGATTGCGCGCCCTCTCCGAGGGGGCCAGAGACTCGCCCCCAATAGTCAGCGATGGAGTCAACTGACTATATCGGGATGCCGGGAGCCACAGCCACTCAGTCTTGGAAGGGTTGAGCTTGAGCCTGTTCCTCCCCATCCAGATCCGCACAGCCTCCAGGCACTGGGACATCACTTCAAGGGCATCGTTGGGGTGGCCTGGGGTGGAGATGTACAGCTGGGTGTCATCAGCGTACTGGTGGTATCTCACCCCAAAGCCACGGATGATCTCGCCCAGCGGCTTCACATAAATGTTGAACAGAAGGGGCGAGAGGACCGATCCCTGCGGCACTCCACAGATGAGAGGCCTCGAGGTCGACCTCTGCCCCCCTGCCAACACAAACTGTGACCGGTCGGAGAGAAAGGAGGAGAACCACCGTAACACAGTGCTTCCCACCCCCAACTCTTCCAGCCGGTGCAGCATGATACCATGGTCGATGGTATCAAAAGCCGCTGAGAGATCTAATAGGACCAGAACAGAGGAATAACCCCTGTCCCGAGCCCTCCAGAGATCATCCACCATTGTGTAACCATTATGCTTTTAAAATACAATAAATACTGTATAATGTTCATGTCTCCTAAAACTACACTTTAAAAAAAAACTGGAAACATGGTCATAAATATGAGTCCATTACTTTTGTAATAACTATATTGATATATTGATTACATGCTTCAGTAGTCATCATAGTAGTCAGTTTCTACCTTATACTGAAACAAGGGATGCTGGTAGAATTCAATGATCCAGAAACTTTCTAACTCATTAACTCTCTCCAATTCATTTTGCACACTTCTCATATAGGACTTAATGTTTTAGATATTTTTCATCCCTAGGCCTATTTTTCAACTATTTTTCAGTTGGTTCTATTTTTTGTAATAGTTAAAATTGGCTTCCTGGAATAATGGTAGCTAACAACCAATGGCTTTTGGTGGTGGGAGAGAAGGGGATAAAAAGTACTTTTGAATTTGGCAAACATCAATATATAACACATCTATTTGAAGAAAGTATGCCTACTCATCCCAGCTGTTAGAGAGAGAATTGCCATAAGGTGTTTAGAAAGCTTTCAGTCGGGTAATGGATCTTTATTCAAGCAAAAGTATGTATTCTTCAGATTTTTCAATTAACTATAAAACTTAATTTGCTGTAATAGCTTGAGAAGGAGGATCTCTGTTAGGAAATTATAAGTAGTGATCTAGAAATAAAGAATAAAGGAGGTTTTTTAAAATTTATTACTAAAAAGATATGAGAAAGAAACTATTTCAAACCATGTCAGACAGGAAAAAGAATATTTAAATTGCCTAAACCTAACTTGACTTGAGGTGATGTTTCTATTATTTAAGTTAGTTGATGAGGTACGTTAGGTTTTTTCCAATGGATTGAAAAATCAAGATACTAAGATGAAGAATAGGAAAGCATGAAGTAGAGAAGGTAAACAGAGCAATAGATTATTTTATTAATAATCTATTAATATTATTAATGTTTGCACACTGAAAGATGCATATATTTAGGGCTTTTTATATGAGAAAAGCTAAACGTTGGGGAGACAACTTCAAGGTTTTAAAATCAAAACATAAATATACAATTTCTTTCACCAGAGATGAGTTTATCCAAACATTTGCCCACATAAATTAATGTAAAGATTTTCTACCAAAAAAGTAGTCATGTTGGCTTAGATATAAATATTGAATACAGTTATGGAACAATATATCTCAGTGACTATTAACCATGATACCTAGGAACGTACAGAGGTAAATATATATTGAGAATTTCTAAATCTGGCAATAGTTCTTCACTTTGGAATGATTCAAGGACATTTGCCTGGCTATATTAGAAGACAGATTGGTGGAGTAAATTAAGATTGTTGATTCAATCTACCAAATAGTTATATTTGTTTAAACAAAAAATAAGCATTTAATCAGTAGTCTTATTTTTATTGAAGCAAAAACAACCGTAATATTTAAAATGACTCTCTATATATACTCAGACAAATGTCACAGATTGTGGGGGCAATAAGTTGACTGTATAAATATACAAAAGTATGAAGGCATTGTAAGTCGCCCTGAGTCTCCGGAGAAGGGCTGCATATAAATTAAAGCAAAAAAAAAAAAAAGATAAAACTAGAACAGATTGCGCTTGGAATTTAACATCCAATTTTGTAGGTGTCTTTGAACTTGAAAGTGGTATTTGATCTACAAAATTAACATTCAGATATTACTTCTGAAGAATGATAGTCTTGTAACAGCAAAAGCACTTTTTTTTATGTCCATGTATTCCTTTAAAAAACAATGTCCTAAATGTTTATTCAATTCAAATGTCTTTTAAGGACCAGATTCCCAGATTAATGTTAAAAATTGGACTGTTTTAACAATACATACACAGGTACCAATTTATTTATTTAAAACATTTATATAGCCAGCCTTCTGGGTGGCTCTTAATCAATGTCTTAAAGTCTTAATGTGCAGAAGAGTTTATGCAACTGTATTTCTTTAGAATAACCATGTGGTTTACATCCTTTTGATTCAGAAGGCAGACAAAGGAAAAATAGTATGAAGTCAGGAATAGGCAAATTAGAATCTCTTTGATTCTAGGATGAGAAAGCAAATCTGACTAAGAAGCTTAGAGCTATGTAGGGAGAAGAAAGGAGGAATAACTTTTTGACCCGTTCTGATATAGTATGAGGGGACATTCTTTCCTATGGGGCAGTCTCTACCTTTTGATTAGAATCAAAATTGAGTCCCTTTTTGACAACTGGCAAAATCTTGCTTTAAGACTCTCTGCAAATTCTATTTCCATACTCAAAATCTATGAGTACTGCTTATAGAAAAATGGAGCTGGTGTGTTTGGATTTGAGTATTGAGTATTAGAGGGCACACTCTAGGATATGCATTTACAGAAGATGATCAAAATAAGGATGCAGAGTCTGAAAATCTAGATACTCTAAGGATATCTGAAAGTGCTGAATGTGTTGAGGTTTGAGAAAAGAAGGATGAAGAAAAAAGTCTGAGAGTTGTCTACAGAAAGATGAAGCCCAGCTCCAGTGGGGTAGAACAACAATAATTTGTGGGAATTACACAAATTATTCCATATTAATATTGGGGGGGGGGGAACTTCCTACTGATTAGAATTCCTAAATATTAAGGAAAATTCATAGAACTGTTTGTTATTGTAGAAGTCTTGAAGTTGAAACTCTAGAACAGGGGTGTCAAGCTTAAGGCCCACGGGCTGGATCTGGCTCAGGGGTGAAATGCTCCCGGTTCGGACCGGCTCGGGCAAGTAGGTAGCGATGGTGGCGGGCAATTCGGAGAACCAGTAGCAAAAATCCCTGCCCCCGCCCCCCATGCCCAGCTGAGCCGCACAATCATCAGAGCCTTTTTTTCCTTTAAATGGCTCTGACGAGCCCAGCTGAGTTGCCTGCTAATCGGTAGCAAAAAACCCTCCCCACCCCTCAGCTTGCTTACCTTAGCTGCTGGTCACAATGCCTTGCTATAATCCTTCCAATCCATTGCATTAGCAAGCAACTGAATCTCCCTGCCTGCAATCAAGCAGGCAGGGAGTTGTGGACTTCAACTCCCAGAATTCCTCAGCCACCAAAGCAAAGCTGGCTGAGGAATTCTGGAAGTTGAAGTCCACAAGTCTTAAAGTTGCCAAGGTTGGAGACCTCTGTTCTATTGGCTAAGTTTTTTTCCCCTTTGGGAGCTTTAAAAAAAATAGTTAATTTGGGGGGGGGGGTTTAGTTCTTTTTTTTTAGACCTAGCCATTTAAGGAAGTTTTAAATTTAGCTGCTTTTATATAAAAATAAAATAAAATAAAATAATATTTGTGCAGCTTTCTGAGATTTAGTGTGTTTCTGTAGTGTTTCACTCTAACTACACAAACACACAAAATCTCACAAAGCTATATGTGGAATTTTGTGTGTGTAAAGTGTGAAAGTTGTTTTTTTGCGGCTTTTTGTGGCTGTGTGAGGTTCCTGCTTGTTGCAGGGGCCATTTTGGGTCTAGCACAGCTGCTTTTACATTGTGGGTGAGCCAGTTGTGTTGTGTTTTGTGTGTGTGTAAAGTGTGAAAGTTTTTTGGGGGGGGGCTTTTTATGGGGCATGAGGGGGTCCATTTCAGCTATAGTTTTGTGAAGGTCAAGAAAGATAAGGGTAGGTAGATCAGTAAACAGTAAGTGTTATGTCTAAAAGTTTGATTCTCACTTGCTATAGGAGATATGATATAGGTTGCAGTTAGCCTTAGTCATAGGCTACTAGCAGCATCACCAAGTAATAGGATGGTTTTCTCTTATTTTGTACAATGGTTTCTGTTTCAATTAGCCTTGAAGGCTGTGCTCTTCTTTGGCCTTGTCCAGGTTTCTAAGTTTCAAATTTCACTTTTAAATTGTGACAAACTATTCATTGTGTCATCTTGAATTACTATGCTTTCTTTTTGTTTTAGGGCTGAGAAGACAGAAGTTCTGAATGAAGATCTTTTGCAGGTACTATGCTGATTTTTTCCCCTGATACCTTATACTTGCCATTGTTTGATACTGAAATTTGCTATGCATGAAATAAAAAACAGTCTTCCAGATAGAATTTACTGGGATGAAGAATGACAAAGGTATCAGGAATAAAGTTGATGTTTCTAGGGAAAGGTCTCTAATAATTTATTTTTTTAATACTCTACTTTTAACACATTTGAACTCTATTTCAGTTAGAAAGTGATTAAGTAGAAAATATTAAATTATATGTTTTTTAAAAAATATTTAAAAACATTCTGTTAAATGTGAATATGCTTTTTGACAAGTTATTATCTTTCTAGTGCTATTTTCAAGAAAGGTTAACTCCAGAGCAGACTCACTGAATATTGCTGAATTCTGTGGTACTCTATGTTTATAGAAGGGATGTCTGAAATACATCCCTAATCAAGATAATTGTTTCTGTGTCAGGATCAATTAGATTCACTCATTGGGAAGATATATGGAAAATACATTAAGTTTCTAACATGGGATTAGACTGAGCCTAGACTAGTCTTTAGAGCTGTCTTTCCAAGTATGGCAGCCTCCAAAAGTTTTGGAATTGATCTTCCATCAGCTCCAACCAACTTGGCTAATGGCCATGCTGGCTGAGATTATAGGTATTCTTGTCCAAAGCTTTTGAGGGACATTATTTTGGGAGAAGTTATTTCAAAAAACAGTCCCTTCCAGATACTAGATATTCATATGTAGGCTGGGTCACACAGAACAAATGCAATCAAGTCCATTATATTTTTATCTCTTGGACATCTGTGACTCCTGCCATTATGATAGTTACTTGTGTATGTTCTGCCTAGGCCTTATGTTCTTATTCAGAGATTTTAAATATAAAACAGATGGTCAGTAGGAACAACTTGAGGATATATGACTGGCCTGGTTTTTATTTAATGCGTTGGATGGTTGACCTAAGTCTAATTTTTATGTCTGCATTATCTAGACTAGCTTTCCCTAAAACCTGCTCCTATTTCAATGCACTGGCTCTCTGCCCTGTCAAATACTTTTAAGAGTACACCTGCCTGACTCATTGAATACTTGGGGATTAAGACATGATAACTGTCTTTCAGATTTACTTACTTTCTTTCTTACTTACTTACTTACTTCTTACCTATCTACCTACCTACCTATTTGTTTATGAAAGTTATACAGTCATATTATACCCTAAAAGGAGTCTATACAACAAAACCAATCATGCAATACAATTACTTTGAGGAGCAGTTTACCTTGAGGAGGAGGATTTATCATGAGGAGAGTTGCATGCTGGGAAATAAGGATGCATTTTTCTGATGTGATATGTGAGATGTCCATCCACAGGTGGAGAAGCGTTTGGAGCTGGTGAAGCAGGTCTCCCACAGCACGCACAAGAAGCTGACAGCATGTCTTCAGGGGCAGCAGGGATCAGATTCTGATAAGCGCTCGGTGAGAGATCCTGATATCCCCTGTATCAGGAAATAGGGCTCTTTTACCCTGAAAAGAGAAGGCAGTGGAATTAAGATGCAAACACCCCTTCAAGGGGCTTTCTACTTTTCATGCATGAATTCTCCAAGAATACGGTGGGAAGTGAATGGTTCGAAATACTGGTTGGGTGGAAGTAGAATTGTTTTCTGGATGAGAGATGAAAAGGCTGGGATGTCATTGGTTCTTTTTTTAGAAAAAATCATACAACAGTTGCTTTTGTTGCAGAAGAAATTGCCTTTGACGTCACTTGCTCAGTGCTTGATGGAAGGTTCTGCTATCCTAGGAGATGACTGCCTGCTTGGGTAAGATTCCAGTCCAATGTCTGCAGAATAGCTATCACTTTGGGAAAGGAGAAGCTAGGAAGGTGTTTCAATCACAATAAAGTTTTTCCATTTGGGGAATTGGTTCATTTGAAAACACGTTGAGTGCTTGTGGTAAGGTTGAAGTGATTAATTTTATGAGCCTTACTTCCAGCATTTTCCTCATAAAAGGGGAGGCAACTCACAAGCACAAATCATCACATACAAGGGGGAAAAAATTAAAGCCACAAATACAGTGTTTGTAATAAATAATTTACCCTTCCGCTCATTTGAATTGCTTCTACTAATTGTAAATAAGCCACCACTTTTTCCTACAGACCTCTTTAGCTTAGGACTTTACAATCCATTATGATCGATCTTCAACAAGCAACCTCAAGTCAGATAAATCGAGGGATAAATCAAAGCATGAAGCTGGAGCAGCATGAAGCCATTTCTTAGCACCCACGATTTTTACTGATTATTTATTTATCACTGAAAGTGACTTTTCAGTGGAAAAATGTGGAAAAATGTAGCAAAATAACAAATGTGACAAGCCATAGAAGCCTCCCTGCAACCTTCTGAGTCTAAAGAATGGCACATTATTTGTTTGTTTGTTTATCAAATTTATTTGTTGCCCATCTCATGGTTCAGGTGACTCTAAACAACATTAATGGTAGACATCTGCCCTGTCCTGCCTCTGAGGAACATCCCTTGAATCAACTGCTCTCTTAATCTATTGCTTGCTTCCTCCCTTGAGATCTGCCTGTTCTCCTTGCAGGAAGATGCTGAAATTATGTGGCGAAGCAGAGGACAAGCTAGCTCAAGAGCTCATCCACTTTGAGCTGCAAGTTGAAAGGGATGTGATAGAACCACTGTTTGTGTTGGCAGAGGTAAGAGTTGCTTACTTCAAAGTGAATCTCTGCCATGGGTCTTTTTGGTTTGGTATAAATGTGAGTGGATCTCTAGCAGATCTGAGAACAGGAGGCATTTCAGGATCTGCTTGTAGTCAAAAACTTGTGGCCTCTGGTCTCTTGGAGTTTGGATCCTGGAATGAAAGGAAGTAGTAGCATATCAACAAAATAAATGAAGGGAACTAATAAGGTAGTCTGTTTAAGAAGTCAAATTCACAACCAAGTAGGAAAAATGCATCTGATCCTATCCTGGTGTTCAAGTACTAAATGAGCCATGTTTATCACTGTGATTACAAGAGCCAGAAGTGAGCATCTGTTTAGGGCTTATATCATGCTCCGGACTATAAGACGCACCTACCTTTTTTGGTGAGGAAGACAAGAAAAAGAAATCTGCCTCTGCCTCCCAGCAATTTTGCCTCGTTGCAGCAAATAGCCTGCTTTACTTTCATTTTCGTTTTCAGCATAGCTTGATTAGCACAAGAAAAAAAATCTGCTCCCAGCAATTTACCAGACAGATTAGGTCTGTTTCTTCTTGCTGCTTACTACAAGGAAGTAAATTGCTGGGAGGCAGAGGCCAAAGGGTGGGGGCCAGTGGGTGGGTGGGGCTACATTCGGTGTATAAGACGCACCCAAATTTTCACCCCTTTTATCCCCTCTTACCCCTGAAAAATATGGTACTTCACAGAGGAACTAAGCAGAGGGTGTCCTCACAGTTTATTTTCAGTTTATTTATGGAAATGCTGTCTGGTTTAATTGCTCCTGGATTTATCCTGCAGACAACACAAACAAATACTAGCAGTCTTAACTTAATGACCACAATTGAGACAGGCAACTCCGTTGCTAAGCAACATGGTCATTAAGTGAAACATCGCATCCCTACGCCAGACTTCCATATTCTGTAATTCTGTTTAAATCACCTGTGATCATTAAAGGTAACATCACATGCCTGCAGCTTGTGATTTCCTGCTGGCTTCTCCATTTACTTTGCCTGTCAAAAGCTGGTGGTGAAGCTTACAAATGGTAATTAGGTGGCCATGGGACCCCCTGTGACCATTGTAAACCCCTGCCACTTGCAAAGTGCCTGGATCTCGATCATGTGCCCATAGGAATGCTGCAAATGTCATGAGTGTGAGAACCATTGATAAAACTACTTTTCCTGCATCATCATAAATTCAAACCATTGCTTAGGATGTTATGGGCCAAAGGCTTCTGAGACTTTTCAGGGTACATAGCCACCTGATTGTGCTTTATGATGATCAAAATGCCACACATGTGGAAAATACCAGGTTGTAAAGCTGTAGTAGGTGGAGGCTTCTTTTCCTTCCAGCTTCGTACCTTAACCACCAGTGGCTATTCTGAAGGTGATGGTGGCAAGTTCTTTTGCTAGCCATGTGAGTGGATAGGAGCTGTCCATGGTTCTGGCATTGGCTGTAATGCTAGGCCTGCACAATTACTATGATGTTATTGAAGTTCAGTACGTAGAATTTGCAATGCAGTCTTATTCTTTATAAATATTCCCTATATAACTTTCTTTCTTTTTTTTTTAACTAAAAAAACTACTTCAGGTAGAAATCCCAAATATTCAAAAACAGAGGAAGCACTTAGCAAAATTAGTCCTGGACATGGATTCATCAAGGACAAGGTAAGAGACTTTTTTTTTTTCCCAGTTGCCTTTGCAATGCCAAGTCTTTGTTTGCTTCATGTGTCTGTTTTTATTGCTGGACTAGTTTTTAGAACAAGTTTCCTTAGGGCGACTTTCAGTATTGAAAAAGAAAATCCATCCCAGATGGAGTTTTATGCTAGACTGACCTGTCTCCTGTCATTTATATATCAGGATTGTACAAATGTGTGCTCTCTCCATCAGCCTTCAGTTTGGGTCGGCAGTGGCCATTGTGGCACAGGAGAAAATATATTAGTGCTGGCTTTATGATTTTAAAAAATGGGGGGAAAGCTTCCTCAAAGATATATTTATTTGCATAGATTAAAAAACACCCAACTCACAGTGATTCTGGACCCAGAATATTTTTACATTATAAAAAAGATGGAACAATAAAATGAAAGAACAAAGAGATACACATCCAGAAAAAGGAAAAGAAGAATCATATAAAATAGAACAGAATGTTATAGAGTCTTATTACCATCCTATCCAAGGCTTGGGAAAATAATCAAGCTTTCAGGGACATCATCTGAATGCAGCAATATGGACCTTACATGGATGGAATGAAGATAACTTGAATAAGGTATCTCTTTCCATCGAGAGAGCTGGAGTCACTAAGTGGTCTCCAGCAATCAGTTCCAATCTCCTCTTCCTATTCTTAGAAAAAAGCAAAGACCATTGAATTCTGTAATCCACCATCTGGATCAACTAAAATAGTGATCTACAAAATTCCACTGTCTCTGCTATTCTAATCCAAAAATATTTCTTTCAAAGTCCCAAAGAAAAGAGAACAGGAGGAATTTCATTTTCTTTGCAATACTCTGTTATGGGTTTTCAATCTTTACTGTCCAGGGAAAAATTAATGTTCAGATTTGCATTGAGATAGATACAGTTGCTTCAATGTCCCTTATTAGCCAGAGGCCTTGCCCTGACTAGGCCAAAAGCATTGTTGTCTTTCACCCCTTTCCAGTTGTGGAATCCATGGCTGAGATTTTCACCGATGAAAATAAATAAAATGAAATCTTTCTAGTGTTACTGTGTCCTTAGTCAAGCTAGAGATGATTATTTGCCTGAAGATATATACACATTGCTTTTCTTTCTTGGTATTCCTCAAAAATCAGCTATTTTTGCCTTCTTCTGAAAGAGCTGTGATATTACCTTAAAAATGGAGACATTTGAAATCACTGAGACACTGAGCTGACGTTTCTGTGGAGGGAAAAAAATCCCTCTGAGGGCTGAGCATTTGAAAATGTTGGCATCAGTTCATGCTAACAAAAGTGCCTTCATTCTTAAAATTAGCTTGTGCTTATGGCAGAGAGAAAGCTAGAATGTGCTCCCTTCCATGTGACATGATATTATATTGTTCTGGCAAGGCAGGAAGGAACAGTCCTAAGATAGGTCCTGTGTCCCATTGAACAGCCTACATCTTTGCTCTTCTTTCTCCTACAGATGGCAACAGTCAGCCAAGTCTTCAGGTTTGTCAAGCAACTTGCAGCCTTCGGGTGCCAAAGCGGATGCTCTCAGGGAAGAGATGGAGGAGGCAGCAAACAGAGTGGAGATTTGCAGGGTATCTCCCCTCCCGCTTTTCATTCTAGACAATTGACTTCCAGGAGGTGGCCAGAAATTAGCTGCAAATCCATCTTTTATTATACATGTAAATCTGGTATTTGGGATGGCACATAATCAATCGGGAAATGGTATTATTGTGTATTTGCTGATTTGTCTCAAACAGATAAATAAAAGGAATATCAGCACTGTGAATTGCAATACAATTCGCATTGTTCTGCTTTTTTTGGGATATATTTTAAACTTTCTGTAAAGATAAGGAAGCATCTAGCAACAATTCAGATGTTTTGAGTTTTGTGTTTTGAGTTGTTCTTTTTTTTTTTTTAACTTCCTGCAGGATCAGCTCTCAGCTGACATGTACAATTTTGTGGCCAAAGAGATAGACTATGCAAACTATTTTCAGACTGTAAGTACCAGAAAGCCTGGCTTTTAGCATCTTTGTCCCTCTTTGGCTTCCTTCCCCCTCCTCTTTGTAATACCATGGTACCTTCCTGATCGTGTATTCTTACAGCCTTTATCCCATTATATTTTTCTCCCAGTTAATAGAAGTGCAGGCAGAGTACCACAGAAAGTCATTAGCACTTTTGCAGAATGTGTTGCCTCAAATCAAAGCACAGCAGGGTAAGTATGGTGCTTCTCAGGTTATCATTGCCACTAGATACAAGACACATTATGGACTCTTTGTTCAAGCAACGTGATTCCTGTCTTTTATCTCAGGATGATTCAGTTCTCAGTTAAGCATAAAATCCATAAACTTCCACTCTGCTATTGTTGGCTTATTTACCAAGTTAGAGAGTGAATAATAATCACATCCAGTTAATAACAGCATCCAGTCAGAATACCCCAAAATGATACATTACCATTTGAGACTGATTACCACCACCTTATTCTAAAATGCAAAGACTCAATGGGATCGACAGATAGTCTTTATATAATGACCACTAAGCAACACAGACATTAAGGGAGACAGCTCATGACCATGACAGACAATTTCAATCTCACTTTTGCTATGATTGTTACGCGAATTATCATTGGTCATTAAGCAAGACATCACATAACCACAGTCTCTAATTTTACTGCCAGCGTTTCCATTGACTTGCTTGTCAGAAACTGCCTGTGAAGTACACAAATGGTAATCACGTGACATTGGAGCATGTAAATATCCATTGGGCGTGAAGTGGTCAAATTGTAATCATGTGACACAAGTATGTTACAACGGCCATACATGACAGGGCAAACCTCTAGTATTTAAAATGAGAGCAAACCCATCTAGCACTGATGATTTTACCTAGTTCGGTAATGAAACATCTGCAAGAAAACAACTAAGCTCAGAGAGCATCAAAAACTCCACAATGTAAATACATATAAACATATAAATGAATTCTGAGGAGCCTGAATCTAGATCTAAATAAGAGAAGAGCAAAAATAACTGCAGAAAAATTTCACTTCCTGCCACATAAATGAAACAATGAATAGTTACTGATTTTCTCATCCTTCTGTATGCAGTTGTTAGGAGCTACAAAGGAAGGAAGAGTGACTCTGAATAGCTCAAGTGTAGTGAACCTGTTCTGTTTTGATTGTATTTTTTTTTTTTTTGAATTGTCTTCTACAGAAGCTTGGATTGAAAAGCCCTCTTTTGGGAAGCCCTTAGAGGAACATCTCGCTGTCAGTGGCCGGGAGATTGCCTTCCCTATCGAGGCCTGTGTTACTATGCTCCTTGAATGTGGCATGCAGGAGGAGGTCTGTACAGAATTGCTTCCTTTCTTTTTTGAGGTTCAATTTTATAGCTAGAGATTCTGTAAGCTGCCTAGAATCCACTGAGGTTTTGAGTGGTAGATCAGTTGCATAAACAAATAAAACATCTGGGTAGCGGGTTAGAGAAAGCATTCATTCTCTTGTTTTCAGAGAACCCATGCCGTATGGCCCAATTCTATGTTTATGGAGCTTGGCACCTTATCAGATTTTATTTTGCTTCTCTTTGGTTTGCAGGGTCTGTTCCGAGTGGCCCCCTCTGCTTCCAAATTAAAGAAGCTTAAGGCAGCATTAGACTGCTGTGTTGTGGATGTTCAGGAATATTCAGCAGACCCCCATGCCATTGCAGGTAGGGTATCGCTCTTTAGCCTATCAGATGGTCTTCATAATGAATGACAAGAATTTGGACCATAGAAGGCACTTCCAGTGGGAAATGCAGACCAAGAACAACTACAGCTGGCCAGTTTATGATTTGGAGAAGTGGCTGATCTTGCTCAATGTATGCTAATTTCAACAATTCCCAGACAAATTAACATTTTCACTGGCTCTTACCCATTTTCTCTTAGTCTTTCCACAAATGTTAATTTATTAATAAAGAGAAGGATGCTAGTTGTAGAAATTGTATGTAAAAACGCTGTTAAATGAAAAACAGATCAGTAGATGCAATGTGAGATATTGGAGGAAGCACTAAAAGGAGAGAATAAATTATAACATAAGAATTAATTGAAATTAAGATGGAAAATGAAAATTAAATGTAAAATTGAATGAAATTGAAATGTAAAAAATGATTTAAATGACATACTTGTAAGAAGTAAAGTAGAAAAAATATAATATAAGTCTTAAGGGTTGGAAGATTGTTTGAGTAAAAATAAAAAAAATGGAATAAGATGAAATATACTGCTAATAATTAAAAAGATGAGGGGAAATTTTGAGAAATATATTTGATAAATGAAAGAAAGATCGGGGTTGCCTGGACTCCATAGTGGAAAATATAAAATTGAAAATGAATACAGCAATAGAGAGGGATGAAGGAAGGAGTAGAGAAATGGAAGAGAGAAGGAAGGAGAAAGGGAAGGGAGGAAGGAAGGGAAGGGGAACTAGAGTAGGAGTAAGGGTAAGGGAGGGAGGAGGAGGAGAAGAGGAGAAGGAGAAAGGAAGGGGAAGTAGAGAGGAGAAGAAGAGGAGGGGAAGAGAAAATAAGAAGAAAAGAAAAGAGAGAGGTGGTAGGTTTGAGGAGAAAAATTGCTGTACAATAAAAAAGATGAAATGGAAGAAAGGCAACCCTGAATAAATATAAAGATATTAAGATAAAGAATGAATTGTTTAAAGAATAAAAGAGAACAAATATGAATAAATAGCAATAATTAGAATTTAAGGGCAAATGAAGATGATGTTTATGTAAGTAAGCATAGAAATATTGAGACATGATAAAAAAGGGGGGGGAGATTTTGGCAAAAACTAATTGAGTAAAATGTATTTGAATTTGATTAATTGTATAAGATAAGATATGGCCAATACTCTATTCAAAAAAATGTGGGTGAATGTGGGGGGGATGGGATGGACGACCAATAAAACTTGTTTAAAAAAAATAACAATTCCCAGACAGATTTTGAAGTACCTTACAGTAGCTGTTGCTCTCTTCCTATCTACTGATACATTCCATTGTTACAGAACAAACACCTTCTTTTTATATGCCTGCATTCTTGTTGTGTATATCAGTATTTGCTAGTTATAATACTAGAGAAGAGTATTACAATGGTTCTCAACTTACAACCACAACCGAGATCAGAATTTTGGTTGCTAAGCAAGATGATTGGTAAGTGAGTTATGTCTGATTTTACAACCTATTCTATTTTGGCATGGTTGTTAAGCAAAACACTGCAGTTATTAAGTAAATCATCCAGTCAAACGAATCCAGCTTCCCTATTAACTTGGCTTGTCAGAAGCCGGCAGGGAAGGTCGCAAATGGGATCACATGCTATAACCATTGTAAATACATGCTGGTTGTCAAGCACTCAAAATTTTGATCTGTGACTGTGGGGATGCTGCAGTGGTCATAAGTGCAAGAACTGGTTGTAAGTCACTTTTTTTTGGTGGTGTTGTAACTTTGAACGGTCCCTAAACAAATGATTGTAAATCAATGATTGCTTGTATCTCTTCTCATAATCCGCCCAAAAACATATTTCCAATGAAAATGATGTGTTTAATTCAAATACCTTAAAACATTTTCTCTCTTTTGAATTCTATTTATTTAATGGTATGCTCCTAAGCCTATTAATAGCAATAACACTTAGACTTATTTATCATTCCATAGTACAGGGAACTCTGTACTAAAATTACAAAATTTTACTCTGGTCTGCTAGTACAGCACAAGGTCAAAGGAAGGATAAGAAAAAGATAGACATTCAAAACAAGAAAAAGTTCTTTCTGTATTTTTGTGTTTCTTCTACAGGGGCACTGAAGTCCTATCTTCGAGAGTTGCCAGAACCACTTATGACCTTTGAACTGTATGAAGAATGGATTCAAGCCTCTAAGTGAGTTCCTGAAACAATTTTTCATATAGCCAGGTTTCCTAAAGTTTTGCCTCCCACTGTCAGAACATGAATAAAATGGCAACCCTGCAGAGGTTTATTTGTTTGTTATTTTACTATTTATTTTGCAGTTTTATTTATTTGCTACCCTTTCACCTACCTTGCTATTGGATTAATCTCAGTTATTCTTTCTTTTTAGCATTCAGGACCAAGACAAGAGATTGCAAGCACTATGGAATGCCCTTGAGAAATTGCCTAAGGCCAGCTACAATAATCTAAGGCAGGTGTATACAAGCTGAAGAATATGGTTTTGTATTGATTTTACTAATCATGGGGGCAAGTATTCTACTACAAAAGTTAATCCCTTTATGATACTGGACTAGTCAGAGAAGAAGGAACACTGAGGAGGCCAGCATAGCCAATGCAGAAGTTTGCAGAATTTTATTATATCTGCTATCCCCTTTTGTTTGTTTGTTTGTTCTACACACTTCCCATTTTACTAGCATCACAGCAAAATTACTTTTTCCAGAAATCATATATAGTGTCAGGGTTCCCACAGATGCCCTAATTAAATCATGAGCCTTGAGCCAAGCTTCAAAAGAAATCCAGGTATTTATTAGGAGCATCATGTCGGCACGTCCCCAAGTGAAGCCAGCTCTGACCCTACATAATTTATGCTCCAATTATGACCCTGTTTCCCCCCCTCCCCCCAGAGTGTGTCATCAATCATATTCCCAATGGAGTAATTTCCCAAGTTGTAGAGGTCACTCCCCTTCAACTGCTGCAGATATCCCTGGGATACAGCCTTGAGGGAGATTAGTGTGGAATGTGCATCTGTTTTTTGCTGCTCTTCCCATCCCCCCCCCGGCCTATGGCAACTCGAGATCAGGCCAGGGATGCTTTGCAAGTTGACATATAGCTCAAAAGTCAATATACAAGACTATGCAAATGTATCTACTGTTCAGCTATACAGTAATCTGTCTCATGCACTAGATGTATATTTCCTCACATGGTTTGTCCTGCAGACCAGCTAGGCTTTCCAGGTTGGCCCCAGAGTAAAGAACTAACCTCCCTCTCTTCTCCCTCATTGCCAGCCAGACTCATTTCTTAGGAGGTAGTGGTGGGAGGAAGTGAAAGTGGAACAGGAAGCTTTAGAGAGAAGCTTGCAATGGTTGTGAGGGTTGCTGTGTCTCAAGTCTCTTTTCTGTATTCTTTTCACTAATGCCCCTTTTTATTCATTTGTTTGGCAGGCCTTGTGATTTAACTGCTTGGTTAACTTGTTTATTTCTACAAGTATTTAAATATTGCCCTACTTCTAAGGGCTCAGCACTTCATAGTGGAAAATCATAAAAACTAAACAAATACTATGGTGTGGATTCTAAGAAAAGTTCTAGTGGCAATCCAGGTCCTACCAAAAGTTTGGTGAGACAACATGACTTTAACAGCCTTTTTGAAAGGCAAGGTGTTCCATAACATGAGGAGTACCATCATGAAAGTGGCAATGATTACTATTTAATGCATTCTTTTTGGAACATTCACAAATACTAAAGGTGTGCAACATATCACTCCTTGTACTAAATGATATGTCTAGCAATTGGCACCCACAAGTAAATGTATTTATTGGTCATTCTTAGATTTCTTCATTGTGATCTATACGAGGGGGTGTCAAACTCGCGTCGTCACGGTGGCATCACATGACATATTGCAACTTTTTTCCCTTTCACTAAACCAGGCGTGGGCCTGGCTAGCACATGACACTTCCAGCCCACAGGCCGCGGGTTTGATCTATATGATTCACACTCAGGGTTATATGCTTATGCCAAACCCCATTTTGAATCTTGTAGTTTTTGTAGAATGGTTTGGAAGGAGCCTTATTGCCCACATGTGGCTTCCACTGAATCTGTTAGTCTTGTTTTCACCTATCACACAATTAGCACATCCAACATGGAACTGATCATCCTTCTGTTTTATCAGTGTTTTTTTTATTATTTTCTTTAATCATCTCAGCTCTTCTTCACAATTCTTTAGAGCTGTTCATCCGGACACCTCGTTCTGGCTCTGCAGATGTTCAGCCATATGGCTATAAGAGACTGCCAGCAAACCTAGGCATGCATTAAGTGTATTTATTTGACCTTCTAAAGTTATTCACTAGACAATTGTAGGCAACACAGTATTTTTACTAAATGAACTCACACAATTCTTTTTTTTCTTTATGAGTCACATTAAGATCAGCTAACTCTAAAAGCATTATAGTTTTCTCTACCACACCATGTATGGTAGTTCCCTCATCTTTTTTCAGAGATCAATTGAATTGATTGAATAGACAATGGAATCCATTGAATTCTCTAAGGCCAACAGGATGTTCAACTCATTAGTGACATTGAGGAAGTCTCCCATGAACTATTCAAGATACAGTCAAGGACCATTACATGTATTGGTTTTCTATTCCATCCTCTTCTCAAATTCTGCCACCTAATCATGTATTTGAATAATCATGTAACAGATTGAGTGATCTGTGAATCCTTAAGACTCTTCACTCTTCCAAAATGCTTCTTTGAAGCAAATGTCCAGCCTAATATAGCCCTTGACCAAAGAATAGTTAAATCAGATAGATCCAGACTTGCTGGAGGCCTCAGATTTTGTCCAATATCATTAAACCTTGGGATCCACTTCAATCATCCCATTGTGTTTGTCTCTCTGAATTTGATCATTATACATTTTCAATAT
The DNA here is from genome assembly GCA_022577455.1 of Arizona elegans. Classification (NCBI taxonomy): domain Eukaryota; kingdom Metazoa; phylum Chordata; class Lepidosauria; order Squamata; family Colubridae; genus Arizona; species Arizona elegans. The sequence goes on from JAKOOJ010000003.1 coordinate 60,458,740, forward strand.
TACTCAGGTTAGAGATCATATCTCTAGCTCTCCTTCAAAATGTCTCCAATTGAACAGTGATTGGTTAGGCTGCACATTTTCTTGATTTTGAGGTTCATCCATTTTTTTCAAAAGATAGAGGACCAACATACCAACATGCTATTATTTCATCAGATCTAATTCCAGTACTATCTTTTATTTATGGAAGAAGGTATCCTTATTCCTATCAAGATTCTCAGAGGATAAGAAGCATCCTTCATTTTTCTTCAAACAGAGGAAGCATATTTTAGTAAGCAGAATACTAGGTGAGCCATTCATGACTTCCCTCTTTCCGATAACTGACATATCAGTTATGTATTCAGTTTTACTTTATTTTTATTTTATTTTTGTATCTTCATTTTATTTTACTCAGCATACTATAGATTGGAGGTACCTAAACTTCAAAACTTAACATTAAGCCTAAATTATATAAGAAGCAAAATCAGTTGTAATTGACCAGCATAAGAACAGCAACATTACAAAAGCCAAGTATGGAAGCTGCAGGAGGAACACAACACTTGAGAAAACAACTCACAAGCAGCTGAATTTTTGAATGTGGATGACAACTAAATCTCCTTTGTCCCTTTGTACCCATAGTTAATAAAGATTATATCTTATTAGATTGGGAAACTGATAAGTTACTGTCATCCAACCTCAGCCCTTCAAAGTAGTCCAGACAGAACACCAAAATCATGAATACTAAGACTACCTTTATTGTAAGGTTACATAAACTGTATCTTGTACTTCTGAAAGCACTTCCCTTCTCCCTTGCCTTTACTTTCCAAATAACTAGGGAGGGTCCCTTCTGCTTTTGCCATCTCCATTCCTTCTTTAGACTCTCGTGTCAGACCAGTCTCTAGGCTGCAGCTCTTCCTCCTGTCTCCCAACGTTATTCTCTCAACCCATTACATCAAGTGATGAAACTATGGTAGAGAGAAGTGAAGGAGAAGAATCTGGATCTAAGTCTGAGAGTGAAATAACTGACGCAACTGACAACCTGCTAGGAAGTAGTACAGATTTGTCTCTGGTTTCAAAGAAACTGTTTGCTTACTGCCCACACAATTATATCTATTTTTGAACTGCCGTCTGATGCCAACAGAAAGTTAGATGAATTAAAATCTTTAATAATAATAATAAAAAAAAACTTTAAACTCTGCAGCAGCTGGCAAAACAGCTAATGTGGATTGTAACACAAAAAGAAGTCCTCATGTAGATAATGTACAGATGGTCCTCGCCTCACCATAATAAAGCCAGGAATTTCTGTCCTAAGTCATGCTATAGTTGTAAGTTGAGTTACCTTCATGACCAACCCAATTTTAGGAACATTTTTGCGGCAGTTGTTAAGTGAATGCCACAATTGTTAAAGCGAGTCAATGCATTCCTATGGGCACAGAAATTTTGGCAAAAAAGCCACTTTCTGACAAAAAAAAAATGCATCATAAGTCATAGAATGCTGCAACCAGCCAGCTGTCAAGCACCCAAAATGCAGTCATGTGATCATGGGGAAGTGCTACTGTTGGAATTCTGGAACCAAGTTGTAACCAAATCCTTGGGGAATTCCACTGTAACTTTGAATGGTCACTAAGTAAGGACTATCTGTACCATATCTCATCTCTGTACAGCAAATGGGCAAAATACAAACTTTAGTACCAAAGGACAAAGTGAAACATGTGAAGGTGAAACAGTTAAAGAAAATAATGCTGTATGTTGCCATGATTCACATTAATAATCAATGAAATACAGCATAGGCTATAGTGAAATCTGTCTCCCAGCTTCTCAGATACAGAATAAGTCCAAATGAAATAACAGATATAACATGGTTTCCTAGTCACCCTGGTCATAAGAAATTAGTGCTGACTTATGAACAATCAGTTGTGCCTCAACTGTTTCTAAAGTTTAGCGAGAATGTTGGTAAATTGCCACAAGATCGTGCATATTCTCTGCTAAGCTTTGGGAAGCATCCCAACCAGAAGCAAGAAAGAAAGATAAGGCCCTCATATGGTAACACTGCCCTACATAACAAATCTTCAGATGACTCCTGAAGACTGCAAGAAAAAAAAGTGAGCCACTCCAATATACTAAACTGCTTTTCTAGGAAGAGCAGGGACATATAGGCCTGGTGGCTCAGCCGACTGATAGCATTGTGATTAACACCAGCTGTCTGCAATTACTGTAAGTTCGAATCTCACCAGGCTCAAGGTTGACTCAGCCTTCCATCCTTTCTAAGGTAGGTAAATTGGGGGCAAATTATTGTGGCGGCAATAAGCTGACTTTGTATAAATATATAAAAGTATGAAGACTATTGCTTAACGCATTGTAAGCCGCCCTGAGTTTCCGGAGAAGGGCGGCATATAAATCTTGAGGACATTAGATCAAGGTTACGAACAGCATTTTCAGCTGCTAATTCATTTAACATTATTTTACTTCTATATGAAGGGGATATTTCCCCTCGGCTAAAAAAGCCAGTCTCTGCACCTGAATCATCATCAAGAATAGCTTTAATATGTGAGATGCTCCCACTCAATAAGAGGAAGTGCTCTAGTATTAACCCAATTGTAGAAGAATTCACATTGCCACCAGAGGCCATGACCATGGAGTCTGGAGAAATAGGAGAACTGTGCTCCCTTCAAGAAAGCACTAAGAAGCAAAAGTAAACTTCAGTTTACAAGATTGCTCCAGCATCTCAAAATAACACACTCCTAGTAGAAACACAACCCATTCTTCACTTATTAGCATGATCCTTCCCTTGAGATATAGAAATAGCAATAGCACTTAGACTTATATACCACTTCACAGTGCTTTTATAGCCCTCTCTAAGCAGTTTACAGAGTCAGCATATTGCCCCCAACAATGTGGGTCCTCATTTTACCCACCTCGGAAGGATGGCAGGCTGAATCAACCTTGAGCCAGTGAGATTTGAACTGCTAAACTGCAGCTAGCAGTCAGCTGAAGTAGCCTGTAGTACTGCACTCTAACCGCTGCACCACCTCAGCTCTTAATATCATCTAGATCCTCATTTTAATTAAATAACCCTCAGGTAGGGGCCTTAACTGGTGTAGGAACAACTTGCACACTATCAGAAAATGTTAACCTTTTTATCCAAATGCGGGGATAAACATAGGATCCATCTGAATAGGGCAGCAGTCTGTATCTGGGCCACCTTTTGACTTGAGTTCTTCCTTTTTTTCGAGAAGAGACAAGATAAAAGTATAACAGAAGTATCTATTTCCTCCTTGTAGATCAATGATCAGCAGCCATTTTGTTCTGCTGCAATCTGAAGAACCTTGTAGAATTCATCTTACATTTAACCCCACTACAATAGGAAACATTATGAAGGTGGAAAGCTGATATGATACCTACTGTATATACAGTATGCAATTGTGAGTTATTGAGAAGGACATTATTCATCCCAAATAAGTAGGCTTCCAGATGGATAGATCAACAATTTGATGACTGTCTGGGAATATAATTCCTTGCTGAAAAGTACATCCAACAGTCACATTCAAAGTTATAGTCAACGTTTGATGATTTTCAAACAGTATTTGACTCAGTAAGAAGCACACAAGGGCAGTTTTGAGTAACTTGATAGATGCCTCCTTTTGATACATAAGCAATGTAAGAAGATGGGGTTATACTCTGGTAAAATCTATCCACTCCCTCAATATCTATGCCCTAAAATTAGCAAAAAGAAAAATTCAGTTATGTGGATGATGCAGTCATAACTGAAAATTTTGACATCCTTTTGTAAAAGTGAACATCTGATCATAAATTGTGGAAGGGGGGAGCATTTTAATGTTTTCCCACAATAAATGAAGACACAAATGGACATTTAATAAGTATACAATCTAAGAAGTTAATCAATATAAGTATTAGGGGTTGTTTTCCAAAGCAATAGAAAAGTAAAAGGCTCAAATTATCCATGCTGCTTTGAATACCTGGGAGAGTGCCACTGTTTGGTCTACCTTTACCTTACACAAACATACAAACAGATTCTGTCAGTTTTCCTTACAGCCATAATGGGTGCTCCCAAGTGCCTGTCCAAGGTAATTGCCAAGTGTTGAAACTCGGATCTGGTCCAGAATACTAACAATTTGGATCAATATTACTTTAAATTCCAATGAGCTACTTCAAATATTATTAATGGATAAATACATAAATTTCTAGGAATTTTACTTTTCCTAAGAATGGCAGGTTCAGACCCATTGTTTCAGCTTTTAAATGGTTCTCAGTTCAAGATGGTATCATTTGCTTCATTGTTCCCTCTTGCAGAAGGGGAGGAATATCTTGGCCCCTTTTCTGAAAATGGATGTGATACTTGAATTATCTACTCCTTTTTTATCTCATGTTCTTAGCTAAACCATTTGGTTGATGGCATCTTAGCAAATAAAATTAACCAGACTGAGCTCATGGGTTTGTACCCTGGCACCTATATTTTTTCATTTCAATTTTTAACTTGATTTCATCTCACTGCAGGTACCTGATCAAATTCCTTGCAAACTTAACCGAGTACCAAGATGCAAACAAAATGACACCAAGCAACATAGCCATTGTGCTGGGGCCAAATCTCCTCTGGCCTCAGACAGAAGGGTAAGAGGTTGAAGTCTAAGGCTTTGCTGTTTTAAAATTCTATGTATTATAACTTAAGCATGTGAACTCTGGGACAATATTTTATTTGCTATATTTTGCAGATGTTGATTTTAACAAGAATACTTTGATGAAATTGTTGTAGCTTAATGGTTTCATACGCCTAAAATTGTTTTTAGAGAATGGGACATGGCACAAAGTAAAGAGTGCTATAGAAGCAGGATGCAAATCAGGCTAATTTGAAATTAGAAGCAGCAGATCTTCAAGTTTTTTCAGTCTTTCAGTTCTGTCATTTACTGTAATTCAGTCACTGTAGTGCTCAAAAGAATAGAGACCTCACTCAAAAGACCTCACTATTCTCATGACTTTGTCCTTGTGAATTTCTTCTTTCATTTCAGAAACATCACAGAGATGATGGCAACAGTCTCTCTTCAGATAGTTGCAATTATTGAACCCCTTATCCAGCATGCTGATTGGTTCTTTCCTGGAGGTAGGAAACTTTTCTTCCATCTACTCTTTTTGGATGCCTCTGTCAAGCAGAGCCAAACCATACCAGGGCTAGTAGTGAGAGGTAGACATCACTTCTGTTGCTTGTGCAGCTCTTTCTCAATTACTCCTACTGTTCTTTCCTAGATGACTAGTACCTCTCTAACAATTAGTCAGGCCACGGTATCTAAGGCTGTAATATGAAAATAAGAATTGTGAAATCAGCTGCTGGAGGTCCAAGATAATGTGATTTTATGTCTTCTCTTTATGTTTACTTTTTGAAAAGTACTATCACCTGATAAGTCCCATAAGAATTTGTTAGTTTGCCTTCTCATACGTGGGGTGTGTGTGTGTGTGTGTGTGTGTATGTATGTGTATGTGTGTGTGTGTGTGAAAGTTCGCCACAGCCAACTTGCCACGGCCAATTGGCCAACTTGCCACAGCTAGCTCACTGCAGGACAATTCGCCACAGCCATCTTGCCACAGAACAACTCACTGCAGGACAGGAGTTACACTAATATCAAAGAAATGGTGGAATAGAATCATTAAAGAAAGGATGCAAAAGGAAGGACAGAATGAAATGTGAATGGCAAAAATTAAAATAATTATTATTTATTTTAAATAATTAAATAGAATTGTTAAATTGTCCTGCAGCAAGTTGTCTCGCGCTGAGTTGGCTATGGCGAGTTATCCTGTGCCAAGTTGGCTGTGGCAAGTTGGCCGTGGCAAGTTGGCCACAGTCAATTTGCCGCAACGAGTTGGCTATGGCAAGTTATCCCATTCCCATTGTGTGAGAGACTCTTTCCTACTGGGATGAGGTTCTTCTCTGAGATAGAAGCTAGGCCATGCTAGGCCTTTGTTTGCAACATATGCAGTGCATAACTATTTTGCTGTCTCTCCAAATTAGACATTGAATTCAACTTGACTGGAAACTATGGAAGCCCTGTGCATGTGAACCACAATGCAAACTATAATTCTATGCCATCACCTGATATGGACCACGCCGACCACAAGCACTCAGATCAGACCCGACGACCACTCAGTGTGGCCACGGACAACATGATGCTTGAGTTCTACAAGAAGGATGGGTAGGGACTCTTTTGCTTTGTTGTGAAAAGAGTATAGGGACAATCTGGGGTGCAAGCTAGAAGAAGCTATGTTGGCTCAGAGTGCTACTTCCTAGGTGAAATTATGGCTATGTTTTCAAGGAGAATAGGTGTCTCATCACCTTGTCATAACATTTCACCCTGCTCTTAAGTGCCTCTTCCATCCCCAGGCATGAGACTTGTGGCCTGTTGAAAGGAAATATACTATTTTGCCTGCCTGGCTGCCTAACTGCCTGACTAGTCCTGGCCTCTGTTAGTGGTATTTATTCTATTGGACAAGTGAGGGGAGAAAGGTTAGTTTTGGTAGGTTGACAGAAGCAGGGCAGTGATCTATGAGGCCAAGGATTATGTGCCAATTACACTTACTCTAACATATTAGAAAGTCATCCTGAGTTGGCCAACTTTTCCAGAGAAAAGTTGTGCTATCTGTCTGTCAGTGAACTATGAACTAAATTAACTATGCATCTGATCACAATCTTATCTTCTTATCTCTATCCTAGAAAAGGATTGAGGGAAGTTGTGTTAGGACATGTGTGTCAAACTCAATCATGTCATGTGATGTATTGTGACGTATCACAATGTTTTTTGCCTTTGTGGAGTCAGGATGGCCATGGCCTGCGCATGACACATCCAGCCCACAGGCCACCAGGTTGACACCCCTCTGCTAGGAAAGTCCCAAAGCAATCCCTTCCATGATTGGTAGTTTACCATCATCAACTCCCTTTCTTCTGTTACCATCAAAATACATTAGGAGTAAAGGACTAGGACAGGCATTGATGAAGAAATAAGCCTGGTCACTGATACTTATAAGATCCTGTTTTCATCATCCCCTTGTACTATGACAAGTTAGCCAAGGATGCTTAATTCTTATCATGTGTTTCCTAATGCCATAAGAAATGCAAGAGTAGATCATTTAAATGTCTTTGGCCTGAGCTTCTGTATCCTGGGTTCAGAAATTATACTATGGTTTGGTTCCATTAGATCATGTTATACTTATTGCAGTCATGTTTTAGCTTGGCATGTGAATGCACCATAGTGCTGGGAGGCAGCAATAGTTCTGGAGACTTATGCTATCCAGGCTTGTTAGCGAGAGTGGAAAGTTTTTTTGCTTCCGTATGCAACAACTATCGAGTTTAACCTATGGATATTAAATATTGTAGAACCTTCATTGTCCAGCAGTGACATGCATGTGTCTCCTGTGTATTTGCACAAAGATCAACAAATACTAGCAAACATTTCCATATTCTAGGAGATTGGTGACTGGCTTCACTCTTAAAACAAAACAATTTATTATCATGATTTGTTGCCTTAGAACATGGCAGCGCCTGGACTCTGGACTCAGAACTTAAGCAGGATGGCCTTTGGTATTACTGTTACTGCTACTACTGATAGTTAACAACTACATTAAGTAACATCCATCAAATGCCAAGACTATAGGCAAGGCTGAGATTTTTAAAAAATAATCTCAGGAGGTAATGGCAAGTCACTTTAATCCTTCTACAGGAGTAAAACAGTTTGAATAATGTAGTCATATCATACCATAATAGATATGCATATCACTCATTCTTTCTAAAGAATCTCAGAACTGTGCACAAATTGTCACGTATATCTATTTACATATATCTATTTACAAAGGAATGATCACTACTGAGTAGTATTTATCTAAGATCTCAGGGTCCAGGAAGGTCTTCTTCAAAAAAATGTGTACCCACCTCTTTCGGTGAGCATCTTTCCATTGTATAAAGAATTATTAACTGTTCTTGTTCAGTTAACGCTTACTTGCCCTTATTAATAAAGATGGCATAATTCTTATATCCATCTATATCTACTTCTCAGATCACAGTCATTCATTCATTCTTTTTATCCATCACAATCTTGTGACTCTCAGTGGCCACAATAAAAACAACAGGATTAAAACAATGCACGGTCCAATAACAAAACTTTTAATAACTAAGTAACAAAATAACAAAAAAGAAAATCAGAGTAGAAGAAACACTAAGAGACAAAGGTGATCTTAACTTAAAGGCTTTTTGAAAAAGTTTTGAATTTTTAAAATAATTTTCTAAAACTACCATGCCATCGACATCTCTAAAATATGGAATAACAAAGAGCCCCTTCTGATATAATCTAACAGGCTGAGCTGAATCTGATAGCAGGAAGTAATTGTAAGTAATTGAAATTGATCTCCCAACTCTGTGGATCTCCAGAATGATCTCTGTTTGGACAAACTAGACTCTCTAATTTGAAGTAAATCTGTGTTGCTTAGCCCTCAAAATGCTTTGCCAACTCAGTACGTAAACCTTTGAGCATGATGTTTAGTTTAACTCCAGATATTTCTTGAGCAGCCTACTAACTAACCAAGAATCCTATTAAGTGATTCACTGTGATTGTGGAAAGTAAACACAACATTAACCCTCTTTACTGCCATCATCTCTTTCACTTAATAGTAGCAACTGTGCTTCATTTAGATAGGATCACATACACTGCCAGATTTGTGCCACCAGCACACCAGCTATGTATTCTCATTACTGTGAGAAACATTATCAGACAAGATGCACAGGAGTGACTGTGTGAGCAGCTTTCCACATCTTGCCCTTTGAAAGCTAGGCCTGAGCCTTAATAACTTCTTGTGTGACTTAAGTTGATTTTTAGGAATCATCAAGAGAAGAATGTGTTATCTGTATGTTACCAATTACATTTGCACATCACATTGAATGATAAAATAGTCAAGTAGCAAGCATAAATAGCGAATGTCCCACATATGAGCTCTTTTCCATCATTAGCCAGTTTATCATTAACAAACTAATCTACCCCAAGTCTTGGACACATCCTTTGGCCTGCAGTGGCTAAAAGAAACAACAAACTTTTATAAAAAGGGAATAGGTTTGGATAGTACATAATCTGTTTTCTAATAGAGATTCCCTAAAGCAGAGACTGGGGACTTGCCTTTTTTAATGAAGAGTCACAAATCTCTGAGAGAAATCCTTTGAGAAGAATTTATTTATTTGTTTGTTTGCTTGCTTGCTTGCTTGTTTGCTTGTTTGTTTGTTTATTTATTGAATTTCTATACCGCCCTTCTCCCGAAGGACTCAGGGCGGTGAACAGAATAAGATTTCATATACATATAATATTTTTTTTAAAACAGTAAATAATAAATTGAGTCAACTTAGTGTATCTGCTAAAACCTTGGCATAGAATTTAGATGTTTATGCTAGCCCTGCTTGTTGGAACAGAAAGGTCTTCACGGCACGTCGGAAAGTGCGAAGATCTGGGATTATTCGTATTCCAGGGGGTATTTTGTTCCAAAGAGTAGGTGCCCCCACAGAGAAGGCTCTCTCCCTTTGAGACAAAGTTAGGAGGAATTTATATCCTTTGAAGCACATGGCATTCTCTTTCTCCATGCCAGTTCATCTGATGAGAGGCTGCACCCAGACACTTCAGGTCCAAATTTGTCAACCTCGGAGCCCTGTAAGATTGTATTTGGGGCATCTGTGAAATTTGCATCAAACAGTTGAGGATTGTCATGTATTGTTCTTATCCTGCTCCTAGCTATCAGATGTTGTTTTTATATATTAAGCCAAGGTTTCAGTACATAAAACTAGTCAAGCATGGGCAGAAACACAAATATATGTTTGTAACTTTTTTTTAACTTTTTCATGACCTAATTCCCTATCACAGAACTATATTCTATCCTTGGCTATACATATATGGGAGAAATTATATTCAAAGCATTTCCCAGATGCCCCAAGAGGATTGTTATGGGGAGGAGGCCAAACAAGCAGAAGTAAAGAGAGTACAAATTAGCGAGAGAGAGGGAGAGAGAGAGAAGGAAGCGATAGGCTGATTCTTAAAGCTTTCCATGTGCACTTATAGCTTTCAGTTCCCAGTATTGTCCTTACATCAGACATGAAACATTAGCTGCGAAGAACAAAACCTAACTCCTTTGATCCAGAGAGAAGAACCACACAGGAATTGCGACACATTTCATTCATGTATTCATCCATCCTATAGATCCTCTGGCTCCCTATTCTCACAAGACCCGGAGAAGCAAGGGTACCATCCTTGTAATTTGCTTCATTCTGCTTCTCCTAATCATCTCTTAACATTCTGAGGGGGAATGGGGGTGGGGGGGCGGAGCTCATTGTTTTCCCAGAATCCTTCCATTTTCTCTGGTTCTTCTTTCCATTAAACACCCTGCTTCCTCTGTAGTAAGATATTGCAGCTGGAGGAGCTTGATTCCCAGGCTTTTCTCAAGCTGTCCTCTTACCCTCGCTGGCTTCCCCCCCCCCTAGATAGCCACCACTGGTGCAGGAGGAGAGCCATTCGGCCTTAGTTTGTGTTACACTAATGTCTGTGTGTTTTTGTCCATGCAGCCTTAGGAAAATCCAAAGGTACAGTATTTTCTGGGTAGCTCTTGGACCATTCCGTTTTTCCAGTATTCAAACCCAGCCTGTTCAGAGCACCCAGGGCCTGGCAGACAAAGCCTTCTTTTGCCCTATTGAGGGTCATGGCAAGGCAGCATAAAAGCCAGCGTCTCTTTCCCTGCAGTCGGAATGGAGCAAGTGTTTGGATATTCAGAGCTACTTCACGTAGAGGCAAAGGCTCCATAAGATCATACAATAGAGGCCTTTCACATCCCTGCTGCCTAGGATATGTAAAGTGGCGATGGGGCTTCATGCCTGCAAAGCATGTGCTCCAGTCACTGAGCCTTGGCCCCTTCACTTTCCTGCCATTAATTTCCACTGCAAAGGACATCTTCCTTTCTCTTTGGAATGTACAGGCAGCTGCACATTATAAAAATAAAAATGTTTCCCCAAAGTTTACTTTTTGGTCAGAATTTTATTCTCAGGGTTGCAGCTTTTCTTCATTCACAGGCTCCTTGCTGTTACTCTGGAAAACACTCTGTAGCGATAAAATGTTGTTATACTTAAAAGATCATTGCTTTTGAAGTTTCTCTTGCAAGCGATCGCAAGGGTTTCCCTGCATTTTTAACCTAACCAAGCAATGCCCCTGAAAACAAAAACAAAGAAAAAAAAGTGGCATAACGTTTCTTGGCTTAAAGAATATTTATGTACAGTACAGGGCCAAACTGCTCCTTTCTCTCTAATCAAGAGATTGGGGAGGTAGCCAAAACCACGACATTTTCAGGCCTCAGAAGGAAGTTTCATAGAAAGGCATGCCTTTTTTTAATGTTTTGTTTAACACTGAGGGACCACTTAGTGGAATTTCAAAGCAATGGGTTTCTCCCTGGCTAAATGATGTGTGTGTTCCATGTTTTCAGCTCCCTCTCATCCTGTCTGTACACAGCACTGCATGGAAAGGGAGTCTGTTCAGGATTACAGGCCTAGATGCACCCAGATGGATTCCTCTTCTTTCTACTGCTGTGTGTGTGTGTGTGTGCGTGCGTGCGTGTGTGTGTATGTGTTTTATACTTTACTGCTTTCAAGATGGTAAGGGTGTATCTCTGTGTTCCCCCCACTAGCATGGGCGTCCGGGTGATGGACACCTCTTGGGTGGCTCGCAGAGGCCCCTCCATAGTTCGTAAGGCATCCTCCACCCCTCCTGCCATGCAGCCCCCTGCTCCGCCTTGTGAACTTGCTGCTACTCCTCAGTCACCAATTCCTGAGCAATCTCTTGACATTTCAGCTACTCCCTCCCTTACTCCAACTAGCTTCGGGTTCCCACCAGGGGTTGAGCGAGCAAGGTAAGTACTGGAAGCAACACCGATTTCTACCACGATTTCTGTGGTCCATGAGCATCTGCCACTCCCATGCCTGCATTGACCTTCTTTTGTTATGCTTTAGCTTTCACTTTTTTATGTGAGCAGATGGGGGTGGGGGAGGAAAGAGAGCGAGAGAGGGAATTCAGGTACAAAATAACAGTACCTTCAGTGCATGCGAGCAAAAACTTTAATTCTCCAAAGAGGTAGATGGCAAGGGCAATTGGCACCAATCATGTAAAACAGAAGTTTTCTTCTATACCTTCCCCACTCAAATTAATGGGCAGTTACAAGGAATCAACAGACCCTATTATTTCCTTCTCCACCTTTTGGGGAAGAAGGAATATCCCATTGGTCAATACATTAATATCATATAATAGTACCTTATTCATTTTTTTATGTTTTACTACTAATCCTTTTGGATTCCATCATGATGTTCCCTTGATCAAAGCAATATTTGGGTCTTCAATTATCCTTGAACCATTGAAGGACTCTCTGTGTACTTTTCACAGTTTATTCTTTTCAGCGCAGGACAGCAGAGCAAAATTAAACTAAATGAGATGCCATTTTCTTTCTTTCTTTCTTTCTTTCTTTCTTTCTTTCTTTCTTTCTTTCTTTCTTTCTTTTTAAAAAAATATCTAACTCTGGATGTTAAATCAGTAGGTTAAGGTACAAGTTATTTTGTGCTATAGGATCAGTTTTGTAACAAGAATGTCACGTGAAACGTCTTATATTTGCCATTGTGATATATTGAGAGAGTAGAATTTTCTGTCAGAATCATGCATATGATTCTGGACTACATTTCCGTCATAGATGAGTTCCTTACCTGAAAGTGTGGAATTAGACTTTTAATGTCCTGCATGTCACTATGGACATTAGAACCAGTGATTAGGGAGCACATTGGGATGAACCCTTTAGAAATAATAGTGATGAAACACTGAAACAAGCAAGCCTCAAACCACAGGAAGAGTCTTGCATGAAATTTGAATTCAACTCCTTGATAAGTAAAATTTCTGCATATGGGGGGGGAAAGGGACACCTTTATCATTCCATTTGATCTCCATTTTCTGATTATTTTTTTCCCCAGTTGCCATCAGTTTGCAGTTGCATTTTTGCAAGGCTTGTTCTTTCTGATAAGGCATCAATTCTAGCACTTTGATCCCTTTGCCCAATCTGATTTTTGTTCTGATGCAGTCACATGAAGTGAAATTATTTTGGCCATGTGCTATCCTGCTCCCCATCTCTCTCTTGCCCTTATACCAGTAGCATCTGTTGTTTACTTTGGCCTTTTTACAGTGGTGGGATTCAAATAATTTAAAAACCGGTTCTCTGCCCTAATGACCAGATGGGTAGGCGTGGCTCAGTGGTCATGTGATTGTGTGGGCATAGCTAACTCAATGTCACTCAGGTCAATGGGCACTTCGCCTTAACTGTTACAATGTAATAAGGGTTAACCAGAGAGGCAGTTTCTGTAGGCAGGGCAATAAAGATTAGGCTAGAAACAACACCAGAATGTTTCCTTCCTGCCTTCCTTCCTATAAAATGGAAAAAAACAAAGTAAGATTTCTTCCAGAGGAGATTTCTTCTTCTCTGAACTGCTTAGAAAGTTAACAATCGGTTCTCCTGAATAGGTGCGAACTGGCTGAAGCTCACCGCTGCCTTTTTACTAATATCAGATTGAATGTACTCAATGTCTGAAGAAAATTAATTGATAGTTCAGTCCTAGGCTGCATAAACAGAAGGATAGAATCAAGATTACATGAAGTATTAATAGCACTTGATAATGCCTTGGTAAGGCCACACTTGGAATACTGCATCCAGTTTTGGCCGCCACGATATAAAAAAGATGTTGAGACTCTAGAAAGAGTGCAGAGAAGAGCAACAAAGATGATTAGGGGAGTGAAGGCTAAAACATATGAAGAACGGTTGCTGGAATTGGGTATGTCTAGTTTAATGAAAAGAAAAACTAATAGCAGTGTTCCAATATTTAAGGGGTTGCCCCAAAGAAGAGGAAATCAACCTATTCTCCAAAGCACTTAAAGGCAGGCCAAGGTAATGGAAACTAATCAAGGAGAGGACCAATCTAGAACTAAAGAGAAATAATTAATAATTAATCAGGGGAATGATTTGCCTCCAGAAGTTGTGGGTGCTCCAATACTGGAGGTTTTTAAGAGATTGGACAACCATTTGTCTGAAATGGTATAGGATTTCCTCCTTGAGAAGGGGTTGTACTAGAACAGCAGTCCCCAACCTTTCCAACTTTATGGACCAGCTTAGATGGGGAGGAGATGGTTCTGTGTGAGCAGTGGGTGAGCGTGCACATGCGCAGTTCCATTTGCACAAGCGGGCACATGCGCCTGCCACTCACACAAATGGAGCTGCGTGTGCATGCTTGCCCACCTGTGCACACAAATGGAGCTGCATGCATGCACACGCTCCCCTGACAACTTCTGCAGCCCAGTTCTGAAAGGGCTCTGACACGGTAGCGGGCTGCTTCGCAGGGATTGAGGGCCCCTGGACTACAGGATCTCCAAGATCCCTTCAACTCATGCTGTTATTCTATTATTCATTAGGCATGGCTGATATCCCACAGCATATTTGTTATAATGCATGAAAATAAATGTTTTTCAACCTGGATTAATATCTCCAGTTTATCTCACATTAGTTGTGGTCAGTTCCCTCTGCTTATTCTTTTTGATAGTTAGGAACTCTTAACTGGCAAAGAATAGACAAAGGCTTGCAATTATTATGCTAACCACGGCAGGGAGGAACAGATCTCTCCCTTTTGAGAGATCATTGGTACAAAGGGATCTGCACACAGTTTTTAAGGCTACAGGCATGCTGACTTTTGATCCAATCTAATGAAATAACGTTGTTGTCTCATATAACAAAATGGTATAGCAGATTCCCTTTTGTTTCTTCTGGAAATAGTGGCCACACCAATAAATCCCCTTGAGAAGTGTGTAGATGCACTCTTGATGCTCTTGTGGGCTTGGGCAGGGGCAGCGTAACTCCAAAGTGTGAGTGTTTATAGAAACCTGATGATTTCACAATTGTAATTCCCACCAAAACCTTCTCTGGGCTGTCGTGTGGACACCTTATTTTCTAATTCTGACATGCTAGTGTCACCGCAATCTTTGGCTGTAAATGGTACCCTTAGAATGACTGGGGACAGCCTCAAGAGATTAAAAATGAAGAAAATGACTTTTCCTCTCTGCATTCAACAGCACTGTTGCTTATTTGCAGGGAAAGAAATGAGAGGGGCCACAGTTCCAACTATTGGCTTAATGACATGCAGCTTCATTATAATTCATTCCACACTTTCTTTGCTTCCCTGGTGCAAAGTGTCAAGTCTCCCTCACCTGCAAACGTACGCCTACATTATGCAAATCTCGGTACTCGCTTAGCTTTGCATTTTAGTATGCTGGCTGCTGAAATCTTTATGTTTTCTTCTGTAGTTTTCCTGACTTCAGTTTGTTTATTTTGCCAATATTCTTATTTCTGGTTTTAATTTCACAGTTATAATTTCACAGCACATTTTATTCTTCAGCACCACTTTCTTATGCCTTGATTGATTTGTCTGTTGGAATTTAATCAGCTGGTTCAAATCAGGACCTGCCAGTTTCCAAGTAAATAAAATTTGAATTGGAGACAGATGTACATTTCCTTGACTTTCCCCCAGAAAAAAAAAAAGCCTTCTGGGATGTATGTTAAAGTATGAATCTTTCATATCTGATACATAAAGGACAACAATTCCTTATAAAATGCCATCACCACCAATTTCCACTTAAGCCTTTTAGGGAGTTTTTTCTGTTTTTAGTACACATTCAGGCATTTGCATATTAGTGTATTAGGCTCCATAAAGAAATTGTTTTATTTTCCTTTCTTCTTAAAGAAAACACTCTCTCTCCCTCTTTCTTTCTTTCCTTTCTTTCTTTCTTTCTTTCTTTCCTTTCTTTCTTTCTTTCTTTCTTTCTTTCTTTCTTTCTTTCTTCATATATATATATATATACCACCCAGCTCCCTAGACATTGCTATATTACAAAAATACATTACAGAAACTAATATATTAATACTGAAAGAATGAATATGTCCTGGAAAGAGAGTTAAATGATATCTCAAATCAAATTGTTCTTCCCCTGCCCCTACAGATTAATGCCATGCAGGGCATCTGCAAACTTAAGGTGTTTGCTCCGCCCAGCATCTTTAGAAACAGATACTGTCTTGGGATCAGGTGCTGGCAAAGGAAAAGCTGTGCTGGCCACCTCTTGGTTTCTGGTGCATGCCATATATTTGTAAGCAGAAGTAAAAACCAGGCCAGGGGAACATCTGGAACATTGCCAGCCCCCTTGACTCTTTTGGTTGCTCTTCTGCCACCCTCATGCTTTGGGGCTGTGATTGGAACTCCAGTTCAGTGCTTTCTTGTACAAATGCTCTCTGCTCTTTTTTTTTTCCTTTTTGTTTTTTGTTTTTTGTTTTTTGTTTTGGACCTTTGCAGCACGGATGGTGTGTCGTCTAATTGGTCGGATTCCTGTTACATCTATCCATCCCCTGAAGACGACAAGTCTCCCTTGTACCCCCACTACTCTTCCTTCTACCCTTACCCCCCCAGGACCAGCCCATGCACTAGGCCTGAGCCTCCCTTGCCGCCATACCATTGGGCAGGGAACAACCCAACACTTCCTCCCCCTTGTTCTTCCTCCTGTTCTTCTTCCCCCTCCTTTCAGTCATTTGACATTAATTTCCTACATCTCCCTAAGCAGATTTCCCTCACAGAACTGCATGGTCCTGAGACTAACCTTTCCTTTGTCACCACAAAAACCGCTTTCACCTTATCCAAACCTAATCCTCCTGGCACTCTTCCGTATAGCTCCAGCATGTCAATTTCTTCCCCCTGGGTCAGCTGCACCTGTGCCAGAGACAGAGGAGCCGGGCTCACTAGGTAAATAATTGTTTATTTGACACTGGCAGGGCATGGTGGCTTCTGGAAGGGTGACCACCACCTGCTAACCCTTTTGGGACACCAGAGAATGGGGTTTAGACCCCAGCTGTCCTCAGGAAAACAGAAAAGGCATTTCTTTGGACCCCACCCTGCTGGTAGCCTTCTCAATGTTCAAGAGCATTTTGGTTGCTTTGGTCGATAGACAATAGATACCAAACTCTAAATGACAGTTCAAAACACTGGTTTAGTGGCTTGTCTTCTTTCTCTAGGGAGCTTGAGAAAAGAAGTTCTGCAAGGAGACAAGAGCTATTCCAGGAGAATTCTCGTCATCTTCCCAAAATAATAGTTTCTAAGAATTCGTATAGAAACTGCAATAGCAATCCCATTCTTTCTTTGGAGCACAGCAAAATCCTTTATCCAGTGTGATTGTGAACTGGGCCATAGCCAACAGTGCCAAAGCAGCAGTTTCTTTGGAACTAACCAGCCCATCACCATTATGGCGTTATGAGACATCCCCAGCAACAAAAAGCAGCTTTTGAGTCCTTCCACTAAGATTCCAGTTAGTGGATTTTGTATCTATCAGCCTCAGTTTCACTGATGAAAATTGTTGCTCACTATTGGTGCCTTGGACATTGGGGCACATTGGCTAACCCTGGCAGATGAGTGGCTCATGGGGATTTTACCTCGCCTACGATCAAATGAATTAAGAGTGGTATATGAAGGCCAGATTTGGATGATGGATATGCTCCCAAGTCCAAGACACAAAAAAGTATCTTAATTTATAAAACACTCCTTCCTCTCCCCATCATAAGGACAGACTGAATGCCAAAATAAGCTCAAAACAGCTTCCCTCCATTTTTGTTTTGTCTCATTGCTGTGTACAGAATGATTGAGAGGGCTGTGGCTTCATTCATGCTCTCCTCATGCTTAAATTGCTTTGAAGGTGGATGTGCAAGATTGTCTGGTCCTTTAGGCATGTGTTTGGGAGTAAGACATAAACATGCTTTGCTTTGCAAATATCATTGGTTTATCTTATCAGGGAGACCCTGGGACTCTGCCAGGAAAATTAAGGGATCTGAGATGTGTGCATCTCCTAGCATATATAACTTACAACTTCTTGATCTTTTATTTTGCTTTTAGCACTCTGAAAACCAAGGAACTCTCGCTAGTGTCTGGGCAGAAAGGAAGCCCGGCTTGCAGCCATACAACACCAGGTGGTGGGACTGCACAACAGCTCCCAGGTCCTACAGCGCAGCTATCCACAGAACAAAGTCCACACACCCTGCGGAAAGGTATGCATTTTATATTTGAGATCTAATTTATCCGGAAGATAGAGAACTACTAAAAGCAAAAGTATGCTCCACTATCCACCATAGATAGAGCAAAGGTGCCCAATTTCTGTACGGCCAACTTTGAATGATATGCCAGGAGATGCATGTCCCAAATATGAAGGGAGTAGAGTGAAAACTAAATTTGATTAAATACAATTATCTTGCAATTTAATGACTTAAATAGTATTAATATAACTGTCCCAAATATTAATTGTTTTGTGTCAATTTTAGTGGTGGATTTGGGGGCTACATACATGAATTTGGGAAGCTTCTGACAACTGACAAGTAGCATTTTTAACTAGCATTCATAGTTATATTTATGTAATCATATTCAACATTCAATATTCAATCACTATACCAGCAAAGGAACTGGTTAAAACTGAGAACTGGTTAAAACAAGAAGACAAAAAAAACCTGTAAAACATTTAGTAGCTTGAATTTGGTGTCACATAATTAGGAGGGAGGCTGTAAAGAATAACTTGTGTCTAGGATACCACCTCTGAAATATGTGGTTCTACTGGCCCATATGTGGTTCTACTGGATAAATCATTAGGACCACTTTTTACATTAGACTTGTTTCAAATTCATCTGCTAACTATGATTAGGATTTGTCCACTGTGTTCAGAAACTGGTAGTAAGCAGCTCAGCTGAGTTCCAATGAACATTGATCCTCATTTCTTTCTGTCTTTTTCTCTCTCTCTCTCTTTCTCTCATTATCTGCAGTTTCAAAGAAGCTGACCCCACTCCCCGCCAAGGGTCCTTATGGCCAGTCTGGTGGTATGTCTGATCCATCGACAGGGCAGCCATCTCCGGCCAGCCTTTCTCCCACTCCACCCAGCACTCCATCGCCCTATGGACTGAGTTACCCACCAAGCTACTCCTTGAGTTCAGGCCCTCTCTCCCCAGTGGCAGCTCCTTCCCTGTCTTCTCCTCCTTCCCTAACAAGCACTTTAACCAAATCTCGGCCCACCCCCAAGCCACGACAGAGGCCTACACTGCCACCTCCACAGCCTCCCACATCCAGTGCATCTGGCTCCAGTCCACAGTCCACAGAGCACACCATACTAGATGACATGTCTCCTGGAGAGAGCATGTCCACAGGTAACCAGATAGAGAAAGTGGGACATCGGCTTGTGGTTTGGGAAACAGCTGGGATTACCAGCAGAGATCAGGTGGTGCAGGAAAGAGCTTATGCGGGTTCTGGTTTTTCTTCCTTTTAAGTATGGAAGACAGAGTTAGTGATGGACACTGCAGAAGGACTACACAGATGGGAACAGCCCAAGTGAAGCAGAGGTCTTATAGGGGCCACTGTAATCAAGTCAAGACTGAAGTGGCATTTTGCTACCCTTTGTTTTTCTGGTTTTCCCATAGCCTTGATTTCAAAATCAAGAATGCTCATTTTATTTAACCTTATTTTAGCTTAAATGAACTAAAGAAAAGAAAGAAATCTATTCCTGTAGATAGGTGGGCATGTAATACTACTCAATCGGGAAGTCCGAAGCAAGTATTGTATACAAAACAAAACAGCCAAAAAGTAAGATAAAGAGCTGAGGTGGCACAGTGGTTAGAGTGCAGTACTGCAGGCTACTTCTGCTGACTGCAATTTGGCAGTTTGAATCTCATCAGGCTCAAGGTTGACTCAGCCTTCCATCCTTCCGAGGTGGGTAAAATGAGGACACAAATTATTGGAGGCAATATGCTAACTCTGTAAACTGCTTAGACAGGGCTGTAAAGCACTGTGAAGCAGTATATAAGTCTAAGCGCTATTGCTATTGCTATCATTGTGATGAAGGAAAGTGGGATACTTTCTGGCATTATGACCTAAGGAGCTGCTTGATTTTTGATGATGGTGATCTTGAGGGACATAGGATAGGTATGAAAGCAGGATTTTTATCTTAGGGTATTTCCAGACCAAAGGGCAAGTGAGGCTGATTCTTGCTTTCTCCAGAGATAATATATCCCAGCATGCACTGCTGTCTTTAGCAAATTGCTGCATAATAGCATGTATTCCTCCAGGCTTTATTTTAGGCACTTATGATAGTAACATACCCCTGGATGTGCCATGTTGCATGCACATATGATGCAAATTTCTCTTTAGCATAGCTGTGCCAAGTGGAGTAAGTCCTGTTCTAAGTTGGCACTGTGTTTCTCAGTTTTTAACATTTTTCTTTCCACCTTCTGAAGATCTCAAGGAACATGGCCAGGGTTTAATGTCCCTTGGGGTGACTTAAACAGAGAAGTCATGCTTCAAACATACAAGGTTACGCTGCCAAATGTTGACAATTTGACCCAGTTTGACAATTTGGTGGCAAAAGGCAATTTGCCTATTTGACCACATTCTTCCTGTCCACCCCATCCTAGAGCCATTGATTCATAAGTGCCAATCTTCCTCTTCAGTATGTTTTATAAACAGTAAATAATGCAGCTGTTTTGACAGCAGGGTGAACACCGCCCCTTGTAACTTGACTTGGCTAGTACTATGAATACTAGAAAATAGAAAATATTCTATTTAGAACAGTTTTCTGCAACCTCGCAGGTTTTCCAGGAGCTGGATTCCTTCCTAAACATGGGCATTTCAGAAAGAATTATAACTGTTCCACTATTTTCATGTCTGATGCTTGGATGAGCACTAGATTCTTTTCAATTGGGCTGAAGTTTCTAATCTTGGATTTGCAAAGGCGGGAGGAGGGGATATAGATTTAGGCACAAATACTTCTAGCTGACAAGTGAGAGCCAAGGGAATTGGCAAAAAGATGGGAGATTTAAAGAGTTTTTAAACCTCTGTAAACAGTCTCTATTTTATTATATTTGGGGAGTGGGGAACTAGCTGGTTCGTAGTATGCTGAAATCTTGAGCTAATCCTTCTAATGAAATGAATATTAGAAACTGGAATGGTATGAATATTAGGCAGTAATGAGAGATGGCCGCAGCTCCCATCATGCCAGGACTAAATGGCCAGTCTTCAGACAGATCACTATTTCATCCAATGAAAGGCCAATGAGAAGAGATCAGGTCTCACCAGCTTTCTATTCAGGGATGGGTAGATAGGTGTATTGTTGTTTAGACTTTCCGTTGTGTTTTACTTTTGTCTTGTTGCTGCTGTTTCTCTTCTGTTCCTATTTCCCAATCCTATTATTGTGTCCTTGCAGCTGTTTGAAACACGTGGTGCAATATTGGATAGGTGTGAGGGGACTGCTTGGGGTAAGCTGGAGTCCCACCATCTTCCCTGAACCTTTGCCCTTCTGCTACTACCACCTACTGCCCCTGCCCTGCCCTGCGACTATGCCTTGTCTCAGAGTCACCTATCACCATCTCACTGGCCTTGCATGGGTCCCGCTGATCCAGAACACCATGGCTGCTCCAGCCTGAACCCCATTCCAAGCTTTCTGATAATGCTATTATTAGTAAACTTGGAGGGTGCTTCTCTAAATCACTGGCCTTCACGTGCGGCAGCCTTTTGGAACACAGACAGTTAAATTCATTCAACTAATTCCTTTCCAAGCCACAGGATTCACTTGCACCTAACCTTGCTGGTCCTTTCTTACCAATGTTAACTCTCTCCCTCTGCCATTCCATGTGTTCTTTCCAAAGGGATGTCATGATATTACCATTTAACTAATACTAGTGGCACTCACTGTTATGGATGAAGCCAAAAGAACCACATCTGGGGCACTTCAAGAGCACAGGAAGGTTCAGATAAGGTGTGTAGCCAATTCACATAGACGATGGGAACTTCTCTCACCATCCAAGAGGAGCAGCCTTTGCAATGGAATGCTCTTCTACACATCAGGCACTAAAGTTTTGTGAATCATTCCTTTTTAAAAAAATGTGTTTCCCATGAGTATTTGGGAGTAACTTTCTTATTTCTTCAACTTTGGATGTGTCCATGTGTAAATTACACTGTGAGGGGTTTGTTTGCTTAAATTATAAGTTTCCTATGCCACTCACAGACTCTTGATAGATGCAAGTTCCCATCTTTCTCACTTGCATTCAATGATGGTTACAATGATTTGGAAAGATGTTCATTTTTTAAATAGCATAGGATAAGGTATCTCTCACTAAACAAGAGAGGACAATCTGCATCCTGTGCTGTAAGAAATTTTGGGACAGAGCAGATGAAAAACTGGATTTAACATAAATACATTGCTTGATGTGCATTTGCCTTTGGATTACTGGATGCAAAATTACTACAAATTTCGTCATTTGGATTACTGGTTGCAAAATTACTACAAATTTCATCACTACTGCTGCTGTGCGGTTCCGCCCGATGGTTCCAAACTGGGCAGCTGTTTTTGAAATTTGCAGTGAGGGCTACAAGTATCAAAGCAATCTGGTTAACTGTGAAAATGTTTTATTTCCCTTCTTCAAATCTCACACTGGCTAGGAAATTCTGGGAGTTGAAATCCATACAACTTAAGAGTTGTCATGGATGAGAAACACTGCCTTAAATAGAAAAGGACCATTCCTCTTACACTAGATGTCCCTCATTTCTTTGCCTACATCTCCCAGTTCTTTTAATGAGTTTTGAGGTATTTTCAAACAATTTGAAAAGCCTTTCTTTAAGTTGAGGAATTTGATGGTTCTGAACAGATTTTCCTACAGAGATTGACCAACTGAAAATGTCAGGGAGGTTTCCCTTTGGTATCCCAAATATCCCCAAAGTGCTGATTGTTTGGAAGGTGTGAATGAACAGACTGTTCCATGGTATCTTGTGGTCCTGTGAGCATCTTGTCTAGTTTTGGAAATAGCTTGCAATTTGCAGAGAACATTACTTGTTCAGAACAATCTGCATGGTGTCGTTTGTCTGTAATTAAGTACATTTATCCTATCCTACCCCATATCATGTATTCCCCTAATCTTCCATAAGCGAGAGTTTGTCCAACAGTGTCGAATCACTTCTGACCTCACTTTGAATTTCTCTTATGAATCAAATAATATGATTGGAGAAAGAACTCATGTGGGGTATGCTGTGAACCTGGTTATATTTGGAGTTGAAATGCATATATATTCATTCTCTCCTGGATGTGTGCTCCTTTAATACACTTTTCAGGCCGTGCTTTGAAAGTGAGCCACTCTTCCCCTTTGTAAGTCACACTGTGATATTGCTGAAGAGCTGTTCTGCATGTCCCACATGTTTTATAGAAGGCTTCCTATTGCCCTCTGTCATATTGACAATTCTTCAATGTTGTTACAACTTAGGGGAGTTGAACTTCACATGTTGAGTTCTTCACCTGAAGATAGCAAGGAGATAACACTTCAAGGAGATAAAGTCCTCCATGTGAATTAGAGCCTAATTTCACAAGTTCCAGCTCGCATGGAAGTTTGAATGCATAAAGAAAGGCTTCCCACTGATAACATATGAATGGTATCACCAGAAAGAGGCTTTTGTCATCTAATAGCTTTGTATCCTTCAAAGTTTATAGTGGCCACCAGGGAGCAGCATGCAGGGTAGAGAATTGAATCACTTATTCACTTTTTCAGCAGTAAACTAGAATTTAGGAAGTATTAACCTGTCTGCTTTTTGGAAATTCCTCTGGCATTTTGGATTAAGCCATCTCCCTAACCCTCCAAACCCCAAAAACCTGCCAAATTATTTGTTATTCATAAGGCATTGATAGTAAAGTACATGAATTCCTTAATAGTGATTGTACACATTTTCCTTACGAACCAAAGTCCCCATCACTTTGGTTGATGATTGGAATATTTACTGTTGAACAAAAGAGGAGGGAAAAACAGAGATTTCAAATTCTGAGTAAAAGAATTATTGCGGTATTGGCTCCTTTGCAAGGCGGTTCTGTTTTAAGCCGAGCTGTGATAAGGAGCAAAGGAAACATTTGATCATGTTGAAACGATCAAAAAAGCAGCTGTATAAGAAGCCCTTGCTTCATAAGAGGTTTTAGGACAGGTGATCATCCAGATATTATTTGCCCACCATTTGACTACCAGGTTGTGTCCACAGATTCACTTAGCAAGGACTGCTTCCAGGGAAGGCATAACTCTAAAGAATAAAAGCAAAAAGGAATAAGCAAAGATTATATTATGACATCCCTTTCTCTGGCATTAACAGGCTCTAAGAACTGTACTCATTGCTCTGTTCAGTTAAAGCTTCTACATTGTCAGATTAACTAAAATGTATACATGGGGTGGGCAGAAAAAGGCTTGGAACAGGATAGTAATTTGTCTCCCTTTCTGTCTGTGCCTGGTTACAGATCTGGCCCATCTTGATATCCCTTCCATCCATGTAGAGGTTGATGCCACACTTCACTTGGATCCTTCGGGTCAAGTCCAGAGACATCCAGTACCAGGAAAAATACGTTCAGAGGAAGATTCAGAAAGCACCGCCCTATGACATGAAGATCCCTCTTATTCCTTTAGAGTGCTTTCTTGTACATATCGGTGCCCCATGAACATTGCTGAAGGAGGCATATCCAGAGACCTTGTCAAGGGATGTCTCTTCTGGACTTTTACTTGCCAGCCACTTGTGCAAGACTGACAGCCCTCTGGGCCTGGTGCTAAGCCTGTCTCTGTGGCAAAGGGCATTGATGGTGCAATTTCCATTTAATTTTTTTTCTCTCTCTCTCTCCTGTTTGTTTAGCCTTATCCAAATTTTGCCTTTTTGATGTGGTGCCTATTTATCTCCTTTATAAGCTTTTGGACCCTTATCTTTAAAAAAAAAAAGTTTAATCTTACCTATCTGGAGATTCATTTCATTCCGGCCTTCAACAAAGAACAAAGAGGTGAGAGGGGGTAGACTGTCTCCCTGGGTGAATGATATGGAGGGCCGTTGCCACCGTCTCTTCTTTCTGCTGTTGCTCCTGCTGCTCCTCCTCTTTCCAGCAGCCAAGTCTCCATTTATCCAGTTCAAGCTGTTTGTCCTTGCAGATCAACCAAGGGACATCCTTCTGTTTCTCCTGAAAGCCTTTTGTTTGGTTTTCTGGAACCTTCAGAACTCCTGTTCTTCTCATCCCTTTCCCATGACACTTTTGCTGGTACCTGGGCCTATTTTTCATTCCATCCCTTCCTTCCTTGACTTCCTCTGGGCAAGGAGCAACTTATGGACAGTGGAAGAGCACAGCATTGCTTCATTTGGCTTTGATCAGAATGAAAACCATAGTGGTGAGATTGTTTGGGTAATGCCCTCCCTACCCATGGTTATTTGATTAGCAATAAAAGTATATCCTTGTAGTGTGTTTTGGAGGTGGAATCTGGCCATGAGGAGTTTTTCTTCACCAGCACCATGGGCTTATTCCCCTCTCCCCCACAAAGGCAAGGAAAAGGGAGAGAAATTCCCCTAGCAGGACACATTTCTAGGGGGTAGATCGCAGCTCTCTATAGCATTTTAAACAGGATCCAACTGAGCAGAACAGAATTCACAGCTGTGCATGCAAAGACAGATGTTATTAGCTTTTATCCTTTTCAAAGAGTTGAGATATATCTGTCAAGATGGATATATATTTGTACATACAAAGTATATATATATATATATATATATATATATATATATATATATATATATATATATATATATATATATATATATATATATATATATATATATATATATATATATATATATGGTTTATTCGGGGCCATTCCACCTGAACTGTTGTACAAATGTACAATGTAAATTTAAATGCTTATTATGACTCTTCCAGCCCATATGTACGTACATACATAGTCACACTCAGATGAATGGTAAATGTCTCTTGACTCTTCTTTGGCAGCATTTATGCAAGTTCTTATGCTCTTGCTTTGCTACCAGTTGTGATACTGTGTACCTCATTGCCCAAACTAGAAAAGGCAACAAACCAGGTACACACTTTTTGGTAAAGGAAGGAGTGATAGAACTTTCATACTTCCCTCAGTTCTGTCACCTGGTGTTCGTGCTGCTCAAAAAGGGAGCCATAGAGCCAGTCAAGGCACAAAGCAGGTCCTTTCTGAGAGCAATCTCCTGCTTTCTCCATTTCTGGCCTCACTGCTCCACTCCACTGACTTACGGTGTCATTAAAGTACAGTTAATGACGTTTGTGCTTTCTCTTTTCTCTGTTTTGGTTTATTTATTTATTAAGGACATTGCAATATTAAACTTAGTATTACAAGTCTAATAAATGTTCAGCATGTCAGATGTTGAAGCAGCTTTTTAATTGCTGCGAGTAATATCTCTACCAGCTTTTAGTATGTTTTTGGAAAAGGGGCAGCTGGCTGAGAATTAGAATGATGTGAAACCTGTACAGGTAGTCCTCACCTTACAACAGTTTGTTTAACGACTGTTCAAAGTTACAACATCACTGAAAAAAGTGACTTATGGCCATTTTTCACACTGCAGCATCCCCATGATCATGTGATCAAAATTCAGATGCTTGGCAACTTACTCCTATTTTTATGATGGCTGCAGTGTCCTGAGATCACGTGGTCATCTTTTGCGACCTTCAATGGGGAAGCCAGACTCAGTAACGACCGTGTTACTAACTTAACAATTGCAATAATTCACTTAACGACTGTGGCAAGAAAGTTTGTAAAATGAGGCAAAATTCGCTTGACAAATGTCTCATTTAGCAACATAAATTTTGGACTCAATTGTGGTCGTAGGTTGAAGACTACCTGCATTGTCAACCACTTCAGATCCTGATCCATTTCTTTTACTGTGCAGCAGCAGCAGCAGTGAATTTGGCCGTAAGTAGAATAATCTCCCTGCTAGGTAAATGGAAGACCACTTGTCTGTCCCAGTTGCTACTCTTAAACCCAACACATTATGATGAAGTTGTATCTAATGGTGTCATCCCATTAATAATAGAAATTGGCAGGAGAGCAACATGCAGTCGTGTGTTCAGCCTCCAAATCTGCTCATGAAATTTGAAAAAAATAATACATGCAAATCGGGGGGGGGGGGGGCATTGGTAATGGTGAGGGGAAGAGAGCAAGAAGGGGGCTCTACAGCAGGGGTGTCAAACTCAAGGCCCGTGGGCTGGATCCGGCCCACAGGGTGCTTAAATCTGGCCCACTGGGCTGGTCTGGAAATAGCAAAGGACCAACCCGCGGTGCCTCTGACAGCCAAAACGGGGCACGGGGTCCGCGCATGGCCCACCCCCACCTCATTTTGGCCAGCAAAGTGCTGCAGGAGACTGTCGGCGCAGTCCCCCCGTGCCTTGTTTTGACTGGCAGGGTGCTACAGGAGGCGTCCGTCCCATCTCCCCACCCCCACCCCGGCCAGCCTACAGAAGAGAACTACAATGCTGATCTAGCCCTCAAAGAAGTCCAGTTTGACACCCCTGTTCTGCAGTGTTTTACAGCATTTAGATGCAGTCCACAATAGTAGTATCTATATTGCCTCCTCATCCTCTCATACCATATTGCCAATTGCATGGGACATGATGATGATTGTGGTGGTGGTGATAAGCAAAAATTCAACTACTTTCATTTAATTGGAAAGGGTCAAAAGGGGAACATTGGTGGAACTGGTTCTGCAACTGGAATGGTACCAGGAGGAATTTCTTCATGGGCATACGCTATTCCCAAGTATATGTTACAGAATCATTGGGGAAAAGAGTGGTTACAAAACTAGAAATTTTTTGAAATCCAATGCATCCATTCATAAGATGCATTTGCTCCCTTATACAGAAATGCAGGAACTAAGGAAGTTTAACTCTTTTGAAATAAGTCTTTCAAACACATTTTTAACCAGTGTTATTCCTTTGAAAGCTGGGCTTCAGAATTTTTTTTTTCTTCAAAATCTTAAATCAGCCATGTGTTACCAATTGCCTCAGGCTGCTTTCAAAGTGTCTCCCATCTTTTATGATAAGATAAGATGATAAGAACTGATAAGATCGCAAGTGAAGCTATACGTCTGCATACCAACAGCAATAACCAATAATAATCTTTAAGTGATATGTGTAAAATTCAAAATCTTTTCAGTTCTGCCAGTGATTCTGTAAGCGTTGAGTAAGGGGTGGACATTCTCAGTGTTGTGAATCACTACTATATAGCAAACATTCTAAGTATTATACTCTTTTAAGGCCAGTCTCTCTGGTTGCAGCTGCCATGTAAGTTTGGACATCAACCATGTCAAAAATGCCTTCTGAATTCTACTGTCCCTTAACTTTCTCTCCTCCCTGTTTACATTCTAATTTAAGTACTTAACTCTCACTTGATGTGTGCCACATTCGCTCGTGCACTCAGGCATAACTTTATTATTGTATGTTGAGATGGAGACCAGACCACAAGACTTGGCCTTGGCCAAGGCTTTTCTAACAGATTTCACCTGACTCATGAGCCGACAGAAATACTGGTCTTGGATCCACATTAGTAGAAGTTGTGAGAAAACATTTAAAACTCATTCTCCCTGATAGAGAAATTATATTCCTTTCCCTTCATGAACATGGTAAGCAGTCTGGGACTCGGGTTCACCGCCAGATCTCATCATGGGCTGCTGTTCCAACACCAGAGGAATTCCCCTGACTATCTTAGACCTAAAATCAAAACCCAACACTTAGAATTTATTAGTTCACAGAGGCCTCTGTGATTCAATGAGACGGATAGCATGACTCTGATAGGTTGCTGTGTGCTTCCATCTGTTTTGGATCTGAAGGTCAACTGCTACCAGCTGAGTATCTGGAACTGGCAGGATTCCAGCACAATTTCTTTATGAAAGTGTGAGCTGTTATTTTACCTCCTGAACTTTCATCGTTTCCTGGTGCCTTCCATTTAAAGGAGTAAATACTGGCTGGTATTTTGTATTGCAGAGAAGTTTGATTCATACGTTAATAAAGATGGGAAGAAGAAATGTGATCCATCTTTCGCTGGCCTCTTATACAAGATGGGAAGTGGAATTTTTGGGTTACTATGAAAATAAGATTTCTGAAATTGAGATAATAGTGGAGCTCATAGTCCTTTGTGGCAATGATTCATCCTCGAGGAATCTTTATATTTGATTGTCCCCAAATACAAACATGAAGGTAAACAGGAACAAGTTAGCACTTTTCCTTCATTTCTGTGTTCCAGAAGATATCACTATCCTAAAATTGCCAGTAGTAGCATTCTTTAATATGATACAATTTTTCAAGCTGGGAAAATAAGAAATGAGGCGTTACTAGGATAAAGCTATATTGATTTTCACAGTCCTGTGTAGCATACTAATTGGGAAAAGATGGTTTCCTTTCCTGTGTATCCTCTAGGTTTAAAATGCATAGAAAAAATGATTAGGACTGAAATAATACTCCCTACCTTCTACAAACAGTGTCAGAGCCAGGGCCAGATTTTCCTATAGGCTAACTAGGCTTCAGCCTAGGGTCTCAAGATCAAGAGGGGCCTACATTCAAATTGTTAGCAAAATTAAAATTACACTTTCACAATAGGTGAAAGGGCCTCATAAGTGGAATAGCCTAGGGCCTCTTTTCATCTAAATCCGGCCCTGGTCAGAGCCAAAACATATGCAGGGCTACATTTATTTGAATTGAAGGTATCAGAGATACTAATTCTGAAAAGAGAGAACACATATTTTATTAAAATAAACAAAATCAATTATCTCAAAAAAATTACAAGTAGTCCACATTGATTATCATTCTTCGGTATTGGAGTTTCAAGTATGGCATCTGATATTTCTATCAATACTATGTTCCAGACGTCACAAAGACTTTTTTTCCTTCAAAGCCTCCTTCAAAGCAGCCCAATCAAGATGGCGTTTTAACCGATCTGACAAAGAATGCATGCTGTCTGTTTTTGAGGCAAAAGAAACAGAGGGTTAGAAGAAGACTCCTGACCACCATCCAGGATGAGAAAGCATTCTAGTATGCAAGCTAATGTTGCCAATGGGGATAAAGTCCCAGCTTCGCCCATGTGGCATTTGTCCTTCATAACTGCTTAAGGAAGCTTTGTTGCTTAACAGTAGCTATATGTCAACTTTCGAGCATCAGAGATACATAGCACACTTCTTACTGGCATACATGAAGGCAGCCAACCTTTATGTTAAGATACAGAAGAGAGATGATACACAGATTTTTCATTCCCCGTGGAAGAACGTATATGTATTTAAGACATTCACACATTAATATAATGATAAAAGATAACTATGGGGAAAGGCTGTATGTTTGACAATGTCCACATGCAATTACCTTTATGACCTGGTTCTTGGGGAAAAAATACTGGCCAGAGTTCAGTCAATCATCTAGTCTCAAAGTTGGGGATTATTACTCAAATCCTGATGGAGAATGGTTGTTACAGGTAAGTCTTTCTTCCTATCACTGTTGTTGAATGCCTTAAAATGTGCCACTCATTCCTTGAACCAAAAGCACTTCTACGCCACTGTTGTTTACCATTTCAGGACTGGCCCGATTGATTTGACAAAATCAATTGTGATTCTGACTTACTAGTGGAAGTAACATTTTCTTTTGACTCACTAGAGTTCAGCAGACATTAAGGATGATTCATTTCCACATTGCCAGGAATTGTCCATGCTGACTACCCAACCATTAACTACTCCCCCACACCCTACACCCCTCACACATAACATAGTTCAACACAATTCCTGGAGTTTGTCTCACTTTGTATCCTTATTTGAAATTAAACTTTCCTTCTCCCCCAGTCTAGCTAACACAGCACTCTAAATAAGGTTACAGCTATTAAGCAAAGTCACTTGTTGCAAATTATTGACTAACTGTTTCTTTCATAGCTCACAGGGACTTTAGAAAGCAACAGAGTGGTGGACTGCAACCAAGAAGCTCTGGAAAATTTCATTCTTATTTGTTAATATTTTTTACAATCAACCTTGTCTTGAATTAAGATGTTAGTCTATTTTTATTAATATTGTTTGTGTTGTGAAATCTACCTGAAGCCAGCTTGCTCCAACCAGTGCTCATATACAGTACAATTAACGCTGTGTAACATTCAAACCTGTTATTTCTACTGGTAGTCCTCTTTTAGCGACCACAAATGGGACTGGCAACTCGGTCTTTAAGTGAAGTGGTCACTAAGTGAAACCGTGGATGTGCCTCCAATCTTAGCTTTCCTTTGCTTCAAAGACCTGCTAAGATCATAACTGCAAGGATTAGTTGCAAAGTTACTTTGTCATCACAACTGTAACTGAATGGTCACTAAATGAGGCAGTCGGTAAACAAGGACTACCTGTACTGCAACAGCCAGTGATGTTAATGTGGCAAGCACATAAAAGCAATTCTAGTGCCTAGCAGAGATGTTAGTCTAATTAGCAGGTAACATCCTGTGCCTCTACTCATGCACCGAAAAGGATCATGCGTGCATCACAGACCACAAGGGGTGCAAGGGGGAGATATCGTCATACTGTACCTTCTTGCAGGGTGTGAAGTATTTAAACGGATGCTGGATTATCACTTCGAAACACAAATCCTTTGACCAAAACAAGGACTACATTAATTGGAGAACTAACTTGCTCTGAAGAAAGCCCTTGCTAATGACCGCTCCAATGATATGTCAAAGCCAACTTTTGGTTAACAAACACACAAGAGCATCACAATCTTATGTCTGCAGTGGGCTAAATTTTAATCAATGTCTAAGTCTCGTTTATGCTACGCCAATCCCACACAACCATCATTCTGGATCACTGCAAGACCCACATGTTGGCTGCCTCACGTGGGAATGAGGTAAGCTTCCAACCTTAGTTAGAATGAGTCCTGCAAAGGCTAAAATGGATGTGTGTCCCAAAACTGGATTTGGGAACTGGATTTGTTTGTTTGGGTTTTTTTTCCCTTGAAGACTGAATAAGCTTTTTGGATGAGAATCAAAACTTCTTCAAGGAAAAAAAAAGTCCACTTGCCTTTTGAAAAACACCTTTGGGATAACCATGACTTGGATGACTGAGAATCTCCATAGATATGGAGGATGTATGCACATTCATTAAGCACTTTTTTTGTTTCACATTCATGCAGGCACAGCAAAGTGGGGAGAAAGAGTCAGTCTCACCACTTTTTCCTGCATTGACGCATGGACTAAATTGCCACTCTGATTTGTGTTGTGTTCCCTTAATGCACAGCTTAGAATAAAAGGATTCAGTGCCTTGCAGCTTGACAATTTGTTTTTCAATATTCATAATTATAGTCCCATACACATTTAATTACTGCTATTTGTCAGAAAGGTAGTCACCAAAAGCATTCCCTTTGTGTATCCTCTGCCTACTATTGCTGTAATACATGATAGATCAAGGGTTCCTAAACTTTTAGGAAGGCCATTACACCTTCCTTTAATGTAATTTTAACCCTCTAAAAAAAAAACCAAGTGAACAATGAAAACACTACAGTGAAATTTGGAAAGATGGTTTTATTGTAACAGTGTACAACTTCACACCTTCCCTGGCCTGTCTGCATTTCCCCAAGGAAGGTGGGAACTCGTAGGACACTTAGACCCATGTTTAAATCTCCACATAGCTACTGGCAAAAAAAAAAAAAAAAGTAATAGTGAAGCAGCTAAAATATTTCTAGCCAACTTGAATCCCCAAAGTGGCTCTATTTTCCCCTCAGAAGGGTAAATTGATTATCTTTCTATTTTCTTTCTGTTTCCACCTTACAGAGAGCAATGTTAATCTTTTAATGCTATTCTAGTTCTCTAACTGTACAGAACTCAAGAGAACTTCTAAATCAGAGCTGGATTTTTTCCCCCAGATAAATACTATGGGGAGAGAATCAGAATGGGATTATAGCACTATAAAAAGGGAAAATTTCTTTTCCCTAAGCCATAATTGCCAGATACTACTGGGAGCAATGCAGAGAAACCAGAAAAATATGCTTATGGGAAAAAGGACTTTGCTTCTTTAAAAGTCTCCTACATTTCATTTATTCCTAAAAAGAGCCTTGATGGTACAGTGGTTTAATGCACCCTGTTATTAACACAGCTGCCTGCAATTTCTGCTGGTTCAAATCTCTCCAAGGCTCAAGGTTGACTCAGCCTTCCATCCTTTCTAAGGTAGGTGAAATGAGGACCCAATTTGTGGGGGCAATAAGCTGACTTTGTATAAAATATACAAAAGAATGAAGGCTATTGCTTAACGCATTGTAAGCCGCCCTGAGTCTCTGGAGAAGGGCGGCATATAAATCAAATTAAAAAAAAAAAAGTAACCAGTCGTAATCACTCCCCTTGAGCCTACTGGTATGGATGAATTTTAAGAGAACTTTACTTAAATGAATAACACTCTACTATAACTTGCATGGGAAAGAAGGCTGACAGCATCCATACAAGTTTTTGTCTCCCAAGCTTTTTGCTTTTATAAACAAAAAAGCAAAAGTTCTGTTCACATAATGGCCAAATGCTGCTTCTTTAAGATTGCATGGCTGGGCAGCTGATGGATCTTGGATACTGCTCCTTTTTTTTTTTTTTTTATCCCTGTTAGCTTTAATCAAACTGTTTCTGAATCCTGTTTAGTCTTTTTGTCCTTTGTCAATATGTTACTCCTACTTTATCTTTTTGTAACTGCAAGTCTAAATCCTAAATTGGGGGTAGGAAGCTCCAGATGTGGGAAGTAGCACCTTCGAGTGTTGGTCCAAAGTCCAAACCTAACAATTATGGGAATTATCTTGGGGTTGGTGGGGGGGGGATCTAAAGACCGACTTGGAGATCTAGTCACTAAGTTTGCATGTATTAGTGCTGTTTAATTAGAAGGAAACGGAAGTACTTGCCAAAGAAATGGAAGGGTGATTGTACACAGATGGAATTCCATGCTTATGGAGCCATTAACTGTATTTCTCCATCTCCAAATCAGAGAAAACCCACAATATGTTTGTGTTCCACAATGATTCCAACAGAAAAAATCAAGGGGGTTGGTTACACAGCATGTAAACAAAGCTGATACCTGGATTACTTTTACTAATTGACAAATCTCAGTCGCCCCTTTTAGATATTAAATCAGGTCTTCTGCATAGAATAGGGTACCTGGGGCCAATGTCTTTCTCCAGCATTTGCAGATTTTTGATCATACATCTGAAGTCTAGGTATCCATAAAGCTGAACCTATGGCAAAATTTCTGTAGTTGCAGAGCTTTGCAAAACTGACCACACCTTTACGAAATTGATCATAGTGGCTATTCCCTCTCAATCTTCTCTTTGATTTAAAAGTGTAGCTTCAGCTTCTGAAATAGTGATTTATAATTCATAGGAATAAAGTTATGTCATTCTGCAGAACTCTTATCTAGATGAATATGTAGTATCCGGAACCAGCAGGCTTCCATAATTCATTTTCTAATATTTCTTTTAGGGTTTTTACATAACTTTTCTTATCATTGATTTTGATAATATAGTGGTATTGCCTTGAAAACTATGGAGATTTTAAGATTGTGTTCTACTGCCTCAGAAAGAAAAGAAGATAGCTAATTAGAATAGCCTATAACTGACAGGTACCATGCACAAGAGCCATGTTATTTATCATAATTACCTCAAAGCTTAAAGTAATGTGACAAGATACTCTTTTGACTCAGCACTCTGTCTTGTTATTTCAAAGGTGTGCAATATAAGATATTTATGGTTGTAATAATCTTATGCAAGCAAGGGCCATTGAGCACAGTAAACACAATGACATCCTTAGGATTCTATTATATGTGCCATAAATTCCTTTGAATAAAATTGTCCCAGTTGAGTATCTATCATATTTGTGCAGTTATAAAAATGAAAATGTAAGATGTCATAGATTAGCTCAAGTTTTTGACAGGGTATGTTTACACTAATGTTCAAGCTATAGCAAATGCTTATTTGCAATAAAGACTGTTTTTACTACACTTATGCAGCAGTGAGCTAGTACTACATAAGAGAGAAAATATAACTACTAGTGTGGTGTTTTTTTCAGTTTGCCATTGCTGCTTATCCAAGTGGGTTTGGTAAATCTTTTCATGATCTTTCATTCTGCTTAATATGAAAATCCCCCAGTAGCATTTGGATTGATTTCAGGACATAATACCTTACTGCTGCAGCTTAATTTAGCTCCCAAATTAGGCTGATGACAACTTTATGCAATGATCATCTTAAGCCATATGGTTCTCCAGATGATCAACTATAAATCCTACCAGCACCAGCTAGCGTAGCCAGTAATGAGTTGGAATATGTTGTCCTATAGTATTACAATCCTCTGACTCCTCAACCCTGCTTAAATGTCACACAGTGAAAAATTACCATAGGTCTTTCTCCTACCTTCAGGTTCAGTATACCACATACCTGAGTCCATCTGGATATTCGGAGGAAACTCAAATAAATGCAGGAACTGAGCTGGACTCAATAACTCTTGACACTCCAGGAGGAAACCAATGGTGTCTTGTGAAACAATGAACTCTGGGACTTTTTCCAAAAAATGATCTGGTAAGTTTTTAGGGCTCTGAAGGTGAGAGAAACAGCAGTGGCTAGTCAGGTAATTTTCCACAGCCCAGCAAGTGCAAATAAACACAGTGCACAATGTTTTTGTGGCATACCCCTTGTGGAAAAAAACTGTGGCTTTCTAGCTAATACAATGGAAAAGCAACAAAGGCACCTGTGCCACCTCTTCTTCCTTTGAAAGATGAGACTGGGCAGGAATAGGAGCATCAATCAAATAATTGTAGAGGTTGTAGGTGCTGTGATAGTGCCATTCTGTCAAGGGATAGAGGGATTGTCTGCCCCAAATCTTGATGTTTCCTTCCCATAAGAATCACCAGGACAGTGAATACCGTGATAGCAGTGCTGCCAGGTCAAATACTTTTTAAACTGTTAATGAAAAGACATGGAGAAGGGGGGAAAAACCCTTCTACCATACTTTAGTTGAAAATCTCCACCAGAAAGAAATAATAGCTATCGTTCGTGGAGCGGAATGAGGGAAGTAAAAAGTGAGTCTTTGTCTGTCACACCCACAGTAAAAAGTGCTGCAGGCAACCTCCCTAATCTGCTGCCCTTCAATAAATTGAAATTGCAAGTCCCAAAGTTCCCAGGTGATGCAATCATGGGCCATTCTGGTTTGGAATTCTTAGAATATTTGTCCCAGAATATCTGGGAGGCACTAGGCCAGAGCAGGAAAGGGTATTTCCCAGGCAACTGGCAACTGGCAACTCAGGACAAATGAAGGTCCTGAGCCTTCACAAGCTAAATATCTGCCTCCAGTGCCTTTCTGCTTAATTCTGCCCAGGACAAAGACCAAAAGGTGAGGGGGATGTAGATGATCCCTTTACATCTTTTAAGTTGTCCCAAACACCAGGGACCACCTTTTCACACTCCACATCTCCCCAGCCATATCTTAACTGCTGAAGACTCTTGGAGGAAAAGACATAGGCTGTCAGGGCTGCAGACTCTGCATCTCCCTTCCCACCTCCATAAAGTTAGGCCCCTATCTTCTTTCCCATGTTGTATTATGCCAGATATTTGCATGATTATATTGCATGTTGCTGAGGGTAGGTGTGGGACCGCTACATAAAATGAGGGGCCAAGGGGAGAAATTTTCTGTGGTGGATCTTTCGGAATATCATTCTCCTGAGGTAAGATTGGCCTCCATCTTGGTACATTTCTGCAAAGCCCTGGAAACATAGTTTTGTCAGTGGGCCTGGGGATCCAGGTTGATAGGAAGCTGATCATGTGGCTGTGTGCTTGTTTGGTTGTTGCCACTGCCGGGAGGATGGGGTAGGGTGTTTATGGGTTCTTACATTGTGAAATTTTAATGTTGTAAGATGCCCGGAGTCACTATGCATGAATTGGGCAGCCATGTCAATTTGTTTTATAAATAGCATTTCCCTCCTTGGAACTCTCTTGTTAGGCACAACTTCCACCTTGGCCTTCAACCCCCAATGAGCAACACCAATAACGGACCTCAGTTTTATTGCATTTAATGGAGAAAACTGGTTAGTGCATAAGGCATTAGATGTATGAGAAGTGGGTCTCACCAGGTGAATCAGCTGTGACAGTTATGTTACCAGCACTGTTTCAAGCCTCAGGTGGTAACCATAGACATGGAAGAGGCTTAAGGAGTTTTCAAGGTCATTCTGGAAACAGCTGGAGAAGTTATACCTTGGGATACCTTAGCAGATGTTTGCCCAGTTTCAAGAGTGCAGTGAGGCATTCAGAGATGGTAGCCTCCACCGGCTCCTCATGAGAAGTCTCGTATTTCAGGTATCTCTCCGGTAGATTCAACACTTTATAGCTCCACTGTGGGAAGAGTCTAGCAGGGAGATTGTGGGACATTACCAAGATCTTGGCATCCAGGACTAGCACTCTGAAATAGATCCACATACACGCACACCCCCCAAAAAAGTGGATCAGGATAAAGTTGCTTTAAGTAGCAATGAGATAGAACAAGCACTTCCTTATGCTTGGAGAAGATAAAGTAGTCAAATTTCTCCTTTGGAGCAGAAGGCAATTAAGTAGCTTCATTCCAGGCAGAAATATGCAGTGGAATCCAAAGATTTACACAGAGAGAATGATATGAACAATATCTTAAGATATATAATTCCTTCTTTCCTCTAGAAATTAAAGCATTTCTTAAGCTTCAAGAGGGAAATAATGCAAAATATAGAAAGGCAAAAATGTATTCTCAGATATAATATAAACCTTAGGGAGAATCCTGTAAGAATCTGGTACCTTGGATGTTGGGTGGTATGTTGACAAATAAGTGAATGTCATTTAACCAAATATTCCTCATTCAGGCACCAGATGTTATCCATGATAACAGGGGAAATGGTTCTATTTGGTGACAGAAAAGCTCTATTAAGTCATGACAGTTTATTCATACTAGTCATCGCAATAGCGTATCATTTGTTATGTCAGTGGCCCGTCTTCTTTCAGAACCAGGCCTCTGGCTGCATATGGAGTTATAAATCTGGCCAGAGATTATATCTTAATCTTACTTTTCTCTCAAATAAGTAACATAAATGGTCCTCTAATGCCTTCATACATTTGTGAGGTAATTAACTGGACCAAGGTTGCTCCACAAATGAGCAAGAACTTTTGGGAAACAGGTCCTTCAATTATTATCAGCCAAAAATTTCCAGCACTAGAAAGCTTGTCCTGTGTCCCCCTTGTGCAAAATGCATTTTAGGATCTCAAAGCAAACTTTTCATTAGAATTATGAGGCAAGGGGAAAAAATCCCTGGACTTTAAGAGAATTAATGGCTTACCTCTTCTGCTGTTCAATGTCCCTCAGATCCCGTAGGACAGAGTAGAGCACATCACTGGATGACTAAAAGAAAAAAATCATGCTAAAAATCACATTAGTAGTAACTCATGCCACTGAAGAAGAATGTCCATCTTGCTCCAGTGAGCCTGTTCCCAGATCATTTATTGCACAGAGAAAGGTTGTCAAACTATTAGGACATCTGCCCATTTTCTCCCCTGGACATCCTGCACGAAATGATCTGCTGACTTTATGTTACCACAATTTATGGCAGGAAACCAAGCAAGAATCTCCTTGCCAACCAATAATATGGAAATGAAAAGCACCTTTTTCTCCTCATGTCCTCTGTCCAGCAGCATAACCTTATAATGAAATATTGTCCAGCTGCTTTCACAACAGTAGTCAATCAACATTTTGTGTTGTGACCTTGTAAATTGTCTGCTGGTTATTTTCCTTCATCCGTTGACAGATGAGACAGCCAAGTTCTACTTTATTTATTTCCTGATTCCAGCAATCAGCTTTAATCCAGCCTCTTCAGATCTATGATCATTGTAATTTATAGATTACATGACATGTCATACTTTTCTATGATGAAATTTGACACATGCCTGATTGATTCTATACTGTCATTAGCATATGTTCTTGAAAAAAATAAATAAAGGTTTGCTGAAAAAAATATTGTGATTAAAAAACCAATCTTTCTAATGCTAGTAAAGGTAATTTCCTATACATGAAGACCTACAGGTGAAACTCGAAAAATTAGAATATCGTGCAAAAGTTCATTTAATTCAGTAATGTGACTTAAAAGGTGAAACTAATATATAAGATAGATTCATTACATGCAAAGCGAGTTAGTTCAAGCCTTGATTTGTCATAATTTTGATGATTATGGTTTACAGCTCATGAAAACAAATTCACAATCTCAGAAAATTAGAATATTGTGAAAAGGTTCAATATTCTAGGCTCAAAATGTCCCACTCTAATCAGCTAATTAAGCCATAACACCTGCAAAGGGTTCCTGAGCCTTTAAATGTCTCTCAGTCTGGTTCAGTAGAAATCACAATCATGGGAAAGACTGCTGACCTGATAATTGTGCAGAAAACCATCATTGACACCCTCCACAAGGAGGGAAAGCCTCAAAAGGTAATTGCAAAAGAAGTTGGATGCTCCCAAAGTGCTGTATCAAAGCACATTAATAGAAAGTTATGTGGAAGGGAAAAGTGTGGAAGAAAAAGATGCACAAGCAGCAGGGATGACCGCAGCCTGGAGAGGATTGTCAGGAAAAGGCCATTCAAAAGTGTTGGGGACTTTCACAAGGAGTGGACTAAGGCTGGAGTCAGTGCATCAAGAGCCACTACACAGAGATGGATCCTGGACATGGGCTTCAAATGTCGTATTCCTCTTGTCAAGCCGCTCCTGAACAACAAACAACATCAGAAGCGTCTTACCTAGGCTAAAGACAAAAAAACCTGGTCTGTTGCTCAGTGGTTCAAAGTCCTCTTTTCTGATGAGAGCAACTTTTGCATCTCATTTGGAAACCAAGGACCCAGAGTCTGGAGGAAGAATGGAGAGGCACACATTGCAAGATGCTTGAAGTCCAGTGTGAAGTTTCCACAGTCTGTGTTGATTTGGGGAGCCATGTCAACTGCTGGTGTTGGTCCACTGTGCTTCATTAAGTCCAGGGTCAACACAGCCGCCTACCAGTAGATTTTGGAGCACTTCATGTTCCTTCCACAGATGAGCTTTATGGGGATGCTGACTTCATATTCCAGCAGGACTTGGCACCTGCCCACACTGCCAAAAGTACCAAAACCTGGTTCAATGATCATGAGATTACTGTGTTTGATTGGCCAGCAAAATCACCTGACCTGAACCCCATAGAGAATCTATGGGGCATTGCCAAGAGAAAGATGAGAGACATGAGATTGAACAATGCAGAAGAGCTGAAGGCCGCTATTGAAGCATCCTGGTCTTCCATAATACCTCAGCAGTGCCACAGGCTGATAGCATCCATGCCAGGCTGTATTGAGGCAGTAATTGATGCAAAAGGGGCCCAAACCAAGTACTGAGTACATATGCATGCTTATATTTTTCAGAGGTCCGATATTGTTCTATGTACAATCCTTGTTTTATTGATTTCATGTAATAGTCTAATTTTCTGAGATTGTGAATTTGGGGTTTTCATGAGCTGTAAGCCATAATCATCAAAATTATGACAAATCAAAGCTTGAACTAACTCGCTTTGCATGTAATGAGTCTATCTCATATATTAGTTTCACCTTTTAAGTTGCATTACTGAAATAAATGAACTTTTGCATGATATTCTAATTTTTTGAGTTTCACCTGTAAATTTTTTTTCTTTCTTTCTTTTTTAATATAGGTTTGGGATGTAATTTTTGTCACAGATGCCAACAATTGTATTCCCCTCCCCCCTTCCCTCCCCCCTGCCCCATTCTGACTGTTCTTGTCCTCCTCTGCTGGTTCAGGTCTCTAGTAACCCTACTAAATAATGATTTTTTCTCTTCTGGAGCATCCATCAAGAAAAAATGAACTATCCCACTTCTTGTGACTTTTTTGCAGCTTTTACTTCTAAAATGTAGTATACAGATCCACAGCTGGTATAACATAAGCACAAAAATTACCGGTACATTAAAGCTATTGATCTCAAGGGGGAGGAATCCCCCACCCAAGGGACTTGCAAGGACGTTTGCTCCAAATTAAAGTCTTCACTCTCACACAACAATCCTATACAGATATAGCGAGCACATTCTAAGAACAAAGTTCATATTGAACCAATCTAGGGGTAGGCTTCAAAAATTTTAGCAAGGTGTTCTCTGCCCGGTTGTTGGGTGGGCACGGCCTAGTTGGCCTCCTGCACCACGGGGGGGGGTGTTTTTCCCCTCCCTGGGCTCCGGGGGCTTTCCTCGAGCGTCCGGGAGGGCGAAAACAGCCTCCCCAGGCTCCAGAAGCCCTCTGGAGGCCAGAAATGGGCCTGTTTCTGGACCTCCTGGACTTCCAGTAGGGCTGCTTTTTGCCCTCCCCAAGCCTCCCCGCATGCCCTGCTCTTACCTGCATCCAAAACGGTCCGCATGGGGACTCCTGGTAGGGAAGAGGAGGGGTAGGCGGGGCCAGCCAGGAGTGGGATTTGGGGGTTCTCCGAACAACATAGAATCTTAGCTAGAGGCTCTCCTGAACCCCTGCAAAACCCCAGCAGCCCACCCCTGAACCAATCCAATTTCCTCACTGCAATTGTCTTTGCATAAAGTCCCATGAAGCCCTTCCTTCAACTCTGTCTTTCTCCCATTTTTTGAGGAAGGACCTTCCTTGGTTCCTCCTTCCTTGGCTCCTCCACCTTTGACTCTCCATAGCAATGATTCAAGCAAACCCACTGGGCAACTAGATAATGATTGCTTGCCCCCCTCCCCCCCCTAGCTAAGTAATTATATAAATTGAATAAATAAATTAAAATAAAATAAAATTAAATTAAAAAATCTTCAATCTTTCAATTTTTTTCTTTCTCTGCCACTACATTCAGAATCCACTCTGCAAATGCTGCAGCCACCTGGCTATTGGGTGGTTTTAGAAAATAGGATCGCCTTGCGCCTTCTCCCTTTTATCTCTTGCGCATAATAGTCTTTTTGCCAGCAGAGGGAGCTACTCCCTTTTGTTCCTTGCCACACTTATGAAGCTGAGAGCTTTTACAATACAATACTTGCTTCTGAAGCAAGCTTATTTTATTTCTATTCTGTCCTGCTCCCCCATACAATATGACCAGTGACCACCCATTTAGGGCAAGTTAAACTATGATCAGGCATTCACAGTTCTTGCAGGAAGAACAATCCAGGCTTTGGTTTTTATTGTTCCTACATCCGGAAAATAAACCTTTTAACCACTCCTAACTTGTTCCAGTCAACTGCAACAATTACCATATATTGCGTCCATAATAAAAGGTAGCAAAATAATAATAATAATAATAGATTCTCTTCCTCCCTGTTTTGTTGTTATTTTCACATGGCAAAATACAGTACCATTTCCTTTCTTAATCCCAGTTCTGGGTTCAATGTTCGATAATTTTATATTGCTCATAATGCATATTGATAGAGAGAGAGACTTAGGGTTAAAAACAAACTGTCTCCATGATCAAGTACCTTTATTCAAAAATGAAGCTGCATTCAGACATTAATGAGATAACTTTTTCAAATGAATTAATATCAGAAATTAATGTTTATCAAAATCAGCAACATTGTTTATCATATGCCAGATTCTTTCTGTTCTCATGTAGCCCAACAACAGTATTACAAACCTTCCAGAAACATGACTTGTTAAAATATCTAAACTGTGTCTGCCATGGTAAAGAAATCACAGCGGTAAAATCAGTTTCTGTTCAGATTTTGAAGTTTGAACCAGTGCTGTAAGAAGGCCTAGAGACATGATATGGAAATGCATGTTCAAATAATTTTTAAATAAGAAATGAAATAAAATATCATTAGCTATATGTATTATGGAAGTTAGATTGCCCACAAACATTCTTGAGGTCAGAAGAGAGGATATTCAGCAAAGTTTCCAAAATCCAACAGTTTCCAAGCAGGAAAAGAAATAGGAAAAAAAAAGAAAAGCAAGAAATAACCATGAAGAAATAATGTAACTTATTTTCATAGAGAGGGTGTATATTCAGTATCTATTACAGAGACTTTTTTTTTCTCAGATTCATTTGTCATAAGGGCATCTATTTGTTTCTAACACATCATCTTTCTTTTAGGTTAGGAAAAGTAATCAATATGGAATCCTCAACAAAATGATCTCTAACCATCCTGCAAAATTAGAAAATGCTTCTTACATACAGAGTAAAGCTGAGACATGACCTGACTGCAGATTTGCTAAACAGAGTGTCTGTTTTCTAATACACTTTAAACAAATGGGTATATTTTCATCTAAACAATTTGTATGTACAGTTTTTAGGCAGCTAATCCGTTCAGACAGTTGTTCCATTAATGGTACCTCAAAGCTGGGGATTCAATTGTTTCATAGTCATTTACATGTGTACAACACTGTATGTCAAAGGTCTAGTTAAAACATTCAACATTCAATCCTATCAGTTGTCAACAAGAGCTAATATAAATTCTTTGCAGAATTGATAGACACTAGTAAACATACAATTTTTAGCTCAGTTTGTAAAACTGTCTCTGACTTTTCTCACTAGCTTCCAGTTACTACACAGATAGTGTTACCACACAGATAGTGTTACAACCCGCGGCCGCATGGGTGGTTATGGGAGCGACATGGCGTTCCCATGTAACACCTCCCGGTGATCTTCCGTGTGCGCTTCAAGGTCTTGGTTACCACCTATAGAGCGCTCCATGGCTTAGGACCTGGTTATCTATGGGACCGCCTGCTGCCACCAGAGCCTCCCACCGGCCGGTACGCTCTCATAGAGAGGGGCTCCTCCGGGTACCGTCGGCCAAACAATGTCGACTGGCAGCCCCCAGGAGGAAAGCCTTCTCTGTGGGGGCACCTACTATCTGGAATGAGCTCCCCCCGGAGATACGGAGGATCCCGGATCTATGCACCTTCCGCTACACTCTCAAGACCTTTTTATTCCATTAGGCTGGCCTGGCCTAATTTTTCCCTTTTTTCC
This sequence comes from Arizona elegans, assembly GCA_022577455.1. NCBI lineage: Eukaryota > Metazoa > Chordata > Lepidosauria > Squamata > Colubridae > Arizona > Arizona elegans. The sequence goes on from JAKOOJ010000003.1 coordinate 60,502,631, forward strand.
CTTTTTAAAATGCAAATTTTAATTCGTTTTTAATTTATTGGGGTGTTTTAAATCTGTCTTCGGTCAAATTGTTTAATTCGGTTTTATTCTGTTTTTAAATTTTGTATTTATGTGTTTTTATCTTGTGGCTGTTCACTGCCCTGAGACCTTCGGGAGTAGGGCAGTATATAAATCAAACTAAACTAAACTAAACTAAACTAAACTAAACTAAACTAAACTAAACTAAACTAAACTAAACTAAACTACGCAATTGGGACAGAATTTCCACCACTAAGCAATGGGGCCATAATACACCACGTCACATGGCTGCATTGCTTAGTGATAGCAATCCCAGCAATCCTTGCGATTTGCCATCATAACCCCAGGACTACACAGGTCATTAAGCAGGAAGAGGCAGGAGTCCTAGGCAAGCAGGATGTGGAATGGGACAACTTGTCGTGGCCAACTAGCTGCAGCCAACTTGCCATGGCCAACTCACATGGCCAACTAACACAACCAACTCACTATGGGACAACTCGCCATGACCAACTTGCCATGGGACAATACACCATTGGACAATTTAACAATTCAATGTAATTATTTAAAATAAATAAAAAATTGTTTTCATTTTTGTCATTCACATTTCATTTTTGCCTTTCCTATTTCATCCTTTCTTTAATGATTCTTTTATATCATTTGTTTGATATTAGTGTAACTCTTGTTCCACTAGTTGTCCTGCAGTGAGTTGGCCTTGGCAAGTTGGCTGTGGCAAGATGGCTGTGATGAGTTGGCTGTGGTGAATTGTCATAGACCCACAGGTGGTACAGAGAAAAAATGGCAATACAATGCATTAAGCCTTCATACTTTTGTATATACCTGCTTAGTAGGACTTTCGGGGCCCCCTAAGCGGTGTTCTTTTTTATACAAAGTCAACTTATTGCCCCCCACAATCCGGGTCCTCATTTTACCTACCTCGAAAGGATGGAAGGCTGAGTCAACCTTGAGCCTGGTGAGATTCGAACTTGCAGTAATTGCAGGCAGCTTTGAATGGCCCCTGAACAAATGGTTGTAACCTGAGGACTACCTGTGGAATACAAGCACTGTGCCCAAGACACTCTCTTCATTGCAAGTATTCACGATGTAATTTGCTCTTTTATTTGCCTCTTGTGATTAAGTTGATCATGAAAGCAGGCAACGTTTAAACAATATCACTTAATTTGCTAAGAAAGAGATTATTTGGGGAGCAAGTTGTTTGCTACTAAAATGCATTTTTAAAAGGCCTAATTTATAATCCATCTAGTACTGTGACTTCTCAAATGTTTGAAAATAAGGTAGAAGAGTGAGATATACAGTATGTAAATTGTAAGCTGGGATGCTTATCAGGGAGAAAAGCTTCAAAAAACAAAAAAGCAACTGTACAAATAAAAGACTTTAGCCCAATTCATTCAAAAGAAAATTAGAATCTCATGAGAATATCTGGAGACTTCAAAGCCCAGTCATCACCAGAGATCAGAAAGTTCAACCAATCGCCTTCAGAACTCTTCTTTAAATTACAGAAAATACATACCAGGTGATCAAATAGCAGCATTTCTCACTTCCAGAATATGGAGAGACAAAAAAGAACATGAGAACTAGAGACAAACATTCAGAACTCCAAAAACAGAACCCAGCAGGCTTTTGTAACACAATCTGACATTTAGGAAGAGCAATAGGGTTGGTTTGGAATCCAAAGTCAAAGCAAAGCAGCCCATTTTTGAAAAATTTCAATCTTGCATGGGAACAAATTTCTTTCCAGCCTTTGCCGTTAAATGAACTATCTCCAGCACAAAGAAAGCTACTACATTATCTTTCCTTTCACATTTCAAAAATCTGTAAGTGCCAAGAAGAGGGTTGTTTTTCTTATTATTATTCTCTGCCTGTTTAAAAGTGGGCATCCTTTACTTCAAAAATAGGCATATTCAAAGTGGGGGGGGGAGGAATTGCCCTTTTGACCTCTGAATCATTAGCAGTCTTCAGTTATTTTCGGGCTAAACGCAGCTGCCAGGCTAATGCATTCCATAGCACTTCAGCAACCTGAGGGACTACCTTCTGCATTCCAGAAAGACTAACCTCTTCTTCAGATTTAAAGACCAACTGAGTTCCTAATAGGAAAAGCAGCTCTTTAGGGTTTAAGTGTAAAAAAATACCTGACTTGTAAATATGACATATACAGAGTTGAAGAAGCTTCTTGGATGAGAAGCGAAACATCTTCAAAGAAAAACCAGAAAATCCAATTGCCTCTTGCAAAAAAGCACCGTTGGGACAACTATGACATGGATGATTGAGAATCTCCATAGACATTTAGTGATGCACTCTGACACATTCAGTTCATCTGATCCCTGTATCTTGCACACATTATAATAGGGTAGCCATTGCATTTTATATCAGCTGCAACTTGCAGAAGCTTAGATAGTGGCTTCAGGGTAATCAAAGCTAGCATTCGAACCAAGATTGTGGAAGAAGCATTCAATAGGGGAGTCCAGTGAATTCAGTGTCAACTGAGAATCAAGGAATACACCCAGGCAGCAGATTTGCTATTTCAGGGAAAGGGTAGATTTTTATTAAAGAGGCTGAACCTTATTCTCTACATCCAATTGCGTATTCACCAAGAGAACCTCCATTTCGCCTGGGTTTAATTTCAGCTTGTTTCCCTTCATCCAAGCCATTAGTGAACTTAAGCAACCTTCAAGATTAATGTACTGATTGCACTCTTCTAAGTAAATAAAGAATAACTTGCTCATGACGCCCCACTTCAAAGCTCTGAATCGTTCCCCTTGTGCCTTCAGACAAATGCATGTTGAACAGCATGGGAAACAAGAACTATGTACGGCAGCTCTAGATCAACAGTTTGAGTATTATATAGACACACACACACACCTCAGCACCACCTCAGTCCACCAGGAAAAACTAGAAAACTGCAAACTGCTACCCTGAAGGCTAAATCCCACCTTTCTGGAATTATGGATAGAGGAATTAAAAGTTGTCATGAGGCCAGAAGAGTTAGCATTGCTACATCTAGCTTCTGGGATAAGTCTCTATTAAGCTAGAGTAGAATTATTAGGGGTGTCAAACTGGCGGCCCGCAGGCTGGATGTGTCATCCGCAGGCCACACCCACCCCTTTTCTGCAAAGGGAAAAGGGTCGTGAAACGTCATGTGATGGCAATGTGATGCTGCGAGTTTGAAACCTGTGGAGTAGATAGTTAAGTAGTTTTGTAGTCCTCTCTCTTCCTAGGTGAAAGCAATTCAGTCCAGATAAATATTATCAATTCAGGGGATTCCAACCCCCTGGGATTACAGTCATCCACCTTTCCAGAAATTGAATGAGGCTAACATATACATTTATATTTCCTGGATCAATCAAGTATTTATCACTACCTTCTATAGACTGGAGAGAGGTATGAAGGTATTCCCCCCCACTCCATTAGGACTATTGATCACTTCCCATTTGCGATTTAGAAATTTTCATTTGTAACTTAGAAAACACAAGGTGCAAGTAAGCAGGTAATAATCCTCATCTCTCCACACATGCTGTCTATCAACTGAAAACAATTCAAAATAGTAGACAATTAATGAAGTTACATCCCTATGATTTATGCAATACTGAATTATAAATCAAACTTAATCTTAGCCAAGTTTCTCTGCAGAGAATGGTTTATGATGAGCCCCCCATTGTTCCAGATCCTCACTTCTTCTAACATCTTGATGCCTCACAGTATATAAGAAGTATGTTGGCTGTTCGGTGTGGATGCATTGATGTCAGAGAAATAAGCACTCTTTTCTATTACCAATGCTCTGAAGTAGGTCTCCAAATGAGCCTTCAATTGGGCTCACTCTGATCTATCCTGACAATTTCTCCATTTTGTTTCACTGATGCCCCGTATGCTTCATTACTCTTGGCCTGCACAGTAAACCAAGGGACTAATTGTGAAGAAAGAAATGCTTGGAAGTTATAGTGTAAACGGATTGCCTCCATTATTCTACAAATCAATCAGGGTCTTGAGGGTGAGATCATTTTAACCAGCCCTCTACACCTGTAAAAGTCTGTTATAGCCGCCAATCTAAAATGTACCATGAAGTGATGCATAGTAATTGATTTTCTCAAAGATGTTATTCTTCAAGACCTGCCTAAGGTAGTCCCAGAGAGGCAATCTTCCTTGAAATTACTCCTTGGTCATGATGCCGCCTCATGACAGCTTTGCTCTTAAACGCCAAGTCCTGAGATCTAGGGCCGTTTTCAGCAGATGACTTCTGTTGGGAGTAGGCTGTCCAAGATCTAATCTTATAAGGAAGCTGCTTTTCTAGGTGGTAAAGCAGGCACCCAAGCAGATGGGTGGAGGGGAATATTTTTCTTTTTCTCATCTAGACTGTCGCTAGCCGGACTTAATGGGACAAGCAACAACAGCTTTTCCTGGGGTTTGTTTATTTTTTATTTTTTTTCTATTTTTGCTTTTAATAAGAAGGTCAATTTTCCTCTGCCTCACCAAATGTTTTCTAGAAACTTGTTCTAGCATACAAGTTTTCATGTTTTAATTAAACAGGAACAATTTCTCTGGGCTATAAACTACAAGAGGTTAGACTCTAGATAGTGTGATAAAATGGCTGTGACTTAGTTGGCTCACCCCCAAAGATGTAAATAATAAAAGCGGGATAAGTATTTTACATGTTGTGATAATCCCAGGTTTACTTCCACTTGCAGATAGTCCTCGAATTACATTCATTTAATGACCATTCGAAGTTACAACGGGACCGCAACGTGATATATGACCATTTTTCACACTTACGACCATTGCAGCATCCCCATGGTCACTTGATCAAAATGCAGACTCTTGGCAACTCGTCATATTTATGACGGTTGCAGTATCTTGGTGGGGAGGGTGTGAGTCATCTTTTGTGACTTTCTGACAAGCAAAGTCAATGGTGAAGCCAGATTCACTTAATAACCATGTCACTAACTTAAAAACTTAAGTGATTCACTTAACAACTATGTTGCTAAGGAAAGGTTGTAAAATGGAGCAAATTTCACTTAACAACTTTCTCATCTAGCAACAGCAGTTTGGGGCTCAATTGTGGTCGTAAATTGAGGACTACCTGTATTCAGCAATCTTTTCAGGCACCAGACCAGGGGTGAAATCCAGCAGGTTCTGACAGGTTCTGGAGAACCAGTAACGGAAATTTTGCGTAGTTCGGAGAACCAGCAAATACCACTCTGGCTGGCCCCAGAGAGGGGTAGGAATGGAGATTTTGCAATATCCTTCCCCTGCCACGCCCACCAAGCCACACCACACCCACCAAGCCACGCCCACAGAACCGGTAGTAAAAAAAATTGAATTTCACCACTGCACCAGACACTATTATTGTATCTGGTTTTGTGAGTAAAGGTTCTTGTTCTGAAATCTTGAGAAACAGTCTATTCAATCTCTGTGCAATGAACACATGTGAGTAATGAACAAGTGTAGGTACATGTGTAGTTCCACCCATTTGTGCAGATCCTGAAAAGCTAGTTGTAAGTCAGTTTTCTCTACCAGTTTAAGTTCCTTAGGAATAACTGGTCTAGGACTGGCAGAGTCTTCAAGGTAGTCCTAACTGAGGGGTCCCAAAGGTGCTTTTTCCAAAGGCAACTGGACTTTCTTTCTTTTTCTTAGAAAACATTATGCTTCTCACCCAAGAAGCTTCTTGGATGAGAAATGAAACATTATCAAAGAAAAAAACCCAAGAAAGTCCAATGGCCTTTTGGAAAAAGCATCTTTGGGACAACCATGACTTGGATGATTGAGAATCTCCACAGACAATTAACCACAGGATCAAAGTTACGGTTGCTAAAACTACTTTTATTATAAGATTCCAGTGACAGAATCTATTTATACTTCTCCTCTTCCTGCCTTTATTTTCAAGAAAGCTAAATAGGGTCAAGTCTGAGATTCTTTCTCAAATTATATTCTAGCTTTGGACTCTCTTATCTGATCATTGTCTTAAAGATCATTGTCTTCTTTCTATTCTTCAAGGTTACTCTCACAGTCTATGTGGCATTTATCTGCAGAGGAAAAATGGAGGCAGTTGCTAGTTTCACTTGAAACATTTCCCATTCATTACTCCAGCTTAGAAGTTCTCACTGCAAGAAAGCTGAATGGCACTTTGGGCTTCTTGAATAACAGTGGAGATAAAAGGGAGTATTGAAAAAGCTATAAATGGATGCTCAAACTGTTCATGAACGTGAATGGCATTCCCACAAAATCCTCATGTTAGAAACATCGCATTTTTGCTTATTTTATGCATACACAGAGATAGACACACACAGAGATAGACACACATGTGAGCTTACCTCTAGTATGTGTATAATGTAGGTAGGGTAGAGAAGCAAGAGGCCAGTGACCCCTACTCCCTGACAATACTGGCGTTGCAAATTCAGAAACAGTTGTTCCCAGTACTCTGAGGAGAAATGAAGCAAGCAACAAATTCCTTCACAAAATAATGGGTCTTCCCGGCGATGCTATAACATCATAGGCTTCTGTCCCCTTTATCCACACAAAACTCAGTGTTTACTTTTAAAAACAGCAAGGGAGAGGAGGATGCAAAAACACGCACCCTCTTTAAATCATCTGTTTAAAGACAGATGATATCTGATCATCAGCTGGTTATCATCACTTTGGTCTGGTGGTTGAGGCTCCAGGCTAAAAACTAGGAGAGTATGAATTCTAGTCCCACTTTAGCCATGAAATCCAGCAAGGTGATCTTGGACTAGTCACTCTCTCTCAGCCCAACCTATCTCACAGGGTTGTTGTGGATAAAACAGAGGGAGGAGAATTAGGTATACTTGCCATCCTGACTTATTTGTAAAAATATTAAAGATGAGATAAGGTAAAGGTAAAGGTTCCCCTTGCACATATGTGCTAGTCATTCCCGACTCTAGGAGGCGGTGCTCATCTCCATTTCAAAGCCAAAGAGCCAATGCTGTCCAAAGATGTCTCCATGGTCATGTGGCCGGCATGACTAAACGCCAAAGGCACACGGAACGCTGTTACCTTCCCACTATTTTTCTACTTGCATTTTTTTTACATGCTTTCAAACTGCTAGGTTGGCAGAAGCTGGAACAAGTAACAGGAGTTCATCCCATTACGCAGCACTAGGGATTCGAACCGCTGAACTGCCAACTTTTTGATCGACGAGCTCAGCATCTTAGCCACTGAGCCACCACATCCCTAAAGGTGAGATATAACTAAACAAAACCAGGTCTGAGCTAGGCATCAACATTCTGCAGGGAAAAATTTACTCCTAGGGCTATTTGTTGGATACTTCCTCTGCCCTACACTGCTCTATACTCATCCAAAGAGTTTACATGAGTTTTGTATATTTGAAGGACCTTTCAAGTCAGCTGTTGGCTTTCAGAAGCTCGGGATGTATTTATTAAACCAACCCATTCCATTCTAAAACTTTCTGACAATGATTTCAAAATGTTCTTGAAGAAAACAGTAGGGAGAATTTTTACTTACCGGCCAAATACCTTTTATCAGCCAGGTCTGGCGAGATCTTAGTCAGAAAGATCAGCCTGTGGAGAAGGGATTTCTAAAGAACAGAGAAAAAAAGGAACCTATTTTTTTTTAAAAAAAATATTGTTGACAGACTATATCAATCAAATCAAACCGTTATTATAGCCAAAGACCAGCAAAAGGAGGATGGTGTATGAAGAATTGAAAAGAATAAAAGATAAATCAGAATAAAAAATGACATATCAAAACGTAAGAAATATAAAAACAACAATCTAAAAGGAATTTTAAAAAGAATCTAAAAGCAAGGATTGGAACAATGGATGGGTGTAAAGACGCATGGCAAACTAAATCCATAACAATACAAATCACTCTAAAATAACAAGCTACGCGCTCATTAAAACAGGTTTATGGCACAAGTTGTTTCTGATGGATTTTAAGCACTGCTGTGCACAACCTGGCAACACTGTATGCTATAGCAGGGTTGATGTCTGAAAACAGCAGGGAAGTGTAAAATTGTCCTGTGCACCCTGAATATTTATGCAATAATGGTGTGATGAGACTACTACAAATGTCTCTCTACTACAGACACTAGAGAAGTACACGTTCTGTTGTTTCTGCTTGTCCAAAGCCACAGGGGCATTGTCTCTCCCCCTCCTTCCTGTGTTGGCCTTCAAGGACAGCTGAGGAGAGGGCATGACTTATGCCAGAGGAAAAGCCCTCAGGTTGGTTAGGAATTTCAAAGCTAGTTAAGTATGCTATTGGGGAGGCAGAGTGTCTGTTGTGCTCAGCGGCAATAAAGGTTGGGGACCTAGTTAGGTTTAATTGGTGTTCTGTGTATGCTACGTGCTGTTTAATGAGTGCTTTGACTTGATTGTATCCCATGATAAATAGAAGACCTGGGAAGAAGCCGAAGGATGAAAATTTCATTGTTGTTATCTTTTTTTCATATGGACTGAAAATCATCCCTCACAATTGGTGGGGCAAAGCCTGGGAGGAGGCTAGTCTGAACCAGTAGTTGAGTTTGGTCATGTTTAGGCCCTTCTTCCATGAGGCTTGCCTCTAGTCTCAGGGGAGCATTAGAGATACATTGAAAAGCTGATATTAGAAATTTGGACTTGACTAATTCTAAATTGGTCAGCAAAATTGGCCCAGCTGGGCTTCACAGATAAATTCTGCTATTGGTATGACTCTGAGTATTGGATGAGTGATGCAGGAATGTAGTGACCACCTCTTCTTTTGAGGAATCTAAGGATGGCAGATGAGCTTCTCTGTGTGTTTTTAGCAATGTAGACCACATGGGGTTTCCTATTGTTGGTCTACTCCCAGATATGTGAAACAGGAGACCTTCTCAGTCTTTTGTCCATTTATCCCCCAGGATTGGTTCTTGGGTCTTTTGTCAAATGCCATGATTTTGGTTTTCTGAGGACTTCTAGCTGGTCTTCCTTGCAATGCCATGTTAGTGCTCTCAGTGCTCTTTTAATGCCAACAGGAGAGTATTGCTGCATCATCTGCATTGAGTAAAACAGAGATGTGTCTTCCAGTTAGTTTTGGGGAATGAAAGTTTGTGTCAAGGAGGTGGGCCACCATGAAGTTTATATAGAAGTTGAATGGGACTGGAGCCAATATGCAACCTTTACACCTTCTTCTGTTTCAGGTTCATAGGTGAGATGGCCCGAGGGATACATCATATTTTGAGTGATGTTTCTCAATGAAGCATACATATTAGATGAATATCAGTCAGTCAAGGAGGCCTCCAGTTTTTCCTACAGCTTAGCTCAAAGTATAAAATCAAGAGATGCTTTGAAATCTAAATCTGGGTTCCTCTTCTGCAAGTATGTTTTCTTGTTCCAGCCATCCTGGAGTTTCCATTCTAGGTGTCTTGATAGAGTTTGCTGATTGGGGTGAGGATGCTGATCAGTCTGTAATTGGTGGAATCACCCATTCTCCTTTGTTATAGATAAGGATAGTGTTTGCAATTCCTCAATACTTGGGTACTTGGTGATATTGCTACAGGTAAAGAGTGAGGCTGACAGGGAATTTATAGAGGGGACTTAAGAAGACATTTGGAAATTTTCCTGGATTACCTAAAAAGAGCTAAATTGACTATTTGTGGGATATAAAGAACTATATTACTGTATTCCCGGAGGAGCAACAACAGGACTGAGTAAATGGTTTCCAGATCAACTGTCTGAGGGCAAAGATAATTGAGACTTTGGGGCAGTGATAGACCATTGACAGACTACTGAGCAATATTTGGACAAGAAGAAGAAGAAGAAGAAGAAGAAGAAGAAGAAGAAGAAGAAGAAGAAGAAGAAGAAGAAGAAGAAGAAGAAGAAGAAGAAGAAGAAGAAGAAGAAGAAGAAGAAGAAGAAGAAGAAGAAGAAGAAGAAGAGGAGGAGGAGGAGGAAGAAGAAAAGATGTTTCAACAGGGGGAAATAAGCGGGTTGCAAAAAGAATTGGTGGCAATGTTCCAAAGCATTTATGATTCTATGACAAGGAATCACAGGGAGATAATGGATTTAATAAATAATAAATGGGAATCTAGAAAGTGCTTCACAAGGGATAATGAATAATGATAAAAAAGCCCAGGAAATATAGGAGATAATAGAGAGACCAGGGGAAAAGATAGAATGGACAAAACAACAAACAAAACAGGAAGATAAGAAGGAGAAAGTAATAAAAATTAATGAAGCAATTCAGGGAAAGTACATGCTAAAAGACCAAAAAATGATTTTGGGCAAATAGAAAGATATTTTTGAAAAGAAAATGGAGAGTTGGGCAGATCCTCTGGAGGCTTGGCTGTGAAAGATAGTAGAGATGGAAGAAATACTTAAGTTAAACAGGAAAGATGTAGATAGAGAAGAAGACTCAAGGGAGGAATTTGGGAGGCAAGTCAAAAGAATTGAAATATTGAAATGGGCAAGATATGATGGATAGAGGAAATGTTTTGTAACATAAGATTGGCATTATTAGGAGCTAGAATAGAGGCAGACACAAGAAATAGGGGGAATAATATGTATATGTTTATATAATATATTAAAAGTAATAGCTAGATATAAGATTAGATGTTGAAAGGTGACACTATGTATGTTTTAATGATATTGCTATTATTATGAGAGGATTAAAATGTTGAACAATTAAATAATGAAGGCCTATATTTTAACAAATATGTATAATAACATTACAATTATATAAATATGACTTAAATAACAAATAATATTATTATCACTACTACTTGTATTTAAAGAAATGATACCCAGATGCCTCACTGTTCATGCATTGATATTGATGTATATTTTTTTTAAAAAAAGACTGAGGCTGACAGGAGATAAATATTGTTGCTGTAAGCTGCCCAAAGTTGTTTTTTAAGATGAGTGGACACAGAAATGCTTAAAATGAATGAAATAAACAATAACTATATCAGCCATGTAGTTTTTCATGTAGGGAAGAATAAAATTTTACCTATTTAAACAAATTATGGCTAAAAATGGACTTGGTAAAATATTTTAATAAATTTTATTATGAAGGGTTTTATTTTTTTTTTTCAGCATTGGCTCAAAAAAGGCCAGCCTGAAGTAAAGGTCAGGATGATGCCTCTCATTTCACATACAAAAATAGTTCATAACGGTGTTTCTCAACTTCAGCCACTTTAGGAAATAATAATTATTATTATTATTATTATTATTATTATTATTATTATTATTATTATTATTATTATTATTTTATTTCTATACCGCCCTTCTCCCGAAGGACTCAGGGCGGTGTACAGCCTATTTAAAAACACAAAACAAAAACAACGATTAAAATTTAAAATAATTAAATAATTAGGTTAAATTATTAAATAATAATAATCATATTATTATTAATAAATAATAATATTATTAATAAATAATAATCATATAAATAATAATCCAATTAAAATCCCAGAAATTTAAAATACCCTAATTAAAATTATTATGTTGATAGCCCGGCCTGGCGGAACAACAGGGTCTTCAGTGCGCAGCGAAACACCCGGAGGTCGGAGATCTTACGTATTTCTGGGGGCAGTTCATTCCACAGGGCTGGGGCTCCCACAGAGAAGGCCCTCCCCCTGGGTGTCGCCAGCCGACATAACTTGGCCGATGGCACCCTGAGGAGACCCTCTCTGTGGGAGCGGACTGGTCGGTGGGAGGTTGTTGGTGGCAGAAGTCGGTCTCGAAGGTACCCGGGTCCTATGCCATTGAAGTCCACACAGCTTAAAGTTGCCAAGGTTGAAAAACACTGATCCAGAAGATGGGTGGACACACAAATGTTGAAGATAAAATTTTATTTTAAATCATACTTCCACAATCCAATACAATTTTGAATAATAGGCTGGTGTAAAAGGAAGGGTAAGTAGGACCATGTTCAGAAAACATGCTTTTTTTGGTCAATTAAAGATCTTTAAATTGTCTTTATGCAAAGATTTGGTTGACCTTTGTTTTTTAAGGTTATTGCAACTGTTCAAACCCAGGTCTTTGGGTTTGTTTATGGTTCAATGTATTCTGCATGCCCAGAAAATGGCTCAATATAGCCAGTGAGAAAAACATGTGTTGAAAATAGCTGCCTGTATAATCTTCCCATTACTTGGCAACTGCCTTACTTTGTCAAATGATAGGGATAGTTCCTGACAAATTGCATTTTTGAACCTCTGACAAGAATAAATGTATTTGTTTTCCTTATCATGTTTTCTAACTAAAATAAATAAAACAGCAAGAAGCTCATTTGTTTGGAAAGAAGCCTGCTCGGGATGTTTCTTTGATCCTTCATTTGATAAAAGCCTTGCTTTATACCTTGTGATAATTACTGCTCATTTCTTCTCTAAAGAAGATGTAATGTACATATCGTATTTGAACTTCTTCTCTGAAAGAAAAAATGTGTTTTGTGCTAGACATCCTGTCTTCTTATGTGTCTAGCCTTAAAGAAACATTTTAGCTCATTGTTCATGCAAGGGCTGCCTGAAAGGACATGAAGTATGAAACCCTTTTTCTTATATTGTCTCCTGCCATTAAAACAGAGCTTGCCAAGATCAAATCCTTTCTACCTTGCCAGTATTTCATGTACAGGTAGAGGAACTATACTAGCCCTATCAAAAGAGTATGAAATTATAAACATTTATCAAGCATGCCAGGTTTTTTTATTTAAAGAATTTGACCAATCCTATCTATGTTTACTAAGGATGTTACGATAGCTTATTCTCAAATAAGAATAGATAAGATTCTATGTATGTATTATGATCCCTAATATTGAATGACAAAGCTGTTGATTCCATTGGTTCAGGGCAAGGATAAGCAGCTAATAGAGGTATCTGGAAATTTGACACACAAAAAGAGTGCTGCAATTGAACATACAGTAGCTACCCATTCAAAGAATAAACAATTTTTTAAAAAAAAACCATAAGAGGGTTGAGATGGTTCTCCTAAAAGCTCCTCTAATATATCCCACAATCAGCCCCCTGCTTCCTTTTGTCTTTTGATTTTCAAGCAAATAACTGTTTCAAACAAATCTCTAAATTATGGGTATCATCATTTATATTTTGTTATGAATGCCTACTGGCCCCATTTAATATCTAGAGTTATTTATATGCCGGTAAGTAAACATGATGACCGAGGGAAGTGCATTATGTGTTGGTTTACTTCAAAGACCTCCTTGTTGATAGGAAGATGTTGGCTTGCAAGGTATTCTCCAAAGCAGAGAACTTAGTTTGCACTGGATCTAAGCATACTTGGGGTAAAACTAGGTTTTGTTGCCTTTGTAGTATATTAAACAAAGTTCATCACAATTGATGGACACTGTCTTTACTATTAGCAGAGCATGTTCCAAGTGGCAAGGGTATTATTAAAGCTACTTATTAAAGGTAGTTAGGTGACCAAAGTCATAAACAACACAGATCACCATCTATGGACCCACATGGTGATGGCCGTGGCAAATGGAAGGTTGTGACTTGGAATGGAAGGGAATAGGTAGCAAAAACAGGAATTAACAATGAAATGAAAGAAAAAAATAGACATGTTGTATATTTGGGAATCCAAGAGAAAGGAGAAAAACATAACAGACGTGAATGGAGATGGTTTGATCCTGAGCAGAGGCGGTGATGAGTACATGCAAGGAAATGGAAGATGTAGGTTTAGTTATCAATGAATTCAAAGGGATGTTGACAGTTGCACACTACATCCTAATAAATAGTAATAGTAGAAGGGCTATGAGTGAATATGGAGGAAATTGTGCAACAGTCCATATGGATGTGATATCAGTGTTGGGAAGCTGACTGTTAGGAGATATGAATATTTTTATGAATATTAAGAAAATTGGTAAAAGTTACAAGGATGAAGATGAGAGGTTCTGCATATGGAAAGTAACACTTTTTAATATGCTCAGGAGAGCATCTGTTTTTTGGGGGGAATGAACATAGAATAAAATAAATAAATAAAATAATCTAGATTGGAGGTAGAACAAATTCAAGGAGAGAAAACATGTCTATGTGGGAGTTGCGTCCCTTTCTAGATTGGGACTCCTTATGCATGGTCACTCATGCCCTCGTCATCTCCCGTCTGGACTATTGTAACACTCTCTACATGGGGCTCCCCTTGAGGAGCACTCGGAGGCTCCAACTGGCACAGAGTGCGGCTGCGCGGGTGGTGACGGGAGCGACATGGTGCTCCCATGTAACACCTTTCCTGCGTGAGCTGCACTGGCTCCCGGTGGTCTTCCGAGTGCGCTTCAAGGTTTTGGTTATCACCTTTAGAGCGCTCCATGGCTTAGGACCTGGTTATTTACAGGACCGCCTACTACCACCAATAGCCTCCCACCGACCAGTACGCTCCCATAGAGAGGGGCTCCTCCAGGTGCCGTCGGACAAACAATGTCAACTGGCAGCCCCCAGGGGGAGAGCCTTCTCTGTGGGGGCACCTACGATCTGGAACGAGCTCCCCCCGAAGATACAGAGGATCCCGGATCTGTGTACCTTCTGTCGCGCGCTCAAGACTTTTTTATTTCATCAAGTTGGCCGGACCTAAGTCTTTCCCCTTTTTAAATGGAAATTTTAAATTTGGTTTTAAATTATTGGGGTTTTAAATTTGTTCAGCCAAATTATTTAATCCATTTTAGTTTATTTAAATTTTTGTATTTATATGTTTTATTCTATGGCTGTTCACTGCCCTGAGTCCTTCAGGAGTAGGGCGGTATACAAATTCAATAAAATAAATAAATAAATAAAATATTTAAAGATATATTAAACTCTCAATGACACAGAATGGAAAATATTTAAAAAAAAGAGAATTTGGAAATTGCTTGGGAGAGACTGAAAAGATGTTATAGAGTGCCAGAGGTGTGTGTAGAGTTAAACTAATGGGAAGCATGACAAATGATATTAGATGGAACAATAAAGTGAAAAAAAAAGGTTGTAGATTAGAAAAAAAATTCATTAAAATGCTGCAGAAAATCAGACTTAAGAGTAATGAGTGGGAGAAAAAAGAATAGTTGCAATGAGCAAGGAACAGTTAAGAGTAATAGAGGAAAATTGCAGAACAATTTAGATGGAAATAAACAATTTGGAGATGAGTAAAAGAATTAAAAGAGAAGCCTCCAGCAAAGTGAATGGAATTAAAAATAAAATTATCTTTGAGGTGAAACCGAATTGAAGGAATGTTAGGAAGAGTTTAAATATTTCTGTGGAAGTGATATGATAAATCAAACAGTGAAAGGGAAATTAATGCTATAAATGGTAGGGTCCAAGAAAAAAATAACGATGAAAAGGAAGTCATAACTTACATGAGAAGATTGAAAAATGGCAACACTGCAAGTGTAGATGGCACAACTGGGAAAATATAATAGGAATGTAGTTTGCTTTTGAATTAGCTGTGGGATCTGGTGAAAGTGTATGTGAAAACTAGATCTATTCTTGTGCCTAATGATTGGAAAACTGCTGTCATCATTTCTTTTTATAAAAGGAAAGTTAGCCAACAGTGAAATGCGGAAATTTTAGCAGGGTGAGTTAAGTGTGCGGGGAAGATCTGATCGAAACGGTAGAAAGAGGAAGTGCAGTGTGGCTTTATGCCAGGCAGGATGTGCGCAGAATTTTGCTCCACAAAGGGTCATTGAGAAACATGGCAAAGTTTATAGTATCTTTGTTGATTTAGAAAAAATCTGTAATAAGGAGAGTACCAGTGGTGAAATCCAAATTTTTTTACTACCGGTTCTGTGGGTGTGGCTGGGTGGGCGTGGTGTGGTGTGGTGTGGCTTGGTGGGCATGGCAGGGGAAGGTTACTGCAAAATCTCCATTCCCACCCCACTTCAGGAGAAGGATACTGCAAAATCTCCATTCCCACCCTACTCTGGGGCCAGAGGTGGTATTTGCCGGTTCTCCAAACTGCTCAAAATTTCCACTACCAGTTCTCCAGAACCTGTCAGAACCTGCTGGATTTCACCCCTGGAGAGTACTGTAGGCTTGGATTATGGAATGCTTTATTTGACTAGAGCGCGGAAGAATGGTAGCTGAATGTGGTCAGAGTGATACATGATGAAAGTGAGGCATGCATGAGAGTTATAACCTTTCCTGAGTTGGCTATCATATGTATGGGCCATTATATAAGGAATAGGTGTGTTGTATCTTGGGGGCGGGTATGTTTGGTATGTGTGTGTGTGAATGTGTTAAACTTTGTAGAACAATGGGAACGTGGATGAAAAAAAAATTAAGACATACAATGGCTGCCTGCATTGGCCTCTGACATGCACAGTTTTGAATTGGCTTCTTTGACCATGCTGTGGGTTACCATATTTTTTCCTCTTCTCACACATCCTTTAATTAATATAGCAATAGCTGGCATAATTCCCAAGATCAAAATGCTAAAGACTGGAAGAAACCTTATGTAGCAGACTTTGCCCTCCAAATATTTGGCAACTGAAGAAGAGAATGATGCTATCTTAACTGAACATCTATTTTGGTCATTGTATTGCCGTAAATAAGTGTCTTCAAAGAATCAGAATTTAATTGATTATTAGAATCTGAAAACATTTAATAGCAAGCTAAAAACCCACAATCTATATAGATTTCATATTGCATATTATTGTTTAGCATCATACTGATTTCAAAATGCTGTATTTTCCAGAACATTGTGATCATTAAGAAATGTAGTACAAGATTTCCCAGCTATGGGGATCAGTGGGTATTTTGGGTCTTTGGAAACCATATTATGGGCATTGTCACAATCTAATTGCCAGGGTGGATGTAACCAGTTACAAAACACTCCTATAACAGAAGGCAGACAAAGCAGTTGCCCATTTCTCAACAGGTAGCTGGATAGATACTCAGGAAAGTGTCACAGATACATATTTACTTCTGAAGATTGTGTTTAGGAGCCAAGATGTAGTTGCATATGTCTGTGGGTAAGGTTTACTTTTCTCTTGGTTATTTTCAGCAAGAGAGTATAAAGACCTAGCAATGGTTTCTATGTTATTCTTTACCCATCAGCCTCTGAATGAACAGCTGCAATATGATATATCTCACTTCTGCCCATACACTGTAAAAGATGTCATTAAAACTTGGGATCATCACCTTTTATGTATCCTGAAAAAGAAAATTGTTGCGCAGAGGGATGAAGAAAGAACTATAATGTCCAAGTAGACGGCAGTTCCCTCTGAACTAACCTCAACCTCATATTCCCAAAGTAGAATGGCAGAAGTTGTTATGCAGCTCCATTTTTCATCACAGCATTGGCGACTGCATTGTATGACCTTTGTATGCTATGAGGAGATGAGGAAAGAGTAACTCTGAACCATCAATAAAGGATCCCTCTTCATTTTATAATTGAAGATGAATAGATGATCTCTAGGTGGGATTGCCCTGAGATAAGGCCTATGATCTAACAAAGGGACAATGGATAGTAAAGATCATCCTGTTGTATTCCACAAAGAAAATAGAACCTCAGCTAAGCGCTCATATTGAAATCTGACTTCTCAAAAAAGGGTGCACAAAAAACTTCTGTATTAAGTTTAGTTTGCCATCTTTTAGTAGTGAAAAGAGCAGGGGGGAAAACAGACCCTTTTTCTGGGTGAAGGAATAATGTTTCCATGGATCTTTGCACCTGCAGATAGGCAGTCACTTTCTCCTCTCAACACAGAGCAAGACCAAAGGAGAGGACCCTTCTCTTCTCCTTTCATGTAGTGGGAAAAGGAAGGGCATCATTTCCCTAAAGCATCATTCCAGGACATTGTCCATTCTGCCAGAAGGTGGAGGGAGTGGACAAACTGAGTCCAAAGAGTCACCACCATATTACTCTACATTTGATAACTGTGGACTTTTGGGAGCGGTATGTAAAACTGAAGAGAACTCTGTAAAAGTGATGCATGTTACTGCAGCAAAGATCAATGAACTGACGAGTGGACGGGTTCCTTGGATCCTCATAAGGAAAGGATGAGAAATAGCCCATATAATCTCTGGTCATCTGCTCCTCTTGAGGAAACTACAGGACAGTGGTTTTCCATAGGTTTGAATGCCAGGAAACTACAGGATTAACCACCTTGCATCTCCAACAGAGACTTTTAAAGAACACTAAGTTCACAACCACACTTTCTAATCACTTTGAAATTGTTCATTAGCTATTACTAAGCTATTAGACAGCTTGAAGTTTGAAAACACCAGGTTGCTTTCAATCCTTAGTGGGGGGTGGCATTTGAATCAGAAGCTTAAGAATTTAAAGAATCTGAAGCAAACAGCAAAACTGTAAATAAGATTTTGATTGTAGAAAGCTGTAAATGTACTAACTGTATAAAGAAAGTTGGAAAACTGAAAGTTTTACAATAAAAGTTAGTAATTGATTATAAAGTACAATGTGCTTCTCATGGGAAATATATCCAGATATGACATAAAAAAGCAATTTCATGATTACAAAAACTGGACATTAGAGGGACAAAACATTGTAGGTGGAGGAAAGATATACAGATCTGTAAGATAATGCAAAATGCTATGACGGAAAAAGTATTGGAGACTTTTGAAGAATGGAATCAGAAAATAGTAGCCACAGTATCAACAATGGCAGTAATAATGTCTGCTTTTATGGCTAGATTATGACCAAAAGATGTTATTGAAGAAACAATGAATGTAAAACTAATTTTATCTGTCACGATAGAGATGATAGTGAAAGTGGATTTGCAACTGTCAAGCCAAATGAATGGCTTAGAAAAAAATTCTTCACTGGATCTAGAAACAAAATAGGCTGAGGTTTTAAATTTTAAAAGGAAAATGCAACTGACAAATCAAGAGAATGACCGGGATAGGCTTTTTCCCTTTGCCTTTCCAAAAAGAGCTTGCTAACATCTTGAAGAACTTTGTGTGATGGGACAAAAGAGAAATGAAGAAATATCAAATCTAATGACAATATTTGTATAAAATAAAGTTTAATACAGCAAGAAGGAAAAGAGCATAAAGTTGGTGTATTTGATCAAAGTTAAACAAATAGATTGTTACTTCCAACAATCCTTCACGGACTTTCTGCTAACACCAGGACTGAAAAGGTGTCTTATATATTTGTTTATAGATAAAAGATGGAACAAGGGATCCTGGTAACTTCAGAAAAAGTTACTAGAACCGTGGTGGCACAGTGGTTAGAATGCAGTATTGCAGGCTAACTCTAGCCACAGACTGGAGTTCAATCCTGATGGGGCTCAAACTTTCCATGCTTCCAAAGTTGGTAAAATGAGGAGCCAGATTGTTGGGAGCAATATACTGACTCTGTGAACCACTTAGATAGGGCTGTAAAGCACTGTAAAGGGGTATATAAGTTTAAGCATTATTGCTATTTCTACTACATTGTTTATATACTTTTCTCTTTCTTATATTTTTTTCTTTTTGCATGTTTTACTCCTATTTTCTTTAAGTTTAGTTTGCATTAGATTTTGCTATTATAATCAATGAAATCAATGAAATTGGAGAATTACCTTTGATAACTGCATTCAAAAACATGCTGATTTAACTCTCATCAGTTCTATATTTCCTGCAGATGCGTAATCCTTCCTATTTTCCCTCCTCTTCACTGTGAATGCCTTGCACAAACCCCTCCTTCTCCATTCCTTGTAAAGCAATAGCATCCTGCCCTGAATACTTACAGTATCCTCTGCGCCATGAAGGACTCTATCCAGGAGGAGCTGGTTGAGAAAACTGGTCCTCTCCTCTTCATCGGGTGATTCATCCCGTTCCCCCCACATTTCAGTGCCTTTCTTGTGCTTTCCCAGAGCTAAAGTGCCTGCATTAAATCTCAACATTGTGACCTGGCTTCTACAAAACCAGATTCTGAAAGGCAACAGCCTATGGCACAACAATGGCACAATTACCCACTGTATTAATTCTGAGGCAGGCAGAGTTCTGGGCATACAAAGCAGTGTGTTGTTGAAGTATGGTTTTAGTGGCTTAGAAGCAGTATCACACATGCTCAGTTGGCTCTCAGACTGTATTGTCTTTTGGCATTAGCTTAGCTAGATGGGGCAGCTGTTGCTCTGGCAACATTTGGCATATAATACAAACACCCAGCTCTAGTTTTACCAGTTCAAAACAGGTAAGGTGAGGGTTATATTTTCATTTATTTACTTTGCAAATTTCTGAACACCCTCCCCCCTCCACACCTCCCTTGAAAAGGGATTCTGGGCAGTGCACAATAAAATGTTAAAATATAAAACTGCGTGTATAAAAAAATAAAAATGTCAAGGAGGCAAGGGATTAAAATTAGTTAAAAGGCGAAGGGAAGATTTTCAGGGGATCTATTCAGAGATGCAATTGTTGGATTGTTGGCATAGAGCTAACCAAGTTTGGGCTTCTGGTAAGAGTTAGTTTAGCAGGCAGGGAGATTTTATTTATCATCTTCCAAGAGTTAAATCCAATGCACCCAGGGTGACATTGAGTAGTTGTAAACCATTTTGATGTTGGTTACTCTAAAGTCATGACTCTCCAATGAAGTCACATAGCACATCTTTTTGCCTTCTTTTCTTCCTGGCTAGGGAAAACCCAAGGGAAAAGCTCCTGCATGCATCCAAACAATAAATTGAACTTTTCTCCACTTTTGTTCAGCCACTTAAAATATTTTTTATTAAGTATTTGGATGAAGAGATGAGGGGAATGAATAATATCAAATCTGCAGATGATGCAAACCGATGGAATAGCTAATATTTTAGAAAAATACCCAAAGGTTACAGAGCTTAGAGCAATAGCCTCTAAATAACAATGTAATTTAACAGTGACCAATGGCAATTCTTCATTTAGAAAACATATAGGCTAGAAATATGTGTTTGGGAATAGAACTCACGAAGAATTATTGGAGTGCTAGTGCAAGCTAAATATGAGTACATTATGAAATGGGGCTGCAGGGGAAAAAAGGCATTATGATGCCTTTTTAGGCTGCACTGTTGTTAATAGTTTCAAAATCACAGGAAACAAGACTTCCATTTATTCTAAGTAGATTTGGAACAACTTTATCTAGCAATACTGAGTTAGCTAATTCCCCTTAGGGCTGTAGAACCACACATCTCAAAGGCAATAAAGTGGAAAAAGCTTCAGATATCTCTAGTCACAGCTAGGAGGCGGCAAAAAAAAAAGTTATTCTAATAAAACAAAGATGTCCTGTTTCTCAGTTTCACTTGTCGATTTGTTTGGCATCAGGTTACTCTGGTTCCAAAGGAAGTCAAACTTGCATCACCACAATGGTGTCACTTGACATATCGGGACTTTTTTCCCATTCACTAAACCAGGCGTGGCGAGCACATGATGCATCCGGCCCAGGGGCCGTGAGCTTGACAGCCCTGCTCTAAAGGGATGAGTGTAATTAATGCCAAATAAATATGGATGACTACCGCCTACTCTGGGGCATGTTTCAAATGCTCCCCCATCCAGCATTCCTTCTGTGGAATTGAGTTGTAGCCCTTGTGATAGTTGTCTTCAGTACCATTTGCCAGTGGGAATGGATCCCTCCTTGGAGCTTCTCCCTGCATTCTTATACCACCCTTCATAAGTTGTAACATTAACATGTATTTATTTTTTAACAAGGGGCTTCCAGGAGTCCTCTCTAGAATACTCCTAGGGAGGCTGATACAGAAGATAAAACATTTGGACAGGACCAAAGTCCTTGAACTGCCCTTTCAATTTAGAGTATTTGTGTTTCCGTATTGCCATTTACTTCATATGATGTTCTCCAATTAAAAAGAATTATTGGCATTATTGGATGCAAAGACATGCTTGCATATTTTCTTATGTGCGTACCAGTGCTCTGTATGGGCTTACTTTGGAGATCCCTTGCCTGTCTTTTGCAAAATGATTCTCTGGATAGAGAGAACTTGACTCTTCAAGAACTGGACCTTGAAGAGAACTTTCTTTTGTCCTCTGTATTAAGGTGAAGCAAGAAAAGTGACAATTAGCAATCAAGTAGGATTAAATCAGTCTGTGTATATATATATATACATACTCCAAACCTGGCTTTGCTTTTAAATACCATGCCTGAATTCTTCTCTGCATCCGACAATGGCGTTTGTAGCTAACTATGTTAAAAGCTTTCTCTGTGCAAAGAACAGCCCTAGCCCCTTGCCATGCCCAAGTGAACAGAAATTAGCAAGTAAAGCTCAGAAGCTGAAACCTACCATCACGGACCAAGGACTCATTGTATACCTCTGAAATGATGTCTCCCACTCGCCCTGACACAAACCTTTCCATCTTTTCTCAGCCTCTCCAGCTGCAGCTCATACACAGAGCTCCTCTCTTCAAAGGTGAAGTCATCACTCTCGTAAAAAAAGCTGTTCTCCGCCTGGGAGGACGCCATGGCTTGCTGTGCTCCTGTTGCAGTTGCTAGGCAATGGCTTAACCAAAAAAAAAAAAAAAGACCCCAAGGAGCTGGCGATTGCTTACCCCATCCCCCATACCAACACAGCACGGCCTGAAGCAGCCAGCTATGTGGGAATGGGCACAGCACGGTTCACCAGGTTGCACAGGTAAGTTAATGAGTTCAAATTCATTCCCCCCTCTCCCTGTGCCTGGGAAACAGGAGGTGACAGTCTTTTCACAAAGCCTAGATTAATAGCAGTCCTTCAAGAAGAGACGAGACAAGCCTGCAAAGGAATGCAAATGGCATCTAAATCACTCTTTCCCAGCCTTTTGCATAGACTGGACTTCAATTTTCCAAAATTTTATGCTGACATTATCCCTGGCTGTGCTGGATGGGATGAACAGCGTTGAGGGCCAGCATCTCTAGAGGGCACCAGATCAAATAAAGGCGCTCTAAATCAAGTGCCCAAATTTTCCAGCCAGCATGACCACTGTGAAAAATAATGGGAGATGATGAAGTCCTCCCACCTAGAAACTGCTGTAAATGAACATTTATATTATAACTTCTTATAAGACTGAGTGTGCAATAGGTACTCTTGAGGAATGACTTCACCTTAAGACATTGGGTTCTCTAGGTCAGGGTTTCCCACCCAAACTTGGCAATTTTAAGATGTGTGGACTTCAAACTCCCAGAATTTCCCAACCAGCCATGCTTGGCTGGGGAATTCTGGAAATTGAAGTCCACACATCTTAAAATTGCCAAGTTTGGGTGGGAAACCCTGCTTTAGACTGTATGACTACCTGGGGTACAATGCCTTTTGAGTTTCAACATTCTCTCTCCCCTTTTGAGTTCCTATTCTCCATCCCTCACCAAGAAATAACGTCAAAAGAATTGTTGGTTTGTGAAGCCGTATTTATTCCCGTATGTGTTTTAATGGATTCTTTTACGAAGAGATCTGCAATATAAAATGCCAATCAAGAGCTTCTTTCCTTGAGCAAGTGGCATACCTTCATAAATTACATAATGAAATGACACAAATTAACCAAAATGCTTACGGGAATAATCAGAGTTCTAATACAATGGCTGTTTTGTGGTTTTCTTGTGCTTCAATAGCTACTTAGGTTCCCTTTTTTTCTTTTCATCTATTTCCCACCCTTTATACTCCACTATAATTGCACTCCTTCTAAATCATAGATGTTCTACGCAATGCCAGATCCCAAAAATGTTATCCTCATTCTCCTTAACAATACTGAGGACTTTGCTATGTTTTATTACATGCTTTCTTCTATGCCTTTAACTTCTGTGATGGTCATCTGTTTCCTTTTTCAAGACTTTTTCTTCCTTTGCTTTCTACCCTTCCCATGTTCTTGTTCTCTACTATCATCTTTCTAAATATGAGTAAAGTGTGCTACGTAAAGAGTTGTCACTCTTACATTAATCATCCCCAAATTTACCTCTTCCAATTTTCTATTCCACATCTTTCAAGTATGTCTCTGGAATTTCCAACTGGACAGAAGTTGTAGATACTTCATCATTGGAGGTTTTTTTTAAAAACAAAAAAAACAAAAAAACACAGGACAGCCATCTATCTGAAGTGGTATAGGATCTCCTGCTTGAGCAGGGGGTTGGACTAGAAGACCTCCAAGGTTCCTTCCAGCTCTATTCTGATTGATTGATTGACATTTGTTCCTGATGTTCATTATACTTATTTGATGTCAACAATATTAGGCACTCTAGAAATGTCCAAGCTTTTGCTTGGCTCTTCCTCTATATCTCTTTTGCTTTTCATATTTAATCTATTCACAACAATGGGAAAAACAGCAGCTTTTATGTTTCCTGTGAAGAAAATTCTAGTTATCTGCATTGGTCACAGAAGGTGGCAGGACCTATGCAACCTTGGCTGTCATAAAAAAGTGAAGCTGCATCAGATTTGGCTGGCATTTGGATGGATGACTACCAGAAAATTTGAGGTAGGTAAGCTAGATTGCAAAGAAGTTAGCTTTGATTACCACCAACAGGTAGAAGAAAATGAACAGTGTAATCCAACATTTTTTCCCTGTGAATATTTTTAAACACTGAAGGAGTCCATAATGCTGCCCCAATGTTCATTTTCAGCCAACACAACAAGAACAAATTTATCCCACATCTCTTGGAGAATAGAGAACTCCTGAATTAGCTTACCCATTTGCTGCACTGATTCCCAAAGCTGTTAATGCTCACCCTTCATTTTAGGTATTAAAAAAAACAAACAAATAGATTTGTAAAACTCAAAGTTTTGCAGAAAATATAAACACTGGGATGATTGCATAGAGCAATGTTTAGATTTTTATCCTTTCTACACCTTGGTACCAAAATAAATGCTGTTACAAAGCAGCATATCCTTTCAAAAGTTCCCAGTTAAACTGCAGAATAAATAATTTAACATCTTCCCCCACATTTGCCTTTCCCCCATTCTTAACATCTTGGTCTACAAGATCCCTGCTACATCCATACACCCAGGCTAAACAGGTCCATCAGCACCATTTGGATTTAGTAACTTTTGTCTGAACAAACCAATAGAAAGCAAAGAGTGTCCACGCTTTCTATCAATTGGCAGAGCTTCTTCAGAGGCCTGAGAATTTATAAGCACCAAAGGTTGACATACTGCTATTTCAGGTAGAGCTGCAAGACAGTTCAGAAGCTGGATTCTGGTACTATTATCCTCCTGCCCAAGGATGCTGTATGATACCTTGCCCGCTGGAAGGTGCCACAGGAAATGCCCTCTAAAGTGAGTGGTAGCATGGAGGCCTGCAAGGTCCCATTGTTTGCCTTGCAGAGAGTAGTTGACCTGCTCAGTAACCAGTCATTCCTTCCCTTGCTGTTGCAGGTGCTCTGAGCGCGCTTAATGTCCACCTCAGAACGGGAGATCCGTCCATTGGACAGTCCCTCTGTGGATCTGGGGTTCAGGGTGTTGTTTGTCCTGCTGCCAGGGAAAATATTTAGTGTTCCATTGGAGAAGGATGCCTGAGAGGAGGCTGTAGAAGACGTCATAATAGCATGTCTGGGAGACTCACTGTGTCGCTTGGGGTCCTTTCGCAAAAACCCAACTTTGAAGACTGCCAACTTCCCCTCTGATTGTTTCTCATTCTCTGGCTCCTTCTCCCTAAGCCAGGGCCCGGTCTTTTGTTCTGCATCCCCCCGATTGGTCACATTTGAACCAATGCGCAGGGTCCCATTGATATTAGCTTTGGTCTTAGGTTCTTCATCTTTTACTGGAGGTACCGTGCTGAGAGATAGCACCAGTTTTTTGGGTGTCCGTGGCTGCTCACCTGTTTCTTCCTTTGGCTTCACTACCCGTTTCAGAGTGTTTAAATTTTCCATGGCAGTGGTGGTTTTGCCACTGGTCTCAGTTGGACCCATGCTCGTCAGAGCAGGATTAGCTTTGGTGACCCTAAGCTCATTGTCTTCCCCTTCTTTAGTTATGAGAGGGACAATGGACTCTTTTGTGAACCAAGGTCTGCGACCAGACTCCAGATAGTCTACAAGCTCCCTGGAGGGCTCTGCTGGCCAATCTTTGGAGGTGAAGGACCACCGCAATGGTAAAGTCTTGGGGATGCCCAGCTTGGCCTTATTAGAAGAAGCTTTCAGGCTGACACTTCTGCCTTGCACACCCCGAACCAAGGGACGAGACTCAAATCCTCCTAGAAAAGAACATAGACAGTAATGGCAGCAATTCTCAGGAGTTCTGTGGAAATAAAATATATTTGAAAGCCCAATTTGTTTTGAAAGCCGAATTCAAACTAATTTTAACAAAACATTAACAACAATCTTGGCAAGACATCTATTTCTGAAGCTAAGAAAGCTTTATTTATTTATTTATTTTTATTTATTTATTTTTCAATTTATGAATCCCACACATGTTCTATGATTCAGATTTTAGTCCAAATTAGAAAATCCCCCCTTCTTCTCAAATCCATTTCTTCCATTTTTCGTCATTTTTTTTTCAACTACTCATATGCTATTTTACTATAGTATAGTGGCAAAGGAGACATATCCCATCTGCTTGCTGCTAATGCCAAAGCCCAAGTATAAAACAACAAAAAGAGATGGACTGATGGAAAGAATTATTTTTTTTCTGATTTGGGGATAAATTATTTATTTTCATCCACACTGTGATTCCACAGTGACTCCAGAAGGCTATGGAGAAAGAGCTTCCCCATCACTCAAAAGCATATTATTAGAGGGGTCTAATGAGTGGCCCTGGACATTATTATTTATTTTAAATTGACTACTCCCATAGACTAAAGGTCTAATGTGTCTGAGAATTATTTGTGTATGTAATGGGGGCTAGTGAATGGTGCACTAAAAAGAACACCAAGAAATTCTGGTTTCTGTAACTAGAACTGTATTGCTTTCTGGGGCAAGATGATACCCACACTTCTAGACTTAAGCAAAGGAAGCAGCCCAAAGAACTGGAAACATATAAAGAGGAGAACATTGCCCAATAATAAATGAGCTTTGTTCATGTATGGCTTTGTGGAAAGTAAGCGTAATAAGGGAGACAGGATACCTTTCTCCTGGCTGGTGCTGGCACTGATGAGCGTAGGTGAGTGAGATGATTTTGGCAGAGATGGACAGGTTGTTGAGCTCCAGGACACTAGGCTCTCTCGTTTGCTGCTTCGACTGAGCCGTGTCAGCCAATGCTCTGAAATGGAAGAGCTGGTAGATCCTGCAAAAAAAATATATGCAAGTGTTGCAGAGAGAATCTTTTCCTCTGCATTGTGTGCTAAACTGAAAGGGATGGAGAGGAAATAATTTCATTTGGCTATGTGTGTGTGTGTGTGTGTGTGTGTGTACATCCATATAGATATACGTGTGTGTGTGTGTGTATTATTACGCACACACACGGTCTTATTTTCTTTTGGGCCCCAAAATAAGCACTAGGGCTTATTTTTGGGGTGTGTTTTATTTTTTTTACATGTATGGGAGGCCCACTTCTCTTGCTCACGGTGGGGCAGGAGGCAGCATACCAGTGCTGCCACCACAAGATGAGGCGGGAGGTGGAGCTGTCCCAAGCACCCGACACTGGCTTACCTCAGGGCCCCTGCAGCCAGGCCATCCACAGCCCGACAGCTGCCTCACCTTGTAGCAGTGGCTCTGGCAGCCCAATCCAGTAGGACCCCACGTGGCCATTGGCCCACTTCTGCTTGCGTGCAGCTGCAATGAAGCAGGAGGCTTAGCGACACGCTGGTGCCATGGTCACAAGGTGACGTGGGGGGTTGAGCGGCTTACCTCAGGGCCCCCGTAGCCAGGCCATCCACACCTTGACACCTGCCTCGTCTTGCGGCTGCGACACTAATGCACCTCTCGGCCTCCTGCTCCATTGCAGCTGCGAGCAAGCAAAAGTGGGCCAGCAGTCACGTGGACTCCTGCTGCACATGGCTGCTGGTGCTGCCGTCACGAGGCAGGTGTCAGGACATGGATGACTTAAGTTTGTATCAGGATGACCTTCAGGGTGGATCCTTAAAAGACAAGGCAGGAATTATTTAGCATGTCTAGGTATGTCTCAATATAATCAGTAAATGACATAGAATTTAATCAATGCATAGGAAATAAGGGGTGGGCCAAGAAACCCTTGCAAACCTCTAACAGAGCTTCCTCCAGGCCAGCTTGGAACTACATTCCGTCTCTGATAGAAAAGGATGTAGGCACCACGTGTGCTGATATCCTCTTCCATGACTGGTTCCACAGTGCTGTCATCATAGCTGTACCAGCGGCCATCCAAGCTGTTGTAACAATAAGCTAGAGACAGAGGGAGGACCATATTAGTTGACACAATGGAAAGTGAATTTCTCTAACTTGGCAGTGCTGAGAAATTCACAATAACCTCACCAGTGTATTAAATGCTTACTCCCCTGCTTGTAGAGAGGGAAGGAAATTAGGAGGAAATATTGCTAGAGAATAGCAACATTGTTCTGTGAAGGTCAATGTGATTAAAACAAGATTTGGAAATTCTCACTCCTACTGATGGGGTTACTTGTCTTTACAGGTATTGCCAAATGTTTGGTATTTGAGCTGTTCTGGATTTGAAACATTTCCTATAAAGTTCAAAACAGCTTTCTGACATTTGAAACAAACTATTCTGCATTTGAGACAGGCTGTTTTGATAACTATGGAAGTGTTTTGAGCTTGAAACAGAGCTGATTCAAGTTAAAAGCACTTCCAAAATGATAGAAACAGCCTGTCTCAAATGGGGAACAGCTGCTTGAAACAGCTGTTTTGAATCCAAACTCAAAAAAGTTTGAAGTGGAATGTTTGCATATCACTACTTGTATCTCATATGTTCTTAAGTGTCCTGCACAAGAACATTTTTGCTAAGTGCACTATTCAGCAACATTTCTTAAAGTAATGTGAAATTAGACAGCTTAGAAATGAAAAACAGGGCTGCAGAGACCTCGAACATGCCAAATTATTCCTTGTTCTTCTCCATCCATTCACAGAAGCAGAATATAGCATCATTATGCAAACTTCCTCAATTTTCCTTAATGCTTCATCTTACAGAATTATTCATTTCTTCATGCAGAATTCAGAAGTCCCACCCTTTTATGCTTAGGTCAAGTGAGGAGAGGGCAACACCTAAGGAGATGTGGAGTGAACCCCAATTCATTACCTTTCAGATGGGGTTGCCAGAGATAACGTAGTCGCAGCCCTGTCTGCTTACTGAAAGCTCACCTGTATAATGGCCACCATGCAGGCTCCCATGATGATTGCAGACGGCATACAGATCGTAGAGAAAATTACATTGGCCCTCTTCTGGCAGGGACTGCCTCCAGGGGCCCCACTTGCTGCCACGGCTGCGCTTGGCCACGTGGGGAGCCATATCAAGCCCTCGCAGGGGGAAGTGGACTAGAGTGGAGAGCTTGTGGCGCTGCTCTCCCACCTGCCGGAAGCGTTTCAAGTGAATGATGAGGATATCGGGGAGTGTCCACAGGCTGAGTTTGACCATGCCTTGTTGAAGGACCTGGCAGTGGGGACAGCGCCAGGCATCATCTGGAGCCAGCTGCAAAGGAAGATGCGGTACAACTACACAGAAGCCTGGGATTGAACCCTGGGGATGGATTTCCTAATTGATAGGAGCTGTCTATCCCCACCTCTTCCAGAATCCCATGAGGTATATTGGCACTGAGCAGGAAAGGAACCAAGCAGTTGGACATTCCATTCCTGCTCAGAGAAACATCTTGCCTTGTGGCAGAGATGATCCTGTTCTCGTAATCTCCATAATGCCAAGTTGGTCTTATAACCCGCCTTTACCCTCATCCAGGGGTACCTGTTCCTCCTTAGTGTAGAGCTGGAAGCATTCATTCAGGGTGCAGCTATGCTGCTGTTGATGAAGCTGTTGCTTCAGTCTCACACTTTCTGCATCTTCAACAACTTCTTCCTGGATGTTGCCAAACAAGCTGCAAAAATGCAAAGGGACAGGTCAGAAATATTTCAAAATTGCACTTTGTGCGGGCCTTCAGTTTCATTTAAGCTAGACAGATATCAAAGTAAGTCCTGTGTTGGTTTTTCCAAAAGTCCAATTAAAGTTACACTAAGTCTTCAATATTCAAAGGGTTGAAAAAGCATTGTGTGAATTTCACACAGACCTAATCCCAAAAGCACAAGTGGGGAACTGGTTTCTTAGCACAGATGAGTGCTCTTCGCAAAGGAGAATTTCAATTTGTGTCAAAGACATTCTGAGATGTTAGAAGTTTCCGAAAACATCAAATTTGATCAGGCTTCAATACAGGAAGTGAATTTTCATCTCCCGTTTTTTGGAAGGCAGCTCAAGTTTTTGCTGTTTCTCAAGTAGGCAACCCTCATGCAACCCATTGCGTGACTGTCATCTAAGGTTTGTAAGCTAAGCAATTTGAAGAACTCTATAAGAGTCACTGAAGATAAATCTATGGAAGGCTCTCTCAGTGGTCTTGTGCAGGTTGCCCAAGCCTCAGCCCCAAAGTTGCAGCCAATATTGAGCAGTAAGGCTAGCTCTGCAACAAACCGGCATTTCTGACAGTCTTTTCTAAAATGTAGTGTTTTAGAAATATTATATTTGAGTTAAATTTCAAAGCAACGTTGCTCATATTTACTATTTCATTAAAGTAAGATTTTAATCTTAATCCTTCTTGGAGGGCAGTTCTACAATTCCACACAAAACCAAATGTCTCCTCACTTAAAAAGGCTGCCAATCCCTGCTCTAAATCAAGGGTCACTCAAAGGGGATATAGTGTTACAACTATTCCTGGCTTGTACTATTATAGTGATTCTGATTCAGTAAATGAGATATTAAGAGAAGGCAGGAATGCTTCCATTTTATTCATATTTATCCATTTGGTTTTTCAATTTAAAGGGATCCTGAGTGATCATGTTCCTTCTTCCCTCCAGAAAGTCCTTATTAGACCACTCTAAAGATAGCAGATGCCTCTTGGTGAGTTGTTGATGAATTGCAGTGGAATTTTCTACAGTGGCATTTTCTTCAGTCATCCTGTGTCCTGCTTACAGCCTTCTTCCATAGTTCTGTAGATGCAGGAGGAAATTATTCTCTCAAACAAACAAGAAGAAAGGGGAAGCCCTAATCTCATGAAAACTACACCATAAAACCAACCTAGAACTAATGAGAAATTTCTTGAGAGTTAAAGCAATTGATCAGTGGAACAGGTTGCCTCCAGAAGTTATGGGTGTTTGAACACTGGAGGTTTTTAAGAAGAGATTGGACAACTATTTTTGTGAAATGATATAGGGTTTCCAGTTTGAGCAGGGGGTTAGACTAGAAGATCTCCAAGGTCCCTTCCAACTCTGTTATTCTATCATTTTGTGTGCATAACTTTTGATAGAGATACCTATAAAAAAATAACCACTGGAAGTAATGGAGCCACTAGGAGATGAGGAGAAGCGGAGGTCTTTAGCAAGTGTGCTGATAGACCACATGCACCCAATCTATTAAGCTACTAATGTGGAATAAAAATGTTAACTAGACTGTTGTTTTTCCTTGTCCTGTTTCGTATTACCTTGAAATTAAATAAAAAATGGAGACAACATAAAAAAACCAAGCAAGACATTATACACGCATTAGCATATTAAAAATATGCTGGAAGGGGGGAGGTGAAACTGGAGTAAAATAGGCTTGTTTAAATACTAGGTATACATTTTACATAGCAATTTCCCCCAACCTGGCATCTTCCAGGTAAATGGAATAAAAATTTCCCATCTTTCCCCCTCTCTCCCTCCCTCCCTCTCTCTTTCCATGCATGCTATGCATGTATCTGAAGTCAGAAAGAATCACGAGCAATTTAAGCTATAATGAAAGTCTTTTCGGAAGCCACATCTCTGCCTTTTATAGATTGTCATCCGCTCTCTTGTCATTTACAAATGGAGTTTGCAACACAAACTCACCATTCTTTGGTGGTCAGATCCCATTCGACTACCAGCTTCACATGAACGGGGCCGCCAGGACCTCCAAATTGCAGTGCTCTGTAAGAAAAGAAAGCTGTTAGATGCACGTGGGGGAGGGGGCGATGGTTGTAATACCACCAGTTCTTGAAGAGCAGCCTCAAGCAATGTGATTCAAATAAATGATTCATTAAAGCTTGGAGAATTTCATGAGCCATGGAACTATCGTGGGTCAGGAAATACAATCATAGTGAAGGCTGATGGGAAGCCTCAAGATATATGGGAACTCAGAGATACCCCTAATAAACATATTTCAGGACTATGTATCAAGGGTGGGTTCTACTTACCTTTACTACCGGTTCGCAACGGGGCCACGCAGACGCGCTTGCTTCAATCACACACGCTCTTCTACGCATGCGCAGAAGCATTTTGATGACATCAGGGTCAGTGGGTGGAGCCTCCTGCCGGTTTTACTACCGGTTCTATAGAACCAGTGCGAACCGGGGCAACCCACCACTGCCATGTATGACTTCTATGGCTCCCGTTAGACTTACAGTTTTTTTCCCCTTGCTTCATTGTTTACATTTAAAGATTATTTGTTTTTACTTAAAAAGATATCCAGGTAGTCCTCGACTTACAATAGTTCAATTAGTAACCATTTGAAGTTACGACGACACTGAAAAAAGTGACTTATATAAAAAACTAATGAAGGAATTTTTTGTTTTTAATATGAACAAGGGAACATCTATGGATATGGTATGGGATGCTAGTAAAGCATATATGAGAGGAGTTTTGATAAATATGAATAATGCTTATAGGCGTAGACAAGTGGAAAAAAGGAGGGAATTAGAAGAAGAGATTAAGAAAAAAGAAAGGGTGTTAATTGATAACCCAGGGGATAAGAAAATCAAAGATTTAATTTAATATGATGCTTTCAGACCAAGTGGCAACCAATCTACAATATGCTAAACATAATACTTTTTGTAATGCAAATAAACCAGGTAGATGGTTGGCATACATACTGAGGAAAAAACAAAAATCTCGTACCATAGAGAAAATAGAGTATAAAGGTAAAGAGGTGTATCACCAAAATATGATTAAAAAGGCATTTTTAGAATTTTATGCAAGACTGTATACTGCAGACAAAATACAAGGTGCAGAGGTAGAGACATATCTGGATAGACAGAATATTCCAATAGTTACAGAGGAACAAAGAGAACGGTTAAACCAATTAATAACAGAGGAGGAGATCCTCTCAGCAATTAAACAGTTAAAAATTGGTAAGGCTCCTGGCACGGATGGATTAACAGCTGTGTATTATAAATATTTACAACTGGAGATGGTTCCACCTCTTAAAGAATTATTTAATAAAATTCAGTTGGGTGAAGGGGTACCACCTTCATGGAAAACAGCTTTTATTTCGTTAATTCCAAAAGAAGATCAAGATTTGACACATCCCAAAAATTATAGACCCATATCCTTATTGAATACAGATTATAAAATATTTGCTAAGATATTGGCAAATAGGTTAATGCTAGTAATGCAAAAAATGATTCATGCTGACCAAACTGGTTTTATACAAGGTAGACAAATGAAAAATAACGTAAGACAAATTGTTGACATATTGGAATATTTGGAAAGGAATAACCAAATCCCTGCAGTGCTTATATTTCTGGATGCGGAAAAAGCTTTTGATCGATTAGATTGGCAATTTTTATTGAGAGTGGTTAATAGGATGCAATTTGGGAATTGCTTTATGCAGTCCATAAAAGCAATATATCAGGAACAGACAGCTCAGATAATTATTAATGGCAGTTTGACAGAAACTTTTAAAATTGAAAAAGGTACGAGGCAGGGATGTCCCTTATCACCATTATTATTTATATTAACTTTGGAGTTGCTGTTAAACAAAATACGTAATATAGATGAGATAAAGGGAATCAAAGTTAGAGAGTATGAATATAAGATACGGGCATTTGCAGATGATTTGGTTATGACCTTAACTCATCCAGTGGAATCAGGAAAGGGTTTGATTGATATAATAAAACAGTATGGTCAAGTATCTGGGTTTAAGATAAACATTGGAAAAACAAAGATGATAGTTAAAAATATGACAGCTAATCAAAAAGAGGAGTTACAAAGGGTAACGGGATGTGAAATAGTTAAAAAAGTTAAGTACTTAGGAGTTTATATTGCATCTTCTAATGGTAAATTGTATAAGTATAATTATGAACTGATATGGCATAAAATACAAGCTGAAATGGATAAATGGAAAAAATTACAACTGTCCTTGTTGGGTAGAATAGCAGTTATAAAAATGAATATTCCTCTTTCAAATGATACCAATACTAAAAAAGGATGCCAACCTGGAAGAATGGCAGAAAGGTATTAATAAGTTCGTATGGCAAGGTAAGAAACCAAGGATAAAACTGAAAATAATGCAGGACATACAAGAAAGAGGAGGATTGAAAATGCCAAATTTAAAATTGTACTATGAAGCAGCTGTTTTATCAGCAATTAGTGATTGGATTAATTTAACAAATGGAAGGATATTGAATATTGAAGGGCATGACCTGGTCTATGGTTGGCATGCTTATTTAGTGTATGAAAAAAGGGTGGATAGAGCATTTAAGAGTCATATACTGAGAAATGCTTTATTGCGTGTCTGGAAGAAATATCAATATAAGTTAAATGAAAACATACCTATATGGACAGCACCCAGGCACACAATAGAGAATACGAGTATAGAAAGTAGACAGGATGTAATTATGTATAAAGATATTCTCATTATGGAGGGAGGTATATTAAAATTAAAATCTGTGAATGTGTTGAAAGAGGAGAAAACTCAAACATGGTTTCAATATGTACAATTACAAGCCAGATGGAGAAAAGACCAGAAAACTGGTGTTATACAAAGTGATGAAAATTTAATTAAACAAATTAGAGACCAAAGCCCAATGCATATAAAAAGATAAAAAGATTGTATAATATATTGATAGAAATGGACTCGGAAACAGAGCTAGTTAAGGACTGTATGATAAAATGGGCGCAGAATTTTGAACAGCCAATAATGATGGAAACGTGGGAGAAAATATGGGTGACAAATGTGAAATTTACCAAAGCGCAAAATTTAAGGGAGAACTTTTATAAAATGTTTTATAGATGGCATCTAGACCCAAAAAAGTTATTTCGTATGTATCCGAATGTACAACCAAAATGTTGGAGATGTAATTGTGAGGATGCCACTTATTTTCACATTTGGTGGACATGTAAAAAGGTTAAAGCATTTTGGATAAAAATTTGGTGGGTTTTACAAAATATTCTTAAAAAGAGGTTGAAATTTACACCACAGCTGTTTCTGCTGGGTATAGTTACGGATTGTACAGTCATAGACTAAATTGATTTTGAATTTAATAACTGCAGCAAGACTGTTGGTGGCACAATATTGGAAGAAGCAAGACTTACCTACAATCCAAGAGTGGACAATGAAAGTTACAAATCTAGCGGAAATGGCAAAAATCTCGACGTACTTGAAGGATCATTCAAATGAAAGATATTTAAGAGACTGGAGAAGATGGATAGATTATATTCAAAATAAATAGCGGAATAAGAAATTGCAGATAGGTTATGAATGATTATATAGATATTTGGTGTGTCTTTAAGTAATAAAGCTAGGCGGGTAATT
Organism: Arizona elegans; assembly: GCA_022577455.1. Lineage (NCBI taxonomy): Eukaryota > Metazoa > Chordata > Lepidosauria > Squamata > Colubridae > Arizona > Arizona elegans. The sequence continues at coordinate 60,538,043 of JAKOOJ010000003.1, forward strand.
AGGGAATTGAAGGAACAAGAGATGTGGAATGTCATAATTGTTTAGACTAGGATTGATTATGATTGTTGAAGTTTATACCCTGTAATTTGTTCTGGGAAGAGGAGGGGGGAGGGGGGAGGTTGAGGTAGGGAAGGGGGGGAAAATATGTAAACTTTTTGTAAAACTTTTCAATAAAAAAAAAGAGTTTTAAAATCGAATTGGTCATGTGGTGCCTTGACTTATGACCATTATGATTTATGACAGAAATTGTGGGCCCCACTCTGGTTGTAAGTCGAGGACTACCTGTAATGACTCTAAAGCAGAGCCTGCTATCCTTGAACTCCGCAAAGTCTTTTTGGCTAATGCACCAAAGGCATTGGCTCCAATACTAGCACAAGAAGCCACACCACAGATGACAGTCAGTTTTGCCTAGCAGTCAGCAGGGGGCAGACTCCTCCCACAGAAGAGCTCATTCATCATCTACATTTTTAATCGTCATAATAATAAAAATCCTCCCCAAGTAGTTGGGCTGCACATACACTAGTTAGAGAAATCAGGAAGCAAGGAGTCAAATGATGTCCCACATGCCGGTCCATTTTTCAGATCCCGAATGTAAAATGCAATAGTCTTAACTGCTCACACCACCACCACCACCGCCCTAAAATAAAGAGAGCCAGCTGGTTGTAGTGGCTAAGTACCAGGCTAGAACCCAGAAGACCGAGTTCTAATTCTGCCTTAGGTACAAAACTAATTGAGTGATCCTGGTCCAGTCACTTTTTCTCAGCCCCTGGAAGGAGGCAATGGCAACCATTTCCAAAATCTTGCCAAGAAAACTGCAGGGATTTGTCCAGGCAGTCATCAGGAGTCAACACTGATTTGAAGGCACACACACACACACAGTACATCTAATTGAACTCCATACATTCATTTCCTCCATTCCTTCCCAGAAGCCCCTTGGCACCATTTCCACCGTTTTGTAAAAGAAAAGATTATGTTTTCATAAGCAAATTTGAACAACCAACAACAATACAGAGAAAATCATGCCTGACATTGTGGTGAGGTTGTGGTTTGCGTGCGTGTGCGTGCGTGCATGTCTGCGTTGGGATTATTGGCTGAGAGGTAAATCCCGTTTTATTTGTCCCTTGTACTTTCTGCTCCAATAGGCAAAAGAAACGTTTCTCAAACATTCTGCTTTTTTAACTGTATACTCTTCAAAGCCGGGTTGTTGTCTTGTTAGTGTGAAGTGACAAACACATTAAGATTATACAGATGCTATCTAGCTATTCCTCTCAGTAGGAAGAGGAAAGTAACTGTACTGGGCAGTAGCTGCTGAGACATGGACAGGCAGTGCTATATCGGCAGATGGCTTTGCCTATATCCATTAAGCCAGCTACTGCCTTTGGATGTAGTGGACAATGCTAATTCATTACTAATGTTGAAAATCAAACATCACAGCAAGAGAGTACAGATCAGCAGAGTGAGAAGACTTGGAATAGATTTGGAGAATTACATGCAGTGCCTGAGGTAGAATTTGGGTGCTGCCTTACTACTACAGAACCCTTTGTCCCTTTGGACATGATTACAGTGTTCCAATATTTGAGGGACTGCCAACAAATAAGAAGGGGTCCACCTATTTTCTAAAGCACCAGAAGGCAGGACAAGAAACAGGGGGTGAAAATTAATCAAGGAGAGAAGCAACCTGGAATTAAGGAGAAACCTCCTAACAGTGAGAACAATTAACCAGCGGAACAGCTTGCCTTCAGAAGTTGTGGGTGTTTCATCAATGAGGTTTTTAAGAAGAGATTGGGCAGCCACTTGTCTGGAATGACATAGGGTTTCCTGCTTGAGCAGGGGAATTGGTCTAGAACAGGGGTCTCCAACCTTGGCAACTTTAAGCCTGGCAAACTTCAACTCCCAGTTTTGCTGGCTGGGGAATTCTGGGAGTTGAAGTTCACCAGGCTTAAAGTTGCCAAGATTGGAGACCCCTGGCTTAGAAGACCTCCAAGATCCCTTCCAACTCTGTTCTTCTGTTATTCCCCTAATCTTGCCAAAACTCAGCTTGAATATTTTTTCGCATATTACTATTTTTATTTATTTACTTATTTGGTTTCTATAGGGTTATATGTATATCATGTACTCTAGTTGAACTGGTAAAAGGTAGGATTTTAACACCCTGTTTTGCATACTACAGTGTGTTTATGATGTATTTGAATGGAGAATTTTGGTTAACTGATCTACTCAAGAAGACAACATAGTTTGAAAGTGATACATTGGTAGTAATTATTTATAAACAAAATGTCTTCTCCCATAATGCAGAGGATTATGTTTGATGCTTAGGCAGAAAGAGAAGGAAGGAAGAAGAATTGGGCAAATTAAGAAAGGCTGAGAAAAAGAAGATGCTTTCTGGCAGGAAATAATTTAGGTAGGATTCTCATTCCTAAACTTTGATTACAGGCTCCTTTTAGTCATTAATTTCTAGTGCTTTGCCTTCCTTACCTGTCCACAGCGGGATGATACAGCGGCCATCTGTCCTGAGGAGAGAGATAGCTGCACAGAGAAGACCCTCCAACTACTCGCACCTGGAACAGACTCCCACTAGCCTGAAAAGAAAAATGAAGATAATGAGCCATGAAAATATCATGTTCTTTTCTCCCTATGGAAGGCATTTCTCAAATTAGGAGCTTAGGTCATGGACAAGAAGAACAAGGACCGTAGCATTTTAAGAAAGCTCTGTGGTTAACCTCACGCTAAGCATCTTTTAATGGGCCAAGCAAGATTATTCCAGGAGATACTTAAATACTGTTATACTATGATGTAGTAAACACAGACTGTTTTTCTATAAAGCTATATTTTTTGACTAATGCAATGTTCATTTTTCTAAGCTGGAAATGTCTAAGCAAGTTCCCAACAATGTAAACAGGCACCAACATTTCCTTACAGATTATATGACACCAAAACACATTGAAAGATTTTTTTTAAAGTAGTGAACTGTGGTTTGAGCATACAAAGCAAGTGAACTGTTTGAAACCATGAGTCAAACTATAAATGCAGTGACTCTAAATCCAACTTTTATGACTCGTAGCACCCCTCTTAGGCTTTAGGCAAAAGGAGTCTTTCTCGGCTCAGTTACCCAAGGTTTTTTCCCCTCAATAAGTCCTGCTGCAAAATACTGCTGAAGGGACACCCTCGGGTCATGCCTGCATCTAAGGATCTTTAAGATCCAGACAATGCTTTTCTTTACTTAAAAACAATTCACAGCACCAAAAGTAGACGGAACATTCAGTTGATCCACAGCAAAGCAAATACAAGACAGGTACTGCCTTGCCTCCTTGTCCAATGATGTCCATCAACACATATTTTTATTTCCTTCTACATCAATTCCTTTTGATGCAGGAGGATATTTTTGGGAAGTGGCCAAATACATTCCTGCCATTGGATTGACTCTTTGACACCGAGGAGTTCTTTGCAAAGAACCAACTCTCACTTAAAGCCACTATAGTAAATAGTGTCCACTAATTAAGAGCCCCGTGGCACAGTGGTTAAAGTATGCTATTGCAGGCAAATTCTGCCCACAGCCTGGAGTTCAATCCTGATGGGGCTAAAGGTTGACTCAGCATTCCATCCTTCCAAGGTTGGTAAAATGCAAATCCAGATTGTTGGCGGCATTATGCTGACATTTGTAAACCTCTCAGAGAGTGTTGTAAAGCACTATAGAACAGTATTTAAGCCTAAATGCTAATCAGTTAGAATAATAGTTTTTGATCAATCATGTCTGATTCTCAGAGGCTGCAGTTTTCTTAGCAAAGTTTTCAGAAGTGGTTTGCCATTGTCTCCTTCCTAGGGCTGAGAGAAAGTGACTGGTCCAAGGTCAGCCATTTGGCTTCATGCCCAAGATAGGACTAGAACTCACAGTCTCCTGGTTTCTAGCTTGATGCCCAAACTGGCTCTCAAACTCTCAAAGGTACTAAGCTAAGTAGAAGATATAACATAAAAGCAAGCTCAACACTAGGTCTCTGTGGATAAGACTATCCTGAACATAAAATGTAATCAGTGGTCCATGAACATGAATTTTCATGAATTTTAACATGAATTTTAAATAATTTGTCTTTCCATACAAGTAAGATTGATTGATTGATTGATTGATTGATTGATTCATAGAATTTATTTGGCCATTTAGCTCATTTAATGATTCTACGTGGGTCAGAACATAATCAACAAAACAGAGATAGGAAAAAACCCACCCTCAAAGATACCTTAAAAGTAATGAAAGATTGAAACCTTTGCCACATCTTAGTGCGTGTTTATAATTTTCTCCATTTCTATACAAATATAGAGGTTTGTGTAGAAGTAAAATTATTTTAAAACAATGACCATGAGCCTGATAATAAAGTAAGTTACATGTTCATGATAGCAGATGGCTCCAGAGTAGCATCGCAATCCCACCTGGCTCTGGTTCCTTCAGAAAAATTGTTTCACATTCATCCCTTTCTCCCTAGTGCAATTGCAATTTACCCATCATCATACAAATGGACTAATTTACTCTGCCCTCTCTTCCCATAATGCTTTTTTTGCCACATCCGATTAGCCAATACATTCTGAATTTCAATATGTTTTGTGTCCAGTTCCCTCATCGTCTTGATAGAGACAGTAATGTAGTCTGATGAGAAGGCAAATGTGAATCCATTATCCTAACAGCATTCAGATTATAATCCACTATTCCCATACAGATTTCAGGAAGACTATTAAATTCCAACACCCATGCTTCATGAATTTAGGACATGAGTAGAGGTTAACTAGCAACCTGCTTTTTCCAGCTCTTACCCATCTCACAATAATTCTATCAGAGATAGCTGGTTGTCACTTCAGGGACTAATTAAATTCACACTCTAGTTAGAGCTGAAGATGAAATGGTATTACCCGGTTACATATATTTTAATTAACACATTTCTATGCACAGAATGTTATTTCAAAGAACAGAACGATACTGGAATGGATTTCTTCTGCCCCTGGATTCAAGTAATTTCATTGAGATAGGCAAAAACGAAGGATACAGCTAATAGATGAATGTTTCACCCCTCAAAGTCAGAAAAAGTAAGCTGAATATGTGGCAATCATTTGCATGACCACCTAGCTTTTCCTATAACATGGCTAAGTGGACCATGGAAAAAAAATCTTTCTGATACAAAAAAAAAGAAAAAAGAAAAAAGAAAAAGAAAAAAGAAAAAGAAATCTTGACGTACCACTAGAGCCCCAAAATAACCTAACACGTCTCCCCTGGACTTAGTAATGATCTTGCTTTGTTCTTTCTTTTGCTGTCCTGAAGCTTTATCGCTAGGTAGCTTTCTCTTAAGAGGAGAGAATCTGTTAAGGAGATTAAAAATGTCAAGGAAGATTCAATTGCAAATAATGCCACCAAAGATGAAGATAGGAGTCTCTTTTAGACTCTTCTTGAATTAATGAACTGAAATTCTTAGCATCAGCATTATGGGCTGTTAGAAGCAGGAAACTACTATGAATTGCAATACATTTGCCAAAGGCTCTCTGATGAACAGCAAATCTTTAGTATAGGGGACCCAAGCATATGGGCATTTATTAGAAAGACAGATGTTCTATTTCCCCAGGGAGAATAGAGTCATGTTAAGAGCTACAAGTTTTCCAGGTCATTTCCTTTAGATGACTTTGCAGATAAGTCAGGAGGCTAAGCAATCCTCAATAAGAGCTGGAGATCTTCTATTGGGGTATTAGCAAGAACAATATCATCTTGAAACAGAGTGTGTATATGTGTGTATTTGTGTACATTAATGCAAATTCCTCAAACTAAAGGAATAATATTGAAGTCCTTGTCCAGAATACCTTCCCCAACTCCAGCTATGTTGGGTTGGGAATTCTAGGAATCTAGTACCTGGGCAATGAGCACAGGTGTCTCTCAGGGCTGTGTGCTCTCTCTGTTGCTTTTTTCTCTCTATACCAATGACTGTACTTCAAAGAAACCCTCTGTTTAAGTATTGAAGTTTGCAGATGATACAATGGTAATTGGCCTCATTCGAGACGGTGATAAGACTGAATATAGACAGAAGGTTGAACAACTGGCCCTATAGAGCAACCATAACAATCTGGAGCTGAATACTCTTAAAACTGTAGAGATGAGAGTGGATTTTAGGAGGAGCCCTTCTATTTTACCACCTCTTACCATATTAGGTAGCACAGTATCAACAGTAGAGTCCTTCAAATTTTGGGGTTCTACAATTTCCTAGGACTTGAAATGGAAACTTAACATTAGAAACATCACTAAAAAGGCACAACAAAGAATGCTCTTTCTGCATCAACTCAGAAAGTTCAGACTGCCCCTGATACAGTTTTACAGAGGAACTATAGAGTCTGTCATATGTTGGTCTCTAACTCTCTGGTTTGATACAGCAACCGAACAGGACAAGCACAGACTCCAAAGGATAGTTAAGATTGCAAAAAGAATAATTGCAACCAACTTGTCTTCCACAGAAGACCTGATAATGTGTGGGTCAGAAGGAGGGCCGAGAAGATATCTTCAGATCCTTCACATCCTGGACATAAGCTGTTTCAACTCTTCCCCTCAGGATGGCACTACAGGGCATTGAAGGCCAAAAGAGCTAGACACAGGGACAGTTTTCCCCTCAGCCCATCCCTTGGCTGAATATCTAATCCTCAAAGTGCTGTCAAAAGTTTATATATATATTTGTCCAAATAGTATCGCTGTAGCATTACTATTATTATTATTATTATTATTATTTTCCCCTCCTATTGGTATTATTACTACAGTTATCATTATTCTGCCAGTTTGCATGTACACCAAGAGCTTCTATATCAGAGGCAAACTCCTTGTTTGTCCAATCACACTTGGCCAAATAAAGTATTCTGTTCTGTTCTGTTCTGTTCTGTTCTATTCTTCTACTCTACTCTACTCTACTCTACTCTACTCTACTCTACTCTACTCTACACTACACTACACTACACTACACGTCAATCTTGGCTATATTAAATCCAACTAACTCTTGTATCAAGGGTTTAATTTTAAAAAAATGCAGATAATGAAAATTTCCTGCTAAGAAAATATTAGTTTCCAGAATCTCTTTTATGTTATGCAAACTGGAGTCTGCAACTGTTAAGTTGCACATACTCTATTTTCTCTTCTTGACCCTAAAAGGAAACAAGCTGTCAGGCAAGGCATGTAAATTTTACCACTGCCCACTAGAAATCCAGCATGTCACCCCATATTTGATTCTGCTTAAGAGATTTAATGAAACATTGTTGGCACATTGCTCTCCTCACCATAAGGATGAAAATCTTAGGCTGATTTTTTTCAGGAGGCTCTTTTCTCCCATTTTTATTTCATGATTATAGATTGTCCCTACTTTCAGGCATTCCTAAAAGACCCCCTTAAGGGATTTCTTTCCACATCCCAGATCAGAGAAGTCTAGGCAAAGTCACTTGCTACTTGCTTTCTCTGGGCTTCTCTACATTTATGCCAAGGCCTCACTGTAGCCAGGCATACCCATTTGCTTCCAAATGACCAGCTGGTATTGCTAGCTAGGCTTCTAAATATCCCTGGATAGCAATGAAAGCAGCAGAAGGCCACAGAGTTAATTAAATACTTCCATATTTTAATTAAACCAATTTAATGAAATGCATGCTTTAGAATCAAACATCCAGAAAAAAAAATCTGTGCTAAATTACAAAGGGGCTTGTTAAACATCTTACGTAGATAGTGGAAATACAAGCATAAGGGATGAGGGAGTGATAGAGTTGCTAAAACACAGGGAATATCCAATACTGTTCCTACCAGAAGGAGGCTACCTCAGTGATTGAATCAACTCTACAATGCAGAACTCTAAGACAACCTAGAAACTTAATAAATGCTGTGGAGGAATAGATTAGGGATCTCTCTAACCCAACTTCCTGCTTATAATAGTGGCCAGAGAGAGATGCTTCTTGCAAGATCCAAAGTGGGACTTGACTGGAGTAGTTCACTTTCATTATTTTCTACAGCAACCAGATTTAATTGCATGCAGATTCTAAACATTAAGTTTTTACAAAGTTATTACAACAATAGCCCTTGATATTTACCAATGATTTATCTGGATCCCTTTAAATCATCCATCTATGGAGTAACCATCACTGTATATTATAAAAGCACATTCAGCTAATTAAATTTGTACAAGGGACAAATACTTCCTTTCTCTGTTCTCAATCTACTGCCAGACATTTGCTGGTCAACTCATAAAGAAATTAATACAGACCTTGTTATAGATGCTACCTGATTAAGGTATGTTGAGAACACAACCATCTGCCTTTAATGTCAGACAACCAATTAACCTAATCTGGCCTCAAAAGGAGATTTTAAATTCCAAAAAGTTGTGTGGGAGGGTTTCCCCACAACAACTTTTTATAGTAGGTTGCACTTTGAGGGTAAGATGTCCAAGGAAGATGTTCAAACTTCTTTGTAAGTTCTTTGGTTACGTTGGTGTCCCTAGTAAATGATACAACTGGACAAAGAGGCTTGGATATTTTTGGGTGACAGAAGGAGCCCGGAAAGATGTGTCTATTGGGTTTTTTTCATCTGCCACTGTTCTTCTTTTGTGATTTGATCTTTCTTAGTTAGAGGGTTAAGGATTCTCTTGATCAGACCAATTAAACCATTTTCACCTCATTTGCTACCAATGATTCATCCCAAAGGGATGTCCCTGCCCACTCCTCCCCCCCCCATGTCCAGCTTGAACACTGTTCGGCTATCTTCTCTTTAGCTGTCATAGGGCATGTCAAATTTTTCAACTTTCAATTTCCAAACATTAGGGGTGCTCAAAGATTGTGACATGCCTTTGAGCAACCTAAAGATATTTTGGTTACTTTAATAGAATGTACATGTTTTTGGTAAGTAACTACATAACTATTGTAACTTTTTTAACATTTTGTTTGTTCCATTCCTAAACAGCAGAGCTTCTCCTTCTGTGTCACAAATCTACAGTCCTTCTATCTATAGTGGCATCTTCCATGTACTTTAGATTCCCTTTTGCTTCGTCTGCCTAGTAGCAATTAGTGCCTTGTAAATCTTGGGATTCCGTTTTCTAGTAACCTAGAAAACCCAAGTAAATTGGCTTCCAAGTTCACATAATAATATTTCTATGTCATGCTGTTAACATCTATTTTCATGATTGTTTCCTTCTCAACACTATTGACCAGACTACCTAGATTACACATGGCAAGAATCAGAGGAGCTTGAGGCAAGAACAGGACAAAGATTAAGACTGAAGACATCACAGAAGATAAGAAAGACTGTAAGCAGCTGCTTAGCCAAAGCCAGGGAGTTATTGAAATTCTAAGTGATGGACACCTGAATGGAGCAGGAACTCAAGCAGTGTCTTCCCCCAAGGAGCTGAGGAATAAGTATTGTCATTAAGGCTTTAAAAGGCCTAATGAATGGGGGGTAGCCTTCCAGGTTTGTCAACAACAAACCTGGAAGGCTTGTTGTTGACATTACCATGGTCTGGTAATGTCCTGGTAATCTCATGGCACCAACGAAAGCTATCAGATTAGTGTTCTTATGACAAAAAAAAAAAAAGAAAAAAAAATCAGTTCAAGAAAAGGGGGCTGCATTTGTACCAGGTGGGTTATTTTTCAGGTTTGGAATAGGAGCAAAGCCCTGGTTATTTAAGGATGTCAGGTACTGAAGTCAATCTCCAGAAAGCCCCAATTCAACACACCCAAACTCAAAGCACTGTCCCCATTTTCACCTGATTGACAGTAACCAATACGAGTTCACTTTCTTTTTAACTCTCTTTCTAGAGTTAATAAGGACAAACAGATTGTTAAATAAGAGAACAGGCAGCATCAATGGAATAAGAAATCCAGACAGACAGCGTGATGTAGTGATTAAGAGTGAGGAGAGCCAAATTCTATGCACTTTCAGCCAAAAAAGCTCACCTGGTATCAGCCTCACAAGGTAGACCAGACCAAAAAATCAACTCCACAGGAAAATTAGAACCATACTTTATTGACATAAGCTATAATAACAAATCTTGCAAGAGTGATTGTGATTTTCTTCTCCTCCCTTCCTGGACTCACCCAATGAGTCCAGGTAGAGTCATTCTGAGTCTCTTCTTACTACTGCGTCTGTTCACAGGACTTAGGGAATGATCCTGTTCTTTTTTGTTTACATACAGTTTCTCAATATTTGCATCAAATTCCCTGGCTCTCTACCCTTGTAATTATGGACCATTTCTTTCCTCTCAGTCCAAGAACCATTGTAGTATAGAAGGAGGGTATCATTTGAAAATTATTTAAATGTAGCTCAGAAGTTTATTCTTTATGTAGAGAAAGTAATGTAGACAACCAGGGATATGTAGAGATTCAGGTGTAGGGCTAGGAGCTGGGAGACCCAGGTTCAAGTTCACAGATCACTGGGTGACTGGGAGGCTGACACTCTCTATTAGCTCAACTTACCATACAGGATTGTTGTGGGGAAAATAGGTAGAGGATACAGAATAACAGAGTGAAGCAGCATATACATTGCCTTGAGCTCCTGTAGAAAAAAGGTGGGATATAGATCTAATAAATAAGAATAAAAGCAAATACTGTTCTTGAGCCCACCTTCTGCAGTGCAATCTGAGCTTAATTTACTTTACATTTCAAGATGACCTCTGACAGAAAGGGCTATATAGTCAGTAGGGGGCCTTCTTGTTCCCTTCCTGGTGGTTTGAACAAAGTTCTGCAATCGAATAGCTCATTTAGAGCTGGAAATGGGAAGCCAACTTATTTAGGTTTCACAGGCTATCCTTATTGCCTGGCCTACGGCAAGGAAGAAGTTATGGCACTCAAAAGCCTCTTTTGATCAAGGTGGTCCTGCTAAGTGTCTCCATCTCAGCATTTCATCTCCAGAAGCTATGGGGCAGCTCCCCTGTGGACAAAGTGCACTCCCCCCACTTTCTATGAGTCCTTTATATCATATTAGCCAATGCAGAACAGTTGTTCCTACAAGCCACATGCAGAATGGCAAATAAAAATATTGGAAGCGCAATATACGCGCAACACTGGAAGAGTAGTGATATACCAACACCAGATAAAGTAATCAATAAAATTATGGAATGTGCGGAATTAGTTAGACTCACAAAGGAATTACAAAATAGGGAAGAACATGACTTTGACTTAGTATGGGAAAAGTGGTATAGTTGGTTGAAAGATAGGAAAGAGATGAAGCAATAGGAAGTAAATAAAATGACCAAATATAATATGATGGAAACAAAGAACAGACATAGGTCAACAAAGATCAATAGTAGATAGACAAAAGGGAATGACCAAATAAGGAAGAGTCAAAATACAAAGAGAAATGTATATTATAGTTGCGACAAACTAGACATGTATTGAAATGGATGTTTATATATTTTTATGTTTTCATTGTTCTGTTTAGTTTATACTTATAAATAAAAATTGAAAAAAAAATATTGGAAGCTGTCATTTAATTCACCTCATTCAGTGTGGCTTACAAAACAGTTTTCTGGAGCCTGAGTAGGAATCTTTTCTGATTTCCTCCCCCCCAGGGCAAGATGCAAAAAAACAATCTTGTATGGTATTGGACTGAGCAGAAAAATGACTGGCCAAAAGATATGCCGAATTGCAGAAAAAACAATTTCTACCAGCCTGCCTTCCATTGAGGACCTGTATACTGCACGAGTCAAAAAGAGGGCTGTGAAAATATTTATAGACCCCTCGCATCCTGGATAGAAGCTGTTTCAACTCCTACCCTCAAAACGATGCTATAGAGCACTGCACATCAGAACAGCTAGACACAAGAACAGTTTTTTCCCAAACACCATCACTCTGCTAAACAAATAATTCCCTCAACACTGTCAAACTAATTACTAAGTCTGCATTACTACTAATCTTCTCATTGTTCCTATCACCCATCTCCTCCCACTTATGATTGTATGACTGTAACCTTGTTGCTGGTATCCTCACGGTTTATATTGACTGTTTCCTAATGTGCGTATTTGTTCCCTATGACTATCATTAAGTGTTGTACCTTATGATTCTTGATGAATGTATCTTTTATTTTATGTACACTGAGAGCGTATGCACCAAGACAAATTCCTTGTGTGTCCAATCACACTTGGCCAATAAAGAATTCTATTCTATTCTATTCTATTCTATTCTATTCTATTCTATTCTATTCTATTCTATTTCCAGTGATATTCCATGGCTAAAAGTAATCTGGATCTCTTTGGTTCTTGTTTAACCACTTCACCACCATGTTGTTCCTACAACTATTTTTGTATATTAATGTTCCTTCAAATCCTATGAAGTATCCCAAATGCATCATCCATGGCACACAACAGTCTTTTCCAAATTATCTAGACTTGGCAGAGTAGAGAATAACTCTTCCATGCAAGAAGCAGCTCACCGTGCCCCAATCCAGTCTAGGTTTGAAGCAGTGCACTGAGTTTTGCGCACACCAGACTTGTCATATGCAACAATATTCAGTGAATATGATTTTAAGCATAGCTTTTGAGTCTATCTAAGTAGGAATCTCTAGAGGAGAAATAAATAGAGTCACTTCATTTTTATCTTGGCAGTAAGACTGAGCAAATTGTATGGCATACTAATGTGCTAATGACGTGTTTTAATACTGCCCCCGGAATCAAGTGGTCCTATGCACTAATTGACTTAAGAAGTGGCATTATTTTCTTCCAAACAGTTCATGATGGGCAGCTGGTCATTGAAGTTGATGGGTCAACTGGAAATGCTGCAATATGGATACATCCATAGAGTTTTTCTTAACTTCCGAAATATGTTGATGAAAGAACAAAAGGCATAACACACTGTTCATTTTTTTATTTATAAAGCAATCCTGAAGTTACTGAACTTTCAAAAGTCTTAATAAGAAAACAATGTTCCAGAAATCCCTTTCTATGCCTATAATGCATCTCCTTACTCTGAAGTATATCACATCAGGGTTAGCTTTGGAGCCCTTATGCAGAACTGAGCTTTATATGCAAAAAAGAAGAAATCTAGTTGTCTTTGAGCATGGGAAAAATAATTTTCATTTATATTTGAGTAACCCCTGACAACCCATGACTTTTTAGATTTCTACAAAGAAATTAGAGGACAACAGGTGATCTCTTTGTAGCAATGAATTCCTAAATTTATTATTGCATCTCTAAACTTGCCACAAAACTGTGGATGCTGAGATTTCCTGGGCCCAGAAGAGCTGCTGAGAACAAAAATCACAGTATTCTATTTTGTGCATCAGCCCAGTGGCTTCATTGGAAGCACAGTGAAATTTTGCATCTGCTATGCCAACTTGAGGCCAATATTATAAGTATAATTATCATGAGCGTAGCTCCTACAGGTTTTGCCATAATTAACATGAATGTAGCTCCTACAGATTCTGTCACCACCCAGAAGGCTTTGGACATGATAAAAAAAAAGTGTATTATTTTCTTGCTCTTATTACATCCCTATGCCACAGAAATATAAATAAAACAAAAACACAATATAATGCACCTGCTTTCAGGCAAAGTTTAAAATAAACCACAAACACACCCGTATCCAGTTATCCACAAACAAAATCCTTGAAAAGTTCTTTCAAAACTATCTGGAAACAAGGTAAGTGAATACACTCAGTCCTAAGCAACTTCAGGATCAGTTTAATCCCCAGTGCTTATACCTCACTGACCTTCTGCCTTTGAAATGAACAGCTGCCATTCACGAGAATGGCCCATCAGAACTACACACGGTTTTGAGTACCATATTGGAAGAGAAGCTTTGGAATTGCAAGAATATGAATAGAGCCCCTGTCTAAAATTTACAGGTCGTCCTCGCTTAGTGGACAGTTGGTCTGGCAAATCAGTCACTAAGCACTGCAGAAAATCATGTGACCATGACAGGCTTATGACCTTATTTCTCCTTTGGTCATTAAGTGAATTGCCACAGCCATTAATCAAAACATTATGTGACTGCAATTTACAATTTTACTTCCTTTTTCTCTGTTATCTTGGATTGTTGTAAGCCATTTGTGAAATGCCCGAATGGCAATCATGTAACCACAGGATGCTATGACAGTTGTAAATGCTGGGGTGTTTTTAAAAGAAAAAAACATCATACCTAGAAAGGATCACTAAATAAGACAGTCAGTAAGCAAGGGCTACCTGTACTAAAAACAGCCATATGGATATGTTCAGGTTGCAAAGCATCACTTTCAACTGAAAATGAAGTATTTACTTGCCACCGTAACCTACTCACAGGAGACTCTGCAATATATACTTCCTTATCTATAAGGCTACTTCATTTGCACATTATAAAGGAATCATCTCCTATCAAACATTTAGCATGAACGTGGAAAGAAATGGAAAGGTATAATTATAGATCCTGTGAGAATATTTGTTCAACTAATTACATGAAACTAGTACATGAAATTCCTCCATTATTCCTGAACTTTTTATTTCCAAAAGTTTCAAATGGCAGAGCAGAGGGGATTAATAGACTCAAAAGAAGCACTTTCTCCACCGAGAGGCTAAAGAGCAATAATCACGTAGAAGAAATAGAAACCAGCAAGCATCTGAAAGTGACTATCCTGAATCTGGATTTGATTATCAATCTTCATTTTGCACAGGAAATTAATTTTAGGTCCCTTGCGACAAATGATTATGATTTAACCAGCTATAATTTAATTAAAGCTCTACCCACTTAAAACAACTCTGGAAGTCTCGAGCCATGCAGGAAAAATATAACATTTTAAATGACTCATTTGTCCCTAAGTGAATTCAGGAAGCGATCACAAGTTTCTAAGTTACAAAAGTAAGAAAAACAGTTCCACCCTGCCCAGCTCTCCCCTCCCCTCCCTTTCCGTTTCTCTATTGCTTCTTCTGTATCAGACCACAGTTCATACAATCTCATTAAGTGGGTCTTGTATCCTGACATCTAAGAAAAGATCACAAACACTAGTGCAACATTGGCATGATAATTACTCTTTTCATTGTAATTTCGAAGAGTGAACATAGGCCATTCCTTAGGACAAGGAAGGACAAGGCAAAACCTTTACCTACTTTGGAGGTTCTAAGAGTGTTTACTACAAAAATCAATGGCATGGATTCAAATGATTTTGAGGAAATACGCCTGTGTAAACTGTAAAACTCAAAACAGGTTTTGCTCTGGCTTAAGCATTTACAAAGGAATGAAGAGCCGTCTCCTGCCTATGAATTCAGACATAGTTTTTTGTGTCCTTCTCCTTAGTAAATTGTTATAATCACAATTTGACTGAGATATCAGGACAGACTTACCTGCACTTGGGCCTCTCTTCTCATCAAATAGCGCATTTTGCCTAGGATACATTGCTGCAGCTGTTCCCATGACATGGCTCTATCTTCTCGCATCAGTAGCGGAGGACCAAATCTGGAAAAAAAACAAAAACCAAACAGCATTAATTATGCACGATAAGGGGCTACATTTGTTCTAGAGACATCTGCAAGAAAGTGAAGCTTTAATTATAGGTAGCCCTTGACTTACAACCACAATTGGAACCAGAATTTCTGTTGCTAAGCAAGGTGTTAACTGAGCAGTGCCTGATTTTATGACCCTTTTTTGCCACGGTTGTTAAGTGAATCACTGCAGTTGTTCATCAGGGAATCCGTTGCTAAGTTGAACCAGCTTCCCCAATTCACTTTGCTTGCCAGAAGCTGGCTGGGAAGGTTGCAAATGGTGACCCTGGGACACCTCATCTGTCATAAATACATGCTGGTTGACAAGCATTCAAATTTTGATCATGTCACCATGGGGATGCTGCAATGGGCATAAGACTAAGGACTGATAGTAAGCCACTTTTTTCAACGTCACCATAACTTTGAATGGTTGCTAAACAAATGATTGTAAGTCAAGGACCTGAACCTCCATTCACCTATGGCAGGGGTCTCCAACCTTGGCAACTTTAAGCCTCACGGACTTCAACTCCCAGAATTATATGAATTATAGCAAAGAATTATAGCAAAGCTGGCTGGGGAATTCTGGGAATCGAAGTCCGTCAGGCTTAAAGTTGCCAAGGTTGGAGACCCCTGACCTATGAAGACAAACCATGCTAAATGATACTTATCCACTGAAAACAGTATCAACACAGCAAGTGCTGAAATTGATACATTTATCAAAAGACATCAAAATTACAAGCAAAACAAGGGCTCCCCCCACCCTCTGCTAATGATACTGAGAACTGTATCATTAAACTACTCATATACCAGCTTGAAAACTGAAATTTTGTTCTTATGTAACCCTGAACATATTGATGATTAAAACATTTGTTTTTCAAAACATGAAGTTCAAAGTACATTCTAAAATAATTAAGTTATTATTAGGCCACCCACAAAGCTAAAAAAAATCTGGTACAGGCAAAAGGCAAGAGAAACACCTAAAAATATAACGAGGAGGTTATTTTTGCATACGATAACCATAATAAGATGCATTAATTGGAGAGTGCATCGTGGGCCATCTTCCTGACAAAGCAAATCCCACAAGATATTATTTCTTCAAATCTGCACTTACAAATAAAGAAACTTCCACAAATTTAAGTCCCTAGGCTTTCAGATTATAGATTATCTTTACTCATAAAACTGAAAGGATTCTTAACAAATCTGTGCCTCTTTCATCTTTTCCTTTTTGGGTGGGGTGAGGAAATAATTCATACCTTTTGTTGAATGCTATGTTTTAAATAATTTCTTTTTTCCCCCAGGTAATTTTATTAAAGATTATAATTATAATAGTAAAAACTAACAAACTAATGCAAAATTAGAAAGAAAGAGTAAAAGTGCAAAACAGAAAAAGATATACAGAAAAAAAAAGAAAAGTAAATACAGAGCAAAGGAAAATAAATACAGTATATAAAGAAATGACTTCCATTCCAACCTTCATCACACATATAAACAGTTTTAATAACTTTTCATCTCTTCTTAAATTACAATAAGGACAATCTCTTCTTCCCATATCCCATCTCTTCTTTTCAATAGTCTCAAGCATTATTCAGACATGAAATTAGCACTAAATTCTACCCAGCCATTTAAAATGCCCCACATATCTATGTATAATCTACATGCTGTAAATAACTTTAATGAAATTTGGTTTCATTATCTACATTAATTTTGTATTAATCATCCTTCTATTGTTTTGGAGAGATCTCAACAGATCTTAATAAATGCAAATTATTTCTTTTTTTAAAAAAAAGCATAAGAGTTTGGGGAAATAAGTAAACAAATACAATTAACCAAGCAATATGTATAACTAAGGGACCATAACTGACTTGCAAAAATCCAGTGACAACCTACCAGGAGCAAAGAGCTTTGCTACTAAGTTTTTCTAGGTCTCTGTATTGCCACCTAGTGGTCATTTGGATTTCTGCTCCAAATATCGTATTATTTGGGAGATTTAACCCTCTGAAAATGTCTTTTATATGGATTACCTTCATATTTTGATGTTTCCAAAGAAATTTAAAGGTATAGAAAACATTTCAATTCTGAAGTATACAAATTGGTACAGCTAGGGACAACATGAATACATCAGATAATATGTATCTCTTTTGATTTAAATATATTACCTGGAAATCTTACAATTTAGTTAGCATCTGATCAGAAATTTCTTTTAATGTTTTCTAAATTGATATGATATAAAAACTCTAGGGAAAAAGAAAGATAGGCAGCAGGGAAGGAGTTTCAAAAATTTAGCCTGGGGTGAGATTGCTTACAGACTGTGAACATTGCCCAAATAGAAAACTAAATCATATTTTTTTTATTTCAAAATCAAGAAGATAATTGTTTTTAGAGAAAGCCAGGCTTAGCTAGCCCATCTGTGGTAAACATTTGGAGAAGGCAAGATTTGCATTGTCAGAGTGTTTTTTTCCTTTGGCATAAAGAAAATCATATGGAGTTGAATCAATTTCTCTTGATTCTATAATTAAAAGCAAATGTAACTCAATTCCATGTTCCAATTTCAAGCCTAGAAAATAGTAGGTAGTTTGGTGCTGTTTTTCTATGCCTAATCTATTTTGCTTTTTTTGTTTTGAAAGCATTTCCTCTCCTTTTAGACATAAACATGTTTTACTTTGGGATTTGGGAGCCTACAATTCCACCTTTTGATTTGAAGTTGCTTGACTCTTGCCTTTGAAAAGGGCTTCAGGTACTATTGGAAGCTGGGCCTTAAAGACTGTGGTGGTAGCAGTCTAATTCTCGCAATTCTCTGTCCCTGACAGTGAAACTGACAGGCTGAAACTCTTCAAGTTCCCTCCCTTTGCTTGTGCAACTCACAATACTCCATAGACATTAAAAGAAAATTAAGAACAATTTAAAGAAGCCAGGTAAATGGTTTTCCTTTACAAACAGAATACTCCCCGTTTTAAAGACCTAAACTCAGACATACTTTTGCACAGGGGTGAAATGCTCCCAGTTCGGACCGGCTCGGGCGAGTAGGTAGCGATGGCAGCGGGCAGTTCGGAGAACCGGTAGCAAAAATCCCTGCCCCCGCCCCCCATGCCCAGCTGAGCCCCGCGATCATTAGAGCCTTTTTTTCCTTTTAAATGGCTCTGACCAGCCAAGCTCTGACATCCCAGCTGAGTTGCCTGCTATTCAGGCAACTCAGCTTGGATTGCCAGAGCCATGTAAAAGAAAAAAAGTCCCCCCCCCCCCCCCGCCTCCAGCTTGCTTACCTTAGCTGCTGATCGCATGACAATCGCAATCCATGCATCAGCAAGCAACTGAATCTCCCTGCCTGCAATCAAGCTCATTGGTGAGCAGCTCTTTCTGCCTGCCTGCCTTCCTGCCTAGACTTCTGGAC
Organism: Arizona elegans; assembly: GCA_022577455.1. NCBI lineage: Eukaryota > Metazoa > Chordata > Lepidosauria > Squamata > Colubridae > Arizona > Arizona elegans. Next base: position 60,556,853 of record JAKOOJ010000003.1, read on the forward strand.
TTCAACTCCCAGCAAAGCTGGCTGAGGAATTCTGGGAGTTGAAGTCCACAAGTCTTAAAGTTGCCAAGGTTGGAGACCCCTGTTCTATTGGGTAAGTTTTTTTCCCCTTTGGGAGCTTTAAAAAAAAATAGTTAATTGAGGGTTTTTTAGTTGTTCTTTTTTTAGACCTAGCCATTTAAAGTTTAGGAAGTTTTAAATTTAGTTGCTTTTAAATAAAAATAAAAATAAATAAAAATAAAATAAAATAATATTAGTGCAGCTTTCTGAGATTTAGTGTATTTCTGTAGTGTTTCACTCTAACTACACAAACACACAAAATCTCACAAAGCTGTATGTGGAATTTTGTTTGTGTGTAAAGTGTGAAAGTTGTTTTTTGGGCCTTTTTGTGGCTGTGTGAGGTTTCTGCTTCTTGCGGGGCCATTTTGAGTCTAGCACAGCTACTTTTACATTGTGGGTGAGCCAGTTGTGTTGTGTTGTGTTTTGTAGGTTAAAAAAGGGCAAAGACGTGACATTGACTTGGCCACACCCACCCAGTCACCTTACCACCAAGCCCCACCCACTAATTAAGCCCCGGCCACCAAAGCGGTAGCAAAAAAATTTAGATTTCACCCCTGCTTTTGCAATATAGAAGAAATGCCCAGAAAACTTTAATTACAGAATGGCATAAACATCTAATTGATAAATAAACCAACAATAGATAGAAATCTTATGGCACATCTTGTGCTTTCTTCCTGTGGCAGTAGCCAAATTCTATAAATAATATATATTAGAACAGAAAGGACCAAATGTTTAAAAATGGGTCTTCTTGCCCATGAAAAAGAATGGAGAAGATGGGCTGAGCTTGCCTGCATAATACGGAAATATTGCTAGACAAATTTATCAGCCATAAAGCTCAGCATCTCACAAGCTGTTTCCAGCCGATGATAGTTTATTAGCCACTGCAAATATGCAGAGACTTACTTAATGACATTTGGGATGTGCACAGTGAATTCATTATCCGCCTACAGTGCTTTGGCATTCAATTTCCCTCCCATGAGCAACTCATAACCATGCTACTGAGTGTGGTTCCTCATTTTCAGCAAGAGGAAAAAAAGTGTTTCTGAAAGGAAGGGCGGGGGGAGACACACATAACCCAAATGGGCAAAACATAGTCCAGACCATCAGGATTCCAGCTCCAGGCCAGCTGCATAGCAGGGATTTGGCAGAAATAACACCACTACTGTTCTAACTCAATTGCCTCAAGCTGAGTCTATTAACTTAATGCTACACTTGCTTTATCAGACCTTAACATTAACATTACAAAATCCAGGTGTTGTGCCAAATAACACAAAGGAAACTGTGCTTAACAAGCCCAGCTGCTGCTTATCTGGCTGCTAATCAGCAACCCTGCAGATCTGGGATCCTGAGGGAAACAAGCAAGCTACCTTTCAGCATGAAGGTCTTTCCCTCTGCTGCAGAGACTTCTTCCAATGTGGTTAGTGCACTTCCGTCAGCTTTGGGGACAATAAGGGGGACCTGGTTTTTGTCCTACATAATAACTACCACACCCGTGAGCGGAATGGGACAACTTGCCACGTGACAACTTGTCAGGGCCAACTCACCACCACTGTGGACCAGTTTAACAATTTTACTTAATTATTTAAAATAAACAAAAAAAAAACATTTTAATTTTTGCCATTCACATTTCATTCTGTCCCTTCGTTTGTGTCCTTTCTTTAATGATTCTGTGCCATCATTTCTTTGATATTTGTGTAATTCTGGTCCTGCAGTGAGTTGTCCTGTAGCGAGTTGGCCACGGTGAGTTGTCATTGACCCCCAGTGAGAGAGATGAAAAGAGGTTCTTTCACAAACACTACAAATGATCGCATAAGAAGTGGCAGCCATTGATTTCATGTTTTCAAGTCATTGTTAACTCATAGCAAAAACATTAAGATTTTATCCAAGATAATGTGTCCATGACCTGGCTTTTCAGATCTTCCAGCAATGTACCCACAGACTCCCCAATTATCTTTGTTGGTATCATCCTTTCTGTTTTTCTTTCCTTCCATCTTTCCCGGCTATATAGAGTAATGAAAAAAGATGACATCTTTCACAAAAGATGTCCAAAATACGATAATATGACACGTGCCATTTGTGTTTCTCTCGAATGAGAACTTTGTTATACAAATTTGTTTTCTTGGTTATCCGTAGTATACTCGGGGGTCTTTTCCAATAGTAAAGTTCAAAAGTGTCAATATTCTTTCTATCCTATCTCTTCAAAGTTCAACTTTTGCTTTCATAGAATTTCACAGGGAGAGCGCTGCTTGCACAATTCTGACTTTTGTAGGTATAAATACATCACAGTATCCGACATACTTTTTCAAGACCTTCACTGTTACTCTGCCAAGTGCTAATCTGTGTGCTTCTTGACTGCTGATTCCGTTACTGTTGGTATTGATTCTACAAGGCAGAGCTATCACTTCACTATCTTAATTGTCAATTCTAAGGTAGGTGGCCAGACCTGTTGTCATTACTTTGTGCACTGTGTTAAATCTCCTTTCGTTTGGGCTGATATATAGACTGACATCTTCTCAATCTTTGTCCTTGTGTCACTCTCCTGACTTGCTAATACAGTTTAGAGAGAATCCTTATTCATTCTACTTGAGATATTTCTGCAGATTTTTCCACCAATTTCTATAGTCTTCTAACATGGTCATGACTAGAATTCTGATTTAACTTCATTTTTAAAGAACTAGAATTTTTTGTAAATAGAAAATATTTTCAAAGGTATCTTGGAAGCTGACATTTCTACTGTTCAGAATTTTAGTATACTTATTCTATCTTTTTTTGTTTTGTTTTGTTTTGAATATCTGGCATCCTTTATAGCATAGCTGTGTGAGGTTGGGCCTCCTGAGTTTAGAAATCTTTTGGAAGGTTTTCCTTGTTTTTCCATGTTTCAGTGCCTTTGCATTTTTGTTGTTGTTGCAATACTGCTTCTTGTCTCTTCAAACAGCTCTCTGAATTTCTTGACATTTCTTTCTGAGACTTGTCTTTCTTGGCTTTGGCGTGTCTTCTTGGCAATTTCTACCATTTATTCTGACATTCAATTTGCTTTCTTCTGTTTCTTGGAATTTGGCAGTTTCTTTTCATGCTTATCCTTAACAAATCCTTTGATTTCATTCCACTATTCTTCTGGTTCCCTATCAAAGAGTATGGGACTTCACTGATTCCTGATGTTGAAAATGGTGGGCATATGAGCAAGAGTATGTTGTGGAACCTGGCTGTCTTGTTCTTCTAGTTTTATTTAGAATTTGCACACCAGTAATTCTAGAACTGTTCTACAAGTCAGCTCACATGTTCTACAGTAAAGCTCATATCTTTACCGTTATAAATGAGCTATCCCACTTCATTGTACCAATAATACGGTCCATTTGTACTACGTATACTGTACTCCATTTGGTGAGGTCCATATATATAGGTTTGTTTTGGTTGTTTGAACAACATATTAGGATGAAAAAAACCATTGAACTGGCAAAAACTGATATATCATTCTCATGCTTCATTTCTGTTTCCTAGGCCATACAATCAACTACAGTTTCCTCCTTACTGTTTTAAACTTTGACATTCCACTCTGTTATTTGCATGCTCTCTTACACACTAAACTTGATCATAAGACATATCAACCTCTTCTTCTTTGGCATCATTGGTTGGAACATAAACTTGCATAACCATCATACTAAGCAGTTGTCTACAAAGCCTAACCAATATTATTTGTTCACCAACTCCACGGTACTCAAGTACTGCCTTTAAATTAAAAATAAATTAGTACTTTGAAAGATCCTCAAATAATCCTCAGTAGCAAGTGGAATGCCATCTGACCTAAGGGACCCGTTGTCTGCAACTGTATTTTTGATAACTTTATATTGTTTATCCATGTGGCTTTCTTGTAATTTTGTATTTTATTGTTGAAATAACTCAAGACCTCTTGGGCAGCAGAGGTGCAACCTTACAACCAATAATTGGATTTTTTTCCCCCTTCATATTGCATGACTAGTATCGGTCTTCTGGTAAGTAGAGCCATCTGCACAGAACTCTTTTTTTAGCATATGGATGTAACAGGCTCGCTTGCTTTTTTTTCTGCATTTCATATTCTTTTGGAGACTTTGAAGTATGTTAATCTTGCTCAGGAAAATCTAAATAGTTTATAAGAACAATAAATGGGTATCTCAGTTAAGCTGCAATACCTGACCAACTTTATCTGGTACCTCCAAGGAACACTATCATTGTAGGCTAGACTGAGAAGTTAAACACTAACATGAAAGACATCAATGACAACCCCATTTCCATTTGGATGGCTTGAAAAATCTATGGACACGTCCATAAAATAATAAGCACGCAAGCTTAGCTGTAAGATGTTATCTGGTTAATAAATGACTGGGAGGAATATAGTTCAGCTTTTTGCCTAGGATCTGCAAATCCATTTGATTCCTTTCCCTGGTTGCAGGAAAATAGGTCAAGTGCCTGTTTTTGAAAGACCCTGTTGCAGAAAAAGCCCTCCTGTCTACAAGGGTTTACCTCACAGCCTGTTGCCCTGTTCCAGCTAAATTACAGACAAGGAGCAGGATTCTGCCACCTCCACCATGGTGCAGGAACTCTGATGACATGGCCCCATTATGAACCAAGCGCTGCCCCTCTGGTTCAGCAGAATTAGGAGAAGATGGGAGACTCTGTGGGCAACCTGAAAAAAGGGAAAACATGTACAAATATTTCAATCTGGATTCAGTGCAATGAAACTTTCAAAGAAATAACACAAGGTCAACAGCACAAAAACAGCCTGCATTGAATAGATCAATTTATTAATGTGGATAAATCAGATAATGAGATCTTTCTTATAATGTTAAAAGTTACTGCTTGTCACCCCTATGCATTGCTTTCTTTTCACAGAAAATGTTATATCCATTTTTCTGATGGAATAAGGAAAAAAAGTGGAAAATATGACCTGGCAATAGACCAGCCAATTAGTTTGTAAACAATTTTGGAATCTGAACATACTTTCCTCAATCCATCATTACTGCGAAGATCACTCTAATTCTGAATAAGAGGGTCAGTCTTAGAAGTCCAATTATATTCAGAGTTGTAAACTTTAGCATAATCTCTTTATTCTCAATTAATGATTTGGCATACTATGATTTCACCTTGTCAGCATTATCTGTTTTGGGACTTGATAAAGCTCTGGCTGAACCGAGGCAGAGGATTTAGGATGTAGATATCCAAAATGACAGAGCTAACATCTCCCTTTTTTTTTTTTTTAGTCCAACTGCTCCTCCTTTCTGGACTATCCCTAGATATATTTTTATATCCTCCACAAAGGAACTTATTTATGTTGGCCCAAATTGGGGCACCACCTATTAGAGAGGTGGAAGATATACAACTCTCCATTGGAAAGTGGAACTTGCTTTGTAACAGTAGGATCTGTTACATATGTGGTGTTCAAACGTCTGTTTGTACATCCAATGGTGATACAACTTAATACTTCCAATTGTTAATAACTCTGATTGCCATTGGGATCAGGAAGCCAACACCTTTCTGTTGATATGAAGGAATCTAGCAATGAGTTTACAAGAGGGAGAAGCAAAGAGACATATCAGTCTTGAATTGTTGCTATGCAAAAAGAGATACAGAAAAGATCCTCCCTAATTTTTCACAGCATTTATCAGACAGTCATGCAGAGTATACTTTAGTGTGGCAAGATTCTGGCTATTACAAACAATATTTAAAAAGTACTTGGAGCTATTATACGTTTTGTTCTTGGTTTCCTATGGCTGACAGCTGCATCCATCCTTAACTTATTTGATCTCTCAGCAACTTTTGATAGTGACTGTGGTATCCTTCTGGATCAACCCAAAGGACTAAGGGTAGGTAGCACAGTGTTGTGCTTGTTCACCATCTTTCTCAAGGATCAATTCCAGTCAGTGGTGATTGGAGAAGAGAGATCCTGCCCTCAGCCCCTACTTTGTGGGATTCCACAGGGGTTTGTGCTTTTTTCTTTTTTATTGAACATCTGCATATCAGTGGATGAGCTCATCCATTGCCATGGAGTGATGTATCCTTAAATATGCTATTATCAATTAGACATCTCTGCTCCTGTGATGCTGTCCCTTACCCTGGTGCTTGAAGGCTATGAGGATCTGGGTGGAAATCAACAGGCTTCAGCTGAACGCTGGCAAAATGGAGTGGCTTTGGGTTTTAAGTCCCATCTTTGCTACTGGATGAGGTCACAATATCCCAAGCAAATATTGTGTATAATCTGAGGATCCTTTTGGACTCACAACTCCTGCTCAAAAAGCAGGTGGCAGTCGTGGCTAGGAGGGTTTTTGCACAACTCTGTCTGGCACACCAGTTGCACCCATTCCTAGATGAGGAGGAGCCACTCATAGTCACTCATGCCCTGGTCATCTCCTGCTTAGACTATTGCAATACACTGTACATGGGACCAGATACCCTCAAAGAGTGCCTGGAAACTTCAACTTCAGTATCTGGAAACGTCTACTACAAATTTTGGTGTAAAATGTAATGGTATGAGCAGCTGTGCGTGTTTCTGGTAGAACACATATGACACCTCTGCTTCATGAACTGCATTGGTTTCTGGGTCCAGTTCAAGGTATTGGTTTTGATCTTTAAAGTCCTTCATTGGCATAGGACTTACTTGAGAGACCATCTTTTCTCAATTTTATTCTACCTGTACTATCAGATCCAGCAGCAAAAACATATTATGGGTTTAGTGGGCTCAAAGCAGTGGACTTTTTCTGCTGCGGTGTATGCTCTGTGGAAACTTCTCCCCTGTATGATGAGGTTGGCCTCATCACTTCTAAAGTTTCTGGAGGTCCCTCAAAACCTCGTTATATCAGCAGGCCTGAGGACCCCAAGGGATGGGTGAACTAGTGAGATGGTTCTGCTATTTTTGTTTGTTTTGGCTTTGTTTTTAATAAATACATTTAATGGATTTATTAACTGTTTTAGCTCTGTTACTCGTTTGTGAGACAGGTGGCTATATAAGTTGGTTTAATAAAATAAAATATTAAAACAACAAAAAAGTTTTACCAACAATACGTACATTGCCCTCTTCAAGTTTTTTTTTTTTTTAATCTTCTACTCTGTGTTATAATTTTAGGATTTCCTGGTACTATCCCATGTAAATTCTAACTAGATACCATCTTGTTCAGTTTCCAAGCCCAGGAAAGTTGAGCTAAGTAATGTCACATGGCTGCAATTGGGACTATAAAACAACAGTTTATGATGCAGTACATTGATTCTGTCAGTTTCCGGAACATTCCACAGAAATGTCAGGACCAACCAATCATACATTTATACAAATACAAATATTGTATAATGTCTTTCCCTAAAACAAATGTTTGCCTAAATGATCTTAACTGATCCCCTCCAGCAGGGTAACGCTAACAACCAATACACTAGGATTTATTATTCCTGATCACTAGACCTAAGCTTTCTGGACTAGCCAACTTGATCGGTACCCCAATTTCAAGGTGGATCATTTCTTCCGCACAGATTTAGGCTGCATAATCCATTAACGAAACCTGGCAATAGGACTGTCCCAAAGGCAGGATATTTCATGAAATTCCATCTCCCAGATCTGCTCACATACTGTCACTTCTCATGTTTTTCAATTAAGGCTTCTTGTTTAGCCCAGAGAAACAATAAATCACTGCCAGACTGTGTCTTCAGACCCATTCTTGTTTTGCATTTACAAGCTCATTCTTTTAAAGAAATGCAGCTATCTGGACAGATGCTTGCCAGCCCCACAGCTCAGCTAAATGCTTTTCAACCTCTTCTCTTCTTCCTGAAGTCACCCTTGTCAGGTTCACCTCTGCAGATTCCTAACCCAACCAAACGTTTAAGAATTCAGAGCTATAGAAATTCTCAAATGGGATAATTCTAAATACTATTTCTAAGCATTAAAGTCTCTTCTGGACTGTGTGAAGCCTGCATGTTTGAATGTTCCTTACAATTCTTACTCATATAGTGAAAAACAATGAAATCATTCACCCCGTATGATTATTTTTATAATGGAGTGTCCTAACATTCCCTCCCCTAGGAGTCTGATGGGATCTGTAATGTCAGAGGCTATTTGGAACACAGAGAGTTCAATCGATTGCATCCCAAACACATCTGATCAATAAGCAAGACAGAGCAGATAAAAAGCAGAGGCTGCCAAGCAGAATGCATAGCTTCCCGAGACTTCCCACTTTTTTGAGAGGTGGAAAGTCCAGCAGGTTAGCAGAATGCTTGGTTTGAGGCCCTTTTTGCTTAGACAGATGGACCTTTTCCCAATACGTATCTAGGTGACATGACTTTCTTAAGCTACAAAAAAAAAAAAGAAAGAAAGAAAAGAAGAAAAAAAGTTTCAGTTACTGCTATGAAAGAGTCAGGAAATCATCTATTTAATAGCATGTAGATGGGAAAGAGGAACTCTGAGAATATCTATTGCAGAATCATCATCATCATTATCACAATATAATGCAATAGTGCTGAATATCTATAGCTGGATGAGGGTGAAGGTTCATTCTCTGAGCTTGTGGGTTGCTTTCCGAATGTTTCATTACCCGGTTAGGTAACATCTTCAGTAGAATTTAGGGGTTGTCAGTGTCAATGTTCTGCTGTTTAGGTGTGGGTGTGTCAAGTGAGGGTCTTATGATGGGTCAGGTGTGAGTCATCAGTGAATCTTGTGATGCGTCTTGTGATAGGGAGGTTACATCAGGTCAGGGTCATTGGGAGGTGAACTGGGGGGGTTGTGTGGGTTAGTTGAGGGTCGGTGCTGTCTCAGGTTGGCTGTGTGGTTGATTTCAGTTCTGAGGGGTTCATAGGCTGGTTGTAGGTCAATGTGTCTGTTGATGGAATTGCTTGTGGAGTGCAGGCTTTGATGAACTCCCGAACATGGCGAGTGGTAGCATGGCCAATGATTTTTGTGTTGCTCCAATTGAACTGGTGCTGCTTGGTGTCAGTGTGAGTAGATATTAAGGATTTTAGATTGTGGCGTTTGACTGCCAGCTGGAGTTCGGGGATCCTGGTTTTTCATTGACGTGATGTTTGTCCCACATAGAATTGGTTGCAATGGTTACAGTTGATTTTGTAGATTACACTGTTTCTTTCATCCTTCTGTATCTTGTCTTTGGTTCTGGATAATTCCTGGCAGAGTGTGGCTGTGGGTTTGTGGGCTAATTGCTATTCCTAGGTGTTGGAGGATTCTGGCTGTCATTTCTGACACCCCTTTTGTGTATCGTAGGGTTAGTTTTTGTGGGTTGGTTAGCTGTGTGGTGTGTCTTGATTTAGGTACTGTGTGTCAGAATATACATTTGGAAGGTAAGGACTAGAGAGATTTGACACAACAATATTGGCTAAATTTGGGCAATTTTTTTGTGGGGGGAGGCATTTATGATGGGTTGGGAGTAGGTGGAAAATGTCATTGTCTGTTCCCACATTCAATAAACAGTAGGTGTCTCTTACTGACCATGGAACAAGCAGAAAGTGAGGATTTTGCTAAAGTCAACCCTATCAAAATATTTCACTTATACCCTAACATATTCTACTGCAATTTAAAAGCATTCATTTATGCTGAAATCACATTGCCTCTTACAGCCTATTCCACCACTATTTTCAGGTTTTAGAAATAATCTGTATTGGACTGGTAGAAAGCTGTATTGCTTTGTATGCCTAGGTTTCATCCTAGAAGGGAAAGCAGATAGTAAACCTGAAATTTAAATTTTCTTTGCAGCTCTTATAGGCTCCATCCTAACTACATCTTTCCACCAATTGAGGACTGACAACAAAACCTCACTTACGCTCCTGGCATTTGCAAACTGAAAAACCAATTTATCTTGATTCAAGCCTGACCCTTTGAAGCACAAATAGCTTGCCTGCCTGCTAAATTCAGGAAGGCTAAAAATAACCTCTTGTATTACAGGATAACCTCACAGGAACAGATCCCCCCCCTTTTTTTTTGCCACATAGGAATCAATTACAAAATACTACTAGTAAGACTGCTTACAACAGTCATATAGAGTATATTCAAAACAGCAGCACCCAAAAAGGTTCTCATAAGCTACAATGAAATGGTGGCAGCAGTATTTCAGGCCATTCCCATATTCACACTTATAGGTGAGGGTTTTTGTTGTTGTTTGGTGCCTCTGAGTCAGTTTTTGGCATCTGATGACTGCCTGGACTAGTCCTTGCAGTTTTCTTGGCCATGCTGGCTGGGGAATTCTGGGAGTTGACGTACATACATCTTAATGTCATCAAGGTTGAGAACACTGAGGAAAAATGCTACTCGTGATAATGTAATTGACATTGCCGTGGTTTGCTTAATCAGCTGATTAAAATGTGTTCATTTTAGAAATGGAACTTTTCTGAAGGTGACTTGTTGCTGACCTGAGTATCAGTTGATAAAGCAGATGAAGAAGGCTGAAAGAATGAAGAATGCTTTTAAAGACAGTCTTCATTCTCTGCTATTTCTGACTGAAAGTGGGGCAGAGCCCAGGGACAGAACACAAAAAACAAAGAGAATAGAGGATTGTGAAGATGAGGAGCATCTGACAGCAGAAAGTAGCAATCTTGGAGATAGGCCTTGGAGGCCTAAAGGATAGGCAGGTAGGCTATAAGTAGCACCCTGAAGTTATGGATGTTTATGGAGTAAAAATAATGTTATGGGGCTCTATTGAATATAGGACCATTCTGGGCAATGAGAACTGGGCAAGTAGCTATTAATTTTGGATGAAAGATGAGTAAAATCATCTTTCATCCAATTTTGGATGAAAAATGAGCCAAATCATATCGTGGATATGGATTACTTCAGTAAGTATACTAGTTGACTGTAGAAAGCTTGATAATGCCTAACCAATGCCCAGTTTTGAAAGAGTGTTGACTAAAGCCCCCCTCATCTGTGATCTTGTTCAGGAGGGGGGAGCGGACCTGGCGGGTATTGCAGAGACCTGGTTGGGCCCGGAGGGAGGGGTCCCTCTGGTAGAAATGTGCCCACCAGGCTTCCAGGCATTCCATCAGCCGAGGTCACAGGGGAGGGGCGGGGGAGTAGCGGTTATTATTAGAGAAGGCCTTAGGCCGAGGGAGGCCACTGTTCCCCAGACGGCCGGCTGTGAGATCCTCCTTGTGAAGTGGGGGCATGGGGTTCAGATGGGTTTGCTGATCACGTACCTGGCTCCCTGCCATGTGGCAGCAGCCCTGCCCGAGCTACTCAACGTTATCACCGCGGTGGCGGTTGATACCCCCAGACTTATGGTCATGGGGGATTTTAACCTGCCGTCTGTGGGTGAGGCGTCTGAGGTGGCTCGGGAGTTCATGGCTTCCATGACAGCTATGGACCTGACCCAGCTAATTCATGGCCCTTCGCACATGGGGGGAAACACACTGGACTTGGTTTTTGTCTCTGGACAGGGGCTGAGTGATCTTGAGATAGGGGATATAGTCATCGAGCCCTTGTTGGATCACTCTCTTTCGCCTTGACCTTCGAACTGCTGCACCCCGCTGCAGGGAGGCGGAACCAATAAGATGGTACTGCCCCAGGCGCCTGATGGAACCGAATAGGTTCCAGATGGAGCTTGGGCCAATCCCCGAGGTTCTGGCTCACGCCTCGACTGGAGACCTAGTGGCTGCCTGGGATAGGGCGGTTTGGAGCTCTGGATCAAGTTGTGCCTTTGCGGCCTCTGACCCGGCGCCGATCTCACCTGGCTCCTTGGTTCACCGAGGAGCTGAGGGAGATGAAGCACCGGAAAAGATGCCTAGAGAGTAGTTGGAGGGCCAGTCGTGCTGAATCTGACCGGACACTGGTAAAATCTCATATTAAGAATTACCTAGTGGCGATAAAAGCAGCAAAATGTACCCATTTCACTGCTCTTATTGCGTCATCAGATAATTGTTTAGGGTGACCCGCTCCCTGCTCCACCAGAAAGCGAGGGAGGACCCCTTGGAGGGAAGAGCCGAGGATTTTGTTCAGTATCTGTATGACAAAATCACTCAGATTCAGGAAGATCTGGATTCCAACTGGGTAGATCCAGCGGGGATGACGGAGGCAGGTCCTGAGAATGTTATCTGGGATGAGTTTGATCCTGTGACCCCAGATGACGTGGACAGGATTCTGGGTAGATTGAACGCGACCACGTTTGTTGGACCTGTGCCCCTCCTGGTTAGTGCTGGCTTCCCGGGAGGTGACGCGAGGCTGGCTCCAGGGGATTATAAATGCTTCATTGGGCGAGGGTGTCTTTCCCACCACCAGCAGTATTGGCTAACTATCATCCAGTCTCCAACCTTCGCTTTGTGGCGAAGGTTGTTGAGAGTGTGGTTGCGCGACAGCTCCCCCAGTACCTGGATGAAACGACGTATCTAGATCCGTTCCAATCAGGCTTCAGGCCTGGGTACAGCACGGCATTGGTCGTGTTGGTGGATGATCTCTGGAGGGCTCGGGACAGGGGGTGCTCCTCTGTCCTGGTCCTGTTAGATCTCTCAGCGGCTTTTGATACCATCGACCATGGTATCATGCTGCACCAGTTGGAAGAGTTGGGGATGGGAGGCACCGTACTACGGTGGTTCTCCTCCTTTCTCTCCGACCGGTCGCAGTCTGTGTTGACAGGGGGGCAGAGGTCGACCCCGAGGCCCCTTATATGTGGGGTGCCACAAGGATCGGTCCTCTCGACCCTTTTGTTCAACATTTATGTAAAGCCGCTGGGTGAGATCATCCGTGGTTTCGGGGTTGAGTACCACCAGTACGCTGATGACACCCAGCTGTACATCTCCACCCCAGACCACCCCAACGATGCCCTTGAAGTGATGTCCCAGTGCCTGGAGGCCGTACGGATATGGATGGGGGGAAACAGGCTCAGGCTCAACCCATCCAAGACCGAGTGGCTGTGGTTTCTGACGTCCCGATATAGACAGCAGGTGCCATCGCTGACTATTGGGGGCGAATCATTGGCCCCCACGGAAAGGGCTCACAACTTGGGTGTCCTCCAGGATTCACGGCTGTCTTTAGAAGAGTATCTGACAGCCATGACCGGGAGGATTTTTCATCAGGTTCACCTGATCTGCCAGTTGCGTCCCTTTCTAGATCAGGACTCCTTATGTACGGTCACTCATGCCCTCGTCACCTCCCGTCTGGACTATTGTAACGCTCTCTACTCGGAGGCTCCAACTGGCGCAGAGTGCGGCCGCGCAGGTGGTGATGGGAGCGACGTGGCGCTCCCATGTAACACCTCTCCTGCCCGAGCTGCACTGGCTCCCGGTGGTCTTCCGCGTGCGCTTCAAGGTTTTGGTTATCACCTTTAGAGCGCTCCATGGATTAGGACCTGGTTATTTACTGGACCGCCTGCTACCACCAATAGCCTCCCACCGACCAGTACGCTCCCATAGAGAGGGGCTCCTCCGGGTGCCGTCAGCCAAACAATGTCGACTGGCGGCCCCCAGGGGGAGAGCCTTCTCTGTGGGGGCACCTACTATCTGGAACGAACTTCACCCGGAGATACGGAGGATCCCGGATCTGCGCACCTTCTGTTGCACGCTCAAGACGTTCTTATTTCATCAAGCTGGCCTGACTTAAGTTTTTTCCCCTTTTTAAATGGAAATTTTAAATTTGGTTTTAAATTATTGGGGTTTTAAAATTCAGCCAACTTATTTAATCTGTTTTATTCTATTTTAAATTTTGTATTTATATGTTTTATTTTATGGCTGTTCATCACCCTGAGTCCTTTGGGAGTAGGGCAGTATACAAATTTAATAAAATGAAAATGAAATGAAATAATGTGAGGATTTGAACTTCTAGTTTTCTTGAGATTTATTGAGCCATTTGCGTCCAAGACCTCTAAACACAATATTCTTTTCTTCTTTTAACACCTCACACCAAGGACAAAAGTAATTACAATCAACCAAGTCATATTTTCATACAGGTCTCCCCAGTTTATTATGGGAAACTCTTAAGTTTTTCTTAATGGTTTTTTGAAGGATTCAACAGCTTCAGCAATATTAAAAATCACAACCAAGGTTAAGGCTGCACAACACCTTAAAATAGAGGGTCATCTGATTTGCAGCATCATACTCCCTAAAATTATACAGGTATTCTGTGTAGGAATTCAGCAACATGTTTAACACTAATGGTTTCATTAGGATTAGGTTGGGTAAGAAATAAATGTGAACCTACTTTTAATTATTAAGGTTTAATCTACTGTATATACTGTGTAATACTTCTTCAGCTTTGCAACTACTCATTGCATGTTTGTTGAGGCAAAGTGAGGGGCAAACTTGAAACAAATTTTGGCAGCATTCCCAGTTTCCATAATTCTAATCATTTTTTATAGTATGCAATCGTCCTGAACGTTGCTTGTGTCCCCAGGAGAAAAGTGCTTGATCCACAATTTGAGAATTCATGCTTTAAACATTAAAATCTCAAGAAAGGAGTCATCTAAAAAGGTAAGTAGGGATTTTTTTTCTCTCAACTTTAAACTGCAAGCCACATCACAGAATGTTATTTTCCAACAGAAAATAACAAAAATACAAGGTGAGGACGTTATAGTTAAAGAGCTTAAGACTCTTTCTTAGAAAGAAAGAATCTTAAGAAAGATCTGAGTTATCGCAATGTTATCTGGAGGGGCAAAAAACTGGAGAAGCATGCAAAACATGTTTAATGTTTTTAATATCATGCTGTCTTCACCTTGGAATTGGGCATTCATTCATAATTTGTCAGCCAAAAATACTGTGTAATGCAGGTTAATTAGGAGAAAAAGATATGCTAGACTGAAATACTTTCACTAATAAAGCATGGATTGATATTTTCTATGGCAAAAAAGCTTACAAATTTGCATATACAATACACATAAGATGATTTTGATATTATTACAAAGTATTAGCTCATTTGTTCAGCAGTATATAGTCATAAGGAACAGATGAAAACCCAGGGAGAGATGATAAAGGCAGTCAGCAAACTGCCGCAACTATATATTTAAAGAAATAGAGATGGAAGAAGTATCACACTCAGTATGTCACAATTCTCCAATAGTAAAGATCTAAAAAAGAGAGGAAAAATAGTGACTGAACAAGTTCTTTGATAGTCTAGGACTACCTCAGAATCAGTGGTGGGTTGCCCCCGGTTTGGACCGGTTCACAAGAACCGGCAGTAAAACCGGCGGGAGGCCCCACCCACCACCCTGGATGCCATCATCGGCGAGTGCACATGCGTGATCCCATTGCGAACCAGTATTAAAGGTAAGTGTGTCCTCCTGGATGCATGGCTGTCTTTAGAAGAGCATATGACGGCCATGGCCAGGGGGGCTTTTTATCAGGTCTGCTTGATACACCAATTGCGTCCCTTTCTGGATCGGGACTCCCTACGCACGGTCACTCAGGCACTCGTCACTTCCCACCTGGACTACTGCAATGCTCTTTACATGGGGCTCCTCTTGGGGTGCATCTGGAGGCTCCAGTTGGTCCAGAATGCAGCCGTGTGGGGGATTATGGGAGCGACGGGGCACTCCCATGTGACACCTCTCCTGCGCGAGCTGCACTGGCTTCCGGTGGTCTTCCGGGTGCGCTTCAAGGTGTTGGTGACCACCTTTAAAGCGCTCCATGGCTTAGGGCTGGGGTATCTACGAGACCGCCTTCTGCCCCAATAGCCTCCCACCGGCCAGTTCGCTCACACAGAGAAGGCCTCTTCAGGGTGCCGTCAGCCAGACAATGTCGGCTGGTGACCCCCAGGGGGAGAGCCTTCTCTGTGGCGGCACCCGCCCTCTGGAACAACCTGGAACAACCTGCCCCCAGAGATACGCACGATACCAGACCTCCGGACTTTTCGTCGGGCCCTGAAAACACATCTATTTCACCT
The DNA here is from genome assembly GCA_022577455.1 of Arizona elegans. Classification (NCBI taxonomy): domain Eukaryota; kingdom Metazoa; phylum Chordata; class Lepidosauria; order Squamata; family Colubridae; genus Arizona; species Arizona elegans. The sequence continues at coordinate 60,572,724 of JAKOOJ010000003.1, forward strand.
AGCCGGGCTGGCTTGATCCCATCCTTTCTGTTTTAATTTGAAATTGGTTTTAACTGGGTTATTTTAAATTGCTGGCCGAAATTATTTAATGTCTTTTAAAATGTTTTTTAAATTTTATATGTTATGTTTTATCTCGCCTGTTCACCGCCCTGAGTCCTGTTGGAGAAGGGCGGTATAAAAATCAAATCAAATCAAATCAAATCAAATCAAATCAATCAATAAATAAATAGAACCCACTCCTGCTCAGAATGTATGTGTGGGATTGACTAGTTAAAGTACTTTGATATCAAAATCTCTCTGTATATGAGATACTATGGATTGATTGATTGACTGATATGCCACCAAAACCATACAATTCATGGTGGCTTACACCAATAAAAAAAATTAAAAACATTTAAAATGTTAATAAACAAAATGACACCCACTGGGCAATTTCAACTTTCAAATGCCCTGCAGAGCAGAATAGTTTTGCTTTTCAGAAAAGTTCTAGAGGTGCCACCAAACTGACCTCTTATGGGACATTATTTCACAAAGTGGAAGCCACCCACACAAAACATTGGCCTACCTTTATGGAAGAGACTATTACCAGACATAGGTTTCTAGGCCCTGAACTTGAACTATTATTTTGTGTTTTATTTTATTAGTTCATGTTCTCTCCAGAGTCGCCTCATGGCAAGATGGGTGACAAAAAAAAATTAATACATAATAAAGTTTTAATAGCTTTCGGAGAAAGGAGGACCTCTTAAAAACTGCCAAAAAAGTGAAACAAAAAATCAACTCGGGCATAAGCAATAGAAAATAGAAATAGAAAAAGAAATAGAAAAAGGAGCAGGAAAAACATGAATTCCTGTTTTTCTTGGTTTTAGAATTCAGTTTTGTACAACCTCCTTAAAGGAAAGGTACTTGTAGGCTGAGAAAGGGTGATGATAAGAGAAAGCAATTCTTCGCTGATGAATACTTTATTTGTACAATTTTCCACAGAAGTAGCTGTTCAGTTTATTAGATCATATAACAGCTTCTCTTCTGTATACAGAATACAGAATAACAGTTGGAGGTCTTCTAATCCAACCCCCAGCTTAAGCAGGAAACCCTATACTATTTCAGACAAATGGTTATCCAATATCTTCTTTAAAACTTCCAGTGTTGGAGCATTTACAACTTCTGGAGGCAAGTAGTTCCACTGATTAATTGTTTTAACTGTCAGGAAATTTCTCCTTAGTTCTAAGTTGCTTCTCTCCTTGATTAGTTTCCACCCATTGCTTCTTGTCCTGCCCTCAGGTGCTTTGAAGAATAGCTTGACTCCCTCTTCTTTGTGGCAGCCTCTGAGATATTGGAACACTGCTATCATGTCACCCCAATCCTTCTTTTCATTAAACTAGACATACCCAGTTCCTGCAGCCGTTTTTCATATGTTTTAGCCTCCAGTCCCCTAATCATCTTTGTTGCTCTTCTCTGCACTCTTTCTAGAATCTCCATATTTTTTTTACACCGTGGTGACGAAAACTAGATGCTGTATTCCAAGTGTGGCCTTACCAAGGCATTATAAAGTGGTATTAACACTTCATGGGATCTTGATTCTATCCCTCTATTTATGCAGCCTAGAATTGTGTTGGCTTTTTTGACAGTTGCTGCACACTGCTGGCTCATATTTAAATGGTTGTCCACTAGGACTCCAAGATCTCTCTCACAGTTACTACTATTGAGTGAGATACCACATATATTGTACCTGTGCATTTTCTTGCCTAAATGTAGAACCTTACTTTTTTCATCATTGAATTTCATTTTGTTAGATAGCACCCAATGTTCAAGTCTTTCAAGATCCTTCTGTATCTTAAGCCTATCTTCTGGAGTGTTGGCTATTCCTGCTAGCTTGGTGTCGTCTGCATGAGTTCTCCATCTATCCCCTCGTCCAAATCATTGATGAAGATGTTGAAGAATACTGGGCCTAAAACAGAGCCTTGGGGTACCCCACTGCATACTTCCTTCCATGTAGATGAAGTTCCACTGAGGACTACACGTTGAGTGCGGTTGGTCAGCCAGTTACGAATCCATCTGGTGGTAAACCCACATTTTTGTATTTTATCTAGTAGTAAATTGTGGTCTAATTTATCAAATGCCTTACTGAAGTCCAAGTACATTTTTTTTTCTTTAATTTATATGCTGCCCTTCTCCGGAGACTCAGGGCAGCTTACAATGCGCTAAGCAATAGCCTTCATACTTTTGTATATTTATACAAAGTCAGTTTATTGCCCCCACAATTTGGGTCTTCGTTTCACCTACCTTTGAAAGGATGGAAGGCTGAGTCAACCTTGAGCCTGGTGAAATTTGAACTTGTAGTAATTGCAAGCAGCAGATGTTAATAACAGTGCTTTAGTCCACTGTACTGCAGGCTCTTAGTATCGACAGCATTCTTCTGGTACTCTAATTTTGTCACTTTGTCAAGGAATGCAATAAGATTAGTCTGGCATGATCTGTTTTTGACAAACCCATGTTGGCTTTTGGTTATTACTTTGTGTTATTGTGTTATTACTAGGTGTTCACTGATTCGTTGCTTGATTATCTTTTCCAGAATCTTCCCTGGTATTGAGGTCAGGCTGATAGGTCTGTAGTTTCGTGGATCTATTTTTTTCCCTTTTTTGAAGATGGAAACTATATCAGCTCTTTTCCAGTCCTCTGACAGTTCCTCGGTGCTCCAGGATCTTTGAAAGATATAGTTCAGTGGTTGTGAGATCTCGTCTGCCAATTCCTTTAGAACCTTGGGGTGTAATCCATCTGGTCCTGGTGATTTGAACTCATCCAGGTGCTCACTTACCATTTTCTTCCCTATTTTAACTTGTGTTCCTAATCTGTTTTTTGTGGTGCACTGTTTTTTCCCTTTGTGTAAAGATAATTGCAAAAAACAAGTTAAGTAGCTCTGCTTTCTCCCTGTTGCTTGTCACCTTCTTGCCACTTTCTCCCAGCAATGGAGCAATTGTTTCCTTGACTTGTTTCTTGTTTTTAACATGTTGGAAGAAGCTTTTTTGTTATTTTTTTACTTTTGTCACAAGTCTTTGTTCATTGTGAGCCTTAGATTTCCTCATTTCATCTTTGCAGGCTCGGGCTATTTGCTGAAATTCTGCCTTAGTTATGTGCCCCTCTTTCCACTTTTTATACTTGTCCTTTTTGTCTTTCAATTTGCAGTTATAACTTTTTTTATATCTTGCAGTTATAACTTTCTTCAGAATCCACTCCATTTCTTGTATAGCGCTAACAGTAAATTAGGCAATTGCCAGAATAAAATAAACACACACACACACAAATAGAGAGGGCAATAAAGCTGACCAAGGGGTGGGGGGAAACCCCTTTTTTCCTAATAGCCTCATGATGCAATCACTAGTGTACAAATCTTAATAAGAAGTTGTTAAAGTGACAGAACTGTAATGACCCTAAAGCCCACTTAACCAGTGATTATCTGACAGGACTATTACTAATCTATGCTAGCCAGGCAGTACAAGAGGAGTGTAAAGGATAGTTCTAGCCTTCTGTTAAATTTATTGTTCTGGTTCTGATCGCATCAAGACAGTTAAATATTTTCACTTTACAACCATTTCACGAGCAACAGAGTTGCCAGTCTCAACTGTCGTTGGTAAATGAGGCCTACCTAAATAGTGCTATCTGCATTTTAGAAGTTATATTATTATTTCTTTTCTGACTCAGGCAGACTATGGAAAGGTGAGCATTGCTTATGATCTACAATGCGCATTAAGAAAGCATAATCTCATAATTTGACCTTAGCATGTATTAATTAATTAATTAATAATTAATTATTTGTCAGTATAGTTGTAGACCAAGGATACAAAACCATGGCCTAAGGGGTAACAGGTAGCTTATGAAAGTGATCTATATGACCTACCAATGCTCTTATCCAATCCTATTCATCAATTAATCAGTTTACAGAAAAATACTTGTATGTGTTGAATATGTGCTCCTGCCATAAAAAGGAGGCTGAAAAAGCTGCATTTTAATTACCAACAACCATCATAATTTATCAAAACAGGGTTTAGGTATCTAGTAAGAGCCTTGACTTTCCACTGTTGTAGATAAAAAGAGGTTATTAATTTGCAAAATAATGGAAGTGTATTGTATTTTTTTTAACCACCACAGTAAGATGTACCTGAGATTCGGGAGGAGCTACCCCTTCTAAAAGAGAGTGGGGCCTGGAAAGCGTAAATGTTGTCCCCTTCTGCAATGGAGTTCAGATCCTCATCATCCGAGAAGGAGCACTGGAACCCTGACTGGTTTAATTCAACCAGGATTACCTGCAAAAAGACCAGTTAAGGATATCAACCTCCAAAAAAGCAATGTTCAAATCACAGGGTATAGTTTTCTCACAGAGCAACAGAGCATAGAGAAAATTGTCTGGCTAACCTGATCAGGCGAAATCTTGCCCTCCTCAGCCACCATTTCCCTCAACTTTGACACAGTGCTGAAGAGAGGCACAGCTAGCCCTACACGCACAAATCGCTGGCTTTTGGACTGGAAGACAAGAGTGACATTCAAAGGCCTGGAAGAAAAGGGAACACAAAGGAATTTAGAATTGAGGAATACTAAGAATGCCCCTGATTCACAGTTAACTCAAATCCAGTCTGCCTGTCCGTCCGTCCGTCCGTTCATTTGTTTGTTCACTCATTTATCCTCTGTCTTAACTTGGCCACATAATTTGTTTAGTTATATGTTATTGCTTATGAACAAAGAAATGAATTGGATCGTTTCCTAATTTTTTTATCACCTATTTTGAGCATGGAGATTTGGGGCACATGTATTGTAAACATACGCCCGGAGGACCAGGGATGAACAGATTGGTAAAAAACATCTCCATTTTGAGCCCTGCTCCTTTCAAAGCCCTAAGAAATGATACCTTCTGCATCTTTAAGAATGTATCTGTCACCGTGGATATTAAAAATTACTCATTAAAAATAATGTGTGGCATAGCCTTTGAATTGTGTAGGAGCAATCTGAAATACACAACTACAGTACATCCACAGTAGCATAATATGCAGAATGATTCCCAGATTGCTGGAAAGAGCTACATTACAGCACTCTGTCCTATAATCTGCCCACCCATTCAAATATGTTATGGCTACAACACTCAAAATCCCCAAACAACTTGCCTTTTATGTTCAGTTCAACGCCCATAAGATATTTGTACTGAAAAGAAATGCAAAGAGTTGAATTTGAAGCCTCACCCTGAAGACTCATAAGAGGGAGGCAAAAATGGGAAAGCAAGCAAGCATTCTGGAAGAAACCAAGGAGTTCTCTCTCATGTTCCTATAGTTAATTAGGATGCAAAGCTAGAGAACAGGTGCTGCTTCAAGGCATCTGTCGAATCTAGCAGAGGCCTAAGAAAACTAATGCTTACTTAAGGTCTAAAACATGGAAGGGGGATGTAATTTCTTCTACTTTATTTTTTATTTATTTTTATTTTTATTTTTAATTTGATTTATATGCCGCCCTTCTCCGGAGACTCAGGGCGGCTTACAATGTGCTAAGCAATAGCCTTCATCCTTTTGTATATTTATACAAAGTCAGCTTATTGCCCCACAACTGAGTCCTCAATTTACCTACCTTAGAAAGGATGGAAGGCTGAGTCAACCTTGAGCCTGGCGAGATTCGAACCTGCAGTAATTGCAGGCAGCTGGTCTTAATAACAGGGTGCTTTAGACCACTGTACTACCAAGGCTCTTAATGTGTGCTATGATTTACCGTATCTTTTCCTGACAGGAGCAGAACATGGATGTGACCCCGTGTTGGTTGCCACAGTGAAGAATTTCTCCTAAAACTTCTACCTGGCAGCATTCAGTGAGTGCTTTCCTATGCCTTTTTTAAATGTTTTGCTTGAAAAGGAAGTCTATGACGCTTATTTCTTTAATTTCAAACCAAGGGGTGGAGAAACCAATTTGGATCAGCATAATAGATAGAAAGGCACCTTTAACTCTTCCTTCCTTCATAGTGATCTTTAGCAATAGATCATTTTTAATACTATTTTTTATTAAAAGTTGAAAGAATTAAAAAGCAAATATGAATTAAGAAAAGTATGAAAGAGTAAAAAGAATCTGCTGAAGACTGCTTCTTGTGAGGAGCTGTTGCTATGGAATGCATGTGAGCAATACAGAGGTCTCTCTTTGCTGGAGAGGAATTCCAAGAAGCTGGCCCATTCACTGGCTCCTCATTCCCCCATGGTTGTTGGCCCTACTCTCAGCGGAGCCATCTTCAGTTTGCCATTGTTTCCCCAGAAGTCTCCACATTCACTGCAGAATCAGTCTTCAGCGAAAGACTCAGTGAAACTTCAAGTGGTCAGCCTGATCACAGGTTGACAGCAGGTACTAAATAGCACTAAGTTGCACAACTATATTTCTCACATCAGTTAAAATGAATCATGGAAGTTCAGTGGCTGGCGAGGTGGGCAAATCACTTTCTCTTGAACAAGTTTACCTCACAGGATTGTTACTAGAGGTAACAATCAGATAAGGGTGCACTCTGAATGCTCTGAATTCCTGAAGGAAAAGTGAGATGCAAAGTTAACAAATACAAAAATAAATGACATTATCATTAAAGATAGAGATTTGCTCTCTTATATTAGGTCAAAGAAGGTCTCCTGGACATTATCCACTGCATATTCCACAGAGTTATGCTCCAAGAAGCAACAACAGAGCCAGGACAAAAAGCAAATTTAGTTCATTTAATTGGTATTTAAATAAATTACATTAAGTATAATTGATAATGTTACTTAGCAAGTATATATTTCTTTTTCTTCTTCTGCCATATAAAAATATTATTTAGTAACAATTTCTAAAGTTTGTTTGGAGCAACATGTTGGGTTTATAAGAGACCTCAGACTATGTTCCTCTCTTTTAGATCTAAGCTTTGAGATCTAGATCAATATTAATTTCTAATATTCAAGTGCAAACATAAACTCCCTTTTTACAAGCCTTTAGTCCCTATTCAAATACTTTGGCCACCTAATGAGAATGAAGGACTCACTGGAGAAGAGCCTAATGCTGGGAATGATTGAGGACAAAAGAAGAAGGGGGCGACAGAGAATGGGGTGACTGGATGGAGTCATTGAAGCAGTAGGCATGAGCTTAAATGGAGTCCAGAGGATGGTAGAGGACAGGAAGGCCTGGATGTTGTCCATGGGGTTGCAATGGGTCGGACACGACTTCGCGACTAACAACAACAAGTCCCTATTCGAGGTAGAGTCAGGGAAACTGAATGGAACTGAGCATTTACTGGCCGGGTGCCCTTCCTGACATCATACGGAGTTCACAGCAGATATTTTTTCTTTGTGTTTTTTCTTTGTGCCCTAGGAGAGAAACATCTGCTGCTAGTTAGGATTGAACTCTCAACCTTCCAAGTGGGAGGTGGCATCTACACCACTAGGCCTCCACATCACTCATTCAAGTGCAGATCTATTGTGCCAATTTCACTATAGGGAGCTATCCTGGAAACATTTACAAATTCTAAACATATCTAACCATTTAGAAGTACAACTCACAGGAGTTTCAAAGATTCATATCCATAAAACTGGAGTTTGGAGAAAGCACTTTAAGAGATGTGAAAAGAAGTATGGAGATTTTCTTCTTCTTTTTCTCCTCATTGATAAAGGACTCAGGTGGCTGAATCCCCACAATGGAGACAGACTCATTGTTTAGCCTCTTTGCTGCCAAGCCCAGGCAAGCATAAATAAAACCAAGAATCTGGAGGGAGTTCTAAGGATTTATTGACTGGAAAGAGAGAGCAGAAAGCAGATATAAAGGAGAAAGAGGGACACACTGAATCTCCCCAAGCTGTTTAGAAATAGACATTAAACATTTGGGAAAGAATACATTCCAACTACATAGGCAATTCTTTTTTTTTTTAATCAATTCCAAGGGGAACAAAAATCCTATGAATCTTAAAAGCTAAGGAATTAATTCTAGTGTAAGCTTCTATAAAAATGATTTTGCTACATCAGATATCTGAAATCCTACCAACGTGCTTCTAAATTCAGAAAAAGTCAGGTAGCATATTTTGGGACTACAGTAAGCATTTTATTTAAGGCATGAGCTTTCATGAGCTGGTTATCATAAAATTAATAGGATTCTGTTCCTCCACCGTCTATGAGCTCCTGGTGGCTTTTTTCTCATTTCCTCAGAACATACATCAAGTACAGTCAGAACCCTGGAACGCTTGAGAACAATGTGATGACTTGAAATGCCATAACATTAGAGAGAAGATGGGAACAATATATAAAAGATATATTTAATCTACAGTTCAGGTTCCATTTCTCAATGTAAGGTTCTGTTTTGATAACGCTATGAACATACTGAAGACAGATTTATTTCCAAAGAAACATGTACAGGGTAGAGCTGTCAGACATATGCAGCCCAATCCATTACATATTTATTCATGTTCAGCTCTCAAGAGGTTGAGCACACTTCATCTTTGGAATTCAGATTTGTAATGAGCCCTTCTTGTCCAACTAACACCATTATAAAACCAAAACGTTTCTATAACCCTGTACCTTAGGAATTCAAACTAAAAAGAGGTAGGGATTTAACCTATATTTTTCGTAGGATCTGGGAATTCTAAAAACCATGCTTGTAATGCTGTCATCTTCTCATTTCCCCGCTTTCTGACTTCCCTAGAGCTCATGCATACTTGGCTGTACCCTCAATGGGGAGGGTTTTTTTTGCTAGTTTCAGGGCCTTGGCTCCCTGCTGTGCATAACCAGCTGCCAAAAAAGTAGCAATTTCCAGCCTATGGCCCTTTTCTGACAGTATTTCATTCAGTTTGTGATGCTGAAAAAAAACAAGACAGTTCTAGTCCTCCTGTAAGAAATAAGATGAGATTTCTGGGCAGAAAAAAAGAGAAAATACTTCAGAATACTGCCTAGCGTCCCAAAACATGCTTCTTCTTGCAGGAACAGAACAAAAAATACAGTTATAAAAACTTAATTCCTAATGGGAGATTGTAATAAATTCTGGTCTGGCTATATAGAAAAATTGGTCAGTTCAATAGACTTTGGGAACTTTCAGAACAGGGATGGTGAATTTTGGAGTCCTTCGGATGTTGCTGATCTATAGATCTTGGAGGGCAAGGACAATAAATTTTGTTCTTATTCACCTAAATAATATTTAGGCTAGTGATTCTCAGCCTTTTCTTCACCACGAACCCCCTTTAAATATGTTCTGTGGCCACAGACCATGTCCACTGACCCACAACACTTAACACAAGGTTTAAATCATAACATTTCTTCAAGCCTTCATGGATCTTCTGGCATGACATTGTAGCCCCCAGGGCTCTGTGGACCACAGGTTGAGAACCGCTGATTTAGGCAACAAACTGTACCAAGCCAGTTTGTACATGGAATGTGGATTTGTAATGAAAGTGGACTTTTAGTAAGATAGAAAGAGAAGAAAGCTTACATTACAAATGTTTAAGTGTGAAACTTTAATTTTAAACAAAGCAATGGAAATTCTGAAATTCACTTGTGGATGCAGACATACTGAAAATAGAAAGATGGGAATGTCTGCCTTTATCAGATTACTGCACAAGTACTATGCATTAAAATTTGAAATATTTAAAATGCATATCTCAAAAGAAAATATCTGGAAATCTACATTTTGAGAACAGTGATTCTTAAAATATGACTTTAAAAAGAAAGAATAAAACACTGATTAGTAAGAGAGATGATAAAATATGTAAATGAATGCATGCAATATTAAGGGAAGGGGAATTTGTACTGTACGTTCTAGTGAGAACACAGGAGCGGAAATATGACCTGTCACCAAACATACCTGGTTTGACGTAAGGGGATAGGCAATGAGATACATAGAAAAGGATCAAAAGTATTGCTCTGTTTCCGGCAATGAGGGCAAGTCAATGAAGATCTAGAGGGGGGAAAAAAAGAGAATTTCTTCATCAATAGAGAAATTGACATCAAATTTAGCAATGCCAGTTTTTAAAAAGTTGGCTTCTAATTTGGTATTTTAGAGTATGAAGTTTTCTTCAACCTTTGGGCTAAAAAGAAAACTACAGATTGCTAAAGACCTGAGAGTACATCTCCTGTCAAACATGCAAATTGACATTTCTATGAAAATTAGTAGCACTTTGATAAGACCTATTATGTAATATACAAATCAGTAGCACTTTGATGAGACCCGCCTTGTATATATTACATTGTGCCTTGTATAATATATGCAACATTGACGTCTTTCTGTCAGGTAAGATCTAGACAAATGAACTTGCAGGGTCTCTCTCAACTTCTGAAGGGTCTGGTTCTGTTTATTAGACTCCACATGGCAAAATTATTACAATAAATACCATTTTCTTACCAACTCCAGGATCATTTGGCAACAGGTTTCTCCACAGTATTTTAGTTAACTTCTTTCTGTCCGAATTGGTGGTTCATATTTTTACAACTATGCCTACAATGTATTTAAGGCTTTTATTAATTAGTAATCCCCCCCCCCCACACACACACACATACATAGACATAGCTTGGTCAGGGGCAAGGGGATTATATACTAATTTATTCATACACTGAAAAACAGATCTCATAGCTTGCACCTTTAAAAACTAAATCACAAATCTGCTTGCCAACATTATATTGATTCTTCACACCAAGGGGGAGGGAGGGAGGAAGGACGGAGTTCATAATGTTAAGAGAGTTCATGGATTTTTTCTTTGACATATAATCTTCATTGGCTAAATTTCAGGTTTTGTTTCTAGCATAAAAAGCAGGGAGAAAAGGTTATAAGTGAAGTATATATTCAGCTGGATATGTTTGACTTAGCCCATACTCTGAAATTCACTGTTTGCCTGCTACACTAATAATGATATGGACATCCTTTTTTGGCCCAAATATTCTATATGCTTTTAACACCTGCTTAGGATCACAGAGAGAGTAGCTGATAACATCATGATGTCGAGATGGAGAAATGTCTGGCTCATTCTCTCCTTCCCCCCACCCACCCATCCATCCTTTTTTTTTTTTTGAAAGAGGAGGTTTAAAAGTAAAGTGACTGCCTTAAACTGTCAGGTTAAGTCACCCATTCTGCCTTTTTAAATCACTTCAAAGCAAGTAAAATGGCAACATTGGAAGACAAAAGAATAAAAAAAAAGTCTTCAATGCATAAAGCATATATTTTAGGCATTAACCACCTCCCATTCCAAAAAAATGGAATTAAATATGGATTGAATTTGGTGGAAGGATCTAGAAGTGAAACCCTAACCTAACCCTAACCCTAACCCTAACCAGGAAGCCCCATGTCAGAAGGAGGCATTTCCAGTTAAAATGGCCAAATGGTCATCTTACAAACTTTGGTATTCCTCTAATATTTATTTTATTTACACCCATCAGACTCTGAGACAAATGAAATCAACAATGTGAATAAATACAATAATACACCCATACTATAACATTCAAATTTATAAAAACAATATTATTCAATAATTAACTAATAACATATTTTCCTTATGGAATGTGAGTACTATTCTGATTTCTAATGGGAAACCAGAAACATGTGGAAGTATGAGGTGGTACCCGCAAACCTTAGTTCCTCTCACAAAACCTCTGCCTCTGCCTCCCAGCATCCATCGATATTCATCTGGCTAGCGGCCTTGCAGCAAACAGCAAACAGCCTGGTCAGCTTCAGCACATTATTGCAGCCTGATTTAGCCCGAGCAGCTGATTGGTGGTTGGATTAGCCTCCCAGAATTCTGCCGATCAGCTGTTCCAGGCTGCAGGGATCGCTGCTGCCTATCACCGCCTCCGCATGTCCCGTTTTCTGCCTCCGTGTGTCCATTTTTGACCTCCACGCGCCCCATTTTCAGCCTCTGCACATCCCGTTTTTGGCCTGTTCCAGGTGGCAGGGATCCCCACCACCTGGAACAGGCCAAAAACAGGACACGCAGAGGCCATAAACAGCTGAAGGGTGTTTCGGCATTGTTCACTCTATAAGACTCAGAGACACTTTTTTTTTGGGGGGGGGAGGGATGCGTCTTATAGACCAAAAAATATGGTAATTAACAATTCTAGTCAAAGGAATTTAAAAAGCCTAAATGGAATGAGAATAGCTCCAATAACCAAATTACTGAAAACTGAACTGGCTAAAGTAAACTTCAAATCTGTACCAGGTGTCAATCATGCAACACAATAAATGTTTGTTATTTTATAGAGATATGTGTTACTTTACAAAATATATTCAAGTTCTGCCAGGAAGAGATTGCCAATTTAAAAAAAAAGTGGGGGGAGGCTGAAAAGGGGAAGAAAGGAAGATGGAGAGAAACAACTTACTTCAAAATTATTAGCAAATTATGAATATCTCCAAGGTAAGGATTCAATTTCAGCTTTGCTACCATAGCAAAGAGACCAACCCTCCCAACCTTTTAAAAAGCATCTGAAATTAAATTTATTCTCAGAGCCATAGGTACAGCTAATCAACTGAAAGGTCTTAATAAGATGACATCATTGGAAGTATTAGTTGCTTAGCAGGTTACATGAGAAATGAAATCTGCTTCCTGATATGAAAATAAAAACATTTTCAAAAAGACAAAGAGAGGAAACCGTGCCAGGTGGGGAAAAGAAACACACAGGGTTGAATCTATTCCAGAAAAGGGAAGAATGACTGCACTATAACTATACAAAGCTATACAAAGCTAGACCTGACCCTAACTCTAGCCACCACTCCATACATCAGAAAGCAAGGTATTTACCCCCTTCTTCAGAAATAGTGAGGCCTTCACAATTACGTAAATGTCCTTGTGAAAAGATCACTACAGTATAGATAATACAATTCTGGTTATCTTTGCAGCTGGTTTGCTATAACAGTTCTACTATAACATTCTATTACTACCCAATTAAAGTTATAGGACAGTACTGAAATACATCAATTCACCAATCAAAGAGGTTATACCATTTTAACTAGACTAATCAGGGTACTAAATCAAGAGCAGCAGTGGTGACATCCAGAGGGAGCATTTTACAGCTTAGTTATCTCTTTTATTGACAGAAATCACTATTTATTTATGCAAAGTGATCTTAGAAATTGCAAAAACTGTTCATGTCTTCTTCTTGAGAACCTTTAGCCAGAATTAAGAAAGGGACAAAGCAAAATTGGGGATGCCGAAATAGAAAAAGGAAGAAAAATATATGAAAATAATAACTTCCAACTTTCTTTGGTGTAGATACAAATATAAATACATTAATTGTTTGCTCTAAAATTAACCATAATACACAGTCCTTTTATAATTACAATCAGTATTGTATTTCATCTTCTGTTGAAAATTAAGTTTTTCTTCATCTGCTCTTTAAACAAGAATCTTAAAAGACCCCCATATTGTACATCAATCTTGAATAAAAAGTATGAAGGCAAGTATAAAACATTTGTGTTTTAGATCCATACTATTCCTGGTTTGTGAAAACTTCTTGAGAGGTGACATGCGGGTGGATTCTTGTGGTGATTAATGCTTCCTTGCAGGAGAGGGGAGTGCCACAGTATTTTTGCAGCATTCTACTCTGTTGGATAATTTTCGACCTGTCTCCAATCTTCCCTTTTCAGGGAAGGTCATTGAGGTGGTTGCATGGCAGCTTCAGAGGTTTCTGGATGAAATAGATTATCTAGACCCTTACCAGTCAGGATTCAGGCCTGGATCTGGGATGGAAATGGCATTGGTTGTGCTTTTTTATGATCTCTGGTGGGAGTGGAATGGGAGTAGTTCATCTATCCTTGCTTCTACTTGACCTCTCAGCGGCCTTTGATACAGTCAACCATGGTATCTTTCTGGAGAGGTTTCAGGGGTTGGGAGAGGGGAGTTCTGTGTTATTCTGATTCAATTCCTTCCTCTATGGCTGTTCTCAGTCAGTGTTGATAGGAAGTGAGAGGTCCACCCCATTGTCCACTGCTTTGTGGGTCACACAGGGCTCAGTACTCTCTCCACTTCAGTTTAACATCTACATGAAGCCGCTGGGTGAGATCATCCATCACCATGGACTGAGGTATCATCGGTATGCTGATGATACTTAGCTGTATGGCTCGGACCATGGTGAGTTAAGCCATGGCATGATCTCTCTCATAGTGTTTGGAGGCTGTTAAGGGCTAGATGGGGAACAACAATCTGAAACTGAACCCTGGCAAGATCAAGTTTGGGGTTTGGAGTCTTTGGTTCACGGAAAACTGTCACCTTTGGTCTTGGATGGGGTGGCACTGCCCCAAACAGACCCAGTCTGTAATCTGGGGGTTCTCCTGGACTTCAAACTCCTGCTTGAAGAGCAAGCGGGAGTAGTGGCCAGGAGGGCCTCTGTGCAACTGTGAGTTGTGCACCAGTTACACCCTTTCCTAGACCAACGATCCCTACTCACAGTCAGTCACTCACACCTTAGTTATCTCCCATCTTAACAGTAGCCCATACAGTTTTGTGCATCACTTTTCCTGCCGGAGCTGCATTGCTGTCAATTTGCTTCCAGGTGCAATTCAAGGCACTGGTCATCATCTTTAAAGCCTTTCATGGCTTGGGATTGGGTTATCTGAGGGACTGTCTCTTGCCAGTTTCATCTACCTGATTCACTAGGATGGGAAGGTAAGGAATGCTGTGCATCCTGATCCCTAAAGAGGTACACCTGGGAGGACCAAGAAGCGCCTTCCCTGTAGTGGCTCCCTCCCTTTGGAATATCATTTCTGCAAAAATTAGACTGGCCCCTACTTCGATACTCTTTTGTAAGGCCCTGAAGACTTGGTTATGCCAACAGATCTGGAAAACCCAGAATGTGACGGACCCCATCAAGTGGCTCATTTGACTGTGTGTTTTCGCGAGAGGGGTGCAGTGGTATTGTTTTTTAGATTGGGTTTTTACTGTTTGTAAACCTCCCAGAGTCTCTATGAGTAAATGGGCAGCCATATAAAATGGATGGATGGATGGATGGATAGGTGGATGGACAGATGGATAATAGACAGATAGACAGACTACTCCATCCAATCTACAAATGGAAAGTCACCTAGACCAGGACCCACAAATACCCATCATGACTTGATCATTTCAGAATTCACCTTGAGTCTGTTCCCTCCCAATCTACTCACTAGGTTTCTAGATACTAGGGCAGGGTATTGACAGCCTCACATTCTACAGATCTCCCTATGGCTGCCTAGTTCCCTTGTGGTCTCTTCTGCAGCTGGATCCACTGGCTGCTGCTCTGTCCAGGTACCACAGCACTCTGCCCTACAGGCCTCTCTAGCCTCCCTATTCCCCTCTACAAATGTTGGGCTAGCAAGCTGGTACCCACAGGCTGCCTTCTCCCAATGCTCCACTCTCCAGTTTTTCTCCTGTTGCAGTCTCCCAGTGCTTTACTCTCCTTTGGCATCATACCAACTGCTACTGGCTCCTGTTCTCACAGGCTCTCTTGCTTCATCACTTTGCCTGTTTTCAGCACAGTATGAACAGGCCTTCAGCACCTTCAAGAAGTTTCCTGCATGTCAGTAAGAACCACACAGCCTATTTGCTGACCAAAAATAAAAGCCCAAACAGCTAAAAAAACAAACAAACCCACAAGTAATAAAAACAAAGATAAAAACACTAATTCGAACCAACATCAAGCATTTCATGATCTGACCAACTTTTAGATATCATGATGAAACAAAGTATCAGGAACTATGTGAGAAACACTACAGATCCCTCTATAAGAATGATGGGATCAGAAAGAATAAAACCAACTATTTTGGCACATTTTTCCTTACAGCTGGGAGAGATAATTAAATGGACAGTTTTCACCTTTCAGGGCCTTGCACTCCTTGTCCAGCTCCACCTTTTTTTAAAAAAAAAATCTTTTGTTTAATTTACATTTATTGAGAATTCTACATAAAATAAAAGGCAAATCTTTAAAAAAGGTAATCAAGAAAGAAGGAAGAAATGCAAGAATGAAGAAAGAATCCTTTTGCTAAAATTTGGCTACTTTCCCACTAAACTACTGTATGCCAGTAATATTTCAGTCCCTGGGGAAACTGAGGGATGGGAATGTGAGAGTTCTGACTTGCAGAGACCTTGTACTCTTTCCACCTTTATTTTATAATTTTTGACATGAAATTGATCATTCTGTTGCCTAATTTGGTAATGCAATCTTACAGTGCTTTCAACAGTGCTGCCTGCAACCTGCACATTAGAGATTGCCCATTTTCCCCTAAGTGTAGATGGGAAAATGAAGATGATTAAGAAAATGTATAATGTGATGCAAAGCAGATCTAAATCTGTCTCCCATAATAGTAGAATTCACTGCCATTGATTGGCACTAAATTCAAGACAGATAAAAGAAAGTATTTTTTTATATAGCATGTAATTTACTTTTGTTACGTTATAGAGCAACAATAGCCATGATTCTAGATAAGCGCATCCCAAACCTAGGAAGATTACCTCAAATTACATAAAAGTGGTTTTTCTTTGGGTAATGACAATCCTTATTTAAAAAAGGATTTTCTGGTACATAGTAAAAAAGGACTTTCTGATAAATGGTTTGGGGTTATTAAGAAAAAGGTTTGGGAAGCACGGTTCTTGGATGGTTCTCAAAATGTATTCAATCCATTCATGGAAAAGGGGGTCAGACTACCAAAGATTATTTTCATGATATCCAAATCGATGTTCAGAGAGACAGTATGTCACCGAGTAACACCTGGGTTTATGGATTTCCTCAGATGTACAATATCTTTCTGATCATTCTAAAAAATAGTTTGCTGGACTAGGAAGTACCTAGATTTGGTCCAGTGGATCTTTTAATAGAAATAAATATGAAAACAGAAGAGTAGGCATTGAGAGTACATGGTGATTTTTCCTTTAAGGCTACTGAAAAGAAGTCCTGATTAAATGTCCCACAGCCACTTCCCTTTCCCAATACTATACCATGTTGTAAAGAAATTCTCTAGTAAAGCATATCATGAATATTAAGTAGCCAGTTCACCTCCTGTGCTGTTGCATTTCTCACATCCTAAATTAAAATCTAACCAAAGCCTCAGCCTTGTTTTCCTTTGTTGTGCATCAGAGCCAGTAATCTGTGAGCGAAGCAGCATTACACATTAATAGATTGTTTGCATAAAGGCAGGCTTTGATGCCCAGATTACAAGTTGGCTGACTGAAAATGGAGGCAGCCTTTTTAATAAGTATTAATGAGAAAGGGATTAATTAGGGAGCTGGAAAGATCTGGCATGCCTAGCATGTCCCTTCTAACCAGTCTGGTGGGAAAGGAGCCTTAAGGGGCACCCAAGGTCAGCTGATCTGTTAAGAGTTTCTATGGCAAGGGGAGACCAAAAACTTTTGTTGGGAAAAAGATGGAGACACTATTGAAGTCTTATATGCAAAGTACAATGACCATACAGAGGCACTGTGAGTGAACAAATCAGGAACAGAATAGGAACTGTTAAGATGGTTTAAGTTACAAAATGAAACAAAATAAGAAATTCCACAAAAAAACAGAGGTGCTTCTTAGCTGGTGCAGAATTATACCATTTAATAAGCAAGGGTCCAATATTTCATTTAAAGAAAAATACAAATTCCATAAGGAAAAAAAATAAGTACAATATTGCTGCAATATAAGCAAAAGGAGGGCATCTGATTATCCTTTGCTAATTTTACAGGTTTTCTGCAACCAATTATTGACCACCACACACACCATCCCCCAAGAGAGCCAGTTTGGCCTAGTAGTTAAAGAACCAGGCTAGAAAATGGGCGACTGTGAGTTCTAGTTCCTCTTTAGGCATGAAAGCCAGCATAGTGACTTTGGGCTAGTCACACTCTCTCAGCCCAACTTACCTCATAGGGTTGTTGTGGTGATGGGGAAAACAGGACTGTACTGGATATGTTCACTGCCTTGAGTTATTTGTGAAAATACAGGTGGGATATAATATAATAAATAAGAGAAGAAATGAAGCAGCATAAAGAATGAAAGATTTTGACACTGACAAGTTTGGGTTCAAACTTACCACCTGTTGTACTCTGACAGATTGTCAAGAATGTGCAGTAGAAGATTTCCTCCACTAGCAGAGAACTGAATTAGATGATTTGGGAGTTCCTTTCAAAATTTACAATGTTACAACCCAGTGAGAATTCATTAATCATAGCCCATATAACTTTCAAACCTATTGTTGCTCTGAAACATAGGTGACCTGGTATTCTCCAGAGCACTCCAATTCCATTTGATCTCAGTCAGAATTGTGATTGATTCCAAATTTGTGACAAGGATAGTGGGAGATTTTAGTCCAAAACAGTACCAAGTTCTCAGTTTGCTGAATTTTATTTGCTAGTGAGTGTCATTTCAAAACATACACCACTATTATGAAGCAGTGATTGCCCTACTAAAGCAATGCACTTTTGTCCGTCTTTTGTGTGGCTCTAGGTTTCATGCTACCACATGCCACAGATCCCCTCAAATGACTCCGATTCAATAATCAAGTGGCAAAGCTCATTTGCCACCTCAGTTCATTTCGATTTTACTTCCCAAAAACATGTTTTTGTTCTATGAATATAAGAAAGAGAGCCTGTAATATGGAGAAATGTGGGTTTTTTGGTTTTTTTTGCAAGCTCTTCACATTGAACACAAAGTTGTCGATAAGGGGCATATTTGCAGAAAAAAATGTAAATTCCCAGTATCTACTCAAACAAATGTTTGTGGTTGCATTCCTACGGCATAGATACGAACCACATCAGCCGCCCTTTCAAACAGTACAATGCGTTGCCATGGAGATGGCTGCAATGTCACAGCAGACCGAAGCAATGTACGTCTGTGGCTTGAGAAAGAAGGCTGGAGATTGGGAGGTTCATCTGTTTTTCCATAAAGGAGGGTTAATTGGAATTCTCTGCTTGGGAGGCACAATTGCTGCAGTGGATGGTTCCCAGTATGGCATAGGCCTAGAGACAGTTTTGCTGAACTGATTGCATTTTAAGTGACCTATTATTAATAATTAGGGAAATGTCCGTCATTACGATAAGCTGCGTGGGAAGGAAGGAAGGGATTGATTGTCTCTGGTGACTGCAAAAGGTTTGGTCTACCACTGTGAGTATGGCAGAGACATTTTGTCTTTATAGCAACAACATAGTTCGCTAATTCTGCCGACTGCTTAGCAGTTTGATCCTGACCGGTTCAAGGTTGACTCAGGCTTCCATCCTTCCAAGGTCAATAAAATGAGGACCCAGATTGTTGGGAGTAATATGCTGACATTTGTAAACCAATCAGAGAGGGTTCTAAAGCTCTGTGAAGTGGTATATAAGTCTAAGTCCATTGCTAATATGTACAAATACAGGGATATACAGTATTTTTGCCACCGAGGTTGCGTTTTTTAAAGTGCATGTGTTTTCTTTCTCAAATCACTCTTTTAAGATAATACATCCCATACAATGGATAACGTGTGCTGCAACAGAAACTTTTAAGTTTTTTTATAGCACACATTATGTCCTTTTAAGTTTTCATAAGATATGGCTATCTTGTTTTCACTGCAGCAGCCTTACCCAACTATCATTCTTGAAGCCACTCCCTTATATTAGATTGCACATAGGAATAACTCTATGTTTTATTTTTAAAAATAAGCAGGTATATCCAAGACAAAGAATACTATTTATTTATTTATTTTTATCCCACCCTTATTATTTTTATAAATAACTTATGGCTAAAAGAGAAGAGTATTTAGTCGGTAGTCCTCCACTGCAGTCAATCAAAAGTGTAGGCTAGACTAGTATTTTTCAACTTTAAAAAAGTGTGGACTTCAACTTCCAGAATTGCTCAACCCACATGCTAAACAGAAGAATAACATTTCAGCAAGATCATCCCTCAGGAGTAACTGGCTAATCCTGACTGAGTCTCTCCATACTTGATTATAGCACATCCTTCTACTCACAGCTGGTTGCGTGATCATTCAACTGCATGCCATTAGACATGTTAAATGTATGGCCTATTAAGTAAGTTCTTCTATTTACTTGCAGCTTCTTGAATAACAACCTGGATGTGATAAAACAGTAACAAATGGTTATTGTTTCAAGCCCGATACATTTTTATTCACTAAACTGTATAGATCAGATTTAAAATGTGATAAGGATCCCATACTGGACAGTATCCAAAACAGATGGTCTGCAAATGCAAAGAAGGATGGCTTATCCATTAACCTATGCAAACAAACTACCATGACAAACAGAATAGAACAGCTGGAGTGGCAGACTTTGCCCAAGAAAAAATTGACTAATGGTTTAAATGATATTCATAACTGCTCATAACAGTTCACATCATTTACACTCAGGGGAATTATTGATAACTTTGTTATATTTATATTGTGCTTATATTTCAGGAGTTCAAGGTGATGTACACAGTGCTCCCTCCTATTACTTTTCAGTCTTGTAAAGTGGACTAAGAAAGAGTGATAGGCCCAGCGACCCAGTGAGCCTCCTTGGTGGAAGGCAGGCTTACACCTAGGTTCCTAGTGCCAGTCCAAATTGATCTGAACTCACCATCTAATGTGAAATATTGAGAATTTCTCATACATCTGTTTCACTTACTGTACTTCTCACAGTGCCTACACAGCTCACTCCTCTAAAGTCAAGTTGCATTCCACATGCAATGGGATCAATTTAACTATGCAGTTTTAACTTCCTGTCAATCCTGAAGCTGACCTGACTGGAGCCATATTGGAGCTTCACTGTTGCCACACCAGAGTTGAGGGAGGGGGGGATTAGAGATACAGGGGTTTATGTAGCCAAAACAAAATACTTTTTTTGAGAATCAAGGACATTCTGGACCATGGAAGGAGGAGTGAGGTCACCAGATGACCAGACAGCATCTCGATTGGACTATGTGAATGATTGTTTGGGGTTGTGGGAAAACTTTCTCTTTTAACTAGGTGAAAACTGTGGGAACCTTTAGAGTCGGTTTTCACCAGATAAGTACCAATATTATATTTCCAATAAAGCTATTCTTTGAGGAATCTACCTGCCTTGGAGTTTTGCTTGCTATGTATCTATTACTTGGAACCCTGACACTAGGGTTACAAGTAATAGATCCATAGGCTAGGGTTTCTAGCCTTTCCAAAACCCATATCCTACATATTTTTTTATTTTAAGTCACCTCTTCCCCAAATTAAAAGCTTTTATTCACTTCTGAAAAGATTTTCCTCATTTGCAGCATGGCTATTCTGCTTATCTGTATCGTTCAGGGTAGCACCTAACCTAGCTCTAAGTGCTTCCCTGAAGGCAAGGATGCATTATGAACCATCCAGGTTTTTTTAGGCACCCAAGTCTTCTAGTGTCAGAACAGCAGAACATTGCCTGCAACATACTTAGCTTTCAAGAATGGACTGAACTATTTCACAGCAGACTTTTAGTTAATGTAAGACGAAGAAGGATGTGCTTTCACAGCTAGAGTGGGACACCTATTTATTCATTTTCCCCTGTGAAAAGAACCCACAGATCATCTTCTGAATTAAATGTACCGTATTTTCCGGTGTATAAGACGACTTTTTAACACATGAAAATCTTCTCAAAAGTCGGGGGTCGTCTTATACGCCGGGTGTCGTTCTCCTGTAACCAGGCAGACCAGCCCAAAAGACTCTAACGAGCCTTAAATGGCTCTGGCGATCGAAGCTCTGACGATCCCAGCTGAGTTGCCTGCCAATCAGGCATCGCAGCTGGGATCGCCAGAGCCATCGATCCAAGCTCTGACGATCCCAGCTGCGTTGCCTGCTAATCAGGCAACTCAGCTGGGATCGCCAGAGCCCAGAGCCCTGTAAAAAGAAAAAAGTTTTCCCCCTCCAGCTTGCTTACCTTAGCTGGTAATCGCCACGCTTGCCTTGCTTCGCTTGCCTGAATCCATTCCATCAGCAAGCCACTTTCTGCCTGCAATCATGCAGGCAGGAGTTGTGGACTTCAACTCCCAGAATTCCTCAGCCAGTAAAAACAAAGCTGGCTGAGGAATTCTGGGAGTTGAAGTCTACAAGTCTTAAAGTTGCCAAGGTTGGAGACCCCTGTTCTATTGGGTAAGTTTTTTTCCCCTTTGGGAGCTTTAAAAAAATAGTTAATTGGGGTTTTTTTAGTTGTTCTTTTTTAGACCTAGCCATTTAAAGTTTAGGAAGTTTTAAATTTAGTTTTCATATAAAAATAAAAATAAAATAATATTTGTGCAGCTTTCTGAGATGTGGTGTCTTTCTGTAGTGTTTCACTCTAACTACACAAACACACAAAATCTCACAAAGCTGTATGTGGAATTTTGTGTGTGTAAAGTGTGAAGGTTGATTTTTTTGCGCTTTTTGTGGCTGTGTGAGGTTCCTGCTTGTTGCAGGGGCCATTTTGGGTCTAGCACAGCTGCTTTTACATTGTGGGTGAGCCAGTTGTGTTGTGTTGTGTGTGTGTGTAAAGTGTGAAAGTTGTTTTTTTGGGCTTTTTGTGGCTGTGTGAGGTTCCTGCTAGTTGCAGGGGCCATTTTGGGTCTAGCACAGCTGCTTTTACATTGTGTTGAGGCAGTTGATGTTTTTTAATTTTTATTTGGTGTGTGTTGGAAGAGGGATAGTCTTATATGGCGAGTATAGCCCAAACCCTATATTTTAACAGGAAAAGTTGGGGGTCGTCTTATACGCCCAGTCGTCTTATACGCCGGAAAATACGGTAAAAGGAAAGACTCATGAGAAGAGGAGGCAAATTTAATTTAGGAAAATCTCTATAAATTTGACATACTGCAAGTTTAGAAAACCAGTATTGTTGCCCAGTTCAGTAAGTGTGACTCTGCCTTTACATTTGTTTCTACTTTTGTATCTATCAGACCTTTTTTTAGGAAGAAAAATTACTGTTCCTCTTTCACCTACCTTTTAATGACTAGAACAAAAACCCAGGATCCTGACTGTATACTTTTCCCCTTTTGCCATTTTTGTTTCTCTAAAGGGCAGGACCAAGGTTCACCTGGTTCAGAACACCCAGCTACAGAGGACAGGAGATAACAATGGAAAGGTCTGGCAATCAGCAGCCTTTAAAGCATATTATAGAAGAACAGCCTCATGAAGGGGACTTTCTCAGTTCCTAATGATTTCACCCCACTGCTAGATCAGCAGAGTCAACAGCAGGAACCATACGTTAATGGCAGCATTTGTTTGAGGTCTCATCCAAAAGGAGACAGCAATATCTTCCTTTCCTTCTTTTCTCCAACATCCACTAGCTATAAGAAAAATGTCAAGAGCTACAATATGCTCAAGATTGTGCTAATGCTTTGACTACACAAAGTGAGACAGAACTGAATCACATGCTATTCATTCTGTATTTCCTATCACAGGTCCTTCTCTCTCTCACTCAAGTAAGTCATGAAAGAAACATGGAACCATTTTCCCAACAGGTAGTACCCAACTTGGTGTCTTCCAGATGTCCTGAAATCTTATATCCAAGAATCCTAACTATATGTGTTCCGAGAAGTATAGTAAAAACATAATCAGAGACTAGGTTAGAGAAGACTGGGACAGTTGGATGCTGATCTTTTACAAAATGATCCAGGCCACATGCTAAGACTCCAGTTCGGTTCTTGTGTTTTTGCCAGCTGAGAGAGAGCAAATGAAGACAGTAAAACTACATTGGGATTAATTTAGTGTCGCTTGTCCAAACACTAGCTTATCTTGTGAATGCAGCATTCCATTGTTACACTGAAGGTATCAGGTTAGATTTCACAGCAATGCCAGCTGATAGAAGAGTAATCGGCAACGCCTCCAAACTGAACTATTGGTTTGTTTTTGTTTTTGTTTTTACTTTTCTAAAGCATCTTCCTACAATTTACACAGGACTACTATTTAATCAATCTAGTTGCTACATTATTTTAGAAAAGAGAGTCCAAAGAGACTCTCTTTGTAGGAATCATGCTTAGAAAGGTGAAGCAGCAGCATCATAGTTCTGACAACAGCACCTAGTGGAGCCAGCTGATAAGTGTTAGGGACTAAACAAGTGAACTGCCCTCTCTTCCCTGCCTGGAAGAGTGACAACCCTCATTCTGCTGCAGGAAGTCATCCTTTAATACCTCAATCCCTCTGTCTGTACCTAGGCATGAGCTGATTCTACTTAATTGTAACCAATTAAGATGGAATTTGCACCAGGTAAAGTCTTTGGCTGTATCTATTACAATCTATTTTAGGGGTGACTTCTAGATGGGCAAAAAAAAAAAAAAGGTAAATCTTTAATAATAATATGGGAAACTCTGGCTTAGTTTCTTACCTGTACTGGGCCTGGAAGTGATTCTGCACAAAGCTTTGGCCCTTGGGTGGCTGAACAGTTGCTTGGGCACTTCCACTGGTGGAACTCTCTTCCTGTCCAGATGGTGGCTGTGGAAGAAACCAAGAAAGAAATTGAATAACAGGAAGCATACCTGTTAGCTCTGAAATTCCACTCTGTAGAAACTCTTCGCCATCTTAACTGGGCTACCTGTTAAATGACCATTAGATGTCAGAAAACAGTTAATTTTATGCTACTAGCAGGAAACCGCTGTACTCCAGATCTGGAAGAAATATTTGTTAAATCACTGTTTAATAAGGAATAGTCAATCTCAACAGCTTTGCTTTTTTTTCCTTCTCTGTCTCTCTTTCCATTATTGTTTTTCATTGCTTCATACCTTCTCTCTTTCAATAGGAAAAATCTGTCTAAAAGAAGGGGGAGATCACAACTAAATGTCATGTTTGCAAACTGTCAGTTTAAATATTCCAGTAGAGTTTTTAAAATACATATTGACACACACATATGAATATGTTCTATGAATTAGCCTAAATAAGTGAGTGGGTGCAGCAATTTAATTACCAGTTTAAAATATTAAATGATATTTCTTTCTCTCCACCAAAGAAATAATAAGCAAATTGAACACTGTGTACAAGACATTGACAGACTTGTGGCTGGCTAGGACAACTGGCATATTTAGTTATGCATGGCCCATCTTTGCTATGGTTTATGGCTCTATAAATAAGCAACCGTGATAGGGCCACACCCAGAGATAATCCAAAGCTATTCTCTTTTTAGTTAATACTTCTTTAACCTTTTTCTTGGATCCCCAAATGTAAGGTGTATCTTCCAAGGTATTGCAAGTCATGGGATTGATCTAAACCTATTTATAATGCCTGAAAGGGGTGCAATGTTTCAGTGGTTAAAGATGCTGAATTTGAGACCTGAATGCCACCCTACATGGTGAGCTCCTGTTCTTGCCCCAGCTCCTGCCAACCTAGCAGTTCAAAAGCATGCAAATGCAAGTAGATAAATAGGTACCACTTTGGTGGATAGGTAACAGCATTCTGTGCACCCCGACATACAGTAATACTGACCACATGACCACAGAAATGTTTTTGGACCACACTGGCTGCCTTGGCTAAGAAATGGAGATGAACACCAACTCCTAGCGTCAGAATCAGCTGGTCAGGGGAAACCTTTACTTTTATCTATAATGCGCCTTGGTTAACTCTCATATAAACTTCTTTGCTTTCCTTTGTTGACTTCTAGTCTCCTTAGACATCAAATATCCCAACATTTTCCTCAAGTATATGATGTGAGTACTTTCCTCTGTAAACTTAGAAGCTGCCTATTTTCTCCTATTCACAGATTTCAAGGTTTATGTTGTTGTTTTGTTTTGTTATATATCAACCAAGTATAAATGTAGAACAGAATTTGTTGTACATACTACAAAGGAAATGTACTAAAAGGAAGTTGGTGAAAGAGACAAATTGCCCTATGGTTTCAGGAGGAAATATTTGCCTACGAGTCCTTTTTTTATTAATAGAATAAATTACATGACTGTGAGTAAAAGCAACCTTTCCCATTTGTATCCAGGGCTAGTAGAAGGATTTTTACATTGTCCAATTGGTATGCGGCTCTTTCTGCTCCCAAATTATTTTGACACAGTTGACCCTTCTATTTGCAGCAATAGCATATGCATGCATAAGCCAGCTACCACTATTAAAATGCTGGTCCACTGGCAAAGGAATTAAGGATACAATCCAGATATAGGATGTGGTTGCTTCCTGCTATGACTTAGGCTTTGATTATTTTTTTAAAAACATCATCAGTACCCTAAAATAGCAACATATGAATTGGATCTTAGTGACCTCACATGCCAAGGGCTACACTGTTCTTCCTGCTAAGACAAAAGAGAATAATCTTTTAATGGGGTTCTTAAATGTAGCAAGTTGAAGAGAAAAGAATGCAGGGCACCATTAATCAGGCTATTTAGGCTGTCTGTAAAAGCAAAGGAGTGGATGACTCTTGACATGCAAAGAAAAACAGGCTAGAAGCACAGCAGTTTACCGGATAGTAAATTTCCTAACATTGCTTATGCTAAAACAGGCTGTGTTGATATATTCAGAACAGTTTTTAACATTGTAAGTCAATTCTTTTTCTGCCACAGCTATCTATATACAGTTGTGCAAAATTTTTGGGCATGTCTGGCCAAACTGCACAAATCTATGTAAGAAGAAGCCAACACAATTTCTAGCAGCTACAGAGTTAAACATAACATCTTTCCCCAAATGTCCACAACTTATGTGCTGTTGTTCACAGATTCAAAAAAGAACACTGGGAATATAGCACGTGCAGAAGTTGAAACATCATTCTAGTTGATTCAGTGATACTTTTCTCATTATACTGTAGAGTTGTTAATAAGACTCCAGAAGTTGATTGATTTATTAGGCCTAGGATACGATTAGCCTGGCAAAGACAACTTCACAAGTGAACAAATACCCTGACCTTTCTAAACTCTCAATCTACTTGAGCAACTGCAGGCTTCTCTAAATAGCTGTCGGAGAATTTAAAAAGAAAAATCATTCACTCTTTCGGGGGAAGGTTATTAAAAACCTCTAAATGCTTTCGGCTAGCAATTTCAACTTATTAAAAATGGAAATTACTGACATAGTCAAAAATATGGATACCCCTCTACTTTCCCCTCCCCTCCAAAAAAGAATCCCAATTTGCTGTGCAACTGAGACAAGTAAATGGCATCCACCCTTTGTTATTCATAATCCACAGAGCAGGCACTTTGCTTTTGATGTATGATTTAACATAGTCTTGTAAATAATAAAACATGAAAATGGTGTGGACATAATTACGGGTACCTCTTAGGAGTTAAATGGCATTATTGGATTGAGGAAAATAGTCCCTCCAGTACACTATTTGCTTTAATTAGCATCACCAGGGTCTTCAATCACATAATCAGTCACTGAGCCTATCTGAATGGGGAAAAGTACTCGGGCGTTTTGGGTCACGGTGTGCATTGAACATGGACAAGAAAAAGAAAAGCAGAGAGTTGTTTGAGTGGGAAGAAAAAAAGGGTAATAGCCAAGCATGGGAAAGGCTACAAAACCATCTTCAAAGAGTTTCATGTTCATTGCCCATGGCTGCTAGTATTATCAAGAAAGTTAAGGTCCATGGGAACATAGCCAAACACCCTGAATGTAGCCACAAAAAAAGAAAAGTGAGCCCAAACTGAAAAGGATACTTCAAATGGTAGAGGAGGAACCAAGGAAAAGTTCAAAAATGATGCTAGCTAAGCTCTAAGATCAAGATACAACACTATCAAATCACCGTCTATTGCTACCGTGTTTCCCTGAAAATAAGACCCTGTTTTATATTTTTTTTGAACCCCGAAATAAGCGCTTGGCCTTATTTTCAGGGAGGTCTTATTATTTTGGGGCGCATGGAACTCCTCTTGCTGTCTTACCTGATTTCCAGCTCTGTCTCCCTAACAAAGGAAATAGCAGGGACTGGTTCCGCATACAGGTAAATATTTTCAGGGAGGACTTATTTTCAGGGAGGGCTTATTTTAGTGCATGCGCTCAAAAACCTGATTGGGCTTATTATCTGGGGAGGTCTTATTTTTGGGGAAACACTGTATCTGACTAGAAAGTGGCCCCCACAGTAGAAGATTCAAGAAAAACCCACTTCTGAAAGACACAAAGGCACAAAAAAGCTAGACTGGAGTTTGCTAAAGTACATGTTGTCAAGCCACAGTCCTCCTTTGAACAGATGAAAGAAAATTAGAGCTTGTTCATACATCACAGAAGAACTATGTTCACTGAAAAAATAATGCTTTTAAAGAAAAGAATTCTATCCCTACTGAGAAACATGGAAGATGCTCCATAATGTTATGGAGTTACTTTGTTGTCTCTAGCACTGGGTGCCTTTAAAATAACTAGCTAAAAAGTTTAGCTGGCACTGGAATGCTTGTCCACAGCCCCACAGTTTAGTGTTGCTTACAAAACAATGATATGCATGAGACAAGGAATTTTTTTTATTCAACCTCACCACAAAAATAATGGTCTAAAATATGCAACAAAACAGAAAAAACCCTGACAAGCCTGAAATGCTTTAGAACAAGAGTTTTGGATTAATAAAACAAAAACTGAATTGTTCAGCAATAATAATGTAGGGTACTTATGGATAAACAAAGATGAAGCATTTCAATGATAGAACATTTTGCCATCTAATATGCTTTGGGGTTGCATGGTAGAAGGTAGAATGGATCCAATTAAATATCATATTCTGGAAGCTTGTGTCCCTAAAAATGAAGCCGAAGAAAGGCTGCATATTTCAGAAAGACAAAAATTTGAAACATGCTTCCAAATCTACCATGAAATACTGAAAAGAAAGATAAAAGTTGGAATGCCTTCACTTTCTTCAGATTTGAATACTGCTGTTAATTGTAAAGAAACATGCAAGAAAACCAAAGAATATTTCTGAATTAGAAGAATTCTTCAAGGAAAGTAGAAAAAAATATCAAAAGCAAGAACAATAAGATAATTAGCTGACAACACTTGTTTTAAAGAACTGACTGAATATGTGTCCAAATTTAGGTGCCTGGAATAATCACTATTCTTTCATTATGAATCTGTAAACAAATACATAAATAGAAGTTTAACTTTGTTACCATGTAGAAATGGTGTAGGCTTCTAGTCCCTTAGGGACTCATTACTACATATAATTTGATCACGGGTGCCTAAATTTTGCTTGCATCTGTGTTGTAGATGCAGATAGGTTTCTTTCTTACACCTGTTGAACTCCAGATTGGAAAAACAAAATGTATGAATCAGATATTATTTTTCAGTGAGATGAGAATTGATCTTTTAGGCCTGAAGTAGAGTGGGCTGGATGTTGGCATACATGCAATTATCTTAAAATAAAAGCCTATTTTAATGTAACTAAGGCTAAGGCTTATAATCCTATAAACTTTCCAAATGCCCTGTCTTGTTTCAATTATATTAGTGTAAGCACCGGGTCCCAAAAGCAGTGTTGTATTAAGGTTCTATTGAGATAGCAACAGTGCACACAAACATGTGCACATAGGAGCATTTAAACTGAGGTAACATGGTTTTACATGGTTAACTGTTTCAACCATGTCCATCTTATTTAAATGGATTTCAGCCTTTTCCATACACACATAATTAATGTATTTGCAGCTTCCATGAGTTTCACCTAGACCAGGGCTGTCAAGCTCCCGGCCCATGGGCTGGATGCGTCACGCACTGACCATGCCCACCCCCGGTTTAGTGAAAGGGGGAAAAGTCCCAATTTGTTACGTGACACCACCGTGACAACGTGAGTTTGATACCCCTGATCTAGACTGTATTGAAGACAGCAACCTTCAAAGAACATGGCATTAGCCAAGGCCAGTCTGGCTGGGAATTCACCAATATCAAGTTGGTGAAGATAGTGAAATAAAACTCAATAACCTATTATTATCCCTAATTATAGGTTCAACTGAAATAGCAATCTCTCTCTTCCAAGATTCCAGACTGGGAAGACAAGGAACGCACCCTCCATCCTTCTATTTTAGAAAATCCCTTAGCTTTAGAATTCCTGTACTGCAGGAATAGTCATCAAATAACTACTTAATGAAGCAAGAAAATGAGCTATATTTACTGATCATAGCAATCTAAAAGGGCCTGTAGAGGTTATGATATTAGACATACTACTTATCCCAAATTCCATAGCCATAATTTGCTATTAAGCTCAAAGCAAAAAAGTACAGAGCAAGCATGAACAAATGTGATTGTCATTGACCGTACCTAATAGCCATATAATACATGGTCCCACCTCTATTACTCTTATTACTCATAAAATATTTTGAGAAACTTTCTATCATGGGATTCCCTAACCTTTTGAGGACTGTCAACATATTGGAATTTTATTCTTTTGTGCCAACAGAAAGAGCACAGATATGTAAGACTAGCTAGCCACAGCAAATATTTTACAAAAAGGCAAGTGGGTGAAACTAAAATCAAAGAAATTTAGCCAAGAATCTCATTATATGGCAGAGATGAAATGTATTATTTTATCTAATTAGGAATCACTATATCTCCAATCAAGAACTCTGTTTTTTCATGCACTGTACCCAAAAGGCACAAGAGCTATTCGTTTTACTCATCTGTTTCACACAAAATATCATACAAATGTTTAACTTTCTGTCATGATTCCATTTTCTCTGCAACATCCCGCCTCAGCCTTCCCATTCCTCTTTTTATCATATTAAAGCAAGCCATGTCCATAGCATTAGGACACCACCTACTCCATGTTCAAACATCCATCCTTACTGGGTAATGGCAACAGACCCTCTATTGAATCTTTAAAAAAAAAAAAAAAGTTCTGGTTTATTTTTATTGTTTGAACAGTGAGGAGTCTTTAATATAGATACTGATTGTTAGCAACTTCCAGGCTGCATCAAGTCAAACAAGACTGGAAAATTCACAATGGAAATTCACAATGCTAGAATAAGTAACATTTATTGAAGAAATTTGGGAAGCTATAAAATAGCTGTGTTTCTTTTTCCTTCTTGCCCTGCATAATGTACAATTTGGGCCCCTCTTCTGAGTAACAGAGCCTGTTTCTGCCAGTCTTCATTTTTGCAATGGTCAGATTTATTTTTTTAAATACACTGAATGAAAACTTAAGATTTATACCAATCAATCATCATTATTTCTAAAACAATGACCACCGCAATACCCAGATTTATTCTATGAGGGAGATGAGTGGTTTCTAAAGATGGATGGAGAGAGAGAGGGGGGGGGGGGAGAAAGAAAAAAAAGAAAAAAGAAAAAAAGAAAAAAAGAAAGAAAGAAAGAAAGAAAGAGGGGGGAGGGAGAGAGAACCTAGAATATAGTTAGCAGGTATAGGAAATCAACTCTTTACTTCAAAGCTCAGCTAACCATTTGAAAATAACACGTAAAGTTAAAGAAAATTAATCTTAGACACATTAGATAGCAAGAACTGTCTAAGAATATAGTAATTCCTATGAGCATTCCATTACTTTCATTCTACAATTATGACCATAGATTGCTAGACTGATCTATCTAAACAATTATTTTTCACAGTTTTCTCAAGAACAGGAGCATACTAAGCAGTTCTAGTATTTAAACCTACAGCCTGTGTTAGTGAACTATAATTCCTGGTAGTTCCAACCAGCCTAAGATTTACAGAGAGTTATAGTTCAGCAGCATCTGAAGGATCACATTTCCTGACCTCTGATCTAACTTAAAAGTGAATGATATCCAGCATTTACTTTTGAATTTTCAGGCTAAAAGGATATCCATTATACAAAAAAAGAGAAGAAAAGAATAGCATGAACTCTCCTACTTCACAAAGTAAGCCATCCAAATTCATGATCCTGGAAGCAGTTCCTGGAAAGTATCCAAGAGACAAAACTTTTATGGACTAAGGCCAGTGTAACTGAAATTCCAGTGAGCACTGTTTTTTAAAAGAAAGAATCTGCTTTAGGGAAATCATTAAGAATCAGAACATCAGCGCAAAACATACTATACTAGCTTAGTTGATATAGACTAAAGGATAGTGCATAATAATGTTCTTACAAGTTCACAAACACCATCGCTCAGTTTCAGGACAATTTATTCTCTCTGAATAAAGCTACTTCTCATAGTGTCATAAATGAACAGCTTGATACCATAGCTGTCTATCATGAGAACAAGAAACAGATGAAAACTGGGTGTCATGCCCCCAAAAGACAAGTATTTAATCTGTTGCATCACTGAGGCAGGAGAAAAATGCACAAGATTCTAACTTTTAATTTCATTATAAATGTGACTTGCATTTTATGCAAAACAATAGCTGGAATGCTTGGATTCCTTAGCTTTTCTACAATAATCCCACATATCTAAGCTCTTGTACCTTTGGAAATCTATTCTTGCAGTTTGTTGCCTAGTTAGTCAAAACTAGGCAACAAAACTTGATACTTAGCTGGGGAAAAGCAAAAAATAAACAAGTACAGAATATGATGTCGTCTCAAGCCAGTAGCATTAATATTATAGTTTCCATACGAACAATTTAATGTTTTTGACAGTTGATCTGAAAGTCTTATCCAATAAAAACATATCATTAAAAAAAACTTCACTTGCTTTGATTTACTGAGTTGATTCAAATTAGATGAAATGCTTATTTTGTGTGCACATTTGGCCTGGTTGAGTAGCAAGATAAAATGAGGAGACAGGAATCCTCAATGTGCTGTTATCTTTATGAAACAATAACAAACCTGGCAGAAAGAACCACAATGGTATAATCTGATTTCCATACCATGATTTAAAATGCTTTTCATATTTATCCATGTGCAAAAATCATATTTTCTCCATTGTTGGGTGGAGACAGCAGCCAGCATGGGTAGTACTCGCCCAATCAGCTGAAGGACTGAGTCAGCCAATCATGTTAAGTCCGCCCTTGTTGCCGGGCAGATCCAGCTTTTGACTCAGTCCTTTCAGTTGATCAGGCGTGTGGGTTATTGGTTCTGTCTTTATTCTTTTTTTCTATTGCTATTTCTCAGGATTGATTACTGGTTTGACCTTGGATTGATTACGTTTTCGCTTTTGACTATTGGATTTGGATTGTTTGTCTGCTTCTTGTCTCCTCGTGAATGACTATTAGACTGGCTTTGGACATTGTGAGTTGCATCTGCCCCTTTTACTGACCTTGGTGCCTTTTGGGGCTTTTAGCCCCTTTAACTTCCTTCCCTGTCGAGGGGGGGAGTTCGTTTGCTGTTTGGGGGGAGGAGAAGTGTTTCTGCACCCCTAATTGCCGTTTTCAGCCGCCCGCTAGGTAAAACGGCAGGAAAATTCATTCAGGACACTTGCGGCCGCCATTTTGGACTGTAATTAAAGGTGTGCCTTTTTTCCTTTGCTGATCGGATTCTGGAGGCTTGTTTTTTCTCAATCTTGTGTTGCTGGGACGGCGGATTCCCCCTGTCAGCTGGTGGCTTCTAGGCTTTCTGCCTCTCTGCAGGATTGTGAAGAGGAGACCTTGCTTCTAATCGCCCCCTTGCTGGCTGTCTGCATTGCTCCGATTTGAGGCTTGGCGATTCCCCTCCTGTCAGCTGGTGGCTTCTTCGTGATCATCGCTGGTGTTTTTTCTACTTCTGCCTTCCTCTCCTGATCAAGTTCTTCATTAACCTGCTCCACGTGGACGTTTGAGACCAGTGAGTTGGCGAGCCGCCATTTTGTTTCAAATTGTAATTGCGGTGGCCATTTTGTGTGTCTGCAGAACTTATCTCTCCTTATTGGGGCTTGTGGAGTGCCAGCGCTCCCTCTGGGCTATCAGGGCTGGACTGTGGACTATCACGCCTCTGTTTATCATTCTTGATTGCTGGCTGCAATTTAGTTACTGTACGGGCTAGTGGAGCTTTTACGCCCCCTCCGTCTCACTTAACATCGTTTTCGGAGGTATTTGCCATTCCAGTCGCCTTTCTATTCCTCTCACTTCTGCCTGGCGGAACTTTCATCGGATCCTACAACATTGCATTGCAGCCATGCCAAAAGCCCTGTCAAAATCAAAACATGGCCGTTTGGCCAGTGAGGTTGCCCATGATCAGTCGCACCCTGTCTCTGAAGTTAGGCCCCATGAAACTGCGACTTCTGAAAAGTCTCCGCCTTCGACTGATCCTGCTAAATCTCACCACAAGGGCCACAAACATGGTGGATCCTCGAGAGCTGAGAGGCGTAGAGACAAAGTTTTGACTAAGCTTTGCGAGAAAGCTTCTGCTGATGTTGCTACTAAGGGTGTGGTTCACACTCCTGTGGCTGACAACCCGCCTGAACCGGTGGCTAGACCTGATACTCCTGATCAGTTGTCTCTGCGAGATTGCCCGGTGACTATTTCAACTTCAGCCTTATGGGGTTCTGCTGATCCTCCCCCTCCATCTGAGACTCCCGTACCGGAGGCATTGCATCCTTCCAACTCTGTTGCGGCCACTACTTCTTCAGCAGCTATCTCCTGTCAATTACTTCCTGAACAACTTGAACTCCTCATTGAGAATGCAGTGCAGAGGTCCTTGGCGGCACGGGACCAATCTCGTACCCGCTCTGATTTGGTACGGTCGGTTGTTTCTGTCTCCCCTGAACGGGGAACCGTTGAGGAGCACCCTTCCAAGGCTCCGGATTCTCCTACCAGTTCTCACACGACCCAACCTTCTGTTTTGATAGACGTGGATTATGAGGATTCAGCGTTATCCGACGATGACAACTTACCCCAGGAGCAACCGGCTTTTTCTGGACTCTTTCCACAGGCTCTGTTCAAGTCCCTCTTGTTTAAGGCTGTTAACACGGCTCGCCTGTCTTCTCCTGCAGCTGATCCTGTTCCTGCCACTGGGGATCTGGATCCTATGTTCGCTGAGCCTGCCAGGCCTATCACCTCTATCCCGACTCCTCCTCTCTTTGTTGATGTGGTGAAACGACAGTAGTCTTCCCCTGGCACGGCTCCTTCTCCATCGTCGAACGACCGTAGGAATTTCCAAGTATCAAGCGAACTTGACTCCCTCCTCCAAGTGCCATCCATCGACACTCCTATTGCCGCTCTGTTGCCCAACGCAAACATCCCGGGGGTTCCGGATGAGGGTCTTCGCCCAGATGAGCGCCGTGCTGATTTGGTTCTCCAATGGGCTCATCGAGGTTCTGCCTGGGCCATCAAGGCAGCGACTACGGCGTCATTTTTTAATCGCACCACCTTACTTTGGCTACGCCAGCTCCAGGAGACGCTTTCCCCGGAGGACACCTGGGTCCGGCAGGACTTGAACAAGATCGTCGCAGCCTTGCAATTTTCGGCGGACTCCACTTTGAACGCCGCTCATTTCGCTTCCAAAGCGCTGGCTTCCATGATCGCTGCCCGTCGTCTTGTCTGGCTCCGTCATTGGCAAGTGGACGCTTGTCACAAGTGGCGCCTGGCCTCAGTCCCATTCAGTGGCTCTCAGCTTTTCGGTGCAGCCCTGGAGCCGTTCCTCACCGAGACCAGAGATAAAAAGAAGATCCTGGCTCTGGTGCATCGTAGGGGGGATTCCCAGTTTGCCCCTTACTCCCCTCGTTCTCATTTCCGAGGTGCTGATGGTGCTGGTTCAGCTTCCCTTTCTTCCCCTAGACAGTACAGTGGGTCTTACAGGCAACGGGGTTCTCAGGACAGGTCCTGGCGGGGCAGATCCCTTGGGTCTAGGCGGCCCTTTCGAGGGGGAGGAGGTCGTTCCTTCAGAAGCCGTCGCTAATTGCATCCCGACTCCTCCCATCGGTGGCAGATTGGCTATCTTCGTCGCTGCTTGGGAGAAGTCTACTTCCGATAAATGGGTCCTGGCTACCTTAAGATCAGGGTTGGCCATTGAATTTCTTTCCCCTCCTCCGAGCTCCTTTGTTTGCTGCCCGCTTTCCCGTAACCCCGAGAAGAAAGTGCGTATGGACACGGCGGTGCAGCATCTTCTTTCCATCAGGGCTATCCAACCTGTTCCACCCAATCAGATCGGGGCAGGCTTCTATTCCCGGGCTTTTCTAGTCCCTAAGTCCTCGGGGGGGTGGAGACCCATTCTGGACCTAAAACAGCTTAATCGGTATGTTGTATACCGTAAATTTAAGATGCAATCGTTGAAATCCATCCTTGACGGTGTTAGAAGGGGCGATCTCCTTTCTTCTATCGACCTTACTGAAGCCTATTTGCATATCCCTATCCTTCCTTCTCATAGAAGGTATTTGTGGTTCTGTTACGGGGGGGTTCATTATCAGTACAGGGCGTTACCCTTTGGCCTTTCATCAGCCCCCCGTACCTTTATGAAGGTGTTGGCGGCCTTGGCCGCTTCCCTTCGGGTTCAGTCTGTTAGACTTTTATGTTACTTGGATGACATTTTAGTGTTATCCTCGTCTACTGGTCAGGCTGTCCGGGACATTAGGCTCACTTTAGACACACTGGCTTCCCATGGATTCTCTGTGAATCTGGAAAAGAGTAGCTTGGTTCCCTCCACCTCCTTAGTTCATTTAGGTGCCCTCATTGATTCTGTTCAAGGTAGGATGTTTCTCTCTCCTGACCACCAGGCTAGCTTGCGAGACTTAGTGTCTCGGATTGAGAGGTGTCGGGCTTCGTCTCCTTATGTACTTTCCCAATTATTAGGGAAAATGATCTCGGCCATAGCCATTGTTCCCTGGGCTCAACTCCACTCCCGGGAACTTCAATGGTTTCTATTGCCTTTACAGAAATCGGGCAAAGGCACGTCTCTCAGGCCAGTTCCCATCCCATCCTCGGTCCTCAGATCCCTTTGGTGGCGGTGGTCTCCAGCGATATCAGCGGGCTGCCTCTTCCTGGAACCTCAACGGGTGGTGGTGACCTCCGACGCCAGTCTTCGGGGCTGGGGTGCCCATTGCCAAGGCCAACTGGCTCAAGGGACGTGGAGCGCAGCGGACACCCGTCGTCCGATCAATTGGCTGGAGTTACAGGCAGTCTTCCTCACGCTCAAGGCCTTCCGTCACCTGCTCTCCGGGGCTCATGTACTTG
The DNA here is from genome assembly GCA_022577455.1 of Arizona elegans. NCBI lineage: Eukaryota > Metazoa > Chordata > Lepidosauria > Squamata > Colubridae > Arizona > Arizona elegans. Next base: position 60,609,492 of record JAKOOJ010000003.1, read on the forward strand.
TCCTAACAGACAATGTGACCGCCAAGGCGCATCTCAACAAGTTAGGGGGCACCAGGTCCAAGTCCCTATTGTCTCTGGCCATGAAGCTCGGCCTTTGGGCACAACGTCATCTCGAATCTTTACGGGCGGAACACATTTCTGGTGTCGCCAATGCCCAAGCACATTGGCTGAGCCGTCAGGAGGTGGACAATGCGGAGTGGCTGCTTCATCCCAGGATCTTTCAATCCCTGGTTCATCGGTTCGGGACGCCGATTGTGGACTTGTTTGCAACTCATGCCAACGCTCAGTTGCCCCGTTTCTTTGCCCGGTTTCCAGATCCCCAGGCAGAAGCCATCGACGCACTTCGGGCTCCATGGCCGGAGGGTCTTTTATACGCTTTCCCTCCACCCTCCTTACTTCCCAGGGTCATCCACAGGATTCTGGACGAACGGGCGGAGGTGATTCTCTTGGCTCCTCATTGGCCGCGCAGAGCATGGTTTGCGGACTTGGTCTCCCTCTCTGTCGCCCCCTCCTGGCGCATTCCCTTCGAGGTGGACGCTCTGACGCAGGGGGCACTGAGCCACCCAGACCTTCCCTGGCTCAGCCTGACTGCCTGGAGATTGAGCGGCTCTCCCTAAGGAGTGTTCTGGCTCCAGAGGATGTGATTCGAATGATCGAGGCGTTGAGACGTTCCTCCACTGACAGAATTTATTCTGCGACTTGGCGGGCTTTCTGCTCATGATGTGACCGGACGGGTGTGGATGTTCTCCAACCCTCTATTATAGACATTCTTTTTTTTCTACAACGGGGTCTCTCTGATGGCCTTGCCCCTAACACGTTACGCCACCAGGTGGCCGCCATTTCCTCTGTACTTACCTGCGGGTCACTGTCATCTCTGACTCAACATCCTCTGATTAAGCGTTTTCTTCGTGGCGCAACGAACCTGTCCCCTCCGGTCCTACATCGTTACCCGACCTGGGACCTTCCGTTGGTGCTGGAGTCTCTCATGGGCCCTCCATATGAACCTCTACGGACTGCCTCTCTACGACTACTTTCTTGCAAAGTTGCCTTTTTGGTGGCGGTAACCTCGGCTCGCCGCATCTCGGAGGTGGCGGCTTTGTCCATCCGAGCTGACCTCTGCGTGTTCCACGTGGATCGTGTTGTCCTCCGCTTGGATCCTACCTTTGTGCCGAAGGTTAACTCCGTCTTCCATCGCTCACAAGAACTTATTCTGCCAAATTTCTGCCCGCATCCTTCGCATCCTCGGGAGCGCCGTTGGCACACTCTGGACGTCCGACGGGCTCTGCGAATTTACATCAAGCGGACCACTGCTATTCACCAGACTGAAGCGTTGTCTCCTTCCTCCCTGTCTCCTTGGGTCTCAAGGTATCCTCATCTACTATAGGCCGTTGGATTCGTCAGACCATCGCTTCAGTGTATGACCTTCGTTCCTTGCCGCGGCCTTCTAGAGTAACGGCACATTCCACACGCAGCGTGGCTACGGCGGCGGCCTGGGCTACTCAAGCTCCTTTGTTGGAGATTTGCCGTGCGGCTACCTGGACCTTGCCCGCGCCGTTCATACGGCACCATAAACTAGACAAGTTTGCTTCGGCGGAGGCCACCTTCGGTCGTCAGGTGCTACAACAGGTGGTGGCCAGTGACGTGGTTTCGGACCAGCCTGGCCCCTCCCAGACTTGGGGACAGTGAACTGGGGTATGTCCCATGCTGGCTGCTGTCTCCACCCAACAATGGAGAAGGGGCGTTGGTCCTACCTGATACGCTCCTTCTCGTTGTGTGGAGACAGCAGCCAGACCCTCCCTTTGCCTGTCTGGTCCACTTGTGTTGTTCTTTTTCGATCCTTTCCTTTCTGCCTACCCACACGCCGAGTCTGCCATTATAGTCCTTCATCAAAAGCTGGATCTGCCCGGCAACAAGGGCGGACTTAACATGATTGGCTGACTCAGTCCTTCAGCTGATTGGGCGAGTACTACCCATGCTGGCTGCTGTCTCCACACAACGAGAAGGAGCATATCAGGTAGGACTAACACCCCTTTTAGCTTGCATGTGAAGGATTTCTGCACCTGAACAATATTTCTTTCCTACCAGCAGACACAGTGAATGTATCATTGACTGAATCATGATTTACTGAAGTGAACAGTCAATGGCTTGTTCATCTGACATAACTTTATTACTATGCAGTTGCATATACATATCAAGATAGATTAGATTAGATTAGATTAGATTAGATTAGATTAGATTAGATTAGATTAGATTAGATAAAATGGACAGGCAGGCAGGCAGAGGGTTTTTGGGATTCTAACATGCCAACTATAGAATATTCTCCATCTAGAGCAGGACTGTCAAACTCACCCCCATGGGCCAGATGCGTCACATGCTGGCCATGCCCATGCCCAGTTTAGTGAAGGGGGGGGAAGTCTTGATATGTCACGTGATGCCGCCATGACGACACGAGTTTGACACCCCGATCTAGAGCATAAATAAGTATCAGGATTGATTTTATATTTAGGCCAAAGAAAGACAGACTTTTTGTCCAAACTCTGATCTGTAAGCTGTTTTATTGTTGATTGTTCTGTATTGATTATGATGTTGTATATTAACACAAATTGGGGACTTTGGAAAAAGTGCAAAGAAGAGCAACTAAGATGACTAAAGGCCTTCAGACTAAAACATGAAGAATGGTTGCAGGATTTGGGTTTGGTAGTCTAGAGAAAAGAAGGACTAGGGGAGATAATAGCAGTATTCCAGTATTTGAGAGGATGCCACAAAGGAGGGGGTCAATTTATTTTCCAAAGCACCAGTGGGCAGGACTAGAAACAATGGAGGGAAACTAATCAAGGAAAGAAGCAACCTAGAATTAAGGAGAAACTTCCTAACAGTGATGACAATTAACCAGGGGAACAGCTTGCCTTAGAAGTTGTGGATGCTTCATCACTGGAAGTTTTTAAGAAGGGGCTGGGCTTGTCTGAAATGGTATAGGGTCTCCTGTTTGAGTGGGGGGCTGGACTAGAAGACATCCAAGGTCCTTTCCAGCTGTATTCTGAGTGTGAGTGTGAGAGTATGTGTGTGTGAGTGAGTGTGTGTCTGTGTGTGTGTATAGATTTGATATCCATGACATTTTATGGCAACTTTATAAAAATTTCCTCAAAACTACACAATTACGTGAAGCTGTCAGTTAATTTCCTCTTTGTTTCCTTTCAAACATTAGGTTGGCAAAATTCCATTTTAATACTTTACTTGGCCACCAACTCAATCCCAGGATGCATAAATCAGGAGAGGTTGGCTTAGAGCCTGTCTGCAGAAACATAATTCTTCTGGAACAAGAATGAATCTTCTTTCTTCTTCAAAGTACTCAGTGCCTTTGACTTAAGTCAGTTTTTATATTTTATGATTATATTTGTCATTCTATTTCCAAATAAGTACCTCCCAAGCCACCTGGGGATTATAAAGTTCTTGTCTTGTACTTAGAAATCTAGCACTGCTTTATAGTACTATTATAACCTATATTATTAAAAGACTGGAGGAGAAATGTCAAAAAGATGTACTCTAGTCTCAAACTCTTGTACTATCTTTAAGATAGACCAGGTGCTTGGGATTATTATAGGAAAGCAACAGCTACTTGTGGAAAGAAAATTTTTATTCACTATAGTTTGGAAACAGTAGATCGAGCCATTGCTGATGAAAAAGTATAGACTTAATATATCTATAGAGATTCTCAGTCATCCAGTTCGTGATTGTCCCAAAGGTGCTTTTTCAAGAGGCACCTGGGCTTTCTGGTTTTACTTTGAAGACATTTCACTTCTTATCCAAGAATTCTTCTCATCCAAGAATTCTCATTCTTCAGCTCTGAAGAAGCTTCTTGGATGAGAAGCGAAACGTCTTCAAAGAAAAATCATAAAGTCCAGTTGCTTCTTGAAAAAAGCACCTACAGGCTTAATTATTTAATGTGGTTTTATACTGTCTTTTAAATTTTGCAATCAATGTGTTTTATTTTTTGGCTGTTCACCGCCCTGAGTCCTTCGGGAGTAGGGCGGTATATAAATCTAATAAAATAAAATAAAATAAATAAAATAAATATATGTACTAAATGGAAATTGAGTAATAAAAACATAGCGGAAGATGTTCCACACTCTTTCTTGGCCACAGCTCTCCAGTCCAAAGAAGACAAAATGCAATCCATCAAACTTGCACATTTTTATAGCAATAGCCTCTTTCTGAGTGTGCTGAATGCAAAAGGCATGCTATTTTACAATTTGAATTGAGAAGAAGTGCTTCGGAATATGAAAGGAAAAAGCAGCACCTGTCTTCAACTTAATACTGCAGCTGGACAATCCTATATGTAGCTGCTGCAATGAAGAGCAAATTGGTTGTGTATATGCAGTCCTATGAATTTCAAGACTGTTGATATTTCGAACTGAAAGTGAAATATTGTCCCACCCTAATCACGGTAATGCAAATCACTTCTATGCCTTCAGTTATTTGAATCTGAAGAACTAAAGACTGCCCGTTTTCATATGATTATGCTTCTCCACTGAGATGATCTGATCCCCATATCACTGCTGATACCTATGCAGCTCAGGATAGGCACTATAAGCTGAATGCCCAAGTCTGGAATTTCTACCCTTGAAAAATTAATGCAGCATCCTCTCAGGGCCAATTTATTCTAGGAGTATTTCTCCATATCTGACTCATTTGGGTGGCATAAAATGCATTTCTCAATATCTCCTTCTGATATTATTTCTTCTTCAACACAACAGATGTCCCCCCCCCTCTAAGATATCTTTTGCTGAATTTTTGCATGCAGTTGAGTTCTGGGCATTCCAAACTAGTAGAATAATTCTTATTGATGGAAGTGACTTCAAAGTCCTAGAACTGGTTTTTAAAATATTTTCCCACCACTTTCAGCTTTGATCAGATGTCAAGAGAAGATGGGAGAGAGAAGGAACTTAATTTCCAGTTTCCACCTTACATAACTGCATACTTACAAATAATATCTTTTTTTTAAAAAAACCCTGGTTTTTCCACTTTGAATACAAATATAAAGAAAACACGTTTTTTTTTTTTAAAAAAAGATCCAAAACAGGTTTTATGATCTTTTATCTCCTAAAAGAGCAGTATCCGACTTGTGGATTTTAGCATGAATTTGGGCTATAAACTGAAATGATAAAGTACACTTGATCTTACAAACTCCTCTCATTTCTCCTGCAACTACATTATATGCTACGATAGAGACAGATCTTTTCCTATTATTGATTTGAAGTGCACTCTACCTATTCCCAAGTCAGCAGAAAATATATCAATATAAAATTTGTGTTTGTATTACTGATTCTATCCTGATTTTCTTCCTTAGTTCCCTGTTACTGATGAAACCTGCAGTACAATATTGTACAATATTTTTATGCTTTTGGGAGTATGGATTAAAGTTAGAAGAGCTAGTGGTTCTCTCCCAGGTCCCACTCCCACCCTTATATTATTTCAAAAATGCAAAAGGAAACAAGAGAGCACCCAGAACTATTTCAGTTATGCCCTTTCTAGTATCACCAGTTGGACTCCACAACCATCCAGAAGACTAGGAAGTTGAGTTACAGCCCCCAGTTCTTCAGATGTTGCCACCTAATTATACTGATGATCTCAAACTGAGATTACAGCTAGGTCCTTTGCGTGGTGTATCAGAAGCAGATACAGCATCCAGATTGCTGAAGGGGATGCTTATTTATGTCACCTTGTATTTATGTTGAAGAAGCTGCACACATGCTTAGACTTAGACTTGGAATACCTCTATTGTCACTTTGAATGTACACTAATCGGCATACATTAAAATGAAATTTTGCTGCATACTCAATACTGTACTGCATCAGGGACTTGATACCGGTGAAATAACTTGGGCCTAAACAACTGAGGATCTTGCATTGCTATAGACCCATTTAATCATTTAGCTAGGTGTGTTTGCCAAGAAACACAGATTTCATCCGGTAGAACTTCTCTGGGGTGGTGATAGGGAAACTCACTATAGTAGTGCACAGAAATAAAAAGCCTGAATATGCATCTGTCCATTCTTTTAGGAAACCAGTAACAACTTCCTGTTTTAATGGACTTGGAAAAAAATATTTTTCTCATGTTTGGATTAGTGCTACTGTCCAGACTGATGCTTTCAGTCTTTCTATCTGATGCTAGTCCATTTTGTTGTATACACACATACGTTTATATGGATATGAAACATGCATGCAGACCCCATATAGAATTGTGTAATTATTCAAGGCTGCTTTGAGGATCCTTGTGGCTAAACTACAGCTTATGAATAAATAAAAATGCAAAGACTGCAAGAAAAAAGGAACCTCAGCTACATCCAGCAAGCTGCATTAGTCATCTTCCCAAATTACTGTACAAACCCATTCACATCCTAACAACTAGGCTGACAAGAGCAGTCATCGTAGTTAATTACTACACAGCAGGAGGTAGGCTAGCCAATGCAACCAAATACAGAACTTTCAACCTCTTCATTTCTAGTGCTTATATACATTAGTCTATGGAAACTAATGGAAATAAACTTACAGGTTGATATTTGACATCTGCATTAATCTTCTGGATAATGACATAGTGTCATTAATATTCATTAATATAAATTTATGCAGGTACTTTTTCCACTTAAATTGAATTCCTCCCCCCCCCCTTACATTCTGCTTGTATTCACCAATTTATACATTTCAGCATTCATGGTCAAAAGGTAAATGGTAATGAAAGATGGCAAAAGATGGGGCGAAATGGTGTAACTCTCCCACACAAATATCTGGGAATCCACTAGGAAAAACTGACAGCATCTTGGAAAGCAGAAATTTTCCACTATTACAGAGAGCTATTATGCTACTGATACTTAGGTGGAATAATTCATGGTACCTCTTGTTTCTTGGTTGTCAGCATCTGGGAAAAAAAACCAGGGTTCATACACACACACACACACACACACACACACACACACACAATTGTATTGATTATGGCAAAGCCAAGATGCTCTAGAACTCACTGCTAACAATAATCCCATGGTTTACTGGCAGATTGATTTTCTATGCAGTTTGTATATATACCCAATTCTCCCTTACCGCACTTATATGCATCCATACTTCATTTCTTTATATGGCATGTTCCACAGTGGATGTGGGAAAAACGTATTTCAAAAGTTCAGATTGAAATAATTGAAGTAAAGTTAGTTGACCTTTCAATCTAAGCAACAGTTTGAGATAACCAAAGCCTGGAATAATCAAACATCAATGAACCCATTAGGAGGGAAGATTTTCTCTTGGAGGTGAGTTTTTATATGAAGATACCTAATCTTCGATTTTTGATGTTTATATTATCACCTCAGAGGCCAGATGAAAGCCTGCTATGACCAAAACTCTAGGTAACAGAAACTGGGCTGAAATCTAGTGAACAATGAAGCTAGGAACAAGGTAGATTCTATTTTACTTTGCTGACTGAGATTGAAGTTATCTAAACTTGTTTTAGACTGTGAGTGTGCATGAGAAAAAGAGAGAAAGAAGAAAGAGAGAAAACAGAGAGAAACAGAGAGACAGAAATACAGACAGACAGACAGACAGAGACCCTCAGTACAGGAGCTTCAGAAAGAAACTGTTCATTATTTTTGTCCTTCTTTCCCTTTGAATTTTCTTCCATATCTCTGACCTGTCTATCTATATTTAAAACTTTTCAGGAACTAGTTGCACTCCTGATTCTATTCTTTAGCATGCACCTTCTTGATAGGTCAGGTCAGGAAGGAAAAGGCTTTGCCATTTATAGCTAATCTGGTACATCAGCAGCAGAGAAGATTTCTCTGGAATAAATTAACTGGTAGTAGTGTACTTAGGAACGCGGTGGCTCACTGCTAAGACACTGAGCTTGTCGATCAAAAGGTTGGCAGTTCAGCGGTTCAAATCCCTAGTGCCATGTAACAGTGTGAGCTCCCGTTCCTTGTCCCAGCTTCTGCCAACCTAGCAGTTCGAAAGCACGTAAAAAATGCAAGTAGAAAAATAGGGACCACCTTTGCTGGGAAGGTAACAGTGTTCCGTGTGCCTTTGGCATTTAGTCATGCCAGCCACATGACCATGGAGACGTCTTCGGACAGCGCTGGCTCTTCGGCTTTGAAATGGAGATGAGCACCACCCCCTAGAGTTGGGAACGACTAGCACATATGTGCGAGGGGAACCTTTACCTTTAGTGTACTTAAGTTTGCTCTCTTCAAGAATTTGGGAGCGGGGGTTGAAAGAGACTTTGAAGAAGAACATAAAAAAGTCCCTTGGGGAAACCAGCAAGAGCCCAAGCTACCACCTACCATGCATCATTACACCCAATATAATATCACTGCCAAAAACCTTGCTCTTGATGCCATCACTAACAGAGAGGGCCAGTGTTACGTTCTGCTTGTGGCACTATGTTGTAATTTAAGGTATTGTGCTTATGGAAGGAAGTTTCAGCCAGGCAAACTCATCAGGTGATTTTGAGTCAATATTGTCTCTCAGCCAAATGTTCCCTGCCAGGATTAGCTGTGGAAAAATTGAAGGAGAAAGCATATTGTCAGAAGTACTGGATATTATTTGAAGCATCTTAGCTATTTTCTGCACAATATGGGAAAATTTTCAGTATATATCCCATTTCTGAAAATAGCATTTGATGCTATGTATATGTTAAAGTGGTACAGGTAAGATCCCAACATAAATTGCTTTAATTTAATTGTACAGTGATTACTGTCCAAAAATGGGCTAGAGCCAAGTCCAAGTAAACCAATTCCAATAACAGTAAATTATCCACTGTTGGGTAAATGGCATAAGGATCCCATTTCTGAACGATGGGAGGAAGGAGTTAAACCATAATAGATTTGCCTCTCGAACTACTTGTCTCAAACTCAACATGCACATACATATTCTATTATGGCCACGGGGTGAGCAATTCTACTTTGGAATCCTCTTCCACAAAAGGCTCGGCTCAAGGTTCCTCCAGCATTAATGTTCTTGCTGAATGACTCTAAAGAGTCAAAGCTTCCCTCTAAAAAATAAGAATCCAGTGAATATGAAAAGAACTGCCTTTTTATCTTCCTTCAGGATTAAATTAGCATCCTGGACAAAAAGTCTTGAATAAGTAACATTATGAGCATACTAATGCAATCAACTGAGGGGCAGACCAGTGAATTGTAATAAATACTAGCTACCCACAGAAAGGTGACTATTTAACGGATGTGTTGAGATTCTGAAACCTCTGAACTTCAAGACAGCTCTGCTTTCTAAACAAGGTTTGTTCCAGACTCAGCAAGAGAGTTAAAATCATGATGGAACACATACTGATCATTTCTATTGCTCATGTAGGTCACTATATTTCTGGGAATTGAAACCACAGAGAATCTCACCAAGCAAATCGTATCTCTGTCACATTGGTTTCAGTGCTAAATTTTGACTTTAGGAACCTCAGGATTGTACAACTTTGTTTCAAATTGATCCAACTTCCTGAATACTTATTATGGCCTGGGAACAAAGGACCATAATAAAAATATCGCAATCTACTTTTCTGATCTGATTTGCAGACTCCATCAAAGTGATCTGCTGTCTACATGCTTTGCAGCCTCCCCAAACCAAAATTAGTTTTGTCACTTATAAGAAAAACAGATTGTAAGAGTTTCTCCTTTCAAAGTCATTCTCTTTATTGGCAATTAGGGAAATGCAGAGCTTTATGTAGAAGGAATTCAGTGTCACTGCATTGCTTCATAAAAGCAATATTTTCACATCAAAATAAGTTAAATATTCACCAACCTCAATTATTGTAAATAAAAGCTAGGGATTTCCTTTGGCTGAATATTGAAAATGCCTGTTTGTATACTTGCATGTGTAGGAGGGAGAGGTGTGAGCATGTGTAAAGAAAAGATGTGCAAATAAATATGGGGGAAAGCAGAAGAAAGAGTGTGGGAGAAAGATATGCATTAAGAATGGACATACATGTGCCCTAACCTGACCTTTTCAATGCTTGGCAGAAAATTATATTCCCTTTAATCCTTTATTGATGTGTTTTTGTTTGTTTTGAATATGTAAGATTCAATGTCAAGGGTTATTTTAAATGCTACAGAGCACTAATGAATAACAAATTAGTGAGTTTCTGTTTGATACATATATGTGTGTTGTTTTGAGACAAAATATAGTCAACTTCAAATACCAGGCAGGGGCACGTCAGCATTCTTCCTCCTAAAAATGAACACAACTGCAAAAACAGTAGACACATGGAACTGCTTCTGTATCACAATCACCTGCCAAAGTCTAGAGTGAACAGATGTGCAAGTCTTTATGCTGCACAGGCCTTGCAATATTCAGGAGTAAGAGCGTGGATATGGCTCTTCAGATCTTTGAGGTGATTTGAAGGAACTGTCCAAACCAGAACTTTTGAGAAGTCACCCCATCTCACAGGAAAGACATTACACCAGGACGAACTAAAGTATTACCAGCCCCCTTGGTGCCCAGGATTCCCACAATTCTCAAATTCCCACCGAAACAAATCAGAACCAGAGGCAGAGCAAGATATGAGACTGCCCTATCAAACACTTAACTCAGCATGGTGGATTACTAAGCATTCACCCTATGCAGGCACATTGTGGCTACTTTGCTACTGAAAAGCAATCTATAAAGACAGAGAATCTTGCTCAAGATGTAAACAAATTGTTAAGAGCATTAGAGGGCAGGAACAGGTTAGGGAGAATGGATCTTCCTCTTGCTTTTGACTCATCTCTCAAGCTACATTTGTGGAGTGTTTTGGACCTCTTCTCTGTCACTATTATTTTCTTCCAGAAAGTGCTTCCAGACCGCTATATGGCCGTATATGGCCGCTATTATGTCCTTAAGATTTATTTTAGTTAGGAAAAAAAGATAGCAATAACACAAGAGGTTTACATATTAAGATAATATTTTCTGGACAACCTTTTTCTAGGAATAAGCAGAAAATGACAATATAAAAGCCTCCTCTGTTAGTACATATAAATAAAAGCTTCCAGGTAGGAAAGTGTGTAACAACTATCGCATCTCCCCAGATTATATATGGATGTGTTAGCTTCCAAGTAAGAAGCATTTGTTCTTAACAATAAAATCAGAGCTGAAGAAAAAGAACATGTTATAATTCCTGTAGCAGTAGAATTCAAAGAGAGCTAATAGAGCTACATGAATTATAGTAATAATAACCTTCTATTAGGACAATAAGTGGCAGCATTTAGAGTGCCCCTGAATTCATCTTCACCTTTTTATGCTATCCATGAAAACCAATCCAGAATCTGAAAAGTATAGATACCCAACAGTTATGCTTTTAAAGCTAAGCTTCTACTCCTTACCATTGCAGATATTTGTTATAAATTTATACAATAGGATAGTTACATCTATCAGCAGGCAGTGTAGCAAGCAAATTAGAAGCCATCGAGACTTTTAAAAAAAATTAATATGATTTTATACCATTCTTCATATTGTAATATTAGACTTCCACATTTAATGCAAACTGGTTGCTATTGCTGAAAAATGGAATCAATTGTTCACTGATATTTGACCTATTTGGTAGTGACAGATAAGAGCTCAGAAGAAAATGTATCTTCCTGGGCCTTCCTGGAAATTAAAAAAAATCATCAGCTGAACACTTCGGCAGACTAAGTTATGTTATTATAAAACCTGTTTAAAAGTTCTGAACACCACCTAGATGGAACATTTCCTTAACAGGCTCCTAATATTTTAAATTCTAATTTTCATGCAGATACCCTCATTAAAAAGGAGGAAAAATTCATTATTCACAAAGAAATTCAGAAAGATTGAGAACAATTTGGGAACAAATCCTTAAAGATTATGCTTCTCTATTAATATACATGAATACCATAATTTATTTTTTAAAATAACTGTAACTTTATCATTGGAGCCTGGTTTTTTTTTTTACAGTTAATATGGTCACTAATTTGTCACCCTGAGTTACTGGCGTTTTTCCCCCTCGTAAAGAACACAACACAATAGCCATGAAGATCTGCTGATACAGTTAGTGATTTTTCAAGGGAAACATTGTAAAATGAGAGACAGGTTCTCAGATACCTGCCTGGGGGAGAAGAAACAAAACTTTGCCTCTGGTGCTCCCATATTTGCCTAGAGCTTCTTGCTAATCACATTTTGACAACTGTCGTGTACAGAGTAAGGTGTCTAGACAAAAAGCGTCTGATTAGCAGGCACACATAAACACAAATGAATGAGGCGTGTTACACACAAAGATTAACAGACAACTTCTTCCTAATCCTCTGTAGCACTACCATTAGCCATAAACAGAAATTATTGGTGGGCTGAAAGGTCTAATGTTAAATTCTTAGAGGAATGTATTATGGATCATTATTTAGCCTACATCAGGGGTGTCAAACTAGATTTCATTGAGGGCCACATCAGGGTTGTGTTTGACCTCAGGTGCTGGGTGGGTGTGGCTGGGGTGGGCATAGCCAGCTCAACATCACTTGTGTCGGGGCCTCTTGTAGTGCTCTGCCAGTGAGACCCTCCCGAGTTCCGTTTTCAGCTATGCTCCAGTGCTCTGCCAGCGAGGTCCTCCTGAGCTCCGTTTTCTCTGGTAGAGGCACCACCAGGGCAGTCCCGTGAGCCAGATCTAAGCACCCTGCAGGCCAGATCCAGCCCCATGGTCCTTGAGTTTGACATCCCTGGCCTACATGATCTTCATAGAGTCCTAAAGTTGGAAGGGGTTCTGGAGGCCATCTAGTTTAATTCTTTCTACTTAAAAGGGTTTCCCCTGTCCAGTCATGACTGACTGAAAGGGGCAGTGCTCATCTCCGATTCTCAGACGAGGGAGCCTGTGTTGTCTGACAGACACTTCCATCCTCATGTGGGCAGCATGAAAGTACAGTACGCAGTAACTCTCTACTTAATGACTTTTTTAAAAAAACCATAGCAATAGCAATAGCACTTAGACTTATATGCTGCTTCATAGTGCTTTACAGTCCTCTCTAAGCGGTTTACAGAATCAGCATATTGCCCCCAACAATCTGGGTCCTCATTTTACCCACCTCAGAAGAAGTCAACCTTGAGCCAGTCAGGATTGAACTCCTGGCTATGGGCAGATTTAGCCTGCAATACTGCATTCTAACCACGGCGTCACCACGGCGCACGAATCATGTCACCAAAACTGTCATTACAAAACAGTACTGTCGCAGAAGATGAGATACCGTACAAGCAAAAAAGCAGCAAAATCTTTCTTATGCTAGTTAATGTTCCCAATCTCCACACTTGGAGATTGTGCAGAATTTTCTTACAAACAGAGGTAACTATAAACATGATGTCACTGCAATACTCCAGCACCTGCTAATCATAAATTTAGAAATCTATATAGTCTCTTAACCATTCAAAACAATCAGCTTGGACTGCTAAACTGCATTTTTTTTCCTTCCAGAAGCGGGAAGGAAATGGTTTTCTTAGTTGTTTATGTGGAAAAAAGGGAAAGACACCCTCAAGTCAAGTTCAACTCATGACAATTATATGGGGACATCCGCCCAGTCCTCTCAGTGGGAAATTATTTGCCTTTGCCTTCTTCCAGGATGTTTCCTCGTGCCAGTTTAGTCTTTAGTGCCAGAGTTTCCTGGGAGACTTCCATCCAGGACTAGCCAGACTCAACCATGTTTAGATTTCTTTGAGGTAAGCAAAGTTTATCAGAGACAGCACACTCACTCTTCTGACATTCCTTCAGTTACAATCATTTGCTTCTCTCCAACAAATTATGCTATTGAGTTGGAGCAAGCTTGGTGAAATCAGCAGATGTTTATGTGTAAGGACAGTTCTGCTGCGAAGCAAAACTGATGAGCTTAGGAACCAATTATGTTCCTTAATGCTAAGTGAATAACCCACAGATTCCCATCAACCATCACCATTTCACACAACTCCAATTGACATACTATAGAGTTGTCATGTTAAACACCACAAAGTAAATGTGTCATTCCTCATGTTCGCCCCTATCTCCTGAAATCAATTGTAATAATTAGAATTCAGCACTTTGGAGCTTCCCTGATTATTCTGAACCAATGGTATCGAACTAGGTGTAGAAGAGCATTTCTTCTACAAGAAGTAGGTGGTGATGGGATAAAATTCAGAATTCTGTACCTACAACTTGGTATCTTAGTCATGGCTAAGAGTACAACACAGACTTGGTTCATGTGTTATCCTAAGCCATACTGTGTTTTTTCCTGCTTTTGGCTTTAATGCATTATATGAACTTAGTCACTTTGGCTTGTAAAACAAGGTATCTAGATTAAGTGAACCAAACCAACTGGTTTCTTTAACAAAATACGATTGAATGAAACATGGCCCAGTGTAATGTTGGATGTGTAACTTGTTTGGAAAACCAGCTGTTTATGAGTAAGTATTATTATCATCCCTTGTGGCAAAGCTGGAAAGTTTCCCAGTTTTTAATTTTTTTTAAGAGCAGCAACACAGTTGCCACTAGCTGTTTTTATACTATTTCAATTGTTCCTCCTTTTGTGTTGTTGACTAGCTAGCTGCTATGGAATAAACATGGCAATTCTATTTTTCCCTTCAAGACTTCCTGTAATGTTTCATTACTATTTCCTGTTTTTGTTTGCAAAAACAAAATTCTTCTATTCTTCTTTTGCAAACAGCATTAAAAAAAAACTGCTCAGCACAAATAAAACTGGTTTCAGACACATTCTGTGCAACACATTTTATGTTGTTACTGTTTCTATATATCACATTTTATTTTCCTAAAATCTAATAAAATAACTCTTTCTCCAAGTTTCACTTGGCTATGTCTAAAAAGAGGAAATGTAATAATATATCTAAACATAGTTGGATTAATGTAAAATATGAAACCATGAAGAGAAAGACAAATCATTGCTTACAATATGACTAATTATAGAGGTTAAAGAAACTTGAACATCTTGAAGAAAGTCTCACATTCTTTACCACATAGCGTTTTTATTTATTTATATCCTGCCTTTATTATTTTTATAAATAACTCAAGGCAGCAAACATATCTAGAACGCCTTCCTCCTCCTGTTTTCCCATAACAACACAGTGAGATAAATGACTGGCCCAAAGTCACTCAGCTGACTTTAAATTCTTTAACTTTGAATTAAATTAAAATTAAATTAATTAAAACATTTAATTGATGTTCAAATTGTTTTGAATAGTATTTATATGTTTGTTTTTTGTGAACTCCCCAGAGTCATGTATGTGAGATGAGTGGTTATATAAATGAAAGTAAATACAATGAATATGAGCATTTAAAACAAGTTATTATATTAAAAGTGACCAGGCTCATACATAATAAGCCAGTGTGATGATACGTGGGAAAAACCCTGGGGACAGGAGGGAGAGCTGCAAACAGGACGATCAGCATGTAAAAGATTTGTCAGCCCACAGAAAGGGGGTGGCGTGGGAAATGTTTTAAAAGGGGCCCTTCCTAGTTTTGAGGAAAATAAAAAGAAAGGAGGTGAGAAATACTTCATTCTTACAAGACTCTGTCAATGTAACTTTACAATAAAGAAAGAATTTATACTCCTGAGTGTGCTTCTTGTCTGGACGATGTTGTTGGGTTAACAGCTAGAAATCTTACATTATCAAGCCCCAAGATAGTCAAAGAGTAGTTTCTATAGGAGCCTAATCACCCTTGTCTTCATTCAAGCCATGAAACAATCCAGGTGAAAATAGCTTCGAGCAACTTTTGAACCCAAAATTTTGATTACCATGATACAAGACGAGGAACCTTAGCCAGTTTAAAACTAGGATTTAAAATTAGCTAACCAAATTTAACATTTGGCAAAATGATTCATAATACCAAGTTTGGATGTCACAGAAATTTAATCCCAGCTTGATTTCTTTATTCATTAATGTGAAAGGAGAGAGCCAACACGTTATATGAGTCAGTACACAGTTCACAGTTTCTCCACACTGCACTTTATTAAGCTAGAGTTTGTGGTTTATTACTATGGGTGAATGCAATCAATGCTGATAATCAAATTAGAAAAGCTTAAAACTCTGTAAAATATTGCATTTGGCCTTCTGAAATCACTGTAGCAATCCAGGGAGAAAACAACAATAAAGGGTAAAATTAGAATGCCAAGGTGTAAGATACTCATCTTGAAATCTTAGGAGAGAGTGCAAAGAACATGGGCTTCTCCAGCCTCTTCTAACATACAGTACAAATGTAATATTTATTAACTTTTAGAACTCTGCAAAGATCTGAACTCAAAAGTGAAAATGTAATTGTGAGCATTTACGGTCACGTACATAATACCTATCAAAACTACCTTACGGTAGTTTTGTATCTTCTCTTGGGCTCACATAACCCTAATCCTAACCCTCTAGATCAGGGCTGTAAAACTCCCAGTTTAGGGAAGGGGAAGGAAGTCCTGATACCTCACCTGATGCCGCTGTGATGACGTGAGTTTGACACTCCTGCTCTAGATGATACCAAGGAAAGATACATTGAGTTTAATATGTTCTCATGCATTCTCCAAATCACCTTTTGCCTTTCAAATCTAAATCTCTGCATCTTCCTGGGATTTATACAGAGGATTTCAATCAGTCTTCTAATTCATCCACTTGCGAATAAAAAGTATGGAGGTCAAAATGCACCCAAAAAAATCAGTTTGAATTTATCCACAAATGGGCTCATCTACATTTGCAGCGTGACCACAATTTATGACATTTTTGCCAGAAACTGGTGTTTAATTCTGATTTTTTGCAAAAAACACTCCATAACAAACAATGGGTTTGCTTAACAGATGCTTAACAGTCTCCACTAAAAGATCATAAAATCAACCATGGTCACAAATAGCAACTTAATGACTGCCACCACTTGCAATCAAAATTGCAAACTCAATTATGGTTGTTAAGTCAAAGACTACCTTTATGTACTTGCGTACAAGCCACTCTGCAGATAAACAAACCTTTGAATTTTTAATCAAAATATCCCAAAAAATGTGAGTCAGTTTATCTGTGGATAGCACAATTTTCATGGTATTTGGTTAAAAAAGTATGGTCTGCTTATCCCCAGATTTCATTATTTGCAAGTATATACAATATATTATTTCTATAATAATAAAAAATGAAAAGAAGAAATACACTACGGGGCATTTACAGAAATGCTGTAAGAATATCATTGATGCTGTGCAGTTTGTCCTTGACTTACGACTGCAGTGGAGCCCAGAATTTCAATTGAAAGTAGTTACATTCAAGACACCACCTGACTGGACTCAATTTTATGATAGTTGTAAAGCAAGTTACCACAGTTATTAGATAAATCACATGGATATTAAGCAAATCATATGGTCATTAAACAAATCCAGCATTTCCAATGAGTGGTTTTTGGCCAATTTCTGCTAGAACACGGCAAAAACATCACAAATCACACTCACATGACCACGGGACACTACAACCACACATAAACATGTGCCAGTTGCCAAGTCACCAAAATGCTATCACACAACCATTGTTGTGCATGTGCATCAATCGTAACTAGGTGGTAAGTAGCTTTTTTTTTGAATTTTTAACTTTCAACACTTGTTAAGTAACTGGTCATAAGTGGAGGACTGCCCGTAACTAACATTCCTAAGTGACATATTCTAGGATGAGATTTTTTTTAAAGAAGGGAGAATACCAGTTTAAACTCATGGCTGTAAAGAAATCGGGGGAAGATGTTGCTTGAAATAATGTTACAGAGAAGAATGTTTTAAATGCAAAAAATTAAAGTCACTGTGAAAAGTATTGATAGCTTGGCTCTACGCAAGCTCTACTTTAGGCTTTTTGCAGCACATTCCATTAGTGGGAGAGAGCCTGCAAATTCCTTGCTCCTCCACATAATTCTTAAGCCAACAGACAAATAGCCTTGATTACCGGACATTCACTCCATAAATCACCCTTAAAGAAGATGATATAAACAGAAATAATAGTGCTTTATAATAACATCAGCCATTTACATAATGAACTTCGCATGCATCCCCTCAGGAATGGTTATGATAACCCTGCAGGGTAGTCCATTATTATCCTCATCTCCACAATGAGGATAATCATCATCATCTTCATCGTCATCCCCACAATGCAGGACAGGCTCCGATTTGCATTCCAGAGGGAGTGCTCTGTTAATCTCTTGCAGCACAGAAATAAAAAAACAACAATAATTTTGTAGTATTGTAAAAAAAATAGCATTTGTATTTCTATATCAAGTCTGGCCAGAAAAATCTATGTGCTAAAAAAAAAAAATCTATTAGTGTTTCGGGTGTCATAAAATTCTTTCTGCTTTTGTCACAACTCCCAATCCACTTCTGGAAGTTACAATGCAAAACAATTTATCCAGCAAAGAATGTGTTCCAATTATCCTTTGCCCTTTGACCAATTCAAGCAAACTTACCAGACAGGTGTAGTCTAGTGGTTGAACAACTTCTTTAAAAAACAAACCCCAACAATGGTTAAATTCACACCATAGTATGGCTCACTGGAGCATTTCACTATTTAAGTCTTTGCGCTTATGACCTGCCTGCTGTATTTGAGACACAGACAAGAGAGTTCGCTCTGTAGCATCCCCCCCCACTTTTTTAATTACTATTTTTGCCAGAAGCAAAGCAGCTGCCACACCATTCCAGAAAACTGCCTGACAGTGTAATTAGTGACAGATTAGTAGCTGTACTCGATGGGGACTCATTTACATAGTGAAAGAAAGAAGCAGAGAATGAGAGAAGACAGGTCATTGCCTGCAGGATCAAACCATATAACCCAGTGTTTCTCAACCTTCCTGACTTTAAGATGTTTGAACTTCAACTCTCAGGATTCCCCAGCCAGCCATACTGACAAAAGCAATGGAGTGACTTTTCAGAGTCCGGTTCTAATTCAGAGTTATGCACAGGACAAAAGCGATGTGGAAAAGCTCTGGATGCTGTGCAAGTATTATTTATTAAAGCCACACCATTTTTTTCTCAAGCTTCTGAAGATGCTTCTGCTTTAAGGAATCCACTCAATAAAGTTATAGCAAGGAAAGATAGAAATGTTAAAAAAGATAGAAAGGATATGTTAAAGTATATAAAATAGGAAATAGATATGAATGAGAGAAATATATTGTATATATAGTAATTAAAATGTCGGGGACAAGTAGTAAATCGGAATAATACAAAGAAAAAGAAGGGGAAATTGTGAATAACAAAGAAGATCACCATGCAATAGCTGTAAAAAGAGTGCGTTTATAAATGTTGTATGTCTTGTATTGTTATATTGTGTTATAAAAATAATAAAAAAAAATAAATAAAATAAAGTTATAGCCATTCTTAAAACAGAATGTGGCAGCATGAAAAAAGCTGTGTTGTTCTAATGAATAGCAGGGAGGTATTGTCTTTACAAGAGGGCGAAAGAGTTTAGTTTGAATCATTATGAAGCATGCACAGTCCTTTTACAAATGGATATTCCTTGAGCAAAAATAAGCCATCTGTCTTCTATTCTCTTTTGGAACTAACTAAACCTTAAACTGCCTTTCCTAATCTGACACTCTGCAGATGTGTTGGGAGATGCAAGTTCCATAGTTCCTTGTTAAAGAGAGATTCATCAGCAAATCCATTCAAAGAGCTAATCATTGAATCTTAAGTATTCTTCAGATACATCATCTGCTTCATTGCCACAAGCACTCAGCCAGTTAGTTAATCTTTTGCCTTTTAATTGATTATTTATAAAATGAAATGTAGTAACACTGTATGTAACTGTACCACATATAGTTAAAAGGAAAAGCTATTCCAGGTTCTAGCAAAGGTCAAGCAAGTTAAGATGCAGGGAGGTTTTTTTTCCCTTTAATTTAAAGCAGCCAAAGGACAGTCACATCTGGGCTATAACTGGGCTGCAACTGCAACAGGAAACAACCATGCAGCAATGTGGGCACTTATATATGGGTTTGGAGGAACATATTACAACTCTGCTTCAAGAGCTGCACTCATTATCATTTTGTTTCTGGGTCTATTTCAAGATGCTGATGGATGGAGGGGGAGAAAGAGATCTCCCACCTTTATTATTTTTTTATAAACAACTCAAGGTAGTGCCCTTCATGACAAGGGACTGGGTTATTTGAGGTGTCACCTGTCCCCATTTTCATGTGTCCCTCCCACAGACCCAGAGAGCACATGTTATGTCATCTAGGGAGTTCTGTCATTTAGGGAGCTACATTTGTGGGTAGTGGGCCTTTTCTGCAGTGGCATCTGTGTTGTGGAATCTTCTTCCCTGAGGTGAAGTTGCTCCATCTCTTCTGAGCTTCTGAAGGTCTCTCAAGACCTGGTTGCAGCCTGGTGACCCTGTGTAATGGATGAACTAGTGAGGTAGCTTCATTATTATTAACCCTCGTCATGTACTGTGTCTTTGTTTTTGCTCCATTATGTTTTTTATAATTAATAATGAAGATTAAAGAAATACACTAATGGTTTAGTGAAGGATGGCAGGGTTGGTGTTTTTTTTTTATAGATATCATCTCTTGGTACATCTCTGTAACATGAATGTTATACTTGCAAAATTATTAAGTTTTTAAAAATCATTTCTACTAACCAAATGGTCCACATAAATACCCCTGTACACGTACACACATTTCTGTCCCTATCAGTTGCTATATTTCACAATAACATAAAAGACCTCACTCATCCCAATCTTCAGGTCAGAAAATTAGGGAGGGGAGGGGAGGGGAGGGGAGGGGAGGGAAGAGAAGAGAAGAGAATGGAAGAGAAGAGAAGAGAAGAGAAGAGAAGAGAAGAGAAGAGAAGAGAAGAGAAGAGAAGAGAAGAGAAGAGAAATGTTCTGATCTCAAACCATGAAAATACTGATTCAATTTGAAGGCAGATGTCCCATCTCAGTCAGCTGGTGCTTTCTTACCTCAGACTTCTTGTCAAGGCACTGAGTTGCTAATACATCAATTGGATAGATATCAAATTTGTCCACTATTATTTTTGTTATTGTGGTATTATGTTATAAGTTCAAGGAGGCTTAGAGGAAGATTGCTCTTCATTTTGTTCCCATATACCAACCTGTGAAATACTATAGGCTGTGCTGAGATAGAATGACTTACTCCTGTAAATTTCCACGGCTGGCGATAGGCTTAAGCCTCAAGTCCGAGTACAATACCTCAATCAGTGGGTGGAACAATAATAGAATTTAGAAATGTGGAATTTATGCCTCGGAGCAAGCCTCTCTGAGGTTTTAAAGTACTGTGGCAATACTTAACATGCTACATCGCAAAGATTTTGGATGACAGCATCTATAATCTGTTAACAGTGCTCCATAGAGACAGCAGTTGATTCAAATACCTGGAGATTATTAGGATGTCTGCCCCTGTTCTAAGTAATTATTTGAGAACAATAACCAAGATTACATTTTTAAGTTATGAATGCTTTGATTACACAGCAGAAAGTATTATTCCTATTGGAGAACTTTTTCCATGGAGATAAAATCTACAACAATGAAAGGGAATGAGCTGATATTGGAAGGCCACCTTTGTTATAAATGGTTATAAATGTCATGTTGCCATACTCCACTGATTGACAATGAGTTCAACAAATTTCATTCACATTTTTTATAATTTTGGGTCTATTTTGCCTGAAACAATATATTAGCAATAGGTTTAATGAGCTTTCAGGATAACACAATAAGTTTCTCTGCCAATCACTGACCTTTCCAGACATCTTTAGTTTTTGATTAAAAGAAACAGAACACAGGTCTTCATGCATGTGGTCCAACAACCAGAGAAGGAATTCCAGGGCATCATGTTGTGCATTTCCACGAAACTGTGCACCATATTTAGAGACAACATTCTGCAATGAAAACAAGTGAAGAGACTTATTATTTTTATCTGAAATGATAAAGTTGCTCTAGTATTAAAGTACATTTTTGATCTTTTCTTTTCTCCCCAAAACTGGCTAAACAAATGATTATATGGACTATGCATATGATTCATCAAGATCCATGTTCTGTACCAAGACCAACCATAATGAAGATTATAAGACTTTCTCCATGTATATTTACTGGGGAAAAAAATCTTCTATGGAGAACAACCAGGAACTGAGATCTAGATCTTGTCTTATCTATTTATATACTACTAAAATTCTCAAACTATGTACAGCAACAATTTTACAAAGTATCACAAATGGGCTGGTGTATCAAAAAAATTAGAACCCATGACTCCCATAGAATTGAAATTTTGCAAATTTTATAAAACATTTCATGATAGAAACATTACCATAAAACAGCTTATGACATAATACAAAATGTTGTAAAATATTTCCTGTACTGATGTTTGACTGTGCTATTGTCAAGAACAAGGAATCAGAATGACACTGTGAAGTGATTAGATCTTATCGCGGCCTTTTTACAAGAATCTCGCCAGACTGATTGCACTCTGGGGCAGAGGTCCCCGACCCCCAGGTTGTGGCCCACTACTGGTCCGTAGCCTATTAACAACTGGGCTGTGCGAGTGGCAGGCCGACGCAGCCACACACATGCACAGCTTGACTCACTCGACTGGCGGGCTGGTGCATATGTGCATGCGCATGCAGCCCAACTTGCAGTTGAGCTGTGTGTGGATGCATGAGCATGCTTGCCCACTACTCGCATGAGTCAAGCTGCACATGCATACGTGCCACTTCATTGCTCGCGCAACCCGGTTCCCCTCTCTCCCCCACCCAGCTGGGCCGCCAAGCCATAAAGGTTGGGAACTGCTGCTCTAGGGAACAACCAGATAAAGGCCCCAAGTCACTTCCTTCTCCTGCAGGGACACAGAGCTAGCCAATCTCTCTTAACTCCATTCCCACTCTAGCTGCAGATTCCACCACAGCTATACGGTTCAATCTGGGCTATTTTCAAGGCCGATACATCTCTGGATGTATCCTAACTTTTCCAGTGAATTTTTAACATTAAAAAGTTCTGTCATTGTTGAAGGCACTGAGGAATCTGGTAAGGAAATATCTCCAAACAGATGATCTAGTGACTCATAGGCTGTCCAGTCTTTACTATAGCTCTGTGAGGATAAGATATCTGGGACTTGAAGGCTCCACATTTGGCTAGACTAAAGTTACCCAATTGAGATGAGATAGTGAGATCTAATCAAGTCCAATCCTTTATTTGTAGCTAGGTTTTCCCTACGTAACCAAGGTTTTTCTGCAGCGTAGGGAAAACTGCTATGTAGGGAAAACCTGGCTAGAGGAAAAACACACATAAACCCTACAAAGAAATAAGAAAATATATATATAGTCTTTAAGCTACTGGATATATTCTGAGATTTTAGGGTGTTGTTACACTGAACCTCTTCCCCCAACCCTCACCCATCTTGGGACTATAAAGTCTCTTGGTCCAGGATCTCTTTCTGGGAATGCTCTGAGGTGGCCAAATCCTTCCCCTCTGCTGCTACAGGTACACATTCCATTTCATGAATGGAGATTTGAATCCAGGTTCCAACCTGGCCCATCTGACTAATGTTTATGTTGCAATTTATATGCTTCTTTATTACAGTATATCACCCTGGTATCACAGAAAACCAAAACGTATAATGTGTAGCCCTATCTATTGCCACTGCTATTTTGTACTCCTTTGAAAAACACAATCACTTTTTTTAAAAAAAAAAATCCCAAGGGATCCCAATCCCTAAATCATGAAATATGTCCCTTTACATCTTGAGTTCCACCAACATTTGGCAAAGAAGCAACATATTTAATACTAGCGCAATAAGCAGGGATGCTAAATTGATTCCTGGTGGGGCTCAACAGGAGAAAACATAGGTTCTGCCTGCCACTGATTTGCCAAACAGTTGCCATGACAACTAACTCTACATTGTTAAGAACTCAGAAGGAAATGCCCCCCCCCCCAAACATGTCTGTCAGGGCCACTTTACTCTTTTTCTTCCAAGCAGTTACGACTTGGTGCTCCCGTTCCAGTCCAATGTTCTTCAGTTCCCAAGTGAACAAACCCTCCTGAACCACAAAACTGAACAGCCACTTGCTGTTCTTTGGAAACGGAAGGGAAGCTTGGAAAATCCAATTTTCTCTGCTAAAAAAGGACTCAGTTCAGTATAAGCCATTTCAGTCAGCTGGATAGAAATGTTTCTGGAGCCCAAGGCATCTTCTTCAAGACATGCAGGAAAGCTTTTCTGCTTTCTGGCAATGCATCTCTGCCTTTAACACCTGTGTGAATGGAAAAACCCAACCAAACAAATTCTTGCTCTGGGAAAGGTGACCATTTCAGAATTTCAGCCTCTCATCTAATTGTTCAAAGTCATAGAAATCCTGCTAGGAAAAGAAAAAGAAAGAGAGGCAGAGATGCCATTTGAAAGCCTAGTCTTCCCTAATACAGGCAGTATTAATAACACTTCACCTTGACTAAAAATAATTTATTTAGTGAGCGTTCAAAGTTACAATGGCACTAAAAAAAGTGACTTACAACCATTTTTCATGCTTACAATGGTTATAGCATCCCCATGGTCATGTGATCAAAAATTCAGACGCTTGGCAACTGATGCATATTTATTACGGTTGTGTCCCAGGGTATGTGATCCCCTTTTGCGACCTTCTGACAAGCAAAATAGGGGAACCAATTTCATTTAACAACAGTGTCACTCACTTAACAACTGCACTAATTCACTTGACAGCTGTGGGAAGAAAGATTGTAAAATGGGGCAAAATTCACTTCACAAATGTCTCACTTAGCAACAGAAATTTTGGGCTCAATTGTGGTCGTAAGTCAAGGACTACCTGTATGTAATCCTTTAAATGTGTTAAACTAAAACAACCATTGGATATCCTAATACATCCAGTCCAAACCATCTACAAGGTGCTAGAAGGATTATCTTTGTCCTATGTTCTTTTTTTCAAGCAGGTGCTCTGGCCATACACAAGCAGAGTTCTTAGCTTCCCTGAGATTTTCCAGCATTTCTTTATATACTGAAACATTTCCATTCCTCAAGGATGTATCTCCTGAATAAAATACTAAAGATATATTCTGCCATCTCCCCACTCCTCCATATACCAACCTCCTCCCACATGTTCTATTGTTCCTTAAATTCTGTACGCTCATTTAACTGCAGCATGTAGGATGCTAAGATGGGCCTGCCAAGAATCTGCAAATACAGAAACAAGGCACAAAAAGAGATTGTGAAAAGAAAGATGCTATGCTTCTGAAAATGGAGAATTTGCAGTTTTGCTTTTGGTAGTTTTGATAGAATGTGCACTGACTTATCAGTAACGTGAGCATGATAAAAATGAATGAATATACATATAAGTATGCATGTATACTGTATTTGAAGATTA
The DNA here is from genome assembly GCA_022577455.1 of Arizona elegans. Taxonomy (NCBI): domain Eukaryota; kingdom Metazoa; phylum Chordata; class Lepidosauria; order Squamata; family Colubridae; genus Arizona; species Arizona elegans. Next base: position 60,634,795 of record JAKOOJ010000003.1, read on the forward strand.
TTCATCATTCTAGCTAACATCATAAACTGCTTCAAATGGGATTCAAGGGTTATCCCCATTTTTTTTTCTTTTGGTTTGATAAGGAGTTCTTAAAATTCAAAAACTTGCACTGATCTCTTATAACTTTAGGCAGCTTAATAAAGGTATTCTCTCTGTGGATTTTTTTTCTTTTTAGCCAACATGGCCATTATTGCTTTTATAAATCAACAAACAGATAGTGACAATACATGACTTCACTCAGTTTTGATGAAATGGGAGATGGACTCCTCTCGCAATCTGTAAAATCAGTTGGAGTAGAAAAGAAAAGGACCATTTCAAAAGAGGAATGAAGAAGGGAATTAGGCACCTTTCGTATTGTATTTATTTATTTATTTATTTGTTTGTTTCCATTTCTATATCGCCCTTCTCCAATAGGACTCAGGGCGGTGAACAGCCAGAATAAAAAACAGAACATACAAAATTTAAAAGCAGTTTAAAATAATTAAATATTTTGGCCGTAAATTAAAACAACCCAATTTAAAATCAATTTAAAATTTAACTCAAGCCAGCCCAGCTAGTTGAAATAAATAGGTTTTCAGGGCCCAACGAAAAATCCGGAGGTCTGTTATTGTACGTATCTCTGGGGGGAGGTTGTTCCAGAGGGTGGGTGCCGCCACAGAGAAGGCCCTCCCCCGGGGGTCGCCAGCCGACATTGTCTGGCGGACGGCACCCTGAGGAGGCCCACTCTGTGCGAGCGTACTGGCCGGTGGGAGGCTATTGGTGGCAGAAGGCGGTCTCGTAAATATCCCGGCCCTAAGCCATGGAGTGCTTTAAAGGTGGTCACCAACACCTTGAAGCGCACCCGGAAGACCACCGGGAGCCAGTGCAGCTCGCGCAGGAGAGGTGTCACATGGGAGCGCCTCGTCACCCCCATAATCCCCCGCGTGGCCGCGTTCTGGACCAGCTGGAGCCTCCGGGTGCACCCCAGGGGGAGCCCCATGTAGAGAGCGTTGCAGTAGTCTAGGCGGGAAGTGACAAGTGCCTGAGTGACTGTGCGTAAGGAGTCCCGATCTAGAAAGGGGCGTAACTGGCGTATCAGGCGAACCTGATAAAAAGCCCCCCTGGCCACGGCCGTCAAATGATCTTCTAAAGACAGCCATGCGTCCAGGAGGACGCCCAAGTTACGAGCCCTCTCCGTGGGGGCGAGTAATTCGCCCCCAATAGCCAGCGATGGCATCAGCTGGCTATATCGGGATGCCGGAAGCCACAGTCACTCGGTCTTGGAAGTTGAGTCGGAGCCTGTTTCTCCCCATCCAGGCCCACACGGCCTTCAGGCACTAGGACATCACTTCAAGGGCATCGTTGAGGTGGCCTGGGGTGGAGATGTACAGCTGGGTGTCATCAGCGTACTGATGGAACTCCACCCCGAAGTATAGTAGAAACTAGTGAAAAATAGCTTTTCTCATCCCTCTGCATGGCCGACCTTGTGATGCAAAAGATTTGAAAACCATTAAGAACATCAAACGTTCAGTGCTGAAGTCAACAAACACTTTTAGAGTTGTAAACTAAAAAAGAAGATATGAAACAGAAAGGGGAAGGGAATTGTCTCATGTGGCTGGCCGAACATACTTTGGAATTTTAGCTTTTGTCTCTTTTCTGATACTTAACAGTCCAACATTTAGCAGGAATCCTCTGATGGCTTTTCAGGAAACACAGGGAGTTCTCTATTTACAGCCATAATGGAGCCTGCCATTATGGTCATAAATTGTGACGATTATAAAGTGGGTAACCCGTGTGTCCAACCTGATTCTATGGTTTTTTTTGTAGTCATCAGGTGAATCAATTCTTCACTATGGGCCAGTGTTGCCCCAAACAGGAAATAAATGCCAGTTTTCAGCAAAAAATATAAAACACAATCACATAACTGTGGGATGCTACAAATGGTTATATATGTGGGCCAGTTGAGCACCTGAAATGTGGTCACATGACCACTGAAGGGGGGTGATGGGCATCAGGACTAGGTAAATACTATTGTAATTTCAACTTCACCCAGGCAAGTGTAAGTCAAGGACTACCTGGTAATGTGTTTTACAAGACAGAAGTGGCCCTGCACTAGAACTATCTAAAAAAGAAAGAGTAGTGGTGTTTATTACATACACCACGGGTGTCAAACTCACTGTGTCACGTGACACTTTTGCGGAGCTATGTGGGTATGGCCTCCACATGATGGACACCCCTGACTTACACTATGATGTTCATGGCCAGCCAGAGCTTCCTCTTTTGTTTCTTTTTTGGCATTTTGATTTTTTTACTCCAAGCAGCAATTCTGGATTCTGTTCAATTCTGTTCAATTCTGGATTTTGCAATACTCTACACAATACGATTCAACTGCTGTCATGGAAGAAGCCACACCTGACGAAATTCTCTTTCAAAAAACTCCAAGATTTATCATAGGTATAAATAGGATGCCTATCCTATATAAATAGGATACAACCATCTAGGCCACAAGTTATGTATTATTTCTTGCTTTCCAGTCCTAAATCTGGGCCACACTATGATACCCCAAAAGACAACATACATAGTTCAATCCCCTGCTCTCCTCAAGCAAAGCTTCTTGCCCATTCTATATGGATACACTAAAGAGCAATTAAAAGCTAACAAACGCTTGATTGTTAATACATTTACACAGCATACGGAGTGTTAACGGACCTGCCCTCCAGTTATTTATCTGTAGTGAAGCCTCAGCAGGTAGCTTATCGCTGAAACCTTATGGTTACAAAATAAGCATTCTATTAAACAAAAATTAAATACCACACTTGCCTAGGAATATTGCTATAATAAAGCATTCTTGTCAGCTATTTTCCCACTCACTATATGTATTGCAAAAGTATCACCAAAATTGCTATTATACACAGTTCTGAAAAATATGGGTTACTTTACTTTAAACAATGTGAGTTATTATATGAGTATGGAGCTACTGGACTAGAGGTCCCTAAATTCTTTGCAATCTAAAATATCCTTAGTTCAGATTATTAGACTTCAGCCTAAAACACCCATAGAACTCAAAACTGTTGATGTTTGGACTAGGCTGTGCAAATGCATTTTTAAAGGAGAGGGCTTTGATCAATATTTTATCAAAATAGATAAAATAGTCATTTGTTTCAAAAACAGAATTTCCGGTCTTTAAGAAAATATTGTCCACAATATATTTTTTTTCTTTAAGAGAGATGCCCATTTTATTTTCTACCACTCCTGTGCCTTCTGTTGACCGCAGAAAATAAACATAGAAGACTTGGAAATAAAATTATGGGGAAAGTGTCACCTAATGCATCATCATTAGGGAGATAGAGATCTCTAGTTTTCCAGATAGGGAAATTGAGATAGTGAGCTCTAGTTTTCCAGGTCTATGGAGATGTAGCTGATTCAGTATAGGTTTGAACAAGCAGTGTGTGGCTAAAATATGGTTTGGATAACATGGGAACTTGTATATACTCTTATCAGATTATTGGTCCACCTAAGTCAGTATTGCAGACACTGACTGAAAGTGGTTCTCAGGGACTATAAGAACTAGGATATTCTGCCTGGGCAGAATAACATAGCTTCAATTCTAAATTTTGTTAATGATATAACCAATACATGTGAACTTCTGTCCATTCTGGAATAACTAATGTCCTAATCACACAATATCTGTATCTCTGCTTTATCGCCTTCCTGGCATCATGCTGGCAAAATTCAGCAACAAATCATCAAATATCAGTGATGTAATTTCTTGCCACTTTCTAAACCAGTAGGGGTACGGAGAGAGAGAAATAAAGAATAGGTAGTCCTCCCATTTATGACTGCAATTGAACCTGGAATTAAAGTCATAAATCATGTCAGTCATTAAACTAGCTATCATGTGATCATGCTCAATTTTACATCATCTTTTGAGAAGGGACAAAAAAGAAATGAAAAGTTCTATCACATTATTTGAATGAATTGAAGATTAAAATCATTAGAAGAAAGGAATATAAAGTTAGTTTATCTGATCAAGATTAAAAGTACATATATTGTTATTTCTGCTTTCCTTTAATGGACTTCTGCTGATCCCAGGACTGAAATGACAATAATTTATTTATTTGTTTATACATAAGAGATGGGACATGGGATGATGGCAACAGAAAAGTTACTAAAATTGTCTACACTTGCTGTGATGAAGGTTGGATGTCACTTCTTTATATATTTCTTTTCTCTTTATTACATTCCTACATTTCTTTCTCTTTTTCTTCTCTTTTTTCATTGCACTTTTTATTCTTTCTACCCTTCTTTCTTTTAGTTTGTATTAGTTTTTGCTACTGTAATCATAATCTTTAATAAAATTATTTTTAAAAATAGAACCAATTCTTACAATATTTTACTACTAATTCTTTTTAATCTGCCTTTTCATACAGGAGTTCAGGGTACCGTACATAAAGCTCCCTACTTTTTTCCTCCCACAAATAGAATCTTACAAATTAGGCTGGACTGAGATAGAATCGCTGGTCCAGAATGGAATCTGCATGAATAATGTTCTTAAACCTAAACTCCCATTTGTTTGGGCGGGGAGGAAAGAGACAGTACAGGAGTCTGACAGGAAACAGAAAGATAAAATATAGGACTGAGCATGACCTGAGCAACACTTTTCCTTCAAAAGCAATCTTTTCTTTCATTATATCCATGTTGTCCAGGAATGTGGATGTTGTTGTCTCAACATCCTACCAGGGTGTTTCATATCCACCTCCTCCTCCTAATGCCAGTTTTATAATAGAGGATGAAAAGCTTGGGCAGTAGCTTTTTTCAAGCACTCTGTGGTTCTTGAATGTACATTTGTTGTCTTGATTGGCAACAGATATTGGTTTGGACTGAGACCTTTATCTTTCTCAAAAAAGCTTACACTTAGAAGTATAATTTGAGGTCTCTTAACATTCTCAGACAGCATCCACATAGTTTTAGCAGTTCAGGTTGTGCATAAGATAGGATTAATATTTGCAACTTGATGCTGCTGCTATTGTCATACTTAAGGCCAACCAATGCTACAATCTAATAATGGGTTCTGATCCTTAATTGAAGACAATGCCAGGACAATAGTCAATCAAAAGCACCACTTGGGACAAGGAAGTACCAATAAACTAGATGAAATAGAATGTACAGTACAATATATTAAAATATGAATATATTCTGCAGAGAAAAACATTTGTAGTTTTTAGTGTTTTTTTTTAAATCCCACAGATTTAAGCCACAATTACTGGACTGTTGGGGAAAAAAAGTCTGTTTCTGAATGTCTAATGTGAAATTTATCCCTCTTCCCGAAGTACTTCATTTATTGTTGATAAAGAATCTGCCAGAAGAGTAAAAAGGAAGGTCAGCAACAGCAGCATTACAATGGAAAATAATATTACTGCCATGAACATAGCTGAAACACGGCCAATAAATAAACATGAACCAAAGAGTCTCACAAAGGCACAATAAGGTTTATGGGCACCATAGTTTGACATTTCTAGAGGAGTGCCAGGTTCTAAAAATCTAAAACCATCACAGATAGTTGGGCAGGGACCAGCTGCTCATTCATCCAGTGCTTTCTGACTGGCTCTCTAGTTACAATAATGTGAGAATAGTGTAAACTATTTTTTTGGCACAGTGCGATCAGAATATGCCAAACGTTCATAGAAGCCATTGTAAACAAGAGAAGAGTTTCAGGCTCTTATGGGAAAAATATAAATTATAGCGCACAGCAGTCCTTTATCCCTATATGATTATTTGTATACTCTTAGATTAACAATCTCCCAATCCAGGCACTAGGGTTCTAGTATCCATGACTTACATGTGCATAAGGCACATGGGAAACTGGCAGTTCAGGATTTATACTACTAAAGAACTATTCTAAAACTTGGATGGGCATTATCTATCCATTAAAAAAGCAGTCGTCAACATTTGCAGCTTGGCAGCCCAACCGGGGGGTGGGGGGAATTGGGCCATGCAAGCAGTGGTCTGGCGCACATATGTGCAGCTCGACTTGTAAGAGTGGCGGCCGGGAGGCACACACATGATTGCCCACTGACCTGCTGCTTGTGCAAGTTTAGCTACGTGCACTCCAGCCAGCCATTTGCGCGGCCCAGTGATTGGGGGCCCCTGCAATAAAATACATACCAAAAAGAAGTAATCTATCATGGTAAAATAGGATAATTTCATGTTTCAAGAGCTAGGACCACATGTCATGTAAAATGCACAAATAATACGTTCAGTGGTGGATTCAAATTTTTTTACTGCCGGTTCTGTCACCGTGGCTTGGTGGGTGTGGCATGGCATGACTTGGTGGGCATGGCAGGGGAAGGATACTGTAAAATCTCCATTCCCACCACACTCCAGGGGAAGGTTACTGCAAAATCCCCATTCTCTGAACTACTCAAAATTTCCTCTACTGGTTCTCCAGGACTGGTCAGAACCTGCTGAATACCACCTCTGAATATGTTGCTTATTAAGATCTGTTTTTTAAGGAGAAACACTCAGGTGCCACATATATACAACAGAAGGTGTCAGCAATTAAGGCAATACAAGTAGGCATCTGGAACAAAGTCCTTAATAAGAATGGTAATATGGGGTAAGTGGCTATGTAGTATAGGCTAATACTTGGGAAAATGTGCTCTCTATCCTTGAGGTATTTTTTTATAAAGTTGCATATTTTTAGCACCTAGTTTAGCACTCCCCCAGGAGTTGTGATAAGTCCCCTCCATCTTCCCCTTCATCAAAAATTGTAAAGATTCCTCTCTTTTTTTGGCAAGCTTTTAATTATTCATTCAATTTTAGGATTCATTTTATTTTAACTCATAGCCATTTTGAGTACTCATTTGAGGAAAGAGGGTATAAAAGGATACAAATACATTACAATAATTCAATCAAGGCATAATTTTAAAGCTCTGGTGTATTGAATGGGAGAGGGAGGGAGAGAGGAGAGAGAGAGAGAGAGAGAGAGAGAGAGAGAGAGAGAGAGAGAGAGAGAGAGGGAGAGAGAGAGATATTGCATTTTGTTATTTCTTATTTATTGTGGGAGGCACCCAGAGTTGATTGAATTTGGGTGGCATCCAAACTGAATAAATGAATAAACCAAAAACAGTAGTGGATGAACCTCCAGGACTCAGCACAATAGAGTTGGAACACATAGCACAGCTAAAATATGCATCGGATGAGAAAAACAAACCTTCATGTTTCATAGGAGTATGAAAACTGAGGTAGAGCACAGTAGGGGAATAGTTATTCTATGTATAGAAAGGGCCAGAAGAGCAAATAGGAGAGTTCTACAGTCTCAGAGGTGAAGGATATCATTACCTTTCTTAGGCTTAAAATACCGACTTTTAAAATGTTGCTGTGAAGGACAAGCACTACGCATTAACAAGATGCGTAGCATCCAATTTAGCATTTTAGGATTTTTTAAAAACTGTGGCAGAAGCAACCAGGTGAGTCCATGCTGGAGGCAGTGTTCAACAGGCAGGAAGCTGGTCGTGCCACACATTCCACTCCCAAGCCTGGATTCTCTCTTTTTTTAACCTGCCCATTAGAAATAAAAAGAAAAGAAATTAAAAAAAGATCACCCTTGTGTTCCCAGGGTAAGACTACTTAAGAGGGTCCCCAAAGAACTATTTTCCAAGTGATTAGACAGTGGGGAAAGTGTCTATGTATGATTCGGTGCAGTTATTGCATTGTCAAGTCCTTATAATCCAGAAATAGATGAGAAAGACTCTGATAAAATTAGAAAAGTACAGGTTGTGTTCCATCATATAAATATGAAACTACCTGGGATGGCACTAGCACAGGAGAAATGGTCTCTCTTCTCCCCCTGGCTTTTCCTATACAATTTCCTTCCCTTTCCTGTGCTGTTTCCTAGAAACACAGCTCCTAGCGAACATCACTATTCAATATCACAATAAACAAACAGAGGGTGTGTATATGCAAAGGCTCCTCCTACTAAACACTCTAAATTGAAATATGGTCTACGGCTGAAAAGGAGGTTATCTACTTCCAGCTTTTGGAACACAGAGATTAAGGTAATATTTTAATCTCTCATTCCTCTCCTCCCTTCGAAACTGTGTCTTGTTATTTATGTAAGAAATTATACAGACCACAGGGAGAAAAGTTCACATTCCAGCAATGGGGAAAAATCTGACTACCTTGCATTCTTTTCTGAAATGGGAATGTTTCCATCAAGTTCCTAAATTTTAAGTTCAAGTTTTAGGTATTCTAATTCTTCCTCTGAACTTCTTCATTCATTGATTAAATCAATCGATCAATCCCATAAGAAGGCCACAGACTAAGAAGATACCTTTAAAAAGCTAGTGGCTGTGTAGGCTGACTGCAAGAGGGTCATAGAATTGGCTTATATTACATACCGTATTTTCCGGCGTATAAGACGACTGGGCGTATAAGACGACCCCCAACTTTTCCTGTTAAAATATAGGGTTTGGGCTATACTCGCCATATAAGACTACCCCTCTTCCAACACACACCAAAAAAAAATTAAAAAACATCAACTGCCTCAACACAATGTAAAAACAGCTGTGCTAGACCCAAAATGGCCCCTGCAACTAGCAGGAACCTCACACAGCCACAAAAAGCCCAAAAAAACAACTTTCACACTTTACACACACACACACACAACACAACACAACTGGCTCACCCACAATGTAAAAGCAGCTGTGCTAGACCCAAAATGGCCCCTGCAACAAGCAGGAACCTCACACAGCCACAAAAAGCGCAAAAAACAACTTTCACACTTTACACACACACACAACACAACACAACTGGCTCATCCACAATGTAAAAGCAGCTGTGCTAGACCCAAAATGGCCCTGGCAACAAGCAGGAACCTCACACAGCCACAAAAAGCCCAAAAAAATCAACCTTCACACTTTACACACACAAAATTCCACATACAGCTTTGTGAGATGTTGTGTGTTTGTGTAGTTAGAGTGAAACACTACAGAAAGACACCACATCTCAGAAAGCTGCACAAATATTATTTTATTTTTATTTTTATATGAAAACTAAATTTAAAACTTCCTAAACTTTAAATGGCTAGGTCTAAAAAAGAACAACTAAAAAAACCCCAATTAACTATTTTTTTAAAGCTCCCAAAGGGGAAAAAAACTTACCCAATAGAACAGGGGTCTCCAACCTTGGCAACTTTAAGACTTGTAGACTCCAACTCCCAGAATTCCTCAGCCAGCTTTGTTTTTACTGGCTGAGGAATTCTGGGAGTTGAAGTCCACAACTCCTGCCTGCATGATTGCAGGCAGAGAGTGGCTTGCTGATGGAATGGATTCAGGCAAGCGAAGCAAGGCAAGCGTTGCGATTACCAGCTAAGGTAAGCAAGCTGGAGGGGGAAAACTTTTTTCTTTTTACAGGGCTCTGGCCTCTGGCGATCCCAGCTGCGATGCCCGATTGGCAGGCAACTCAGCTGGGATCGTCAGAGTTTGCAGAGTCACGTAAAAGGAAAAAAGTTTTTTCCTTTAACATGGCTCTGGCATCCCAGCTGAGTTGCCTGATTAGCAGGCAAAGCTGGGATCGTCAGAGCTTCGATCGCCAGAGCCATTTAAGGCTCGTTAGAGTCTTTTGGGCTGGTCTGCCTGGTTACAGGAGAACGACACCCGGCGTATAAGACGACCCACGACTTTTGAGATGATTTTCATGTGTTAAAAAGTCGTCTTATACGCCGGAAAATACGGTATATATCCATATTCTGCCTGGCGAAAGAGTAAGGCAATGGGTTTCAATGCAAAGCTGCACATGAGGTGAAAGTGATGGCAATGGAAGTCATCATTCATTTCTTTAATCTTAAATGCATGAATGAAACATTACAGTTCTCTGTGTGAGACGGTAATTATAAAGGGTGCCTAGAAAAAAGATTCCCTGTATTTAATAAGACTAATCCACTCTAAGTCATTATGCCAAAGAATGCAGGTTTCACTCCCAATCTACTGCACGTTCAACATTCCAACAGGTAATTCATCAGCTGAAGACCTAGGAAGGCTTGCCTTCTACTCATTCTAACTACTGTAATCACTAGTACCCTGTTTCCCTGAAAATAAGACATCCCCTGATAATAAGCCCAATTGGGCTTTTGATTGCATGCACTAAAATAAGCCCCCCCCTGAAAATAAGTCCTCCCCGAAAATATTTAAACGCATGCACAGCTTGTCCCCGCCATTTCCTCTGGTTTCCTCCACACGCCCCAAAATAATAAGACCTCCCTGAAAATAAGGCCAAGCGCTTATTTCAGGGTTCAAAAAAATATAAGACAGGGTCTTATTTTCAGGGAAACATGGTAGTATATTCTGTAACTCTTAAGGACAAAATATTCTACCCCATTTTCTGTAAAAGTACGCATATGTGGAAAATAGCGATGCTATCCTTATACACGTGCATGTTTCACTTCTGAGGGTTGAAATCAACTGAGAAATTTTAATCTAGTGCTAGCAATCTTACGAGATAGATGCCATTATTATTATTTCCATATTGTAGATGATGAGATCAGATTTGTCTGAGACCAGGTGGAAAACTCACAGCAGAGATGAAATTTGAATTATTAGATTTCATATGTTCCAGGCTGCATCAGTTTCTATATAAACAACTTAAATTCACAGACTTTGCCCACCTACCCTGTCCATCTTCAGGATGAGTACCTATTAAGAGTACCTTTAAATTGCCGCACCAGGAATTAGCAGAGTGCCAAATATGGCAAGGGGGGAAAAAAATGACCATGTAGATGCAGCAACAGCTTCCTCATTTGTCAGATAACCATTGACTATTTCCACAAATAGGAAAACAAAAATAGGAAGCTTACAATTTCCCACAGAATATTCTATGTTCTGACTGCAGCCTACACCATTAAAATCTAATCTTTGGAACTTGTATGGAAACTTGTGTGGAAACATACAAGTATTTGTATCTAGAGTTAAGACCTTTAATGACTCATTCTACACATGTAAGCCATCACTTGATCTTTGATACATGAGTGGTCCAGTTTCTTCTATTTGCAACTATATAACTGTTGCCTTATCATTTGAATTTCCACCACCTTTGTATTTACCATAGATTTCCAAAGGCTGTGATTTCCCATCCTTTTGCATGTGAATGTAAACTAACATCGTATTAAACTGACTTACAGATTTAAGAAAAACATAGAAATAAATCAGCTATGTAACATGATGCCTTGTAATAAGGAATGTACAGCTTGTTTACATTCTTCCCAAAGAGCATTTTAAAACTGAATATCGATATTGTTCTTGTTTCTGTTTTCCCTTGAGAAGCCTCAGTCTGGAGAATCTGAAACCTGAGTTTCTTATTTCTAAATCCTTGCCTGTAACCTAATATCCAACTGAGCAGTACAGACTCTTCCCAGAGCAATAAATAATAATTAAAAAAAACAGGAAGAAGTTAGAATTTCACCTTTGACAGAGGCTGCTGCATCAATAGGGAGAGACAAACACACATTATTCTATTATCAGCAGGACTGTCAAACAGCAGAATTAAAAACAAGAGATTTCACCAAAGCTGAAAGAGCCTGTGACAGCCAGCAGCTAAACATGAGCTCCAGAGGCAGAAGAGGCTCACCTCCAAAGAATCCAATCTGCCAACAAAAAGTGTCAGATAATACCCTCAACAACAAACAAATAGAAATGGGAAGCTCTCAGCCCAGAGGCCCTCCTAATCCTATCTCCTAGGCCCCCTTTTCTAGAGAACACATTATTCCCCAAATAGGAAATTCCAGCACACCAATTGTAATTTCTTCTTTTGAATGAGAGGCCTTTTCCACTGCTCCTCAATCTCACTGCAATAGGAACACCTGACATCATCTTTGATTTGACCCCACGATACCCTGTTAAAAAAAGGTTCATCCAAACATGTTATCCTTGTTGTGGGAGAGGGAGGGGATTGGGTTGGGGCTTTGTCTTTTTGTCTTATTGCTGGGAGGGGCAAAATATAAAAGGTTAGGATCTATTTCATTTTGTAAGAACTCCAGCGGATATCAGTCTCAACCACATTTGGAATATGGTCCTTGATATGTTATGCAAAGCTTAGTGCTGCCCTCAAGCTGATGGAAGTTGTACATTCCTTCTCTGCAGTGTCACCAAGCCATATTCCCCCCCTCCACCCAAGAATTCCAGAAAATGTAAACAAACTGTGCTGGCAAACTTCTGGCTCTGGACACTTACGTAGCTTCCTAGGGTTCCTGCAGAACAGGCCTAGCATCACTTGCTCGATTAAGCAGAGGAGAGAAGCCCAAAGGCAAGCAGCACACAAGATTCCCCACCCTCTCCTTAGGAAACATGAATATCTCTTTGTCACTCTGAGGTTTCTCAGCAACTAGTTTGGACTGATTTTTACCTCTCTAGTTTCCTTCTACTTGGGTTTTTGTTTTTTGTTTTTTTGTCTCTCACTCTTCATGAGCTCAGGTAACCGCAAAGAACCCTGATTGTCTGTGCCTAGTTGGAAATTGGAGGAAGAAGCGAGTAGGAGTCGCTCACACAGATCTGTGCTTTTGATCTAAAATCAGCACCTGAGGGACATTGTGATGAAAAGCCCCTCCATCCCCACTGGCTTGCGATTAACACAGCGCTTTGGAAGAAGAAGGCTGTGAAAGAAAGTGACCCAGCTTGATGCTCTAGTTCCTCTGATCTTTGTTCCCAACCCGCAGGCATACTTCATCTGCTTGGCTGCCCCAATATCATTTGGGGTTCAACACAGGCAGGGAGTTGCAGGGCTCCTACTTAGTAATAAATCTCTCCTTTTCATCTTCAAAGGCCTGGACCAAAGTTGAGCACTACAAAATTGAGCAAAGCTTCTGAGACAACCAGTACTTGATATTTACCTTTCTAGCACAATACCTCGTTATGGTCTTTGCACAGAATGGCAGAAAACAGGACTGTTTGAAACAGCCAAGCACGTCTTTTCCTAACCTGTCACTTGCTTGATAAGTTATAATCACTGCTCTCCGAGTTGCACGAGTTGATCGTGTGAGCCAGGAACTGTGGAAATTGTAAGAGAGGCTCAAGCATGACAGTCATCACTAGGCATCCCCTCCTTGGAGTGGAAACGATTTTTCTATTATCCTCTGAGGTTTAAACCAACAAACTTCCAAGAGATAGACTTTATTCTTTCACCTCAGTTCTGACAGGGGGCAAGCTCCATAGATACACTAGATACATAGATATAAAGCAGATAGGGAAGTATCTTTAATAATTGTCTACTTTTAGCCTCCAGGCTGGACTAGTTTCCCAATAAAATAGACCTCCTTCCCCAACCTCGAATAACACCATCGCGAATCTCTTGGGCCGGCCTTTGATGTACTCCTATTATCAATACACGTCTCTTTCCCTCTAGTTGGCAATGATTCTGTCCTTAGTACGCCGGTGTCTGTGCTGCTGCTACTCCTCCCTCTCGAAATCTGATTGCACAGAACGACAGGCAGTTTACCTTAAAAAGCGTGGCAACTAAGGAGAGAAAAACACGAGTGAGCGATCCTCCCAATTTTAAGTAAATGTAGCCGTTTCCCGCCAGCTGCTTATCTCAAAAGGGCGCCGCCAGAAGACAATCGTTTGGTTTCTGCCTCAGATTCCGGCGGAGTTTTACATTAACTTGATCTTATTACCTCAGTGACTGCAGAAGGTCACGCTGTTTCGGCACTTACCTGGGAGAAACACGAAGCCCCGAAACAGACTTTATCGGTAGATTACAAACGGCTCGCAAGCGTTCAGAGAGACACATTTAGGCGTTAATGATTCCCCTGCGCAGCTTCCCAACCGAGAGCCTACATTCCTACACACGAGGACCCAGTGTAGGTAACGAGCGATCTAGGTACGCTTGGATAGCTCGCCCTCTCTCGCCTCCCGTGGACCCTACCTTGAAGTCTGCGGAGAGCTGCGGGGTGTACTCCAGAGTCCAGAGCGCGCGTAAAAGCGCCGCCAAGTGCCGAGTGACCTCTCCGGTGGCGGCTTTCGATCCAGGTCTGGCTGGACTCGGTGGATCGGGCAAAGCCAGCAGGAGGAAGGCGGCGAGCAGCTCGGTGTGGCTCAGGCACTGCACCACGGCGTTCAGGAAACACGTGTTGCCGTGATTCTTGAGCCCCTGCGCGCCGGGGGTGAGCGGGCGCGGATCCCCGGAACTGGCCGCAGGAGGGGGGCTCAGCGCGCCTGAGCCTAGTCGGACGCCGCCGCCGCCACCTGCCTGGCCGCGATCGGAGCCGAGCGGCCGCTTAAAGCCGCCTTCGTCGTCTTCCGCCTCAGCGCTTTCCCGCCGTTGCCGCCGCCGCGCCCCCCGCAAAGTTTGCAGGAGCCGCCGAGCCAGTTTACCGAAGGCGCGCGCAGCTCGGCGCCTTCGCCCGGCGCCGCTGGGATGGTGAGCCGAGGTCCGGGCCCTCCCCAGAGGGGTCTGAGTATCGGGCCCGGGCTTATCCTCCGCCTCGAGTTCGCCCATCGGAGCTCGGCTGCGGCGGTCCGCTCCTCCGCCAAGTGTTGCCGACAGCCGCTTCCTCCTCCTTTGCTACCTGCGCTCTCCGCCTCCCGTGAGCTCCGAGACTCTTCGCCCGGCCCCCACGGCTGCTGGCTGGGCAGGGCAGGGCTGGGCGGGGAGACAGAGAGGAGCGGCTTGGGCTCATGATGGGGGGCAGGCGGCCATCCTCCTGTGCCCTGCCGTGCCGAAGGGCACGTTGCTTTTCCCGCCTCCGGAGTTCCCCGCCGGATCCAGAGCGCCAGATGAAGCTTTACTTTGAAGGAGCCGAGCCACAAGCGCCTCCTTCGGGTTTGGCGCTCATTCGCCGGGCGGGTTCAACGCGGGAAAAGGCTACAGTTTTGCGGGCGAGGCGTTGCTGTTGCTGTTGCTGCTAAGTAGCATCCTGGGGATCGGGATCGACGAGGCCGGTGCTACCGTCAAGAGTTAGACGCGGAGCAGGGCGCCTCATCTGCCTCTTTCCGATCCCGACCCGTTCCTTGTGGGGCTGCCCAGCCGCTGCACGCGGTTGCCAAATTCCACGATGGATTCGGTGGGGCTGGGTGTTCGGCGAGGCCTTGTATGTGTGCTTGCGACTGTGAATCAGCCTGAATTTTGCTCTGCCGGCTTGGTTTACTGTAGCATGTCTGGGATGAAGGAGATGGGCGTCATTTTGGACATGAAGAGAAGCAGAGCAGGAAAGGACCTCCTTTTATTACAAGCAACTTCTCTGCTTGGTTCACCCGATATGCTGGAAAGGCCCCCAATGTTAACCCACTATATTAGTTTGGACATGGTATATTAGGCGAACACCCAAGCAGTCATATTTTACCTTCCAGTCAGTTTCTTGGTTTTCTGGGCAATGTTTCAGAAGTGGTTTGCCATTGCCTGCTTCCTAGGGCAGAGTGATTGGTCCAAGGTCACCCAGCTGGGTTAGTGTCCACAGTGCGATTGGAACTCAGAGCCAAAGGCCTTAACCACTACACCACACTGGCCCTGTGAACTTAACCAACTTAAATGTTTTCATTTAGTTGTTTGCTGAAATGAAATAAAAGCTCCTCACAATCTGGAATCCATGGGTATGCCATTCCAGCATCTGCCTTCCAAGAACAAAATGATGGAACAGCACAGTATATTAAGCACCCGCTACCAAATCATGGTAGTGTACTCATTAGGTTTTACCTATTCTATCAGTGAAAGCATGAGCACCTCCTTAAAGTTATTTGGGGAGGGGGGTTGAAGTCAAGGGGTAGATGTTCAAAGCAGGTATCAAGGGTGGCCTGTATGACTTGATGCTTGTCCCTCAAAAAGCTCAAGGCATCTACATCACTTCTTGAAGCATCAGGTCAAGCCTCTGATGAAAGCTTGTTATTTGCACCACCTCTTGGAAGCTTTAAAATATTGATTTTCTTTTATACTAGTGAGATGCAGAATGACTGACAGGTTTGTGAGAACAAGGAGAGCAGCTAGATTGAATTGCCAAGGAAGTACTACTGATATCTCAGCCTTTCTCAATCTTATCTTAAAATAATGTTCAAGTCTCAGAGAATCCCAGCATAAAAATTGTATCTACAGTTTCTGTTACCTTAGATGGTCAGTAAGCTGAGCTGCAGCAAATAACACTTCCTACTCCTACAAATGCTAGGATTGTGTGGTAGGCAAAGTTCAAAAATTTTTATTTTTTGCTTTTCCCTCCCCCCTAAATCACAGTCTCTAGCAACCTTTCACAGAAACCTAGGGATCTATGGAACCTCAGTTGAGAAAGTGTCTTCTAATGATAATGTGTATGGATCATTGTATAGGTAGCAGAGAGCTTACAGTTTCCCAGCAAGAAATATTGGTGATAGGAAGGATAAAGTTAGTAACAATAGATGCAAGTAAAGTAAAACCTAAAAGTGCGGGCAACCATTTCAAAACTTGGAGACGTGCTATTTTGTGTTTTCTGGGGCCATAGGAAGTCAAGATTGGTGATGTAATAATGTAGTAGCAGAGTAGAAGAAACAGTTGCAGTTGCAAAAGAAAGAAATGAAGCTTCCAAAAATGGGCATTTTGCCAGTAAGATTCCAGTGTTGCGATTTTGAGATGCTGAGTGCGGGAGGGCATCATAAAATGAATGAGGAGTGACTGTATGCGCATCCCTGCTTTAATACTTAGCTGCAATTTTATATTCACACTTTCATTTCAGGAAAACCTTCTAAAAATGCTTAAAAGGGAGTCCTGTCCCGTCCCCTCCCCTCCCCAACAACTGATAAATTAGCAGAAGTAAAAGTTAGACATCTGGATTCATGGTTGAAGCAACTAGCTTAAAGTTTGTCAACTCCCCAGCACCTCAAAATCTAAGGATAAAGAGTTGGGATTTGGTGATATCATGAGGGAGAGCCTAGGTTGTTGCAGAATGTCATTTTTTGAAGCCCCAAATCTAATATGTGGATTAGACTTGAGAACGTCCTCCAGAAAGATTCAAACAAGCAGAGAAGAGGTTATAACTGAAAGGCCTCAAGATCTGGCAGGAAATTGGATAAATTGGGTATTCTATTTTTTTTAATTGCTTAAAATGAAAGATCTTTTAATGAAACATGTGTTGTAAAGCACTATCTCACAATTGACACACCTCAGAAAGTTAGCATTGGTAGGTCCTGTGCAATCCATTCCTATATGGCACTACATACCCATTTACGTGATGTATCGTGGCTAAATTATACTGTATTTGTTACACCTAGTAGGCACCCATCACCTCATCTGAGCATTTTGCTACAAACAATTTGGTGTGTGTGAAACCAGTGGATCGCAATGGTTGCTACCTCCTGCCATAAGAACAAACCCAAAAACTGGATCTGAAATCTTGAAAGAGGCCTTGTAGTCATGCTTGCTTGGAAACGGCTTATAATTTGCATATTTGTAGCTTTGGCAGCAATATTTAGTTCAGCTTAATTTCATCTATCTTCACTTTTGATTGTGTTTTTAAACTGTTTCTGTGCTATCTTAGGAAATTGCTTTGAAAGCAATTGCCTTTTTTTTTTTAATGTAAGAGTTTGTGTCTCAGAGCTACAGCTAGTCCTCCACTTATGACTGTTCAAAGTTATAACTGACCCAAAAAAGAGGACTTATGACCCAGATTTGAAGTTCCATCAGTCAGACCCCCTCTGGAGTCACTGATTGAAATCTGGTTGCTTGGCAAAAAAGCCACAAATATGACCACTTGCAGCATCCTGCGGCCACATGACTGTTTTGTGATGGATTTCCTGATGGATGGATGGATTTATGATGGATCACTTCCAGTTTTTGCCAAAACTGTACCCATCACGAACCATTGGTTCACTTAATGACCACAGCGTTAACTTAACAACTGCACTTAATGAATGTGGTGATTCATTTAACAATCACCATAAAGATGCTCATAAAATTAAGTCAGTCACATTACCAATCTGTTTTATGACCCTTACAAGATAATGGGCAAGCTCCATTATAGTCATATGTCAAAGACTACCTATATTGAACTTTGCAATGTAAAAGCTAACCCATTTGCCTGATGATTGCTTTGATTGTGTCCTCCTTGGAGCCTGTTAACTATTTCCTGAAAGACTCACTGGCACAGGATAAACAGAAATAACAGAACAGAGTTTGAATGACCTTAGAGGTCTTCCAGTACCACACCCTGCTCAAGCAGAAGGCACTATCCCATTTCAGACAAGTGGTTGTCCAGTCTTTTCTTAAAAACTTCCAGTGTTGGGGCACCCACAACTTCTGGAGGCAAGCCATTCCATTGATTGATTTATTGATTGATTCTAACTGTCAGGACATAGCATGCAGATGTTTATGGGGAAAAGCACATTGGATGGACCTAAAAAAAAAACCCCATGTTTGTGCTGCTAGAAAGAAATGATAGAAGTATCACTGAAAGTAGGTCCAACTCCAGGTCTGATTGGAAGCATGCCTTTGTGGCTACCTTTCCAGCATTCTGTAGACCTTCATGTTCCCTCAACTTCTTTTTTGACTATATTTATTGGACTCCTTAAGCCAATTCCTTGTGCCCCATCTTAATTCTGCTGGCTCTAAACGGGAGCAGGGTGGACATGATAGGCACTCTGGAGTTCGATAACAGAGCTGGATGATGCACTCATCGTTGAGATTCTGCCTTTAAAAGGGCAGCTGGCTGACTTGCTGCAGCAACAAATGTTCTGCATGCTTGATGGTCACAGTTCTTCATAGGAGACAGTGGTATCATAAATATAAAATATTTTTTCTTAGAATTAGGATTGGAAGAAACAATTTTTTTTTAGCTTCCAGCCTTGTGCAATAGTGTCCCCTTAACAAAAAAAAGTAACTTTTATTTCATCACCTAGATTTTACAAATTTGATCCTAAACTCAAATCAAATTTGTGGGCATAGACATATAGTTTTCTTGGTAATAAAGACGTGGTTTGGAATTGTCTTTTTCCAAGATAGTCATGTCTTGCCCTGACATTCCCTGGAAGTCTGCCTCTAATTACTAACTAGATCCTACCCTGACTAATTTTAGCCAAGGTTGATAGGGTGCTGCCATTTTATTCATCTATTCACTCTGTTACTCCCTCACTCCCTCCCTCATTCATTCATTTGTTCATTCATTTTATGGTTCTCCATTCATGTACAGTCATTAGTCAAATAAAATACTATCCTTACAAATATAACGTTGTCTAGATATGATTATTTTCATCTTAATATGTAACATTTCTCACAGATAACAGACTACAGATACTCCTTGATCTATGACCAAAATTGAGTCCAAAATTTCCACTGCTAAGCCAAATGGTTGCTAAGCGAGTTTTGCCCTGTTTTATGACTTTTCTTGCCACAGTTGTTAAGTGAATCACTGAGTTAAGTTAGTACCACAGTTGCTAAGTGAATCTGGCTTCCTCATTGGCTTTGCTTGTCAGAAATTGCAAAAAACATGTCCCTGGGCCGCTGCAACTGTGATAAATGCATGCCAGTTGCCAAGCAACCAAATTTTGATCATGTGACTACAGAGGTGCAACTGCCATAATCTGAAAAATGATCATGTGTCACTTTTTTCAGTGCTGTTATAACTTCGAACAGTCACTAAATGCATGATTGTAAGTCGAAGACCACCAGTACAACTGTTTAGCTTGTCATGAAATGCAGAGCAAAGAGTCCACTGAAATGAGGGAAAGTTGAGAAGCAGAAGCAATTTAAACTACCTTTGGCATAGGGGGGAATTTCACTTTGTCAGTGATTTCTTTTTTTCTGGTTTCAGCCTAGTTACTATAAAGGCTTATAAGGTGTTGGAGAGAATTCTGCTGAATTCAGCACCAGCAGTTTATTTCAGTAATGTAAAATAAACACTTTGGAGATATAAAGCTGAATCCTGGTCCATGGAATCTGACAGTTTAACCATCTTTACTGTATTAATCTCTATTCATTCTCACTCCTAAGGGAGGACATGAATCATTACAGTTTTATTTTAAGCAGCAAAATTTAGAGAAGTCCCAAATGATAGTTGCATCCTGAATCAGTGAGGTGCTGTCTGGAAGACTGTTTATTCTCTGCATTAAGATGTTAAAAGATTCTTATAAACAGTATTTCTACTGAACTACAGATTACTGGTATTCATTTTCTTCTAGCCTAAGTTAAAGTCAGTGAAACCTGTTACTTGATTCAGTGATTTAGAATCAGCAAGGATATTTCCAATTGCCATGTGTCATTTCTGTCATTGTTTTGGGAGAAATTAGGATTTTCATTGTCTCATTACTTACTGTATTCCTGAAAAATGATGCAGACTGATATCGGGGGCAGGGGGGACCATGAATGCTTATTTCAATTTCTCTGTTGTCAGGTAAGTTGGTAAAAAGGTTCCTGTCTGTATTACATTCAGTGCTGAAATAATGTAGATTTCTATAAGTTAAACTTAAACATCATTGAAACATGAGCCAGTAATGTACATCAGTAGCCAAAAAAGCTAATACAATTCTTGGTTGTATAAACGGGCATAGAATCAAAATCACATGAAGTATTAGTATCGCTTTATAAATCCTTAGACTAAACCTGGAATACTGCACCCAGTTTTGGTCACTATATTACAAAAAATATGTTGAGACTTTGGAAAAAGTACAAAGAGCAATTAAGATGATTAAAGACCTGGAGACTAGAACATATGAAGAACGGTTGCAGGATTTGGGTTTGGCTAGTCTAGAGAAAAGAAAGACTAGGGGGGACATGATAGCAGTATTCCGGTATTTGAGAAGCTGCCACAAAGAAGTGGGGGTCAACTTATTTTCCAAAGCACCAGAAGGCAAGACAAAAAACAATGGATGGAAACTAATCAAGGAGAGAAGCAACCTGGAATTAAGGAAAAACTTCCTAACAGTGAGGACAATTAATCAGTGGAACAGCTTGCCTTTATCACTGCTTCATCACTGGAGTTTTTAAGAAAAGACTGGACAGCCCCCTGTTTGAAATGGTATAAGGTTTCCTGCTTGAGCAGGGGATTGGATTAGAAGACCTCCAAAGTCCTTTCCAGCTCTTCTGATTGATTGATTGAAACTACCAACATTAAAAACAAAAAAAACCCCGCTTAATTAAGTATTTTTAATGACTGCCTCAAATTATTTAGCCCTAAAAATAAGATTTAAATATATATTTTTCAGAAATCTTAATTACTTGACATCAGGCTAGGCCTAATTGCATGGACAAAAGCCTTCCATTTTAATTGTTGAAAATGAGACATTCCAGTGATATTTCTGAAACTATCCATCTATCTTTGCTGTATGCCTTCATTCCTCCATTTCTCAACTTTGTCAATCATATTTTTCTACTCCATATCTACTCAAAAGTGTGATTTTTAATGTGCTAATCATCATTTCAAAAGAGTAACAGTTGCAAAAAAAAAACTTTGGATACAAATACATATGTTGATACAATGAATTTTAAAGATAAATTTAAAAGTGAGGCCAGAACTTTTCTTATTGGGACTTATGAATAATCATACTGAAATTCCAACAGTGGAAGAATGGATTGTAGAGATGACAGCGTTAGCAGAAATGGCAAAACTGACCTGTTTAATCAAGGATAAAACAATGGAAACCTCTTATAGAATTTATGCTGGAAACAGAAAAATCTGAAATTGTGATTTCTGGATTTGCTAAGTTAAAAAGGAGCTGAATATGGGATAGATGGTATCTCTGTAATGTAATCTGAATGATGATGGAGGAATAATAACTTCGTTACCACTGCAAAAAGTCACTTTGATTATCTTTTTCTTTCTTTTGTTTAACCATATTACTTTATTCACTTTCTTGTATTTATAAAATTTATAAAATAAAAAATATTTTTAAAAGTAACTAGTCTAGTTCTTCATTTTATCCAAGACCAATTGCTTTGTTCTTGTTGTAATCTACTCTACTCTCCATAATTTTATGTACCGTAAGTCTTCTCTCATTCTTTCCAATTGTCTAGTTCATAGACATGTTACCATAAAAAAAACTGTTTTATCTATTCTCATTTGTGTCACAACATTATCCTTCACAAACATATTTAATTTTGACATTTCCTTTCTTACGATTGTTCCTTACCTCTCCAGCATATCACACATCATTACCTATTCTTAAACCTAAGGCATCAAAACTATTTACTATCTTCACTTTTTTGCTGTCAACTGTGAAATCATTAAGCATGCTAGTTGAGAAGGCCTAGTTGGCATTCTATTTTTATTTTATAATGTACTCTTCTAAGTTTTCCTTATTTTCTGTTACCAAAAAGAGTATTGTGTACATCTTAAATGGTGTTTTGACCTCCAAATTTGACTTTAGCTATCATCTCTTTTAATACCGCTATCCTTACACATTTGCCATACAAATTAAGCAGATATGATGACAGTAAACATCCTTGTCTTACTCCCTTCCTAATTCAAACTACCATTTTTCTTAAAATTAGGTCCACTACAGTGGTGGGTTTCAAATTTTTTTACTACCAGTTCTGTGGGTGTGGCTTGGTAGGTGTGACATGGCTTGGTGGGCATGGCTTGGTGGATGTGGCAGGGGAAGGATACTGTAAAATCTCCATTCTGTCCCCACTCCAGGGGAAGGTTACTGCAAAATCCCCATTTCCTCCCAATCAGCTGGGACCTGGGAGGCAGAGAATAGATGGGGGCGGGGCCAGTCACAATTTTTACTACCAATTCTCCGAACTACTCAAAATTTCCACTACCGGTTCTCCAGGACTTGTCAGAACCTGCTGAAACCCACCTCTGGTCCACTAGTAATTTCTCATTCATTATAAAAGTTATTCAGAAAACAAATCCAGTTCTAGCACATCCTTTAGTTTTAATGTGTTCTACATTGTGGCATGATCTACACAAGGATTTTGTGGTAATAAGTAAAACAGGTAAATCTTAAAATGGGTCCCCAATCTTTTGGATCTCAGGGACCACTAAATTCATAATTTTAAATCCCATGGACCGCTAATATAATCTGCCTAATGACCGGCTGGGTGGGCGTGGCCAACTCGATGTCACTCAGATCAAGGGGTGCCTCTCTGGCCTCTACTCGCTCCTCCCCTCCCAGCCACTCCTCGCCTCCCTGCCCAGGCTCCTTAGGACCCCAACAGGAAGCAGTTGTTGGAGCTAAGCAACTACCACAAGAAAGAGTTGGCAAAACAGCTGGCTCAGTTCAAATTGGATCTGACCAAGAAGGAGACTCAGCAGAAGCACCTCACTGAGGACTATGAGCACAGGCTTTCCAAGCAGAGGGAAGACCTGTGGAGTGCAAGGTCAGGAACCGGTGCCTGGGGGCTCAGTGGGCTGAGAATGTCAGCCAGTTCCAGGCCATGAGGCAGTCCCACTGGAACAAGGCCCTCCGGCTATTTACCACCAGCAGCACTTTCCTCCAGCCTTTGCCCAAAGCCCCGCACCAGAAGGCCAAAGCAGACCCCAAGTTGGAATTTCTGCCCCCCTCCAACCCACACAAAAAGATCCCGAAGGGGGAGACTCTCTGCAGCAACACAAATATTCATGGCAAGTATTTGGCCCAGGGGCCGTAGTTTGAAAACTCCTGATTTAGTGCAATGTAAAAATTGCAAGTAATTTTTCTGTGGACCACCAAAATTTACTCACGGACCACCAGTGGTCCACGGACCACCAGTTGAGGACTGCTGTCTTAAAATATTCTTGTGTTCT
Source organism: Arizona elegans (assembly GCA_022577455.1). Lineage (NCBI taxonomy): Eukaryota > Metazoa > Chordata > Lepidosauria > Squamata > Colubridae > Arizona > Arizona elegans. The sequence continues at coordinate 60,658,439 of JAKOOJ010000003.1, forward strand.
TCATAATCCAATTTATCTTAGTTATCCAATGCAGGTGTATAGTACAGAGGAATGCTTTGGATCTAGCATAAGCACTCTGCTATATCTATAGAAGCATATAACTTTTCCTGATGTGGCACATGCAGGTTCAGGAAACCACTAATTTGAATGCTGAAGCATGATGAAGGTAGTGACAGGATCCAGAACTGTACTGTCCTATTCCCATGTCGTTAATGCTTCCTTACAATAATATATATTTGACATTGAAAATCTGCATTTAGACGTACAGGTCTTTCTTTGCCCAAGGCTTGCTTTGTCTAACCATGCTGATTGCTTGTTCTAAAAGCCACTTCTATCTTTTCTTCTTTGAAATGTTGAAGTTTTTTTCCCCTCTTCAGTTTTCACAGTCTGTTATCAGTTTCCATAACACTTCAGATCAGGTTCTTCGCAAATCTTAAATGGACAGAATTTGCACTTTACGTTGAATTTATATGTAGACTTGATCCAATCTTGCTGGCACATCTAATCACTTCATTTTTGTAAGTTTAAGTCATGTATTTTACACTAATAACTCACCACCTGTTTCACAATCTGCACCTAGAAATATTCTAGTTGACTGGATCACATTTTCTATCTACTGTTTTCTATTATATAAATATTTTGTGATCCCATCCAGTGATGTCCTGTTATATCATCTACATTTCTACTACTTGAAGTATGAATTAGCCAAAAAAGAAAAGAAAGGAAGTAAGAATTGTCTTTGTAAAATTCTATTAATCTATCTGCTGCAATATTGCATTTGCCCAATCCAAATAACCCTAGGGGTTCAAGTTCTTCCATTTCTTCATTTTTGCCCCTTTAATCACTTATTAGTATAATATTACATATCTCCTAGATGCTGCATTTATTACTTATGATTTGGCATAGAATTCCTCCATGTCTTTCATCAATGTATTTGTAATAAGAACATGGGTATGAATGACACTTACAATTATTGAAAATCCATTGAGACGAATAGATATAATGCTATTGTTTACTTAGTTATACCCAAATATATTTACTTATGCCCTTGCTGAGTACTACTGCTATTCCACTCCATTGTATAGTTTCATATCCTAAATAATATACAATAATTATCAAATTTAAAGTGGCCCATTACAATCCATCTAAGATAATTTTTCTTAAAACATCTAATTCAGTGTACCACTTCTTTGAAATCTACACTAATTCAGATTTACTGTGTTCCATAGTCTAGTTGTAAATCACTTTGTAAAACAAGGATCTCTTATTTGAGTATTGAGACATTATTGATTTGAGTTTTTTGGCAGCTTTAGTCTCAATACATCATCACCTCCAGATTCTGATTAAGTTTATTAAGAAATGAATATTTCTTAGAAGAATATGTTCTAATCTGGGAATGATGGAAGTCTTATTATCTGCACCCAGATTCAATAGGTTGATTCAGTGAGATCCATACAGTTTATTTGGCGATTGAGAAATGGTTTCTATTGCCTTTGTCTGATTTTGACGTTCCTTCTCCTAGTTTGATTAGTTTTCCTCATACTTGCTGAACTTCACTTACCTTTGCCCTTCTTTAAACTACTCTTAGTTTTCTCCTTCCACTTTAAACCTTACCAGCAACAGTGATCCTATTGGAAGCGTATGTTTCCATAGTCAACATTTAGGAGTTTATAGAAACCATCGGGCATTCCTATTACATCAAGATGGAAGATGAGTCAGAAAGTATATATAATAAAAAACAATTTTCTTTATAAACAGATTCTATATTATATACTGAGCTGGCTGACAGCTATCAAACCTGCCCTAATCTTCCATACTACCCAGTGTTGGTCAATTTGAGAAGAGAGATTATTCAAGATGTCTTACTGAAAGGTTAAAAGTCACCAAAAGGACAAATCTGGGCTATAAGCAGTAGATTTCCCGCCTTAAAATTTTTAATGTCTTTTGTTCTATCAATTCTTAATGCTAATCAGACACAAAATGAATTATTTTATCCGATATTGGAAAGGCTAGTTATATAAGTGAGGAAATGACCCTCCATAGGGAACAAGAAGATTTAATACGTTAAACTAGTCATTATTATTAAGTCCTTAATGAGTGTATGTTTTTTTTAAAAAGCATTCACTTTCTATTATCTTCAAAATGTACTTTCGCTTGGATAATTAACTATCTTTAGCCTAATTTTTTAAAAATTAAATTGTGAAGAAAAATGGATTTTAATCTGGAATTGCATAAAGGAGCATTTTAGTTGAAAATAGTGTTCCATTATGATGTGAGAAATGAGAGCTTATGTCAAAACAACCACCCTCTTTGAATATCCCCATATACCAAGTAAAGCCAATAGGAACTTAAGTTGTACTTTGGAATTTGGGAAGGTTAAACCTGATAGGCTTTTAATCATTTTCTTCAGTTTACTATATTGCCAGAAAATTGCTCCTTTTAAAAAAAAACCCCAAACTCATATTTAATTAGGGATAACAAATTTGAGCCATTAACAAAAAGCAGCAAAAAGTTTTTCAATATCTCTTTAACAGTCCTCTGTATTTTTCAGCCCAGATTTGGTACCCTCAACATTTAATATGATACATTGACCATTAGGCATAGTTAGATGTACTTGAAATGGATGAGAGGGAAAGACTAAGAGAACCAACTGTTGACTCTATTTTATGTGGCTATAAATTATTTCATGAGAGCCTTTGGATACAACCAAGTGTGCAATTGAGAGTTCATGGGGATGAGCCCACAATTTATTAATAATATAATATACAGGTAGTTCTCGACTTACGACCACAACTGAAGCCCCAAATTTCTGTTGCTAAGTGAGACATTTGTTAAGTGAGTTTTGCCCCATTTTACAACCTTTCTTGCTGAAGTTGTTAAGTGAAGCACTTCAGTTGTTGAGTTAGTCACACTCTTGTTCAGTGAATCTGGCTTCTCCATTGACTTTACTTGTCAGAAGGTTGTAAAACGTGATCACATGACCTCTGGAACATTACAACGGTCATAAATATGAGTCAGTTGCCAAGCATCTGAATTTTGATCAGGTGACCGTGGAGACACTGCAACAGTGGTAAATGTGAAAAATGGTCATAAGTCACTTTTTTTCAATGCCATTGTAACTTTGAGCAATAGTAAATGAAATGTTGTACGTTGAGACCTTCCTATAATATAATTTATAGTATAATAATATTTAATACTGCAAAGTTATTTAAAATACCTTTAAGGCTATTACAACCAAGCAATATGTTAAAATTTTGCAGATCACAACAAAATATTTTAGATTATGAGTGGGCTACAGGCAAATAATAACTTAAATATAGTTACCAAAAAAGTGAACCAGAATATGAACTACAGATTAATGTATTATAACATTATGGGATTCAGGTTAATTAAATTCAGTAGAATTTTCTTCTGAAAAGATTGGTATTGAATTGCACTAAGAGTGTTTAAAAAGAATTTAATCTCAGAAGTGATAAGGCAAATAACATTTTCAAAGGTAATAATGAAATCTATGATGGAAAACTTCAAAAAGACAGGAAATCACATACATTAAGGAAGTGAGCAAAAGCTTAGATGAAATAACTTTCTCTCTATGCATGGAGTCAGTGAATTAAAAATGGTAGAAACAGAACATCTAAAGACTTTTTCTCATTCCTTAGCAGAGGTGGGTTTCAGCAGGTTCTGACCAGTTCTGGAGAATTTGTAGCAGCAATTTTGAGTAGTTCAGAGAACCATTAGTAAAAATTCTGACTGGCCCCGCCCCATCTATTCTTTGCCTCCCAAGTCCCAGCTGATTGGGAGGAAATGGGGATTTTGCAGTATTCTTCCCCTGGATTGGGGAGGGAATGGAGATTTTACAGTATCCTTCCCCTGGAGTGGGGTGAGAATGGAGATTTTACAGTATCCATCCCTTGCCACGCCCACCAAGTCACGTCCACCAAGCCATGCCACGCCCACCAAGCCACAACCACAGAACCGGTAGTAAAAAAATTTGGAACCCACCACTGTTCCTTAGTTCATTCTTTGAGCTAGAAAGTAGATGGTTTTAGTATTTTCTGACTTTATAACAGGTTTATCTGCCTTGAAAAATCAGGTCAAGATAGAATAGTTGACAGCAACAAAATCTTTTTAAAAAAACTTTGTATATATGGTATGTTCTGAATGTCGTAACTTGTTCTTAATAAAACTAACTATAAATTAAATGAGAGGAACACTGAATTAGGACACTGCTGTGTTTGTATCCATATGTGGAACTGGGAAAATGTTAGAAACCACTTCAGTTTTTAGAATTCTTAAGTAAAGCAGAATGCAATTTTATACAAATAAAGGAATAAACTGGCAGTTCTTTTTGTAAGTTTCTGTTGTTTTTCTAGTACCTTTGGAGTGGCACAAGAGAAAAATTAATTTCCTTAAACTTATAAAACAGGAGCAAAAAAAAAAAAGATACTGGAAGATGAATCATGGATTTTGTGTACCACCTTTTAACCATAATTAAGAAGACTTATGTTTATTCCATATGGGTAGTCCTCATTTAACAATGCTAATTGGAGCCAGAGTTTCTACCATTAAGCAACATGCTCATGAAGTCAAAAATACCATATTGCTTTACAATGACAATTCTGGTTGCCATCATTAAGGAAGGATCCTGCATCTTGTTAATGACCTTGATTTCTGTCAGGTTCCTCACTGACTGCTTGTTGGAAACTGACAAAGAAGGGCACATATCACAATCATGTGACTGCAGGGACACTGTAATAGTCATAAGTACGAGGACTGATCATACCATTTGATCTGTGCTTTTGTAAGTTTGAAGTCACCAAATGAGTAGTAGTTAAATGAAGGTCACCTGTATTGATTGAGTTCATGTGACACATTAAGCTATGGTTATTGAATTAATTACAATTAGCTAGATTCTTTTTTTCTCTACATTTCTACATTTTCTACATTTCTGACAAATGGCAGTCCAATCTCTTCTTGAAAGCTTCCAGTGATGAAGGTCCCCCAACTTCCAAAGGCAAGTTGTTCCATTGGTTGATTTTTCTCTCTGTCAGAAAATTTCTCCTTATTTCTAGGTTTAGTTTTTAGTCCCACCTTAGGCCATAAAGCCAAATGGGTAACCTTGGGCCAGTCACTCTGTCTCTCAGTCCTAGGCAGGAGGCAATGGCAAACTTCTTCTGACAACCTGGCCAAGAAAACTGCAGGGACTTGTCCAGACAGTTCCAAGAATCTAACATTATTGAATGGAAGAAAAACGATTTATATATCACAGTGGGACAAACTTAAACATTTTTTTTGCAAATTGTTTTGAGTCGGGCCATCAATTAATTATTGTTGGTTTGGGGTTTTTTTGTTCTATGAACATATTTATAATTTGCTCTGATTATAAGAGTCCATAAAATGAATATTGGATTCTGATACTAAATAAATGTTGCCAGAAAACTGGATCTGGAGTAACTAACCCAGCTGGAGAAGGATGATTGAAGGGATCATGAAGCTCTGCATGACTGAGGATTATGTCTTGGGACTCTTCTATATTGTCAGATAGAAAGAAGTACAGTTTCTTTAACAAAATTAGAGAAATAAAAATTAAATCAGTCCTTCATAGTTCTTAAAGTTGTATAACCACTAAGTAAGTACTACTAGGATAGATGTCTGTTTACAATTGCTTAAGTAATACAGATTAAACCAGAAGGAGAGGAAGAACAGAAATGTTTACTGGGGAATTAGTGGAAAGAGATTCTACTTTTCTTGTTTTTTGGTTCTTAAAATATGAGAAGTCAATAAATGGGGTGGGAATCAACAGAATCTAGAAACCATAGAAGGAAATGGAATGGTGAAAACATTGATTACCAGAGAGATGAAATATGACTATAATTTTGTGACTAAAAAGGATCCTTGGCAGAGTTAAAATATATCTACTGTGGCTACCAAGGTAGGTGATGCAGACATGAATCTAAATTTCTGTTTAATAACAAGTCTTGCAGTATTTATCCTATATAATTCACACGTGCACACTCACAAATCCAAAATAGGATAAATAATCCAATTCATTTGGTGGAATATTGTCATACTAGCATTTTGAGCTTACATGAATGCAGTGATTTTTGAGGGGGCATTTTAGCTCCTGATCCATTGAACAGTACTTTTAATCATTACTTAAAAATAAAACTTAAGTTGAATATTTTTGACACATGCCATAAAATAATTCAACTATTTCAGCTTGTGGTTTGTAAAACAGACCACTTGCAGGGCAAATTTGAAGCAATAGAAAGGTTTGGTTTTGAACATGCTGCCCTTAGTGGGTTGCTCACTTCTCCAAGGCATTATTGCCCTTTCACTGGTCTTTTCCTTTGAATGCCTTTGATAGAACTGTCCAGAGGTAAAGAGAGGCAAAAAGGCAGTAGAGAAGGTTGCTCCATTTCATTATTCGTATCATGCTGATATGTTTCAAGAGATAATGTGAATAATAGACTATTATACCAAGAAAAGGTTTCAGAGAACAGCAAGAAACCCCTCACTGGAAAGTGGACCCTGCCCACTTCCCAACAGTGCATAACATTTAGGTCACTCTTGATGGCCTGTAAAGTGAAAACTAGCCCTCAGAGAATGGAAATGGGAAAGATTCTTTTTTTCCTTTTCTGAAAGAGGATGTGCATCAAATTCAAATGCTAAATCCAGCATTGAATTGGAACACTTCACGGAGTTTTTTTTGGCTCTCCAAAGCAGCATTCTCCCGAATGCAATCAGAACTAAATTTGAACTTTTAAAAAAATGTTGCGATTTAGCACTTTGCAGAAATATTATGGGTTGGAGGGTGTGGTAGAACATGAACTTTGGTTTCATTTTCCCATCTATGGAACATTAAAGGAGTTGAGGCAGAAGTGAAACCATCTAATCACAGATAATACTGTAGCTGGTGCTCTCTAATCATAGTGTTTTGAATGGGGGAATGTTGGATCATATAAAATCTTGCCGATCTCTGTGCTTTTTCTTAGTTCTGTCTCATTTGGACTGAAATGTTTGATGCAGTCAGTGATGAAGACAAAATGGAGGAACATCATTCCATCTTTCTTTATGGCAAGTAAGATATCCTAAACACACTGCCCTAGATGGTCACAAGTTATGGCTGAACAGGTTGCTTGAAGGAGCACATTTTAAAACATATTGGCCCAAACAAAGCACTCTTCTTCGAAGTGTCCAAACAGCTGTGAAAACCTGGCACAACTGCCCTTAGGTTTCCAAGTTATTAGATGTACATGATGCAGGTACAGGTAGTCCTCGAGTTACGAATGAAATGGAGCCTGCCCATTCTATTTGTAACCCAAGGACTCATGGGAGTGAATCTCATACCTTGAATGGGATCACTTCCTCCTTTCGCCCACACATTCGCTAATCGAATGCGAGGCTCATTAAGTGCACATGATGTATTTCAGGGTGGGGAACGCCATGGGGGAGGCTAGTGATGGAATAGGCCACCTGCCTAAGATCACCCAAGGCCTCCCCAACCCACTGAAATACCTCATGCTCCCCACAATTGCTTCCCCACACAACCTGCCACTCCAGGTCACTTATCATGCGAAGATCTAGCAAGCATTCTCCTCTCCAGCCCCTCAGCCACGTGCGCCCGTCTGCAATTTTATTTCAGGCTTCCAGAGGCCTCACCTGTATGTTGCAGGCTGAAATAGAGCCTCTGATGGACTGGTCCACCCTTCCAATGCTCCGTTCAGAGCTCCAGAGGCCTCGCTTGACACGTTGCAGGCCAAAGTGGAGTGTCGGAGTGGATCCGCCCCTCAGAAACTCCATTTCGGCCTGCAACGTGCTGGGCGAGGCCTCTGGAGGCCCAAATGGAGCTTCTGAGGGGTGGATGCATTCGTCGGAAGCTGCATTTTGGCAAGCAACATTCAGGACAAATATTGTTCAGCCTTTGGTTGTTCATAAGGGCGAACAACTGTTGTGCTGCTACAAGATTCATAGTTTTGGGACTTGTTCATAAACATTAAGGGGAGTTTATCACATACAATAACTTCGAACATTCATTAAGGGAACGCTTATAACCCGGAGATTACCTGTACTTCTACTAGGATTGCCAATGAAGCAAATCAGTTCCGCATGTGTGTAAATATGGAACTGATCTGGGAAAGTTTTCTCAAAGTTTTGGACAGTGTAACTGCTTCTGTAGTCTAAGAATTTACTGCCAAATATTTGCCACTCACTTTCACAATTCTCTTTCAAGTGCAGTGCACAATATTAGTGCATACTTTGCATATATAAGACTCCAGATTCAATACCCAGAAAGAATAGAAAAACTCATTCATAATTCAGGGAGCCAATCAGTTCCAACAATAGGGGAGCAGATGGCCATAGTCATGATCTAATATAATAGCTTTCTACAAACTACCTGCCTTTCATTTATATTTCAGCCATATCTTCTCCCAATTCTCCTGTGTATGCCTAGTGCAGGCTTGCCCATGGCACAACTCAACAAACTTATCAAAAGTCAGTAATATTTTTTTTAAAAAAATTGAAACTGCTATATTTTATTTATAGTGTTTATGGATCTTAAAATTTGTTTTAATCATATTTCCCACCATCCACCCAAAAATTGCAAAAAAAATTAATGAATCAAAATACCAAAACATTAGAAATCTACTAACAATATAAATATGGGGCTGGAAATCCATATATGACCCAGGGGTTACTCAGTCCATTTGTAATAGTTAGACTATTTGTACTTTTGTAGATATTGTATCTGAGCATCTTCTCTAGAAGACAAAAGGATAAACCTTTTAGTACAAATCACATAGATGGTTATCAGAATATACTGTAGCTTTTCTGTTTTTATGCTTCTTTCTAATTTCCCAAAGAATGTTTTGGTAAACTATTATGTAGCTCAACAGAATTGTTATATAATTCAAATATATGGAAATATATGCCTTTTGAAAAGAGACCAAGTTTCATTAAATGGTTTTTTCCCTTTAATTCTTTGTTTTAATATGAATTGTTGTTTGCTTCCAGATGTTAATATAACATATGCTTTTGAAGTTAGTGTATTTTAATCAAATATCATCTCTCATTTAGTTTTGGGTCTTAACCTATTGCATCTATGGTCTATTTTGTTATTAAAAACGCTTTAGGCATACGCAGTAATAGAAACCATTTTCAGGTCAGTTTTTAAGTACCTAATTGAAGGTCATTTTGTCCTTCTCATACAATGTATACAAATATTATTTTACACTACAATCCTTTTTGCAACATGCATAGCCATTGGAAATGAAGGGAACTACTGCTTTGGTTGGCTTTTAAATGGAGAATACAGATCTATCCGAGACTGCAAGAAAACTATATACACCATTAATAGGTATCAGTGGTGGAATCATAAGCAAGGGAGGGATGTTATCTTTTAGTCTCATCATGTAATATTCCTAGGTATATCCAGCTAGCACTGTTATCAAAAGATTGGTACATCAAATGAAACTTTGAACTGATCCATTGGGTTTTGCTTATGTTCTGAGAATTATGGTGCTTAGTGCATAAATAATAGTTTGCTATCTGAAGGAAGCTTTAAAATTTTATGGAGGAAGGGAAAATCTTTTTAGAGAAAGAAGCGGTGGTAGAAAAAATAAAATAAAACAAAAATATTGGGGAAAAGTGATATTAACACCAGGCAGTAAACTATTCTGATCAAATACCTTTATCTTTGTGGAATAAAATACAAATGTTAATGGAATTTAATGAATGACTTCCAAAATGACTGAGACCAAAAAGCGTATTTTTAATGTTCTGGGTAGTGATACAAACCAGCCAGCTACTTAAAGCTGCACCCAGCTTTCTGTTTTGACACTTTTCTTTTTTTGGCCTGTGGGCAAAAAGCTCTGTCCATAGGGGTTAGACCTCATCAGACAGTATAGTGGACATAGTGAATTATTCTTGTCTTTCCTAAAGATTTCTACCAGATGCATATCAATATCTAGGTCTACATTCCTAAAATACAGAATTTTCATTAATATCCCAAAATCAGCAGCAACATTTTCATTAATGCCCAGGTTAAAACATAATGGATATAACGCAGATATTCCTCAAGTTCTTTTTGAAGATTCCAAGTAATATATTTTAAAAATATAAGACAATATAAGAAGAGATTTGAAGTCAAGCATGATTTTGAGGGACATTTAAAAATAAATTGTCATTCCATTTTTCCTTCACAAAACACTAAGCAGTATAACCTCTAGAAAGAAATCTTTTGTCCTTTGCTTTTTTCTCTTTTAGCTCGGTATTTATGGATAGCAGAATTGGACCTTCTCACAAAGGGGTAAGTGATATAGTCTGAGGCTTCTTTGGAATATGGAACAGGGTTTAAGGTTTTTGATAGGGGTTATTTTTCCCCATATGCAATCTGTGAAAGTTAACATTTGCTTCCTGCTCATCTCAGCCTGCTAAATTGCCCATTTACTGTTTCTGACTTTGAAGTTAAAGATGACGTTCAGCATAAAACAACAAGACCACTTCGCTGATTTTGATGAATCACCACTGATTATGGTATCCCATACATGACCTATCAAGCCACACTGGAAGGTTGAAGACTCCCTCCCCAATTTCCTTTGTAGTGTCTGACACAATTCCTCTATCTCCTTAGAATCTACCAAAGATGTACTCTCTCTGGTACTATGTCTGTCTGTAAATCTTAAATAGTCAACCTTGAACATCAGAACACATTATTGCAGAAACTGAGTTTTAGTGACCATGTTTTGTTCTTTCCTTCCATCCTTATTTTAAGTATCATGTTGATTACTGATTGATGAAAGCTCCTTTCATATCTCTTAGCAGCATCTAGAATTTCTAATTTAGCAGAGATGCACTGAATAGGTCACATCCACGGGGTTCTTTTACAACAGGTGCAATCCAGCTTCATTCTAATCTGTCCCAGTAGCTTTTTTGATATCCACCATATGAGCATAGCATCCCACTTCATTATACAGGTGAGCCAAGTATAACAGGATTAACCTGTGTCTTTGTTCAAGCCAGGAATGGGGAAGGAAGAGGACTTAGGGTATATTAGTCAATTATGTCTGGAAGACATAAAAATCACATTCTCTGCACCTATGTGCAAACGGAATTTACATTTATCACATTCTTAACAGAGTTGTTGGCCCAAAGGCAGCAACAGTAGAACTTGCATCAACCTGCCAATAATTCAGACCCACATCTGAACAGAGAAGAATTGCCTGAATCGAAGCAAATACTTGCAGAAGTCTCTCTCCTTCCTCTTAAAGCTTTCTGAGGTGGTTAAATTATATACAATAAAGGAGGCTATTTAGTAATTCCCTTTAAAAAATGACTTTGGTAGAAGAAGAAATGGCAGAGAGAGAGAGGCAAGCACTGTTTTTGTCAATTCACCAAACTGCCATGGACAGGCTCCACTGATTTTTCAACATGAAAGATCAGCTGCTTGCACAGTTACTCTCTCTGCTGTGGTAACATATGCATTATGTTTAGGGTGATTTTCTTTGCTTGTGATGAATATGGATGGACCCAGCTGTTCAGCTCTACAGAGCATGCATTTTCCAGCATAGTTCTGTACTCACCCCTGCAGAAGCAAGGAGCTAGAATCCATGTATAATGCACAGATGCCCTATAATGCACAGATGAAAATACACAGGGAATGCCAATTCAATGGCATGGATTTGCTCTAGTAGCCCTTCCCCCAACTCGTTGAGCTTCTCCAAATACCATTATAAGACATTATAGTTCTGCCTTCATTGTAGACAATAATCCTGCAGCTAGATGTATCCTTAAGTCAATTCATCCCATGCTGCCTGCACTGCTAATGCCACGGTGGAGTCCAAGACTGACCAATGCATTATGAGAAAAAGACTAATAGTTTTATTTAACAGCAAGCTGTTATTGTCATTTCTTTCCTGTTAGAATTTATGTATTTTCAGGGGTTGGAACATGAACAGTTTGTGTATAAATGCCAAGCATTCATCAGAATAACATCAACTGAACATATTCTTGAGAAGGCAAGAATTTGAAAAAGCCAAATGGCAGATTGGTGTACAAACAATAGTTTTCCTAAATATTTCAGTAAGTAAAAATAATGTTATATGACACAGTGGATTTCAAGTTCTGGAAATTAAGGTATATCAAGATCCAAATTGGAGCTTTTTTCCACATGGAATAAAAAAGTGTTTGGCTGCCCTCTAGTGGATGCCTTGGCTGGTACTAGAAATAGCATGGCTGGTGCTCCTCCCTCCACATTTTCATGATTTCAGGGTTCCATCCTGCTATTTGGTTAACAAAAGGAAAACTTACTGAAGTGCATGCTCTCCTAGTCAAAAACATAACAGGCATCTGAAGAGACAACAGATAATTTGCTTTTTGTCATCTGATCAATTTGGTCATCTGATTTTTGCAGCCCATTTTTTCCCCTTTAAATCACACACATACTCTTCTGGAATATAAATTTGGGTCCTTATGGAGTAATAACTTTTGCACCTAGGCTACCTCTGGGCAACCAACTTTACCACACAGATAGTTGGAAATTAATCCCAAATTAGTTAGAAAGAACATAAACTGAAAGTTATTTATATTCCCTCCCAATCAAGCCAATCCCATTTCCCTGAAATATAATGTGAGGCTTATGGGAGGGAAAAGGATATTCCTTGATAAAAGAAGGCAGAGCCAAATCTAAGGGCTTTGGGATTTGTATACACATGTAGCAACTGAGCAAATGCAGCCACCACTGAAATTTTGCTTGAATTGATCCGAGATGATCTGAAAAGTGCAGCTGCCAACTTGCTACAGGACTAGGTGTTTTCATCAAATTATGAAACACGAATGCATAAAACGTATTCTCTGACCTTTAAGCAGAAATATAAATTAGCTAACTAATTTAGTAGATAGTATTAATACTTTGTAGGGTCATTCATGTTTAATTAATATTTTTGCCCCTGAGGCATAGCATCAGAATAACTGACCAATACATGCTGGGAACTCATTTGTAAAGTCATCACACAAATAAAGGTTGTTGCAAGGAAAATAACACCCTTTCTGAAATTTGCCAGTCAAGCAGACTGCTTCTGACTCTGAATGAAGAGGTTTCTATCCACAAACCACTAGAATTACAGGGAAACCTCACTAAATTGCAGAATTTCTTATTGCACTTCAGTGAGAGATTAAACTTTCTTTCAAATGGCAAAGTAGCAAGTCAAATGAAGGAGGTTAGCTTTCTTTCCCTTGACATCAACTGTCAAGATGTCAAGAAGACTGTCAAGATGTCAAGAAGAGGATGTCAAAAATGTCTAGATGTCAAGAAGAGGATTCAAAAGTGCTCACCGATATCCTCACGTCTCTCTTAGAAGGCAGTGTAGTGCCTTGCCTAAGGCCTAGATCATTTTTCATATGAGGAAAAATAAAGTGTGCTTCCTCCCTCTGATGGTCATAAGTCCATCCATTATATCAATGATCCAAGAGTTGCAGGAGGCACTATAAAAAAAATACCAAGGCAAATACGGTTTATGTCTGTAACGAATTTATTTTAGAACACTGCCTTCTGAATCTAGAGAAAGTTTTCAGGAACATCTTTTGTTTTAAAGAAACTACATAAAAGCTGATTCTTATACTTTAAGTCGGATCAGAATGATTAATTTGCAACTCCTCCTCTATGACATTTAATGGGTGTGATAGATTATCCAGAAGAACTGCATGCTACTGTATGTCATATAGATGCTCCTTTGTAACTGGAAATGGCACAGCAAGCAGGCAAAATAGTATATGTCAAAAATGACAGGTTCATAGTCTTTCATCCTGGGTAAAATAGCAAGACCTTTCAGAGCTTTGCTTACTTAATTATACCACCGAAGACAAAACCTTTGAATTAGTTAAGCTTAAATCGTATTTGTAGGCAAATGTTAACCACCTCATAGAGTATTTGGCAGTTAACTGGGGAAATGTCAACAATTTTTCCCCATCCCAAATAACAGCATGTTGCAATTTGTTTCCAGCACTTCATCTTGCATTGTTTTCCAGTATCCTTTCTATTTTGAGTGGGAGAATGAAATGACAATTGAACAGGTACATCCCGCTACTTTACTCCTATTTATTAGAGATGAGGGAAAATACAGACTAGGGACTCCCCTGGAGAAAGAGTTGTACAATACAATACAGGCAGTGCATGCAAAAGGCTGGTCATAGGTCTGTGAAAGACTCCTGACTGAACTACAACTGGGGGAACTGAAGACCTAATTTCACTATAAGGAATTTTTACATATTCCTCTCTGGACAGAGCCTGCTGGGATTCACAGTCATTGAAGCGCTGTATCACTGAATCAATATATATTCAAACCTGTTCCAAATGTAAAACCTTTATGATTCCAAGTCTTTTGCCTTTTTAATGAAAAAGATTTAAGGATGCTTACACAATAGATTTGTACAACTTCTAATTCACTGTGAAGGAGGGAGCATGACAATATATATATATTAACTAACATTTCAGACATCATACATTATAAACATAGTACAAATATACCAAAATGCCATATAATTAAATAATTGAAACCAATAAAAACAATGGTAATAATAAACAGGTGTCTTTTTCAGACTAATTCACTTCTGAACAGACCAATTAATGACGCCTTTTTAAAAACGGTACCAAGTCGAACAATTATTTAAAGGCGGCCTTAAAAAAAACACAATAGAAGTAGCAAATATTTTTAAGGATTACAAATGTAAGGATATTTCCAACGAAGGATAGCACCATCAGCACTCACACTCACAACTAATTTATTGCTAGGACAGATCTTCAGGCGGGTGATGCTGCCGCTATGACCAATCCCAACAGAAATCACTTCACCTTCATTATAATCCCACACTTTTACTAGATGGTCATCACCTCCTGTGGTATAAAGAAGAGAGAAGACTATGTAAAACTGTCACCACTCTGCTTAGTGGCAGGCATAGAACTATAGCAGCAAGATATGGTAGAGAAAATTTCAGTTTTGGTTTCTAATCAGCCAATGGTGTTTTCTTTGGATGGCCTCCATTCCATGTTCTATTTGCTGTGAGAAGGAGCAACTCTATCATTAGGGGGAGAGATAAAATATATTCAAAATGATTGATTTTGTTTTTTTTTTAAAAAACAAACCTTACCAGTCACAAAATACAATCCATCCGTTGTAATATCCATTCCATTGATAGAACCAGAAAGGGAGCCCTCTAATTCTCTGATTGGGGATCCATCAAACACTTCCCAGTAACCGATCTAGAATCCAGAATAAAATTGAATAAAGGAAGGTCACAGAACACTACTTTTCTACAGTGATTAATTACAGTAATTGGATTCATGCAACTGGGTGTGATTTATTGTTATTTATTCAAATTTGTTATAACCACCCAACTCCAATAGATTCCAGACTGCCAAAAGTTTCTTGGATTGCAGCAGCATAGAGAATGAATGAATGAATGAATGAATGAATGAATGCTTTAGCCTTATGTTCTTACCTTTCTATCTGTGCCACTTGTGATAAGCTGATGTTCATCAGGGTGATAGCATACACATTTGAATAAAGTATTGGCCAATATCATCTGCCGTCTCATGAAGTGGCTAGGGGAAAAAAATCAGCTTCTGAAATTACATTTAACTAAATACCTTGACCTTAGGAGCTGCTCTACTATTTTTGCCTCAGCCAAAGAGAAAAAAAAAACACCAAACAACTCCTAATCTAAAACCAATATCCTGACTAATCTAAAAGCTAAATAGAGTTAGCCTTGATTAGTATTTGGATGTGGGGGCCCTCTGGAGAGCCACACCTGTATCCTAATATAAGAAGTTGAACTAATATTTAGGAACACCGCAAAAACATGCTGCTTCTCTATCATGCTTGGAAAACTGCATGGAAACATTCAGGAATCAATCTTAACCCAAAGCAACTTTGTATTTACTACTGATCTGTGATGAAGGAAATAATTGTCTAAATTTCTAATACATATGAAAGCATAAGGGCTGTCTGCTTTTGTCACACAATATACCCAAGTCTGGCCTCTGTCTATGATCCAATTATCCATTCTATGGAAAAGGAATTTAACTTGATAGTATAACTAAGACATATTTCTGTGCAAAAGTGATCTTACACAAGATCCCAGATAATGCAAGTTCCATCAGTGCTGGCTGTGACACACTCCTGATTATTCTTCTTTATCTTGATGCAAGAAATAGCAGATATGTGTTCCTTCATTACTTCTTCTAGCTTGCGTGTTTCCTTCCCAACTTCCCATACTCTCACCTAATAGAAACATTATTTAGCATTCAGGCCAAAATGAAATTTGAAGGATCTTGAGGTTCATAGATTTTTGATATTTGTGGATTATAATTTGTGGCACATAAATATAAATCAATTATTGTCATACAGTAGGATTAAACATTAACTTATATCTCTCACCCTCTTTTAACGAGAACGCTATACTTGGTTTTTATTCATGCGACCAACCCATTGCTGGTTTTTATTGCAGCAGCATAGAAATATGTTTAATAATAGTCACTACTCAGGTTGTATCTAGCATGGCTGAATTATCATTTAATATTATATTCAGAGCAGAAAGACATACATGTTGATGAAGTCTGCAAGACTCTTTACCTGACCTTCACCACCTCCACTGATTATTCTTTTGCAGTCACTTGTGGTAGCCACAGCTGTCACACCCATACTATGAGCATGCTCAACCACGTACATCAGCCGCCCAGTTTCTGGGGTGAAGGCACGGATTTTTCCATCATTCCAAGCTAACACAAAACAAAAGGAGTTTACTAAGAGCAATATATCTCTTCTTTTTCTCCCTCCTAAAGTAAGATTTCTGTAACTCAGTGGTCAGTACAGCTGATTGTTCAATCTCAAGAGCAGATAATTTGAAGAACCTATTCCTTTTAAGAAAAATATGTAGATGATGGATAAAGCATATTTTATCTCTTATCATGAGGCGAGCCTCAGCAATTTCTATTTAAGTCAACAAGGCTGCACAGTATAAACCAGCAGGGATTAAGCAGTTCCTAATGCCAAATTATGAAATTGAGAATTACAGTTCAATTTAGTGGTTCATCCCGATCCTGCAACCTTACCTTCTCTTAATGCAGCCAAACCATTTTGCAGTACTCTAAGAATTTAGCAAATGCTGGATTGGCCTTAATATGACTACTTAAAACAGAAGAATTCATGATTGATACAGTCCTTCAATAAGCCAGACATTCTAAAATGCTTATACCTGAAATGATGCTTTTGCCATCCCGCATGAAATCTATGGCATGACAAGTCATGTTGGGGACCGTAATCCGTAGCAGCTCCTTATTTTCAGGTGTATACCATACACGAATATCATTCTTGGAACATGTGGCAAACAAATCAGATGTACCACTATAGGGTGCAAATAATAAAACAGACCTGACTATTGCTGCTTCTACATTTAGCAATTTACTGTTGAATCTCAATAACTAAATTACAACACATTAAAATTACAATAGACCTGTTATAACAGAGCCACTGGATTTTTACCTAGAATTTTTGAAAATTCAAGAAACTTGAAAAGTTTGATTCCAGCTAAAATATGAGTTTCATATTCATATATAAAGCAACTGACAACTGTATATTAGCTGCTTTAAAATTGCTTTAATTTGAGGAATGAAATCTGGCTCCTTTTAGCATATTTGGAATAATAGTTTAGAAATTAATAGCAAGGCGAATGTCACAAATTTTAATCCTTACCCCAGGAAGGCAAAGGATACAGTACTGTTGGCTTTTTGAAGTTGTCCTGATCAGGAAACAGCTAGAACTATGCTTTAATGAGTTAGAATATATTAATGTTGCAAATTAGACCCACATTTCTCCTTCCACTTATTCCATAGGAAGACAGTGAGAAGCCAGTCTGAGTCTCTGCCTAATACTTTCTCTTGTCCAGGATTCAAGGCACGCTTCTTCATATTTTCTGAATAGTTTCACCCATATCACTTCAGGGCTCCCTCCAGGAAGTGCAGTAGTATCTGCCTTACTTTTTAGGTGGCATGAGCAGGTGAACCTAAAACCATTAAGCTGGAGTGCTGCTAGATAAAGACAATTCTGGTCTACTCTGGAATAATATTACAAGAATTGGATGGTTCCTTCAAGGAAAACAGCTTAACACATTCTCTACTGAAGCTTTGGAACCTAAAACCATTTGCTGAAATACAGCTTTGAAGTTGGTTGCAGAACAGACAATCCCTCTAATTCTAATAAGTTTGTGAACTGAAAGCCTCTATAACCGTGATGGCGAACCTACGGCACGCATGCCACAGGTGGCACGCGGAGCCATCTCTGCAGGCACGCGAGTCAACGCCCAGGTCAGCTCACTGGCATGCCCGCACACCTCCTGCCAGCCAGCTGATTTTCAGGTCTCTGCTGGGAGATGCGCGCACATGCGTGGGGTATGGGGAGGCCATGCATACATGCACGGAGGTGGGGGGGGTGCAGCGCTGCCATGCCCTGTTTTTGGTCCCAGGAAGCTTCAGGGAGGCCTGCTAGCACCAAAACAGGGGTCATGGGCACCTGAACGAGGGGTGGGGGGGAGTGCGGGGTGTGTGCACATTCATGGGGGCGGGGTCTATGGGGGGCATTGCATTATCGGTGTCGGCATGCACATGCACACTTTTGCACATGCACGTGTGCTTTTGGCACCCGAGAAAAAAAAAGGTTCGCCATCACTGCTCTATAATATGGAGTTTCAGTATTGCTAGGAAACCCAGGTTTGAAGACACAGTATTTCTCTCTTTACCACAGTTACCTGATAGATCTTTGTAACTCCTTTTAGTTTAATAAATGTTTTCAATCTTAGCTTTGAATCAAGCAGCCTTCATTGCTATATAGTGTATACCAATTCATACATTCATACTTACTATGCTATTCACTTTTGGTCTGAGGCCCATCCCAGAACTGAGATTTGCAGCCTAATGAAGGATTTCCCTTCTCTTCCATCCACTGGGAAGAAATCCTTCATTTGGCTGTAGGAATAGAGTTAAAATCCTGAAGAATGGGGAAAGTGGAGGGGAAACCCTCCCAGGGCCTCCCCCATTCTCCCAAGGCATACCACGCTCTTTACCTGGGACTCCATCTCCTTAACAACCCAGAAGATCACTTAATGACACCTACGGAAGTGCTGGGATTGCAGTTGTTGAGTGAAGTGGTCATTGGGTATCTCGCTTAATGACCACTTCACTGAATGACTTGAGATTCTAGTCCTAATTGTGGTCATAAGTTGATGACTACTTGTATCAATAAATAAATGTCAGCCAACGGAGCAGATTTCAGCTATTTGTGAGGTCTTTTTTTTGGTCAACTGATCCAATCTGGCTCAAGAATGAGTTAATCAAGATGATTTAATCAATGGCAAGCAGACCTTATCTATAAAATAGTGCAGTTTTAACTGTCAGTTAAAACTGTTAAAACAAAACTGTTTGTTTTGTTTGTTTGCTTGTTTATATTCAATATCTATAGCCACCCAACTACACCAAGTGACTCTGGGCAGCTTACAATTCTAAAAATATAAAACAATTAAAACAAATCAAAAACACTAAAATAATAAAAGCATCCACAAAATAAATAAGTATAAATTGCAGCTATCAGAATCATCCACATGCTGTTTTTTTAAAAAAATGAGGACATTTAATAGTTTGATCTAAACAATAATTTGGAAAGATACATCCCAAATTATTTTGGGAATCATCCCAAAATACATTTCTCAACATTGCCTATAGATTTAGTTGTAGAATCGTGTGGAATAGAATCTGGAATCGTGTGATGTATATGTCAAATTTTACATAAAGTAAGAAAACAGAAACATATTGATGGTTCAAAATGTTTGAAATCAAGAAGTAAGACAGATTTAAAGGAAGCTTTATCAAATAAGGCCAGCAAAAAGTGTCTTTTTTACACTCATGTTATTTTTCCATTCCTTTATCATCCACTATATTTCTTTTCAGATCACCTTGCTTTTTAATAAAACATACCTAACTCAGAGGTCTGAGATCCTATTTGATTCCATGAATATCAGGGTGGGTGGGGGGAAATCACCAATTGTGTATGTGAAGACTGTTTCTGGATTTTAAGTAAACATACTTATATTTCTCCGGGGAAAACAATTTTATTTTCTTTCTTATACACATCAGTTCAAATATGATCAAAATAAATGCGAAAGATAAGTTTGCATAATATTAGTTCTGAATATTTTACTGAACAGATACAAAAAGCAGAATACCGTAACCACTGAAAAGTAGAAAAACTACAAAAGCATCAGACAACACAACAAATTCTATAGTTTGCTCTGCTTCTTGCATCTTCCAAATAGCTAGTCTCCAAATAACTAAAGTTCACTAACTAGTTAATTCCAATTATTATTATTTTTGTTATAAATTAAGGGGAAGGATTACTTAAGCACATGCTTACCCTCCTAGATGAAAACTATCGCAACTACCATACATTCAAAGCCTTTTCTATTTGAACAGGAGAGAAAAATTCTTTGACTTATACTTACTATGGGAAAATTATATCATTGATAGCATCATTATGGCAAGTGGCTATGAGCTCATTCTTAAAGTCAGAATATGAGAATCGGTAAATCTGCGACTCATTTGTGCCCACAAAAAATTGGTGGCCCTGGCCTCGTGGTGTGATGGACGTGATCGCACCTTCCAACTGAACTTTTCTGTAAAACAAAATGAAAGATTTGCACAAAAGAAAAATGGGTTTCTGATGACTCAATCTTCCCTAGTTCTAGGTTTTTTTTTTAATTTTCACAACTTTTCTCCCTTCAATGATAGCGAATGTTAGCAATCTCAGCAATCCAGAAATATTTTAGCAATAGAAATAACACTTAAGACTTTTATACTGCTTCACTGTGCTTTTACAGCCCTCTTTAAGCGGAACCCTGACATACAGAGTCAGTATATCACCCCAACAATCTGGGTCCTCATTTTACCGACTTCGGAAGGATGGAAGGCTGAGTCAACCATGTGCCAGTTAGGATCAAACTGCTAGCAGTGGGCAGACTTAGCCTGCGCCAAAAACACTCTATATTCTAACCACTGCACCAAAAATACTTTTACTTTTAAATCTAAAGGTTAGAGTGTAATTATTGTGTGGATTTTTTCCTCTTTTATTAATGCTATTTAGTGAATTAAAAAAGAATTTTGACATCTCAGGAAAGAATTGCTAATATTTTAAATAATCTATTCACTGAGATTGCTTTATTTATTGCACGATTAGCATCCGTGCATGTTAAATTGGTACTTCAAAGATGAATTTTTGAGCTGAAAGACATCACATTAAATTAGCAATTATATCATGCTGTGCTCTTTGGCATATTTTTTGCCCTGTATGCCTCCAAAATTGCAGTCCTCGGTTGCTGAAGAGTGTCCCAGGTACCCTGGGAAAGATCAAGCCTCCCCTTCCCCCAGATAGATAAATCTAATGTATTTCATCTGAGACCCTATGGCACCCATACCTTACAGTTCTAACATTAACAAAAGCATAAAGGGAGCGGGTCTGAAATGTGCTTTAGATCCCACACGTCTCTGACTTGGGGCACGGAAAGAGAATGTATGTTATCCCTGAAGCTACGATGCACAATTTCCCTGGAAGGGATATTTTTCTTTTAAAAAATGGAGAAGGGAGGGAGGAGAATGCTATTCTTCTCTCTGTTTGTATGTCAGCATAAGCCTATCAAAGCTTTCGATAAGGTGGCTCATACACCTATAGATCTCTCCATGGACTCAAAATAACTTGTTCTGTTCACCGTATGGACTTTGTACATAATAATGTCCTTGCCCAAGAAAATTCAAAAACTCACTTGATTATTTTATATTTGGATCCTGAGCAAAGCGCTAAGATTCCAGCTCCAGTGCCAATGACCAAGTCACCCACTTTCAGCAAAAGCAAAGCTGTGACTCCCTAAGAAAAGGCAAGATGAAGATATTTAACTTATTTAGATGCTAAACAAATCACTGTATTTTTATACATTGACAGCTTAATTCAATATAGTATTCCTCTTGCTCACCAAGATGGCATGTACAATAAGCAACTGAGATTATCAAATCTATTGACATCAGCTAACTGTTTTGTTATCTTGCTGTACAATTATCTCATACAAAAGATCTGTCATTCCCTAAAGCTAAACATGTATATACTTCATGCTAAATTTCATGCATCTGGGGCTATTCTCTAAGACAAATTTAATTTAACAGTCCTGAACAGTAACCATCTTACTTAGTTACAGACTGAGGCTGAAGGACAGTGATCGAATGATAAGTCAATATGGAGTGAATTTTCATGAGTACCAATCTAGTTTATCCTTCAGATGGATGGATAGACATATTTCTGCAATATTTATGTCACTTTCGGTTACGTTCAAGCTTATGTACAGAAATCACTTAAAATAAAAATTTATAAACCAAGAGTGAATAAACACACACATAATAGCACTAAGTCATCTTAGAAAGAGTTAAAGATATCAAACAAAGAAAGATGTTTCGAACTTTACCTTTAATGCACTATTGACTTTTAGGACACACAGATTCACACAATTTTTAAAAACGTATTAAATACCCTGGGTTCTTTCAAATGGCAATTTTGCACTAGTGGAAAGCATTTTACTTGTGCATAATGAAACATTTGCTTTTTATCAATGCCACCCTCCTCCAAAGTTCTGTGGAGGGTCAAGTATCAGGAAATTTTTGAAAGCTATAATAGGCAAAAGTATTAATATTCTGCTTTAAGCTGTTTTATGGCACCACAATCACTGTTGAATAAAATTTTCTATCAATTCATACAAATACAAAACTTAGTTCAAACAAAATAAAAATTGGAGCCAATAGATGTTTTTAGAAGGGAGAATATTCCATAAGTGATGCTAAAATTATGGAGGCCCTATTCCCATTTCCCATTGAATTTCCCATGGATGGCAAAAGCCCATGGAGAGAAGCCATTGAGAAACCAATGTACAACCAGGCTGCGAAAACATGTGGACTTTAAAATGTCTAGATTTTAAATGGTGTAAACAGGTAAGGAACTGATGTTTTCAATCTAGACCTAGCAAGATTGTTCGAATCAGTTGCCCCAACTAGGTTAGCAGTTTCTGGACAGTTGTCCAAAAAGGAGTTCTAACTTTAACTTGCAGAAAATATCTCAACGGAAATTAGCTGTTGCCAGTCTATATCCAGAAGAGGCTGTAGCTGGCAAAAGATACTTCGCCAGATTTTCGGTAACATCTAAATCTCTGAGGGCTCACAGTCTGCAATATTTTAAAGGGAGCATGATTAATTCAAAAGAAGTTGAACTTCAGTCTCTTGAATGGCCCTCTTATCCAAATACTTCCATCTTATTTTAGCTTCGATTTATTGGCCCCAGTTCTAGCCACTGATTCAACCATTTCACTAAATCAGATGTATAAATCTGCTAGTGTGCTTAAGAAAAATAAGTTAACAAAGGAGAAGTAAAGACCATGGAACACTCCTATATGTGTCCACTAGTTCTTGTAGAAATGTCTTTATTAGTCTTTCCCAAACTAGTACTATCCATATATGAATTATATGTTCATCAAGCCCAAACATTTTGTCCCTACTAGCTTTAGAGTGATGAAAGTTACAAGCCAGTAGAATATAAGGTTGAACATGACTGATTTTGTATTGTGACTTGCATCTCCAAACAGGCATTGCACAGGTACTAGAAGCTTGTGGGCAAAGATAGCCATGCTATATTATCATTTGTCTGTGCACAGTTTCAGATGTAGCATTTTTATTTGATAACATATGCACAAGCTGCAACAATACACTAACAGCATTATCTTTTATTAGCTTTTGGAAATGAATAGACAGGACTTGAATAGAGTTGAACAATCATGAAGACTGAAAAAAAGGCAGATGATAATGACAGAAGTCCACATTACATTAATTTACATAAAGATCGTTGTCATTATATACTTTTTAAAATAATTTTCCTAAGCTATTTAATAAGCAATTTATCTCAGTACTTGTTTCTAAGTTGCCTCAAATTATCCTTTCCAGAGCTGTCTTAGCAAATAGCACTCACGATGAGCTTCCTTCCTTTTTGATCGCCTTGACTTTTTTTTGATAGATACTATTTTCAGCAACAGAATTCCTTTACTATCCACAAATTTAGCAAACAACATAAACACATATCAGTAAAGCTCCATGCTTCTAGCTGAACTGAATAGCTTCTCTCCAACTATGTTTAACACTTTTATCCAGCCTATTTCATTTCATCATCCACTACTTCTTTATATTGCAAAGGACCACCTATAACGGCACTGTATCATCAAGGGAATGCCTGTAAAGGATGATCTCTTTAAAATTCTGCTATGGAAATGCCCTTTTAAAATGAACAGATGTTCATGTTCACATGAGGTTACACACATTAGGGGGGAAATCAGCTTTTGTGCTAATAGTCTGATGAGGAATGCTCTTTTCCTTCAGCAATTATCCAGCAGCAGGATTATCTTTGAACACAAAGCTTTCTTAGGGGGATCAATCATGCTTTACAAATCCATAAGCTATCAACTGCCCATCCACTCTGCCTCAATCCACTGCAGTACAGTAGTCAGGTGAGTTTGAAATGCCTTCACAGCTTTGCCATGTAACAAATGATAAACTAAGAAGATCTCCACTGACAGATTTTGACTACATTTCTAGATACAGCTTTAACTGTCCTAGGCATACCAATTTTAAATAACTTGGATTCAGGTTTTTTTTTTTAATTCCATCAAAAAATATACTTCGATTATCATTTTTCCAACAAAATCTACTGCCAACAGATTAATTTCAAGGTTGTTCTATACATCATTGCTAATAGTCAGGCAGCTATATAATACACAACGCTGATAATGCTCAGCAACTCATAGCAATGATGCCGTGTTTTGCTTGCTACTTTATTGTGCCCCTTGTAAGTTAAACATAAAGGCTGCTGGAAGGTTTAACATTTATTTTATTATTTACTTGTTACACAAAGAAACCCTAGCCTTGATTGCAAAGGACATCTTCCAAGGTAAAATGAAGCTCACTTATTTCCCTGTAGGAAAATGAAGCTCTGCATTCCATATTCTAATTACTTTCACTCAAGTGGTTTAACGTAATGTAAACACCTCCATAAACCTCTTTTCATAGCAAACAATCATTTCCTTTCCGTGGGAATAACTAAGGTAAGTTATCAGTATTTAAAGGAGTTTTATTTTACTGATTTCCAAAGATTTTGATGATCAATTTACACCAAAATGTAATTTAAAGGGTGTAATTTCAAGAGATGTATTACATGTCTCTACATTCTGTATTTACCCTTTGAACTAAACTATGTTTGTTTTTGAACAAACCATAGTGTGTTGAATAAGGCAAAAGCTTATTATCAGTGTTTGTTTGGACAATTCTTCATTTTTTTTCCATTTTAGCTGTCATTGTTTCACAGTTCTGTAAAGGCTTGGACATGACATAAAACCAGACCAGGAATAAGCTAAGAAATTATAAACCGTATGTCTCATAATGTATCTCAGCACTAAGCCACAAATATACTATATAAACCCAAAACAATCATGATTCTAAACAATATACTTTCTTAAAACAAGCCATGGTTTAGTCATTAGCCCAACCGACAATCAAACTACACTGTAGCTAACCATAATATAAAAACCTAGCAATTATTAAACTTAATTTCATCCATCTGTGTTTTCCAATAGTTAAGTAGTGGTGTTACATAAAAACTCCACTGTCTTAGTGTTGCACCTTCCACTAATGTAATGACAAAATCCCAATGATTTTAATAAAAGTTGATTATATTATAATTGAGTATTAGGGGTGCAAAAGAAATCCACTATGCATTTGAATGGCTTTTGTTATCTCACATGTGTTCTTTTCAGATCATCAAAACACATTTTCAGTAATGGATGAAAATGTGCAGCTCACAGTCAAATGTCTATAATTTTTAGGCATTTGGAATTTATATAATGAACTCTGCCAACACTAGAAGTGTATAGTTTGAAATAACCAATTACATGAATTCCTTAGCGATAAACCTCCATGCCTAAACCAGCAGCTGAACATTAAACAATATATTCCACGCCTTTACAGAAATTCACTTATTTTTATCAATGTCGTGTTATGTAACACTGCATATGAGTTCATGGATTGATTTGCATCACTTTTCAGATCTTCAAATCTTTTCCTGTTGCTTCTTATAAAAATTGCAGATAAAATTCAACGTTCATCTCCTACCAATGGTTTTTTAGATCCACTGAAACATATTATCTGAGGAGTAGAGCATAATGAATGACCACTTATTTGACCATCTCTTTGCAGAGATTGAAATATCCATATAAGAATTATGATTGAGCAATTTCAATCATTATTTAAATTGAAAACATAGCCTTTGGGGGGGACAAAGTCACTTATTTTCCTTTCATTTGTTTCTTTCAGTGTATATTGGTGCAGTTTCTCATACTAAAAATAAGTTGGAACAGCTATGAAAATAACACAGAATAGATGAATAACAAATTTAAGAAACCAATTTAAATTTCTCCTCATCCAATATTTTGATTGAAGAAGGAGGGTCAGTTATACAGTAAAGCTGTTTTTTTTTTTTATTATTCCATTCCCTGATTTACTTCTTTAAAATAGGTCTTCTGCCTGTAATGATTTGAACTAATGTGACTTGGGTTTTTAATTCAGGGAAAACCAGGCAAGAATTATTAAAAAATAATTTGAAAGTTGTGTGTGGAGAATTGTGTTTTCTCATGGAGCTCAGCTGTGATGTTCTGTTCTTTTTTCTCTCCTATACTTCAATAAGCTATATTAATCAATCTCAAATATGCATGAATTGACTCCAGAGGATACTCTGTGGTATGTATGTGCTATATATATTCATAGGTTGCATATGCTTGACTATTCAGAAAATATGTTAATGACTTACACTATTATAAACATTTTTACTTGCGTCCTTAATAATTAGCTTCTAAGGCAAAGAATCATCATCTGCCTTCATAATTTAGATCTGTTCCAGTCGGGTTTCAGGCCTGGGCACAGCACGGAAATGGCACTGGTCGCGTTGGTAGATGATCTCTGGAGGGCTCGGGACAAGGGTTGCTCCTCTGTTCTAGCCCTGTTAGACCTCTCAGCGGCTTTTGATACCATCGACCATGGTATCATGCTGCACCGGTTGGAAGAGTTGGGGATGGGGGGCACTGTGTTACGGTGGTTCTCCTCCTTTCTCTCTGACCGCTCGTAGTTTGTGTTGGCAGGGGGGCAGAGATCGACCTCGAGGCCTCTCAGCTGTGGAGTGCCTCAGGGGTCGGTCCTCTCACCTTTTGTTCAACATTTATGTGAAGCCGCTGGGTGAGATCATCCGTGGCTTTGGGGTGAAGTACCACCAGTATGCTGATGACACCCAGCTGTACATCTCCACCCCAGGCCACCCCAACGATGCCCTTGAAGTGATGTCTCAGTGCCTGGAGGCTGTGCGGATCTGGATGGGGAGGAACAGGCTCAAACTCAACCCTTCCAAGACTGAGTGGCTGTGGTTCCCGGCATCCCGATATAGTCAGCTGACTCCATCGCTGACTACTGGGGGCAAGTCTTTGGCCCCCTCGGAGAGGGTGCGCAATCTGGGAGTCCTCCTGGATACGCAGCTGTCCTTGGAGGAACATCTGACGGCTGTAGCCAGGGGGACCTTTTGTCAGGTTCGCCTGATACGTCAGTTGCGACCCTTTCTTGATCGGGATTCCATGTGCACAGTCACTCATGCCCTCGTCACCTCTCGCCTGGACTACTGCAACGCTCTCTACATGGGGCTCCCCTTGAAGAGCACCCGGAGGCTCCAACTGGTCCAGAATGTGGCCGCACGGGTAATTACGGGAGCTGCATGGCGCTCCCACATAACACCGCTCCTGCGCGAGCTGCACTGGCTCCCAGTGGTCTTCTGGGTGCGCTTCAAGGTGTTGGTTACCACCTTTAAAGCGCTCCATGGCATAGGACCTAGTTATCTTCGAGACCGCCTGCTGCTACCGACAACCTCCCATCGACCCGTGCGCTCCCACAGAGAGGGCCTCCTCGGAGTGCCATCAGCCGAACAATTGTAGGCTGGTGACCCCCAGAGGGAGGGCCTTCTCTGTGGGGGCACCTACCCTATGGAACCAGCTGCCCCCTGAGATAAGGAGAATCCAAGACCTCGGTGCCTTCCGCCGTGCCCTTAAAACTTTCTTTTTTCATCAAGCTGGGCTGGCTTAACATATTTTTAAATTTTTAATTTTTAATTGGTTTGTCATTTTAAACTGGGGCCAAATTAATATATATTCTTTTAATTGTTCTTAATGTTTGTATTGTATGTTTTTATCTGGCTGTACACCGCCCTGAGTCCCTTGGGAGAAGGTGTGGTATATAAATTTGAAATAAAATAAAATAAAAAATAAAATAAATTAAAACACTGTTCAAGGGTTAAAGTTTGTACAAATTATATAAAAGTTTAACTGTAAATACAAGATCTAATCTATCATCATTAGCCAGTTGTACGAAAGATGGAAATTGCAATATGAAGTTTCATGCAGCAACCTCTTACTCTTCCGCTAGCTTGGATACCACCAAGATTAGTTCTCCAGTGGTGGGTTGCCCCCGGTTTGCACCGGTTCTACAGAACCAGTAGTAAAACCAGCAGGAAGCCCCACCCACTGACCCCGACATCACCAAAACGCTTCTGCGCATGCACAGAAGAGTGCACGGCCCCACTATGAACCGGTAGTAAAGGTAAGTAGAACCCACCCCTGTAGTTCTCTGTCTTCCCATTTCCCATTTTTTTATGGCAGAAGGATTCATAAGATGCATATACAGGTAGAAAAAGTTGTAAAAGATGTGATCCGGTCAATACTCTGTTCATAAAATATGTATGTAAAAGTAATAATTTAATAAAACTTGTCTATTAAAAAAAAGATGCATATACAGGTATTCCTCAATTTACGACCACAATTGAGTCCCAAATTTATGTTGCTAATGTGTCAAGTGAGTTTTGCCCCATGTTATAACTTTTTTTGACATATTTGTTAAGTGAATCACTGCAGTTATTAAATTAGTAACATGGTCTTTAGGTGAGTCTGGTTTCCCCATTCATTTTGCTTGCCAGAAGGTCACAAAAAGGTGATCACATTATCCCGGGATACTGCAAATGTCATAAATGTGAGTCAGTTGTTAAGCATCTGAATATAAATCACGTGACCATGGGGATGCTGCAATGGTCATAAGTGTGGAAATGGTCACAAATCACTTTTTTTCAGTGCCGTTGTAACTTTGAATGGTCACTAAGTGAACTGTTGTATGTCAAGGATTATTTGTATCTCTGAGCTAATGCATATTCCTTTATCCCACAGGTGTCAAACTCGCTGGGTCATGTTGATGTCACGTGACCTATCGTGACTTTTTTGCATTTGCGGAGCTGAGGTGGGCATGGCTTGTGTGTGATACATCTGGGCCACGGGCCGTCAGTTTGTCACCCCTGCTTTATCTATTGCTTTATACTAATGGACATTGTATGTCAATAATGGAGCACACCCAGAGGTGGGTTTCAGCAGGTTCTGACCGGTTCTGGAGAACCGGTAGCTGAAATTTTGAGTAGTTCGGAGAACCGGTAAATACCACCTCTGGCTGGCCCCGCCCCCATCTATTCTCTGCTTCCTGAGTCCCAGCTGATCGGGAGGAAATAGGGATTTTGCAGTAATCTTCCCCTGGATTGGAGACGGAATGGAGATTTTACAGTATTCTTCCCTTGCCACACCCACCAAGCCATGCCATGCCCACTAAACCACACCCAGAGAACCGGTAGTAAAAAAAATTGAAACCAACCACTGAGCACACCTGGATGCAAACAATGAGTAAAATAGCTTATTTTTCATGAAAAGGCTATGTATTCCATTCCATGTATGGAATTTTATTCTTGTTCTTGCATCAATTGCATATACTTTTAATTTTTAAACTCTGTCTTTTTCCAAGGACAGGCTGTCTGAAGCATTCAGAACAGTGCTACAAGTCATTTATACCTTCATTACATCCTGAGCTGCTTGGGAAATTCTTAAGAGTTTTTTCTATTCAGTAGTGAGCTACTTACAATTTTTGAAATTGGAAACACATTTCTAAATTATTTTTTGCTTTCTCCTTGTCTTTCAGAACATGGAACATGGATTCCAGAAGACATTTCTGAGAATGTCTGCAGGTTAGAATAATACAAGCAAATCTGTCTTAGAACAATAACCTAAGCTTCTTTAAATGAAACTTTTAAAAGTCTGACGTGTTTTCTCTGCTGCATTTTTAAAATGAGGATGAAATGGGAAAATCAAATCACCTCAGACAAGTTGCTGGCCATATCATTCCCTTGAGTATATGGTAAAACTTTTGATTTGTATTGGCCAAACTGGACCTGCTGGTGAGCAGGAATATCTTCATTAGGAAATGAAAACCCCTCTATACGTTACCATATCCTCTTCTGTGGGATGAATATGGAATTAAGACAGCTTCTGTTTGAATTATGTATTCAGACAGAATTATCTTTATTTGATTATTTGAATTGTTCCAGTGAGTTAATCTTTCTTATCTCTCTTAATTCACAAGACTCTCCAAGGGTACAGGTCCCCATCTCAATTCTTGATTTTTTAAAGTTAAAAAGTGAACTACAGTGCATCCAACAAAGGATTTAATTTCTCCCTCTGAATTGTTGAAAATGAATTATGTTGCTATTATTAAGTTTATAGTCTAAAGGCAGAGTGACTATATAGAAGTGAGTGAAATGTCAACTAAGTAAGGCTTAGATAATTCAGGACCCCTTTTGTTAAAGAAGCTAGATGTCAGGAAGAACAACTGAAACAATCTGACAGAACAGAATACAAAGATACACAAATGGGAGAATGTTTAAGGGGATATTTAAAACATTAAAAAAGGAAAAGTAAGAAATAATTTATTAAAAAAATGCCCTTTAGAATCTGGATTAAAATCCAGAGGTTGGGTAAAATATATTCAGAAGCAAAAAAAATGGATTATGGTGACTGTAAAAAATAAAAATGAATTACCATTACCCAATATTGAGCATGGTAAATAGAATTGTTTTCAGCCAGCAAGCTGAAGTATGAGCTAATTGGATATGGGGCCAAGAAAACCATGACAAGATTTCCCATATTGTTGCTAAGAAGAGCCATATGGTGTGGATTAAGAAAGAGTTCATTCTGTCTCTAGTGTTATTTTTCCAGTCTGAACTTCATACATCTCTACTCCAAAATAATATTTGTTCTATATAGATTTCTGGTATAGATGACAGAGATCATATATTATTGGCAGTGGTATGTTTTCCCTTCCCCACCAAAATCCAAGGTTAGCCCTTGCTGCTGACTTTAACATTTAAAAAAGAAGACCTACTGGTACTTGTGGACTTTTTATGTCACATTAAGACGTGACAATTAGCACATCGAGAGATTGAATGTTAGGCTATAGATTAGCCTTACTTAAAAGAATCTGACACTATTTTCTTCCTCGTTTTCTTTTTCTCACTGAAATCTCATGTTGTGCTTTCTGTTCATGCCTGCTTTTTTTTGTTTTTTGTTTTTTGTTTTTGCTTTTAATTTATATGTTATGCAAAGTCCGTATTTAATCCTGGTTGATATAGTTTTTATGAGTGATTTGGTTTCAATTTGAATGCATTTGCCAGGGATGTTTCAGTGCTATTGATACTGATTATGTTTTTACTTTGGTATGAACTGCTATGGTTTCAATTATATTGCAGCAGTAGTGAGAACTGGAATAAACAAATGAATAAATAAATAAACTTTGCCAACAATGGGGAAAGATTTCCCAGTGGGATTGCAGCCAGTGGGGGTACATTAACTTGCAACCGTTGGAGGCAAATAACAATAAATGTACTTTCTGAATTCCTGACCAGCTCAATGAATGCTTGTAAGGAAACCAAGACCAATATGAAAAATGACATGAGACCTATCCAGCTTGCTAGATTTTTTTTAATCGTTTGTTCACATATGCTAATGAGCACAATACTTTACATCCCCCCTGCTGTAAATTGTTACAAGTATTCTGCAATATCATTTTACTGGCAGATCACCTGTTCTGCATATAAAAATCTCAGCTTGGGCCCCTGGCACTTCCAATTAAAAGAAGGAAGAATAACAACATTAGCAGCCCTTGGGCAAAATGTTATTTATTAGATTTACCTTTCATGCAAAAACTCAAGTCAGCATACACAAGTGCTTCCTGCTCTCATGTTTTCCCCACAACTTTCCTCAGTATGTCGAACTGAGAGTGTGCGAATGGCCCAAATTCACCCAATAAGCCCCTGTGGATGAGGTAGACCACAGCCTTGGTCTCCTAGCTAAATAATTTAATTGCTACACAACACTGGCCCTCAAAGTTATCAGAAAACTGCTGTCAGTCAGAACTGACAGTAAGGAATTAGATGGGCAAGCGATCGCCATAAAGGTTGAAGATAGCTCCTTGATATCCCTAATTGTTAGTATTTTTGTTTTATTATGCAATACTATGATTGAAGGAGACTTGTCCAAACATCTAGGATTTCATCAAGAATGTCCTTCTATCACAGCAAGTGGTTGAGAAAGAAAGAAAAAACAAACTGAACTTCCATTAGGTAGTCCGAAAAGAGTCATAAACTTTGCCAATAGACAGCTAGAATTTGACCAGCCTTTTCATTTACCTGACCTCTGCTGAAATTTAGCTGCTGATGTATTTATTTATTTATTTATTTATTTATTTATTTATTTATTTATTTATTTATTTATTTATTTATTTATTTATTTTCAGATTTCTATACTGCCCTTCTCCTTTCGGACTCAGGGCGGTGAACAGCCAAGTAAAACACTTTATACACAAAAGTTAAAATAGATTTAAAATAATTAAATAATTTGGCCCATAATTTAAAACATTTCAATTTAAAACCAATTTCAAATTTTAAAAACCCATCATAAAATCAGGACAGCCCGGCTAACTGAAAGAAGTAGGTTTTAAGGGCCCGACGAAAAGTCCGGAGGTCTCGGATCACTCGTATCTCTGGGGGTAGATTGTTCCAGAGGGTAGGTGCCACCACAGAGAAGGCTCTCCCACTGGGGGTCGCCAGCTGACTTTGTCTGGCCGACGGCACCCTGAGTAAGCCCTCTCTGTGGGAGCGAACTGGCCAGTGGGAGGCAATTGGTGGCAGAAGACGGTCCCGTAAGTACCCTGGCCCTAAGCCATGGAGCGCTTTAAAGGTGATCACCAACACCTTGAAGCGCATCCGGAAGTCCACCGGAAGCCAATGCAGCTCGCACAGGAGAGGAGTCACATGGGAGCGCCCCATCGCTCCCATAATCCCCCGCGCTGCCGCATTCTGCACCAGTTGGAGCCTCCGGGTGCACCCCAAGGGGAGCCCCATGTAGAGAGAGTTACAATAGTCCAGCCGAGAAGTGATGAGTGCTTGAGTGACTGTGCGTAGGGAGTCCCAATAGAAAAGGGCGCAACTGGCGTATCAGGCGAACCTGATAGAAAGCCCCCCTGGCCACGGCCGTCATATGCTCTTCTAAAGACAGCCGTGTGTCCAGGAGGACACCCAAGTTGCGAGCCCGTTCCGTGGGGGCCAATGATTCGCCCCCAATAACCAGTGATGGCATCAGCTGGCTATACTGGGACGCTGGCAGCCACAGCCACTCAGTCTTGGAAGGGTTGAGTCGAAGCCTGTTTCTCCCCATCCAGACCCGCACGGCCTCCAGGCACTGGGACATCACTTCCAAGGCATCGTTGGGATGGTCTGGGTGAAGATGTACAGCTGAGTATCATCAGCGTACTGATGGAACTCCACCCCAAAACCACGGATCATCTCACCCAGCAGCTTCACATAAATGTTGAACAGAAGGGGCAAGAGGACCGACCCTTGTGGCACCCCACAAACAAGGCGCCTCGGGGTCGACCGCTGCCCCCCTGTCAACACAGATTGCGACCGGCCGGATAGGAGGAGAACCACCGCAAGACGGTGCCCCCCACTCCCAGTCCCTCCAGCCGGCGCAACATGATACCATGGTCGATGGTATCAAAAGCCGCTGAGAGATCTAACAGGACCAGGATTGAGGAATAACCCCTACCCCGAGCCCTCCAGAGATCATCCACCAACGCGACCAATGCCGTTTCCGTGCTGTACCCAGGTCTGAAACTGGACTGGAGCGGATCTAAATATACAGCTTCATCCAGGTACTGGGGAAGCTGTCGCGCCACCACACTCTCAACAACCTTTGCAATAAGCGAAAGTTGGAAACTGGACGAAAGTTAGCCAAAACAGCCGGGTCCAGGGAGGGCTTTTTGAGGAGGGGCCTCACAACCGCCTCTTTTAAGGCGGCCAGAAAGACACCCTCACTCAAAGAAGCGTTAATAATCCCCTGGAGCCAGCCTCATGTAACCTCCCGGGAAGCCAGCACCAACCAGGAGGGACACGGGTCCAATAAACATGTGGTCGCGTTCAGCTGTCCCAAGATCCTGTCCACGTCCTCGGGAGCCACAGAATCGAACTCCTCCCAGATAACACTCTCAAGGCCTGCCTCAGTCATCTCATTTGAACTAACCCAGTCAGTGGCCAAGTCTACCCGAATCTGAGTTATTTTATCATCCAGATACTGTACATAATCCTCAGCTCAGCCCTGTAAGAGGTCATCCCGCGCTCCCAGATGGACAATTTAACTTACAATACTTATAATATTGTCTGTATGACTTTGCTCTCTTTAAGAAGAGGTGGAAAACAGCAACCACTTACCAAGCTGTGTTTATCCTTTATTGGGCCAAAATTACTCATCAGTGTGCTTTTTGTATTGATTTTGAGGATATCACCAGTGGATGTGCCAACATAGAAGTAGCTGTCATCATCTGCCATCTGGGGAAGATAAGGAAATGGATTAAAAACCATGCTTCACACTGTTCATTGGGGTGAGTTAACACTTTTGATAGTCTATAATGTAAATTCCCTGCCTTATTTATACCTGACTTACAGGAATAAAAATTGGATGTCAGCGCATATAAAAGGACCTAGATACCTATACATTAACTATTTGATGTTATGTGTCTATTTCCTTGCTTTATACTTCACTGCTGTATGCCTCACCTTCCACAAATCTTTTATTGATGATTTTTGCAAATTACTAAGCATCGTTTAAGAAAAAAACAGTCATTCATTTAAAATAAAGGTGTTCTGGATACCATTGCAGACATACACGAAATGAGTAAAATCTCTCAAGATTGCTGACGGTACAGTATTGGACATTCTTGCTTGAAATCTCAAGATTTCAGACAGGAAAGTCAAACCTTTATAAAATTTGATGAGACCAAAAGATGATGGCCTTGAATGTTTTTCTAAATAAAATTGAAATAATGTTGGGGTCTCATAAGACTGGTACCAAGATCCTCACAGCATCTCACTGCCAACTTGTTTATACAATAGTACTCAAATGTATTAAATGACAATGTAAGGATCCACATAAAGAAAAAAAGCTGGGAACTATTGATTTAACATAAGCTCAGCAATAAAAGCAATTACAACACTGAATAAAACACAATAAAATGAAATTAAAAGGTCTAGACACAGTCAAAGTTCATTGCTTTCACAAAACGACACTTCCAAAGTAGGGCACCATTGTAAAAGACTTGCACACAGCCCTTCTATAACTTCAAAAAGTAGCAAGACCCAGCAGTAGTGTCTCATTATAATTATGATCTTAACATACAAGCAGAACAAAAAGGGAAAGGCTTCGATTAGACATTTCATAGACAAGGCTGGGGCTCCATCCGGAACAAACAAACAAACGGAGCTCAGGTCCTTTATGGTCACTGCAGCAAGACAAAATCAGGACCATGGCTGGGCAAATTGAAATACTTTTACAACAGTGAAGCAAAACTTAAAACAACATTTAGTCTTGCTTCCAGCTTCCTGCATTACAGATAGGATTCTGATTTGGAACAGATTTCACAGTATGATTTTTCTTCCTGTTAAAGATTCAGCAATGAAAAGTTTCATGTGGCTGGCCATAGGCTGCATTTTCGAGTTTGGGCCTTATTTAGACCATTTATTTCTCTCTTCCTGGGAAGATGGTTGAGAACAGAGGCATAGAATTAAATGTGCCTCCTAGGATATACCAAGCCCCTTGATTCTGCAGTGATACAGCATCTTCCAGAAAAATCATTTCAAAATGTATTTGTAACAATCATTTCAAAATTTCTAAGTGGTTAGAATGCAGGATTGCAGGCTGACTCTGCCCACAACCAGGAATTCAATCCTGACCGGCTCAAGGTTGACTCAGCTGTCTATCCTTCCGAGGTCAATAAAATGAGAATCTAGATTGTTGAGGGCAATATGCTGACTCTGTAAACTACACAGAGTGGACTGTAAAGCACTGTGGGGTGATATATATAAGTCTAAGTGCTATTGCTATTGCTGAGTCTTTTCCTTTTGTTGGTTCTTATTTGTGCTACGGTTAGTTATACGACCTCCCTCCAAAGATTTGAATTGTGTCTAAGAAGGAAGTGACAGCATATGGCTTTGGACACATTTCATCCTACTGAATTAGATGTTTAAACTCAAATGTACTTCTCCCAAACTAAGTAGATCTTCTATAAATTGTTCTTTTTTTCTTTTTGCTTATCTGACTCAATTTTTACACGTACTATAAATCACAGATCAGTGGATATCTTACCATGGCGCAAGCAACCACTCTTTTCAGCTGCCCTGTTTGACACTCAATTGGTCGGATTTTTCTGTTGGGTAAATCCAGTTCCCATACTCGAATAGTTCCACTGAAGCCAAAGCATGTATTTCATTATTAACTCAAGGTAGATTTATATCACAAAAAACACTTTGCTGCAGAACTAAAATTTGCATTTACTGTTTCTCTTCTCTGGACTACCAAAGTCAGTTATCCTAACTTCAGGAAAGTAGCTGACAACTTGCTATATACCGAGAGATTGTGTTGGGAGCCTAAATATTTTCATATTCTATTTCTGGAAGTGAAATAACTTCATTACGTGATCGATTAAAGCAGTTTGGAAAAGAGTGAAATATCTCCTGACTACAGCACTGGTAGTTCTCATTTAGTGACCACAACTGGGGTCAGCAACTCAGTTGTTATGCAAAGCAGATGCCAAGTGAAACCATGATTATGCTTATAATCTTACTTGAGCTTTCCTTCATTTTACAGAATTTTGAAGGTCATAAATATGAGAGTGGATGGCAAAGTTAATTTTTCATCACCATCATAACTGTAAGCAGTTACTGCCCAGTTACTTGCTAAATGAGGACTACCAGTATTGAGCAATTAGCAAGCTACAATATTTTCGATGGGATCTTTTTTTCAATTAGTAGTGTGTAAGTAGGAATCATTCAGATACAACAAATCCCAAAGGAAGCAAGGGTTACTAAAGCTGATGGCACACTAGGAATGATTAAAAAAAAACAACTTTCTTCCAAAAATAGAATGCCATGGAGTAGAGCAATTTTATAATGATCTTTGTTTTGCAGATGTTTCAGCATTAACATTCTAGAATTCTTAAGGCAAAGTCTTCTCATTAATCATATAATTTGCAAATTTAGCTTTTTTAAAATAGTTGATCAGTAAAACAGATCTGGGAAGATCTAAGTACTGCTGGAAATCCAAAGCACTGCAAAGGCAAAAAGATGTTTTGACATAAACATAGCAGCCATTGTAATTTCATAGCAGCTGTGCAGAAGATGTTCCTAGAAAAAGGGACTGCTGCTTTAAGGAGTTGCAAGTAAGTGCTACAAACATACCAACCCTCCCCTTGCCCCCCCCCGCTCCCCACCTTCTGAAGCACTTTCCCTTCAGATCTGCATGCTCATAGAGTCAACTCAAGTGTCCTGCTGGACAGTGGTGGGTTTCAAAATTTTTTACTACCGGTTCTGTGGGTGTGGCTTGGTGGATGTGGCATGGCTTGGTGGGCATGGCAGGGGAAGGATATTGTAAAATCTCCATTCCCACCCCACTCCAGGGGAAGTTTACTGCAAAATCCACATTTCCTCCCAATCAGCTGGGACTTGGAAGGCAGAGAATAGATGGGGCGGAGCCAGTCAGAATTTTTACTACCGGTTCTCCAAACTACTCAAAATTTCCACTACCGGTTCTCCAGAACCTGCTGAAACCCACCTTTGCCGCTGGACATTCAGAAGCCTGTTTATTATCTAGCAATACTGAAGAAAAAAGCATAGATGGCTTTGGTTTAATATATTTTCCATTACAAATAGTCCTCAACTTATGCCATAATGGAGCCTGCTCATTACATTTGTAACTCATGACAGTCATAAAATTGAGTAATCACATGACCAACTCAATTTCATCATCTTTTTTTTTCAGTGGTTGTTAAGCAAATTAGTAGTCATTAAGTAAACCCATTGTTTGCTATGGGATGTTCTTGCAGGCCAGAAATTCTGGTTTTGGGCAAAAATGTTGTAAACCATGGTCATTAATTGTGGCCCAGTTGCTGAGTGGCCAAAATGTGGTCAAGTGACCTTGGGGGAAGGCCATCCATCGGAACTTCGGAACCAGTTTACAAGTACCTCTTGGGAGGTGTCCATCATAATTTCAAAGAGTTAAGCGACCAGTCATAAATCAAAGGCTACCTGTAAGTAACTTGGGGACAATGCAATGAACAGGAACAGTACATTTTTAAAGAATGGAATTTGATAGCCTTTCCTCAAAAACAAAGTCATACTTTCCCGCACTGATGAACATCTCATCCTTGCAGTTGGAATATACCAGTGTGGTTGGGTTCCCAGCACTACGAGCAGAAGCAGGACTTCCACAGATGGCTTCTTTCTTTTGGACACTCCACACCACAATGCTGTCAGAAGACCAAAGAGAATGTGTTTGTCTTCAGTGAATAGTTATTTTGAACTTGATACAATTGTGCTTCAAGGAGCATTTCTCCCAAATAAACACAGTTTGTAGCTGTATTGGGGTTAGTTACTATGCAAACAATAAGGAGGTCTAGAAGCGTTCTGTGGGGTTTTATTTTAACCCATTTTCCAGTCCCGCTTTAATGAACGTTTATGAAGTTTTCCAAATCAAATGAATTGTCTCGCTTACCAGATGAGAGGCGAGAAAACTGACTGAATGGAAAAAGAAGAAGGGAGTAGAAATTATTGTAACTCTTTGATTGCTCATTCATTTCATGCCAATCTAATGACTTATTCATGCAACACAGTAAGCCTTAATTGCTTAGTTAACGGTATGGTGAAAGGTGAACTTCTCATACTAGCAAAACTGCAGAAATAAAACAGTATTTTATAGTGGGTTTCAAGAACCAATTAGTAGCTTATCATACATATCACATGAATCTTGGCTACACAAATTCCCAATTTATGTGAGATGGTCAATGAATCTTCCTCAAGAAACAGAGATGGTCGAAAAGAATACTGGGATGTGAATTTCTTTTGACTGTCATATGTCACACAGTTCCTCATTTAACTTTTCAAGTAGTTGAGGCAGGGGGAAAAAAATCAGATCTCTCCCATCCGATATAGATTGATTGCCAATGCAATTACATCCTTTGTAGAAAAGAAGCTAATCACAATTTCACACTGCTTCCAGTTGCCCTTGCAAAAGCAGTGGGGTATTTATCCCCAGTAAACAGAAGTTGGGTGCCACAAACCAGTGCAGAAGACTGCAAGAAAAAGTTTATATGATCATCAACAGAGATCCCCAGGAGAACATCTCTCATCTATACTTTACAATAAAGATGAGGCTTTGTGAAGCCACATCCAATATTTTGAACTGATTCGTTGATAGGCATGTGGTTGATTTAGGGTAACTGACATTTGTATAGTGAAATACAATGCAGCATTTTCCCCAAGTTAAATCTTGTTCTTATAAAATTATTGGATGGGAATAAATCTCATCTGCACTGTTCGCTGGCATGTCATGCAGTAACACAATCTTTTGTTCATAGAATTTAGAACCCAGTT
The DNA here is from genome assembly GCA_022577455.1 of Arizona elegans. Lineage (NCBI taxonomy): Eukaryota > Metazoa > Chordata > Lepidosauria > Squamata > Colubridae > Arizona > Arizona elegans. The sequence continues at coordinate 60,698,485 of JAKOOJ010000003.1, forward strand.
CAAAGATTAAATATGCCAGCCAAAAATGGAGAATATTGACAACTTATTCATGTTTTTGAATAAGAACACTGCAAAAAAAAAGTACTTCCCATTGTTAAATTGAAGCCAATACAAGTTATACATTTTCATTATCTCACTTCACTATATCCAAATCAAAATAATGCAGTATGCTATTCATTTGCTTTTTGTTTCAAATGACATGCATCTTAGATACAGAAATACTGTTCTTGGTAATAAGCATGGTGTATAAGCATCTACCAAGTCCATAGAACTCGTAACCCAACAAGCCAGACACGGTTCTAACAATCTTCTCATTTTCACGGTTCAGGTTACAAAACATCTAGTATAGCACAAAATATAGCTGGTAAATTGCATTCAGTTAAGTAAGGTTGCCTGGACAATTATATTTGTGTTTAATCCCTGATGAATGGCATTCTCATTTCCTCTTTCTCTCAAAAATTCACAACTTTTCCTCATAAATTGCAAACTTAATAGGAAAGGAAGACTAGGCAAAAGATATACAGAGAAAAATATATTATGCTTCTCAAAGTCTGCAAAGACCAGGCAAAAATCATTAAAAGATGCATCATGCTGTTCCTAAACGATGGATTCACATTTCAAACTTGCTGCATCATTCACAAATCAACTATTATGTCAATTTGCTTTGTCACTTCAACCTGATCAGATTTAGTAGTGTTTTTTTAAAAAAATTGATTTATATGCCGCCCTTCTCTGAAGACTCAGGGCGGCTTACAATGCGTTAAGCAATAGCCTTCATACTTTTGTATATTTTATACAAAGTCAGCTTATTGCCCCCACAATCTGGGTCCTCATTTTACCTACCTTAGAAAGGATGGAAGGCTGAGTCAACCTTGAGCTTGGTGAGATTTGAACTTGCAGTAATTGCAGGCAGCTGATGTTAATAACAGTGTTTTAGTCTGCTGCGCTACCAGAGCTCTATTTTTTTAAATACATTAAAAAGAGCTCTATTTTTAAATCATTATAGGTAGTTTTCACTTTACCAACCACAATTAGAACTGGCAACTGTCACTAAGTATTGTGGTCACTAAATGAAAAATCACATGACTGTGCCAGATTTACAGTGTCACTTTCACATCCATTGTTAAGCGACTTACCACAGTTGTTAAGTAAGAGATTACATGACCACGTCTTGCACTTCTGGATTCTCCATTAATTTTGCTAGTTGAAAGTTTGCAAATAGTGATTAAATGAACAAGAAACACCGTGATGGCCCTAAATGCAAGAATTGGTTGCAAAGCTGGCTTTTTTTAACTGTCATAACTTTGAATGGTTGCTAAACAGAGCAGTCAGTAAGCAAGGACTACCTGTAATCCTATTATTTTGCATATTTCCTTGGAATACGTAGGGAGAAAAGAAAGTTGAAAATAATCCTGACAATGGAAATGTCTGCTACTGTATATGCAATAAGAAACCTAAAAATGGCACAATACCATATGCCATTTTCTTCCAATGCCCATATATTGGGAATGCATTAAAATGGTTTTATTTTGAGCATTATGTCCTACCCTCTCTGCAAAATTGCTGTTTCAAGTGCAAAGTAAGCTATATTGGCCTTTTGAAGTTTTTTTCCCCCAGAATATTTTGGAAATTGAGCATAAAACAAAATGTTTTGCATAGCTTTGCTACATTCACCTTCAGAAAAAGACATGATTTTGGAAAGATGTTAATATTATCCCCCCAAAAATTTGAGGGGTGAAACTCCACAGCAATGGAATCATGAAGGAGACGGAGAAATGCAACTAGATCTTTTCTTTGATTCAGGACAGGACAGTGGTCTTCTCTATATCTGACTTCTGACTTTTTTAGAAAAAATAAGAAAAGAGAAAGCAACATACTTTTAAAGGTGTCTTACCTCCCATCATCTTGGCCTCCCAGTGAAATCAGGTAAAGATCATTTGGAGAAAATGCCACATGTTCAATTTTACCCTTGTGAAGTGACAGCCGAGACAACATCTCCTTTTTGCTGTAGTCCCATAAAATGATATCAGCCTGGGATAAAAATATAAATATGCAGTCTAACAGCATTACTTGGGGGAAAAAACCCCAAGTTTGTTACAGAAAATCTATTTGGATCCCAAATTCTAGGTTTAAAGGCCATAAAGCTGTTTTTCTTCCCATATATCATTTCGGGCGGCCTTTTGAACGGTTGCAGTTTTATTGAGACAGAAAAGCTCAAATGGAAGTACAACTTAGCCAAGCATATCCCATTTCTGAGACAAATAGCAGCATCAAAAATATTGTATTAATACAAGGCAATCGAAGGGCCTGATGTGATCTACCCACACCATTAAATACTGCAGTACTAGCTATTCTTCTATCCAGATGGGTACACAAAAAATGACAAAGCATTATTGGCTACTAAATCAAAACCTCTTAAATGATTTGCTCGAAGTCATACCAACCCTACGCTAGGAAGCAATTCAGAAATTAGTATTGAACTAAACCTGCCTTTCCACCTAACAGATCCATAAAAGACATTGTTCAGAAGGCAGTCGTTTCTCCTTTTCTACACTGGAGGTGGGAGAGCAAGGGGTAAAATTCAATTTCCCAGGAAAGGTGTTCCAGAATTTGGTTAGCTATACTGTACTGAAAAAGGGCCATTCTTGCAGGTTTCAGAAAACAGGATAATTTTAAAGAAAATCTCTGTTGTTGAACGTGTTGTTGTATAGGTTTACATAAAAGAGATGTTGTTCCTCAGTCAGTCAGAGCCAAGTTGCTTCAAGTTTTAAGAGGTAAAAGCAATGCCTTGAACTGTGTCCAGAAAGTAACTGGTAAGGACTACAGATATAATATCATTCTGGTGCTGTGTACAAATCAACAACTGGCTGTATCAGTTGGACCTTTTAGATACTCCTCAAGAATAACCATCTATAAAATACATTACAATAATCTATTACAAGTAGTTTTCAACTTACAGCTGGAACCAGACTTTCCATTGCTAAGCAAGATGGTTGTTAAGTGAGTTAACCCAATTTTACCTTTTTCCCCACAGTTGTTAAGAGAAACAACTGCAATTGTTAAGTGAATCATAGGATTCTTAAGTGAGTCCGGTTTCCCCCATTGACTTTGCCTGTTGGAAGCTGCCTGGGAAGGTCACAAATGGTGATCACATAATCCCCGGATGCTGCAACTATCATAAATATATTCCAGTTAGAAAGGACTAAAAGTTTTGATCATGTAACCATGGGGATGCTGCAAAAATCATAAGTGGAGGAACTGTTCGTAAATCACATTTTTCAATGCTGTTGCAACTTTGAACAGTCACTAAATGAATGATTGGACTACTTTTAGTAATTACTTACTCAAGGCATGGATTAATTGTAGGTGAATCTGACCAATCCAGGAACAATCACAGTTGTCACATTAACTGTAACATGAAAAAATGCTTCTTCCCACAGTTATCACTGGCCAGAAATAGCTGAAAATAAGGGAACACCTTATTTCAGGCCTACTCATCAGCAAGACAAGTCGAAATATGCTGAATTCCCTTGATGTTTTAAATCAGCCATTGGCGCTCTTCAACTGTCATGCTTTCTCTGCAAAACACTATTTGAAACTAATAATCTAGTTTATATTTAGACAATTAAAATGTCATATCTAAAATCTAACACTGGCCTGACCCTATCAGCCGATATATAGATAATGCAGGAGGATTTTTCAGAAATATCCTGCAGGTGGTCCTTGTTTAAAGATCACTTGTTCAGAGCCCATTCAAACATACAAAGGCCCTGAATGAGTAGTAGTTACAGAGTGGTCCTTGTAATAATGTTGGTCACAGCATCACAATTGCCATTTCTGATTTTTTTTGTTGGCTTCCCACAAGCAAAGTCAATAGGGAAGCTGGCAGGAGGATACAAATTTTGGCAACAACATGCTTAATGACCAGCACTGATTCATGTAATGATGACAATTGAAAGTACCAGAATTTTCATTGCTAAGCAGCATGATCACATGATTACTTTATAATCACATGGCTTAGCCATAGCCATGCCAACTCCAATTATCATCACTAACTGAGAACTACCTGTACTTGTAATAGTGTGAGACCTAATTTGAAGTCTAAACAGTTAATCAGAGTTGAAAGATCATCCTTTAAAACATGGGTGTCAAACTCGCAGTGTCACGTTGTCGTCATGTGACATATTGCAACTTTTTCCCCCTTTGTTAAACCGGAGGTGGGGGTGGGCAGCGCATGACGCACCTGGCCCACGGGCCGCGAGTTTGACACCCCTGCTTTAAAGGATCATATTTTTCTCTGTTTAAACACTAGCATCCTTTAGGAATCAAATACATTTTTAAAGAAAGCTTTTATTCACCTTAAAGCCCATGAATGTGATCTGACCAGAAGCCACATAACTTCCACTTGGCGAAACTGTGACACAGGAGACATTGTTGGTGTGACCATGTAAAAAATCTTGACCCGGAGTGTTTATGCTTTGGATAATTACTGTGCAACCCAGTGGATAGATAAGATGCTCTCGATCTGGATGGCAGATGAGGCCAAAGGGAACATGTCCTGAAAACAAAAGAAATACAATGATTATTGATAGAGGAAGAACAGGTAACGTCTATATACTATTAAAACTCTGGTGTCTGTAATCTTTAACTGGACAAAACAATTCCAACCAAGGTACCTCAAGTAGGCTAATTTACAGAATGCATCCAAAATCCGGGACCCATGATTCTTATGGAATTGAAATTATGGAAATTTTATAAAACGTTTTATGATGTAAATATTATCGTAAAGCATTTTATGACATAATACAAAATGACTAAAAAAAACCTGGCGTGATCAGCTTCTGATGTTTGACTGTACTATACAGTTCATGGGCTACATTCAAGGCAGAGACTGAATATCTCTCTGAATTTTAACAATATTTCCAGAGAATGCAGCATGTTAGTGCTCTGTCATTGTTGAAGGCATTGAGAATCTGGTAATGTAATGTTTTTGAAATGAAGATCCAACAGATAATGCTTTATCTAGTTACATGCTATAATCAAGCATTTATGAGGTAAAATTTTTGGAAATTTAAAGTGGTTTTCCATCACCAAAGTAGCAAGAGATTTATTCCTGCAGTTCATCAAGATATTTTACTGCTCTCCATTTTTTATCAGTGCTCCTCTATTACTTGCTAATGCTTTCTGTTTTCTGATACTGTACTCTGATTCTAACCCATTCTGCTATCTTTTATACAAACATTAGAGAATAGATAATGTTAACTTTTAAGGCAGAACTTTGTGTTCATATCTTTTTCATTCATATAAACTAGCTCAAAATCTACTTTCTATATGGCAGAGATCTTGGAGTCAATAAGATTTGGTTCTTAGCTGTTTTACATTAAAAATATTATTTTTTACTATAAAATCAATGGTAGTTCTGAGAAAAAACTGATATTCCATTCCACATCTTCCGCTTCAATGCAGGGGTGAAATGCTGCCGGTTCGGACCGGCTCAGGCGAGTAGGTAGTGATGGTGGCGGGCAGTTCGGAGAACAGGTAGCAAAAATCCCTGCCCCCACCCCTCATGCCCAGCTGAGCCGCGCGATCATCAGAGCCTTTTTTTTCTTTTAAATGGCTCTGACCAGCCAAGCTCTGACGATCTCAGCTGAGTTGCCTGCTAATCAGGCAACTCAGCTTGGATCGCCAGAGCCATGCAAAAGAAAAAAAACTTTTTTCCTTTTAAATGGCTCTGACGATCCCTCCCCCTCCCACCCTCAGCTTGCTTACCTTAGCTGCTGGTCGCAACGCCTTGCTGTAATCCCTGCAATCAATTGCATCAGCAAGCAACTGAATCTCCCTGCCTGCAATCAAGCAGGCAGAGAATTGTGGACTTCAACTCCCAGAATTCCTCAGCCAGCAAAGCAGGTTGAGGAATTCTGGGAGTTGAAGTCCACAAGTCTTAAAGTTGCCAAGGTTGGAGACCCCTGTTCTATTGGGTAAGTTTTTTCCCCCTTTGGGAGCTTTAAAAAAATAGTTAATTGGGGGTTTGTTTAGTTGTTCTTTTTTTAGACCTAGCCATTTAAAGTTTAGGAAGTTTTAAATTTAGCTGCTTTTATATAAAAATAAAAATAAATAAAAATAAAATAATATTTGTGCAGCTTTCTGAGATTTAGTGTGTTTCTGTAGTGTTTCACTCTAACTACACAAACACACAAAATCTCACAAAGCTGTATGTGGAATTTTGTGTGTGTAAAGTGTGGAAGTTGGTTTTTTGGGCTTTTTGTGGCTGTGTGAGGTTCCTGCTTGTTGCAGGGGCTATTTTGGGTCTAGCACAGCTGCTTTTACATTGTGGGTGAGCCAGTTGTGTTGTGTTGTGCTTTGTAGGTTAAAAAAGGGCAAAGAAGTGACATTGACTTGGCCACACCCACCTTACCAACAAGCCATGCCCTCCCAGTCACCTTACCACCAAGCGACGCCCACTAATTAAGCCACACTCACAGAACCGGTAGCAAAAAAATTTAGATTTCACCCCTGCCTCAATGTAATTACTGTATTGACTAATGCAGTATAGATATTCAAACTTCCTACTCCAAATGTTGACTATTGTTCCAGTCAACCTTTCCCCCCTCCAAGGCCTATATAAAGTTCTAAATATTTTGCCTTTTTTTTGTTCATATGTGAAGTACTCCCTTTGTAGAAGAGATAGCCACTTGAGTTTTCACAGTTTCCCTAAGATTTTATACTCTAGAAAGGTGACAGAGTATAAGGAGCCTTTTTTAAGCCTTTCACCTTAAAAAAGTGCAACACCTAAAAATAAACGTTCCTTTTTTCCAAGTCTTTAACCATAACAAATTCTGCACAGGATTGCAAAAGGAACTTGAATGAAAAAGGCAGCAAGTTTAAATGACTTCTACAATACCAATAAAGAACCCAAAATCCCAGGTACAACATGTGCTTAGTAACCTGCCAAGCTTAAAACTCTACAAAAGATCTGTACAAAAGGACCAACATAAAATTGCATTAATAATAATAGTAATAGTAGTAGTAGTAGTAGTAGTAATAATAATAATAATAATAATAATATGCCCAAATCATCTTTCCTTTAACCTTCTGAAAGCAAGATAATAACATTAAAACAATTCATTTCTTAAGAATCAAATCCCAGCAAGCATCAGAATAATCACAAGGAGGATGGCTATTAATTGAAAGAGGTACTCAGATTTGGCTTGTTTTGAGCTATAGTCAAGGTAAACTTTACAGTCTTTAGAGCCCCAATGTCAAATTGAAACTCAGATTTCTCAATCCTTCCCTCTGTAAAGGAATACAAACTATTTAATGCACAGATTTTTATGTTAGATTCCGTCCATGAAGTCCTTCTCTGATACAGCCTGAAAAACAGTTTGGATAATTACAGCCCACCAGTGCAACATATGAATACGGAAGAGGGAACACTCGAGCATGGGCAGAGTTCTTTTGCTTTATGCCGGGCAATTACAGAGATCAACTTTCAGCGGAGTTCCTAACGGGCAGGATGGGCGGGGGCTTTTTCTCACAGCAAGGAAGTACCGTTACTTCCCTGGTTGCCATCCCGGTCTTTCCCTCTCTGCCCCCGGTACCATTGAAGCCAATGATCGCCTGAAGCTGAAGGCCCTCCAACTCGTCCGCCGACTCCGCTTTTTCGTTCGGGACAGTCGCCATGTCGCCGCCGGCACTTAACACTGGCTTAGAAGTTGTATATACCGGTCGCTATGGAAACCGCGCAAGCGCGCAGGCCTCAGAGGAGGCGAGGCTCTCGGGGATGCTTTGGAAGCCGAGATGGAAGGGGCGGGGCTTCTCTCGTTTCTAGGCTACAGAAGGAGCGCGGAAGAAGTGGGATGGGGTAGAGTTTGAGAGAGCGGCGTTCCTGCACTTTTCCGTGCGTGCTCGTAAATGAAATGAAGTAAATTACGAGTTGCGCTATTTTCATTGTAAAGACCGCCAAGCCCAGCTCTCTCTCTCCCCCCCCCCCCAAATTCTTAGGATGGATGCCCGATCCCCAGAAGCATTTACTGGTTTCCAACCTCATTTTAGATTTACGGTACACAATGGCACAGCAGTGGAGGAAGCAGCATCAGATCGTGGGGAGAGAAGGTATTAAATTAAGTAGGAACGTACAAGGAGAGGGAGAAAAAAAGGAGCAGAAAGTTGAATAAGAAAGGAAAAAGGAAAAAATAATAAATTGGGGGTTGAGGAGGAAAACACCAGCAAAACAGTAGTTTAGCGAATGAATGGCTGCACGCTGAATCGGAGGCAGCCAGCAACAGAGAATGATAGATCCAAGTCAGGAGCCCAACTAAGCAGCCCAACATGGAAAAAGAGGCAACTGAGAGCAGCTGAACTGCGGAAAGGAAGAGAGGCTGTTGGAGGCAGCGATCCGGTGAATCACAGTATATTTAATAATTGCCTAGACCCCCTACTCCAACCTAGGCAGTCTGGCTCGAGGTGGGGCTGCCAGGCTACCCAGGGCTCAGCAAACTAGAGGCAGCCCAACTACAGCAGCCCTCCCCTTGCAACCTTCCAGCTTGGCAGCCCACCCCAGTGACCTGCCCCAGGTGGAGGAGTCGTAGCACAGAGGCGCACCGAGTTAAGAGAGCTCTGTTCTCTAAAGCTGAGTGGCCGCCTGAGCAGAGCAGACCAGACAGCGGAGCTGAGTCAATCAGAGAGCTGAACAGCAGGCTGAGAGAGCTGACCAGAGTGAGACGAGGCCAAAAAGACCCAGGCACCGAAAGACAGAATGGAGCTGGCGGAGAAAACAACAGGAGAAAATGTCCGACAAGAGGCTGGAGCAGCGAACGATGAAAGTGAAGGCAACAAACTAAGCCTGAGGCCCCGATAGGCAAGGAGGGAAGACCCCTGTAGAGAATAAAAATAAATACAGGACACAAAACAGAAAATAAACGATAGATAAATTGGTCAAAACTGAGGACAAGAGTGGAACATTAGAAATCAAGGAAGCACAGGATTAATAAGACCAATCAAATAAATAAGACAAATCTTAATAATGTAGGGATGAATTGGAACTCAAAAACTTAAAAAAATATAGGGAAGAAAAGGATAAATAAAACTAATAGTATGTTATCAATTGGGAGACAAACTCTGCAGCAAGTGGGAGATCAAACAGATTCCTAACCAACCTAGCTGACAACTTTGTTAACCAAAAGGTAGAGAAGGGAACCAGAGAACAGTGAGGACAATTAACCAGTGGAACAGCTTGCCTTCAGAAATCATGAGCGCTTCATCACTGGAGGTTTTTAAGAAGACAGCCACATGTCTGAAATGGTATAGGGTCTCCTGCCAGAGCAGGGGGCTGGACTAGAAGACCTCCAAGGTCCCTTCCAGCTCTATTCTATTCTATCTCAGCACCCTATGTCAACCCAGCCAGCAGGCTGTTTCTAGGTTCTATGTGTTGTGAGAGGTCCTTGGTGTTCTCTGAGCTTGGTTGCTTTCTTGCAGACATTTCATTACCAAAACATCATCAGTGCTAGTGTGTTTTATAGATATGATTCAGCTGTATGATCATTGCCCTAAATTCCATTACGCCATAGTTTACTTACTTTTGTTTCATTGGGTAAACCAGAATTAATTGGGATTATGTTAAAATGCTGAACCAGAATCATTTAACATTAAACCAGATCAAACCAATCACTTAGGGGTTAAGGCAGATTGTGGACCATCTGTGGTACAAAACCAGTTTGCTTCCTTATGGTTTATTATACACATTATGTATTTTATTGGATTTAGAGGTTGCCCTGCTCCCAGCAACTCTGGCAGCTTACATTTCACAAGTGGGAAACAATAAAATGAAAGAAAACAAAACTAACAGGCTCCAATTAGCCTAACTTCAGACCTAGGAGCTAAGCCAGGTTTTCAAATACTTGCACAGCAGCTGCCAGGAGGGAATTCCAGATTGTCCAGGATGATGCTGTTTTAGAAGGCAGATGCTGCAATAGAGAAGTTCCTGAATCCTAATATATGGCGTGGTTTAATTGAAGCATGGCGACTTGGCCCAATCATGTTGGATGGACAGAATCTGATGGAGATAGACAATCCCTCAAATAATCAGGACCAAAGTTCTCTCTAGATCAGGGGTGGGCAACTATGACCCTTTTATGACTTGTGGACTTCAACTCCCAGAATTCCTGAGCCAGCCATGTCAGCTCAGAAATTCTGGGAATTGAAGTCCACAAGTCAAGTCAAGTGGGCCATAGTTGCCCATCTCTGCTCTAGGTGAATTGCATCCATAAGCCACTAACAATCAGTGGGGCTCACAAAGCAGCAGGAACTCATGGGCATAGCATGGCATGCTCATTGCAGCCCGTTCCACTGTATTCTGGAACACCTGTAGCTTCTCAATGGTCTTCAAGGGCAGCCCTAATTACAGCTGATGTGGCACACCATGAAAAGACATAAGCGTGGTTTACAAATCACAGCTAAACCAGAACATACATACATACTGTCACAAGTAAATGCTTTATTCTCCATCATGTAAATAGTATCTGTACAGTATATCAAGAGTTAACTTATTTCCATTGCTTAATGTATGTATGTCTAACCACCCCCATATCTAGCTCCTCCCCTTGTATATATAAGGAGCTGTATGCCATTTTTCAGTGCTTCTATTTGTGAATATTCAGTGAATATAGAATGCCATCTGTGATTAAACAGAGCTTTATTTAAACATACTATTCTTACTTTAATTATTGAGTCTGATCCTGAAAATATTGCAACAAATTGGTAGCAGAGGATGGTTAATTGACTCAATAAAAAATTCAACAATGTCTGAGAGAGAAAAATCAAAAAGCAAAAAAATAAGACCCAACACCAGGGCATATACTAAAGAAATGGAAGCAGAACAAGAAATAATTGATGAATACGCAACTGAAATATCGAGAGAATCTGAAGACTGTACTACAGACAACGAAGAAATAATAGATGAGAACAATGATCAAAAAGAAAACGAAATAGAAAATAACAAACTCAGGTCAGAAATACTAAAACTTTTAAAAGATCAAAAGAACGATGAAAACCTCATCGCGAACCTCCAAGACTTACTGAAAAAAAGCGGAGCAGCGAGAGAAAAGCACATTGTTACAGATGAAAATAAAGACTCAAAAAAGGTGAGCGATTTGTCTACAGACAAAAATGCAACGAAGGAGAAGAACAACGGTCCCGCGCAAAATTTTGAATGGCAGCCATCTTGGTTTCAACGAACCTTCAGTCTAAGCGATGAAGAGCCAATCAGAAGACAAGATTCAAAATATCTGGCGCGAAAGGACTTACTTGATGCAAAAAACAAAAGAGAAAAGATCCATACATCAGAAGAGTCTGACACAGAGACTGAAGAAGAATCAATAGAAAATCAAGTAGAGTCTGCAATGAAAACGCTTTTTGCAACTTTTGGGTCAAAATTGAAAATAACTAAAGAATCAGTGAAAAACTGCAGTAAAAAAACAAAAGGAAGAACAGTGAGTAAACGAACTTCCCGAAGATCGCACGCCTCTATGCAAACAGCGAAAGCATCGACGCCTGAACCCAGAGAGCCCTGCAGATACCAACCTATGCCGCAAACAATTCCAGAGACCAGCGCTCTCAATAAAAGGACTCCCATCGCCACCAGGACTCCCAAGGCTGAACCAGAGACCGAGTCTTCCGAAGAAGAACAATGCAAGGGAGCTGCAGCGATGAGAACCTTTCACCATGACTTCAGGAGCGAAATGGACAATGTGCATGTGCAAAGCTACACAGACAGCTTCGAAGCAAGAGAAAGACAGAGACTGCCATTTAAAGTCGTCGCTAGCATCCCCATGCCATTCTGCGGTTACCAACACTTAGAAGACCATGGACTTCCTCCAGTTGTAAGTAATGGAGCTAACAACATTGGAAATTTACCCAATGATTTCCCAAAACTGAGGGTAGATGGTGTTAATTTACAAGAGTGGTGCCAACAGCTCCAAGTTGTCTTTATGAAAGAAAATTTATTGTTTTTCATTACTAACCCTCCAAAAAGACCTTGGACTTTAAGATTGGACTGCCTACACCATAGAGCATTTTTCTTATTAATATCCAGTATATCTCCCGCTATGTATCATAGTATTAAGTCAAATCTAACTGTATCAGAAATTGTTCAATGCATGTTTAAGCTGTTTCACAGTGATAGTGTAGCCACTACAACAAGAATGTCTAAGGATTTCTTTTCAGCCAGGTTAAAATCTGGGGTCACCATAAGTGAACATTTAATATACTTAAACAAAGTCAGAGCAGAATTACAACTAAGAGGAGAAATAATTTCAGATCAAACAATGAAAAGTGTTATTATCAATTCATTAGACCCATCTTGGAATAATTATATATCCCATTTAGATACAATCAATTTAGGGTATTTATCCATAGAAAACCTTTCTAATAGGTTGATAGCTGAAGACAATTCGAGAAGAAATCGTTATAATAATCACATAGAGCATAAGCAATATAAGAAAGTGGCATTTCAAGAAAGGTACCATGAACCAATCAAATGCCATAATTATGGGTCCAAGGAGCATAATAGAAGAGATCGTCCTAAATTCCTCAGAGATAAACATAGGACAGATCATAGAGATAGATATCACAACAGACAGTCATCCACTGACAGACATAGATATAGAAGTCCACCCATCTATAAGGAACATAGAGGGGGTAGAGATGATTCAAGAGATAGAAAATCTGGTTCATTGAATGGACTGAACAAACACAACAACAACAACATACATAGACCAGAAGATAATGATTGGCTCATTGACTCTGGTGCAACAAATCACACTACACACAACAAAAATATATTATCTTCGTTTGTTGAAGATAAATTTGTAATCAAAGTAGCTAATCAAGGGAAGGTCCAAGTCATAGGTAGAGGAAATATAATCTTACCTGGCCTAGGAAAAATAGAGGGGGTATTGTTAATACCTGAAATACCTCATAACATACTTAGTGCAATAAAACTAAGCAGAGAATCTGGCATAAACATAGTCTTTTCAAAAGGGTATGCAGCTTTAAAGAAAAATGAAACAAGCGTAGGTACTGTCATTATAAAAGGAGACTTACCTTACATAATAACAAATGAAAGATGTTTACACAATATTGATTCCAACATAGAGGATGACAATGACATAAATAATGAAGAAAATAGTGATAGTGATAATGAGGAACATGAGGTAGTTCATAACAACAAAAACTCATCCAATGATAAAAGACCTAATATAGGCAAACCTATTCATGATGAATGTGCTCATATCTTACATAGAAAATTAGGACATGCTAGTTTCCCTGTAGTACAAAAAATGATTGAACATGCTGATGGTGTTAAAATAAAAAACTGTAAAAACTATCTAGAATGCTCAGTGTGTAAATCCACAAAACTCAAAACTAGCCCCAGGCCCCAAAAATCAACCAGGTCAACCAAACAAATCTTTGAATTAGTACACATGGACTTAGTTGGCCCATTGACACCATCAATCACATATAAAAAACGCTATTTTCTAACCATTGTGGATGACTATAGTCATTATGGGTTTGTCTACACATTAAGACATAAGGATGAAACATTTCAGAAATTCAAAGAATTTTACAAATGCATAGAGACACAACACAACATTAAAATAAAACAAATTATGACAGATAGAGGATGTGAGTTCATGTCAAACGAATTCTCACGATGGCTAAAAGATAAAGGGATGTTGCATTACACATCTAGTCCTTTCTCTGCATTCCAGAACGGAGTGGCAGAGAGAAAGAACTCGACACTACAAACCATGATTAGATCCACATTAGAAGATGCTGGTTTAGGTAAACAATTCTGGTCAGAAGCTTTACAATTTTCCAATTACACCCAAAATAGGACTTGGTCCAGCATAGTGAATAAAACACCATATGAAGTGATGTACGGTAGGAAACCTAAGTTAACACACATGCATATATTTGGAGTCACTGCAGACGTACATATACCTAAACAATTAAGGCGTAAAGGTGAAAACGTATCCAGAAGACTTAAATTCATGGGATACGAAACAGGCACAAAAGGATACAGATTTATTGATAACAATAACAGATTCATAATTTCAAGAACAGCAGTATTTCATGAAAGGCCAATTGGTCCAAAATACACTTTAATGAAATATTCCCAAACACCAATTCAGACACTGAACATCAAAATAAGGATATTGAAAAGAAAAACAATAACAGCACACACAAAAACAAAGTTAGAACATGGACAAATAGTCAACACAAAATAAAAACTGATTCAGTAACAAAAAAGGAAGCAAGGTATTTACATGACAATGATAGTATACCAGTGAGAACAACCAGAAGTAACAGAAATCAGGTGCCTAATAAATACAAAGATTATGTAATGTGTATGAATGGAGAAATAGTAACACCAAACACTTATGAAGAAGTGCTGAAACTTCCCCCCAAAGAAAGAGAAAAGTGGGAATCAGCAATGACCAAGGAGATGAATAGCTTACAAGAATTGAATGTTTTTACACCCACACAAGCCCCAAGGGATAAGACTATTATTGGTACCAGGTGGATATATAAAATTAAGAATTTGGAAGGAGGTAACACACTGTATAAAGCCAGACTAGTCGCACAAGGTTATGCTCAAAAATATCCTGAGGATTATACAGACACTTACTCTCCTACTGTAAGAACTAAGAGTGTTAAAACAGCTCTAGTTATAGCATCAGCACTTAATCTCGAGGTATTTCAATATGATATACAAACTGCATATTTACATGCCAAATTAGATAAAGATATATATGTAAGAGCTCCTCATAGTCAAAATACAAACAAAAATGATATATGGCTATTAAACAAAAGTCTATACGGATTGAAACAATCTGGCAAGCGATGGTATGAATGTTTAGTCAAAGTACTTAAAACTATGAACTTTGTTGCCACTACTGCTGACAATTGTTTCTTTGTTAAGAGTGAAGGTGATTCTCCAGAATTTGTATTGATTTATGTTGATGATATTCTATATATAGGCAAAGATACAAAAAGGAGAGAAACTTTTGTAACAAAACTCAATGAACACTTTTCCTTAAAATCATTAGGGAAAGTAAACAAATATCTTGGTGTTCAAATCAGCAAAACAATGAAGGGATTCAAACTTTCCCAAAGGGATAAAATTATAGAACTCTTAAACAAATGTAACCTAAATGATGCCAAACCATGTGATACTCCCATGCAGACTGATTTTCTAAGAAACACTGATGAGTCATCTCCAGAATTTAAAGATAACACATTGTATAGGTCTGTTATCGGCTCTCTTCTCTATATCTCTAACTGGACTAGACCTGATATTGCTTTACCCCTTAACTTATTATCCAGACATGTCAGTAAACCATTATCATACCATTGGGAAGCTGTCAAGAGGATATTAAGATACTTAAAAAATAGCTTAGACTTCTGCTTGTTATTAGAACCCAATAATACAAATGAACCCATTCTCACATGTTATGCAGATGCAGATTGGGCTGGTGATGTCACTTGTAGAAAAAGTACATCTGGCTATATATTTTTCCTTAACGGCTGCCCAGTTTACTGGTACACTGGTAAGCAAGATTTGGTAGCTACATCAACTACTGAGGCAGAATATGTTTGTCTGTCTAAAGCATCAAATAACCTAGTATGGTTTAATGATTTATTGTCTAATATTTGGAAAAAACCTTCATTGCCTTATATCATACATGAAGATAACAAAGCTGCCATTGAAATATCTAGATCTGATGCTATTGGACAGCGATCTAGACATATAGATATAAAATTCAAACATGTAAGGCAATTATCACAAGACGGATTTATTAAAGCTATTCATTGTGAAACATCAGAGCAAATAGCTGACATCTTGACAAAACCTTTACCTACTAAACAACACAAATACTTAACTACCAAGCTACAAGTTTTATATTGTTCTGAATCTGAATGTAATTATTGTCATATGTCGAATCAGCATTTAGAGGGGGATTTGTCACAAGTAAATGCTTTATTCTCCATCATGTAAATAGTATCTGTACAGTATATCAAGAGTTAACTTATTTCCATTGCTTAATGTATGTATGTCTAACCACCCCCATATCTAGCTCCTCCCCTTGTATATATAAGGAGCTGTATGCCATTTTTCAGTGCTTCTATTTGTGAATATTCAGTGAATATAGAATGCCATCTGTGATTAAACAGAGCTTTATTTAAACATACTATTCTTACTTTAATTATTGAGTCTGATCCTGAAAATATTGCAACACATACATTTATTTATTTATTTATTTATTTATTTATTTAATTTGCTGCCCATCTCATTTCAAAAGACTCTGAATGGCTTACAACATAATAAATATTAAAAACATTAAAATCATCAAATATAAAATGACAGAACAGACAAAATAAAACCATTACATGATGGTGTATAGTGAATGAAATCATTATAAAATAGAATCATTATATTATCATTATGTTGTATCTTAGAAGAATCATTACCTAAGCATACAGTAGATATTTTGTCTTGAAATAGGGATAGTAAATCTCTGGCTTCCTCTAGAAGCTATTCCCAAAGGAAACAGCAACTTGACCAGATGTCTTCTAGAAGTGCTAGGTCTTTATTTATTTATTTTATTTTATTTATTGAATTTATATACCGCCCTTCTCCCCGAAGGGACTCAGGGTGGTGAACAGCCGAAAATTTAAAAACATACAATATAAAAGTTAAGATGACTAAAAATAAATTAAATTAATCGGCCTCCCAATTTAAAACCTCAAGCTATACAATTAAAAAACTAACCCATAAAACCTATTCAGGCCAGGCCGGCTTGCTCAATAAAGAGAAAATTTCCTCAAAGATCGGCAGTTTGGAATTTCATTTATTTTGAGATAGCATCGAAACCTAACACAGGGCCTTACGGAAAGTGCAGAGATCCGGGATCAGTCGTATTCCGGGAGGTAGCTCGTTCCAGAGGGCGGGTGCTCCCACAGAGAAGGCCCTCCCTCTGGGGGCTGCCAGCCGACATTGCTTGACTGACAGCACCCTGAGGAGGCCCTCTCTGTGAGAGCATATTGGCTGGTGGGAGGTTATCGGTAGCAGAAGGCGGTCTCGTAAATACCCTGCCCCTAAGCCATGGAGCGCTTTAAAGGTGAGAACCAACACCTTGAAGCGCACCCGGAAGACCACCGGGAGCCAGTGCAGCTTGCGCAGGAGATGTGTTATATGGGAGCACCAAGTCATTCCCATAATCACCTGTGCGGCCACATTCTGGACCAGTTGGAGCCTCCGGGTGCTCCTCAAGGGGAGCCCCATGTAGAGAGTGTTACAGTAGTCCAGGCGAGAAGTGACGAGAGCATGAGTGACTGTGCATAAGGAATCCTGATTCAGAAAGGGGCGCAACTGGTGTATCAGGCGAACCTGATAAAAAGCCCCCCTGGCCACGGCCGTCATGTGCTCTTCTAAAGATACTGTGTGTCCAGGAGGACGCCCAAGTTGCGAGCCCCCTCTGTGGGGGTCAATGACTCGCTCCCAATAGCCAGTGATGGCACCTGCTGGCTATATCAGGATGCCGGCATCCACAGCCACTCGGTCTTGGAAGGGTTGAGTCGAAGCCTGTTCCTCCCCATCCAGACCCGCATGGCCTCCAGACACTGGGACATCACTTCAAGGGCATCGTTTGGGTGGTTTGGGGTGGAGATGTACAGCTGAGTGTCATCAGCGTACAGATGGCACCGCACCCCAAATCCACGGATGATCTTACCCAGTGACTCCCAAAGTTCTTGCTAATTCATTGCTGGTCTTGGCTGTTTGTCTCCAAAAGGAATTTCTCTTCCATTGCTTCGTTTTACTGTAAGTCCCCCCCCCCCCAAAAAAAAATACTTAGTGTGTTATTTCAAAAGCTATTCTGTGCTTTTCTAGCTGGCTAGCCATACAACCCTTTTAAATGAGTTCACCATTTGTCTCGGGTTTAGAGGATCACCTGGAGAACCTCTGGAGCAGGATTCCCCAGATCAATGCCATGCACTCCTACCTAATGCACCTTAGGACTTTGGGGCCTGCTGCAGCTTCTGAGGCTCGCCATATCGATCAAGCTCTAAATAGACCATCTTGGTCAAGCTGCTGTTTTCTCCATATTTTTATGGAGGGTCGCTAATGGGAACATAGAAGGTAGCAAAGCACTTTGCTGGGCTCTTAACTATACTTAACAGTCAGGAACATACCCTTGGCTTTTTTCTATTCACATGACAATAAGCACTCATATGGAAGGAATGATTTGCCCTGAATTGCTGTATGGTGTATCTTCCCGTCTTCGCTTGCTCTCTTTTTCTTTTTCTCCTGCTTCCATTCAGCTCCCCTCCCTTCCTCCTAGCAACAATGGGAAAGAGAATCAAACCCTCCTTTTGATTTGGCTGTCCTACTTTTAGGTAAACTGCCACTTCTTGCGTTTCCTAAGGCAGGGCAGGCATCCAATTGTGCTATCTTTGTTAAATACTGGCATGTGCCTGTGCCCTACTTTATGAAAGCATTTGGACCTGTTTCAATGAAGGGAACATTTTTGCCTTAGGAATCTCTGCATGCTCTGAAGAATCTGAATTTTTCATCTCTTCCCTGACCAGGCCTTGGAACTATTATTATGAGTTGATGTCTTGATCAATTGATGATTCATTCAAAGTGACATTGGAGGCTGACTGGGCAGGACTCTGTTTCCCCTGTTTAGTTCCTCTGCTTGTCAAATGAGCATAAGAAGCCTTGCTTGCTTTGTCAGAGCAAATGGTTTTGAAATGCAACAGACCCAAGGAGAGCATAATATTGTTCCTTTCATCCATGATTTGTTTGTTAGCATTGATGCCAAGGAAAGGAAGTCATAAAGGAACAGCAGTGAGTGGCAGCTGACAGCAACAGGTGGTTATATTTACTGACAAAATGCAAATTATAGAGGGACATTTGGTATATGTTTTAAGAACCACTTTGGACTAGTGGTGGTGAAGGCACTAGGCTAGAAAACAGAAGGTTGTGAGTTCCAGTCCTATGACAGGAATGAAGTCAGCTGGGTGATCTTGAGCCAGTCCTTCTCTCTCAGCTCTAGAAAGGAGGCAATGGCAAATGAAATTTTTCTGAGAAGAATTGCAGGAATTTCTCCAGGCAATTGCCAGGAGTAGAGAAGGAAAAAGAGAAGGAGAGATAAAGTGGTAAACATTACATGGAAGGGGAGAGGCTAAGAATACTCCCCCCCCACCAAATATGGCATTGGAGCTGGCATTGCTTAGATGTCTTACCTATTCAGTTGTCTTAACCTGTCCGAGCTCAGTGCACACTGAGTTAAAAGAAGATGTTGCTGTTATCGACCAGGTATTTTAATTTAGAAACTGTTTTCTGAACATTCCAAAAACACAACCATACTTCTTTCAAAATCACTCATCAGCCAGCCTACAGAAGGGGCCAATACTGTGCCCTTAGAAAGATCCATATAGCACTCATTGTCAGGACTAAGGCCATTTAGGGTTTTCCCCCTATCTATGAGTTAAGGTGCCCACCAGTGGTGGGATTCAAGTAATTTAACAATCGGTTCTCTGCCCTAATGATTTCTTCCAACAACCAGTTTGCCAAACTGCTCAGAAAGTTAACAACCGGTTCTCCCGAAGGGGTGCGAACTGGCTGAACCCCACCACTGGTGCCCACCCACATCCTTATGTTAGCACAAAACAATAGAGCCCATTAAATTTGTTGTCCATGATACCAATACCTAGCCTACTTCTATTGCCTCTGTTTTAAGTCATTGAATATTCTTGCCATTATCTTGTTGCTTATTGCTACAGGCATGCTAATTGTCCCTTCTGGTGTTGCTTTCATCTCTTGTTAGTATATTGACAGCAAGAACATCAGTCTTCTAGTCATTGCCAGAGGAATGGGTCTCACTTCAGGACTCTGCCCTGGATGAGTTGGTGTGTGTGTGTGTGTGTGTGTTGCCGAATTGGTGTGTGGATTCCAGCTGCTGCTCCCTGCATGCTGATCAGGTTTGGCAGTCAGCAGCAGCACAAAAGTGATGGAGGAAAAAAAAAAGTGCCTTCAAGTCAGTTTTGACTCCTGACAATTGCCCCCTGCCCTTTTCTCAGCAGCGTTTTTCAGAAGTGGCTTAACAGCTCCTTCTTCCTGGGGATGAGAAAAGTGAGAAGGCCAAGATCAGCAAGCTGGCTTGTGACCAATGCAGGAACAGAATTCCATCTCCTAGTCTTTAACCACTACACCAAAATAGCTCTCAGCAGTGAAGAGGTGTGTTTGTCTATGTGTTAAAAGCGATTCATCCCCAGTATTAAATACATTAACTATGCCACTGACTCTACCTATTTTCCTTAGGTTGGTTTGTCCTCCCCTGTTCCCATGCTCCATTTGGATAACTGCAAACCTAAAGTAATGTGAAATCATGAAATACCAGAGTAGATCTGGCCTTAGAGAGGAAGGAGGCAGATGAACCTAGTTCATCAGTGAACTAGGTCCCCGACTAACGATTAGATAGTGTTGGAAGAAATATCCATCTGGTTCAGTTCCAAGCCAGGAGAAAGACACTGGAAACATGGAGGCTGATTGGAAAGAGTGTTTAATGATGAAGGAGAACCACATGGATGGTTCTAGGCACCTGACCACATGGAGCTGAGAGAGAGGGGGTTTTATACCTTCTCTTGGGCTTTGAATTTGAGCTTCCTGTTCCTGTGCAAGAACATGTATTCTATTTGCTGTTATCAGATTCCTATGGGGTCATGTTTGTCTGAGCTCCCAGGATTGGTTGAAGTTTGTTGGGTGATGCAATGTCCTTAGGACATTGATGGTGAGCTCTGCTGCTAGATGAGTTAATCCTATTATGTCCTAGAGGGTCATGTCTTAATCCCATCACCCCAGAGCTGGAGATCTTTTGTCTTGTAGATAGGCTGGTCCAGTCTTTCTTAATGGGCACCAAATATCTGCTGGGGGCAGGGAGCTGCTTTCTGTCTTTAAAACATGTTTCTTCTTTTATCATCCAGGGAAATATAATATTTTGGCTTTTTTAATATTTCCCAAAATATTTCATTCTTCTAGGAGAGCGGTGGGTGGTAACTTTCTACAATAGCTTGTCCCTTCTTTCAAGGGGTGGGGTTGATAGTGGGTTGAAACTGACAAATATAGAGAAAATGGCAAATATGCCTCAAACATTATAAATTTTAATATTACAGGAGAGAACAATAATTAAATACATGGTAAAATTATAGGCATTAATTTCTTTGCCTTTTTCTAGCCACATTCTTTGGACCAGTACATAGAAGGATACTCAAAAGGCCAAGTTGAAACTCTCAGGTCAAAATATTCCTGGCTTAAATAGCAGCAGTGTTCCCACAGCACACTTAAGCAGCCATTTTAATATTTATTGGCTGCCTTTGTGTAATATGCAAAAATTGGTAATGTTCATCTTGATGTCAGTGGAAATTCAGAAAATGGGTTAATTCAATAACTAAAATATACCTAATATGTGAACACATTAATTGAATTTCTGCCTGGTCGTTTTGCAATGTAATGATTTTTGTAATCTTTCTGCTCAAGGATGAGCATGTTGAGATCATGGCTACTTCTTAGATAATGAACAGAAATGGATGCTTTATTTGCATATTTTTCCTGGAGCTCTTCTCTAGACCATATTTGATGGATTTCCTTTATTAATAGTTATCCCTGGATTAAAATCTTACAACAATGAAGCCTTCACGGCCTCAGTGATGGCCAGACAGACTGTATCATTGTTATACTGTAGTTCAGTTTCTCCTTTTCTGAAAATGTCACCTTGGGATGTATTGATCAGTTATGTGCTCAGTAAATGGCAGAGGAAGCACAAGAACATGAACTACAATTTGAAAAATGAAAATAGACAGCAAACAAATCTTCCAGGGATAAAACAAACAAACAAATGAACAGGAAAGATTCTTGTAACTGCTGAAAGACTAAGCAATTTATTGTGGAATAAACTTTCATGGTCTAGAATTGACTTTCCCTCGGCACCATGTTCGGTTTATGATGCACAAAGTACTGTTTTATTGGATAGACCCTAAAACTTATTATATGTCATGTTCCTCAACAGTCAACATGTTCTGCGCATTGACTTGAATGGTTGTGTATACACTGCTATTATATTTTGAATACCAATGATGTTTGCAAGTGTCAGATGGCAGGCATATTATACTGCTCTTTCCTTTAAATGCACATCTCTGACAACAGGAGCCATGTTTGTTCAGCAACATTTATTCATCATTGAAGACTGAAAGGAAACTGAAATATGGAATGACTGGCAGACCCAAAGGCCAAAGACAATTTTATTTTCTTTCATCTTTAAAGCAGGTGAGTTGGGCAGACAGGCTGTGCTGTTTGTGTCTCTAATGTAAAAGCATTAACTCATGAAAGGAAAATTCTATTCTTTTTTTTACAGGAAATCTTTTCCTGACATTTCTTAATGTAGTACATGCCAGATGCGATGCTCAGGGGCCATGCCGATAAAAGCGTGTAGTCTAAAAATAGCCCATTCAATTGGATGTCTCAGTTCCTTTGTAAGAGCTTCTCTGGCATCTTCAAAGTATTCTGAAGTCTTGCTGTGACAAGAGGGATAAGATCTTAACTCGTCCACTTGAGTGTAAAGCACAGATTCAGGCAGAGGTGGGTTTCAGCAGGTTCTGACCAGTTCTGGAGAACCAGTAGCGGAAATTTTGAGAAGTTCAGAGAACCGGTAGTAATAATTCTGACTGGCCCCGCCCCCATCTATTCTCTGCCTCCCAAATCCCAGCTGATTGGGAGGAAATGGCGATTTTGCAGTAACTTTCCCCTGGAGTGGGGTGGGAATGGAGATTTTACAGTATCCTTCCCCTGGAATGGGGTGGGAATGGATATTTTACAGTATCCTTCCCCTGCCACGCCCACCAAGCCATACCATGCCCACCAAGCCACGCCCACAGAACTGGTAGTAAAAATTTTTGAAACCCACCACTGGATTCAGGGTTGCACAGATGTGCAGAACAAGTTCATAAAAGGTATATATCATAATAATGCCACTGTACCTTATTTCCTAGGGTCACTTTGAACCCAGTGCAAATGTGAACCCTTGAGGAAATATTGGAAATGTTCTAATAATGTTCCTTGCTAGAATTGTACCGCAGTGCTCAAGTATCTTCATGGTTGCCAATGAAGGAGATAGAAACAAAACTAAAATCAATTCTGCTGCTATTGGCTCCCTTTCCTTTACTCTGTTAGTTCCAATGAGCAGCAGTTGCCAAAGTATGATACAGGTTGACTTACAACAGTTCACTTAGTGACCGTTCGAAGTTACAACTGCACTGAAAAAAGTGACTTATGCCCATTTTTCCCACTTATGACCATTGCAGCATCCCCATGATCACATGATTTACATTTGGATCCTTGACAATTGACGGTTACATACGGTTGCAGTGTTCCAAGGTCATGTGATCATGTTTTGCTACCTTCTGACGAGCAAAGTCAATGGGGAAACCAGATTCACTTAACAACCGTGTTACTGATTTAGCAACTGCAGTGATTCACTTAACAAATGTGGCAAGAAAAGTTGCAAAACTCACTTGACAAATTTCTCACTTAGCAACATAAATTTTGGGCTCAATTGTGATCGTAAGTTGAGGACTACCTGAATATCTTGGTACAGTTCTGCCAATTTGATACTTGAATTCAGCTCTTCTTTAATTCTCTCGTAGGACCATTTCTGCACATTCCAACCACATATTAACATTCTTGGATAATCTCTGGCTTCATACATTTCATCTAATAAGCAGAATAAGCAGGCATATGATCAATGGGAATTCCATACTTTTTTTTTTCAAAATTAATCCTTTCCAAAGTCAAAGCAGAACAGTTAAACGTAAATGTAAATCATCCAATATATTTTGTTATGCTCCAAAGATTCTGGCCAAAAAGACTGTATTAATGGGCAACTACCCAAAATATTTAAAGATCTATTCCTGCTGCTTAGATGTCCATCTCTCAGTCATCACCTGATGTCATGCAGTGCTTTGGAAAGGACTCTCAGTGAAATATGTCCATCATATGGAGGAAAAGGAAACTCAAGAGTTTTGAAATCCCCAAACTTCTAGTAGCTGGACCTGGAAGTTTTGTTGGCAGAGAGGTGGGTTGTCAAATGTTTCACAGTGTTCTGTTCTTCCATGATTCAGATTAGCATCAACATACAGAGCTTGGCCTCCGCCTCCCCCTAAGAAAAAAAAAAACCCAACATGATTGGTTAAGAAATGTTCCTCACCACCTTATGGAACAGAGCTTTTAGATACTGCCCCTGGTCTCTTTCCCTGTTACTTGCATCTAAACAGTTTCTGACTTGAATTGAAGATGGGTGTGTTGTTATACTAGACATGATACAGTTTTGATATCATCATGGAAAATGATGACTTTATAGATACATGAAAAATGTCTTTAAAATGACAATTTTAGACATAAATTAGACTAGACATAGATAGGTATGTCTAGTCTAGTGAAAAGAAGGACTGGAGGGAGGACATGATAGCACTCTTACAATATTTGAGGGGCTCTTACAAAGAGGAGAGGGCCAGATTATTTTCCAAAGCATCAAATGGCAAGACACGAAAGAATGGTTGGAAACTAACCAGGAGAGAAGCGACCTACACTAAGGAGAAATTTCCTAACAGTGAGAGCAATTAACTTGCCTTCAGAAGTTGTAGGTGCTCCATCACTGAAGGCTTTCAAAAAGAGACTGGAGAACCATTTATCTGAAATGATATAGGGTTTCTTGCTTGAGCAAGGAATTGGACTAGACCTCCAATGTCCCTTCCAGCTCTATTGTTTTATGCTCTATGTTCTATCTTTGCTAATATAGTACATGTACTATTGCTTCCTTGTGGCTGTCATGAACAGCACAGTATTCTCTTGCTATGTGTACTGCAGAACACGCTGATCAATGACCACCAGTGCTACATAATCAATGAGCACAAAATTCTTGTCTAGATCAGGGCTTATTCTACAAGGTACATAATAGGCTTATTTGGTGAATATAAGCCACAAAGGTTTATTATTCCATCCATACTAGGTAGTTGGTGTGTGTGTGTGTGTGTGTGTGTGTATGTGTATGTGTGCATTGTCTTCTATTCCTTAGGTTTTGTCTGATATCAGTGAACAATGTCTTCATGCTTTGGTTAAGGATTTCAACTAATTAAAATCCTTAACATAAAAAAAAAACCCCAATCCTTTTCCTCTTATATATCTGTAATTATCTATAGCTATCTATGTACCATCTTTCTATGAAGAACTCACCAACAATAAATAAAAATAACACAACTTATATAATTGTCTGAAAATGGTAAAACAATGGTTGAATTACAAAGCCAAATTTTTAAAAATGGCTTGAAAATGAATTTTAAAACTCAAGAGATGTAGCTATCTTTCGCAATTAGGGACAGTATTCATAGTCAGCTACAGCCAGGCAGGTTCATCAAAGCTAACTAAATCATACTGTGGCTTAATATGACCTATGAGTACAACTTAGGGGAATTGAAAGGCGATGAGATGCCCTTCTGAGCACCTTCTTTCAAGCCTATTCTGCAGCTAACTAAACCAGTTGCTCTGTAGTTAGCCAGATCCACGGTCATTTGGAACTTTAAAAGCTAGAGCCAATTAATGAATTGAACTCATAAAATAACTGATGTTGGGCCCTGATCTTTCCTGCTGATGTAATCAGATCTCAGTGCTATATACTGGTTAGCAGCTTCAGTTTTTACTGACACTCTAAAGCAATCCACTTCTTACAGAAAAGACTGGACTTAATTAATTCTCACTGAATTGTGTTTCTCAACTTCTTTTCTATTTGAAAATTCAAATTGTATGTGGCTTGAGATAAACCTCTTTCATGTGACTAGCGTTTATGTTGACCCTACCGCAAACAGCAATTTCATGCCACCATGTGATGCCCAGCAAGTGTTTCACCTTCCTCTCCTTGAACTGACCAGAGCTCTCTCCATCCAGAATCATCTCCTTCTTAGCTACTCCCTTCCCACAGTTACTTTTCACACCAAGGGAAACAGACAGGCTGTTGAACGAGAGGCAGCATGGCAAAGCCAGCATTTAGTGAAACTGCAGGAGAGAGCAGGTAAAGCATGGTAACACATTGTCATTTGCCAAGAAAGAGAATCTTAAGCTCTGCAAGGTGAGACAAGGTGTAAGTTCCAGCCAATAAGAAATCACCAAGCACCTAAAAAAACCCCCCCAACAACAGCTTGCCTCATTTCCTCTGGAGTAGGAGCCACATTGAGAGAGAGGTTTTGCATTCATGCCCCAGAGAACATTTGTATTGCTCTCATTTATGGAAAAGGTCTTACTTTTCTTTCACTTCCTCTAATGCTGAATTTAGGTAGGGTCTGCTGGTAAATTTATAAGCAAAGAGTAAGATGAGAGTAGGAGAGAAAAAAATTAGAAGTATTTGAAACAACCAGAAGTCAGCCAAGTAATTCACAATATTAGCTATGTTTAGATTTCGAGACAGACATGCTGGTTCAACACTAGATGGAGGGGAGTAGGTGGAAGCAAGAGCTAGGAGCAAGAAGGAAGAAACAAGGCCAAGCATGTGAGATAGTGTGGAGGAGTGAGAAAAGTAGTCAAGAGCAAGACACACAGAGGAGGCAAGTGGATTTGAAAGTGACAGATTAAGGAAGAAAGAAAAGAGAAAACAGAAGGGTGGGGGGGAGAGAAAACGTAGCAATACTCCTGGAACAAAGGGTTTTATTGCAACTCCCACTTGTTAGTATGTTGAAATGATGATGATGGTGATGATAATGTGATCATGATGATGATGATATAATGGGTTCCATATGAATGTTTCTCCTTCGTATGCTTTGGTAGGACAACCTTGCTAAAAGTTCATCATGACCTTCTACCATATTGACATTCTCCTATATGTTCTTTTCCTACCCCAAAATATATGTAGGTTATGATCATCCCAGCTCCGCTGTGGTTGAATTTATATGTTAAATAAGCAGCACCAAAATAACATTTGATTTGGGGATTGGAGCACCAGAAAAGTGTATAGTGCTTAGCTTTACAGATTATCCACAATGTTTATTTGCATAATTACCTATGACAATTCCTTCCTGGCTTCCAGACATAAACATGGAGGCTGTTTTGGAGGGCAACTTGAAGTGTCTAATTGCCAGGAAGGGAGAGAGACGGTATTTAATTGTTTCTAATTTTGGTACAGTGAGATGATTTGAGCTGGTTGTTCTGGGCCTCTCCAAAGAAAAGGGAGATGGAGAACGCTGGCGTTGGGGACAAGGTAGAGCTTTAGCTTGTTCTGGCTTCTTGATGAAGACCCATTCATATCGTTCCATTTTAGGATGCACCTTTTAAGAAAAGACAATATCAATCACGGATATTTTGGAACTCACCACCCAGAATAAACAGGCCTTTCTTTTCCCTCTGTGGATCCAGAGTTTTAGTGTAGCCTGGGAAGGAGGGTTAAAACAGCCCTATCCTCTACTTAATTAGAGAAGATTTCTGGAGTCAGAACCGAAATCCAACAAGGGTACAAGGGTAGCTAAAAAGAACTCAAACCAGAAAGACATCAGAAAAGTGGGAAAGAGAAGCCTCCAACACAAAGGAGAGCACCATAGCAGTGGTCTTCAAGCAAAATAAAACTAATTCTTGGCCCTGCAATATCAGCTAAGAGATGGAGAAGGAAAAGAGCCTGATCAGTGTCTACAAACCCAAGCATGACTACAAACCAGGTTCAGAAAGAGAGGACTGTAAGAGCTGGGGGAGAGAAAAGCAAAACAAAATCCATGAAGAGAAAATGGTTTTTACATGGAAGGGACTGGAGCTGGCTGCAAGAGCTGAAGACCTAGAGCTGAAGGGAAACATAGTGCTATAAACATAGAAGTAGGAACATCAAGGTAGAACTTAGAGCTAAGAGTGTATAAATTAGGATAAAATCATCCCATTGCTATAATTTATAGTAATGGGAAGCCTGTAGATTTAGAAAGATGGGAAACTAGAAACAAGCATACAATTAGCATTAAGGTTACAAGTAAGGAATAGGAGTTTAATTTTGAATAATAAAGCAGTTTTTGTAGAGAAAAAAACAAAAACAAATGCAGTCTTTCTGCCTATGATCTGTATTAGATTAAGAAAAACCCTAACAGATATCCTAGCTATGGCTATTCAGTACATTTGGCAAGGACTGCGCAGGGATAGGAAGCTCTAACGTAGAGATCCACAGGCTGCAAATTGCACTTAAGTCCCATCCGCACATTGATGGTATGCTATGGTGTGATTTGGAATTATCAAATACATAAAGTAACCCATTTTATTTTATCCAAAAATTCCAACTTTGCATCACTACATATCCCTTGTTCTCCTTGCTGCTGAAAACACCATTCAAAAATATTGTTTTCTTGTTTTGTTATGATCCGGCCTCATCACACAACAGATTTTGGTTAAGATCTTGATATCAGCAAATGGAAGACTTAGGCAAAGAATGACTATTTAGGGAGAGTGAAGGGGACCTTTTCCCAGAAAGAAGAGAGCACAGATCAGCCTCCCCACCCTGCACCCCTCAAAATAGAATTGCCTTTTTTCCCTTTATATTTGTATGCAGTTACAATTTTAGTTAATATTTAAATTTTGTATTAAGCTGGTCACAAGGGCCTGCTTCAAAGTTGAAGTGTTAGTATGTTGTGAGGAGGAAGAATTATCAGGTATTATAGATTCAGGAGAATCAACTAGGTTAGCAGTTAGTGGAATGGGCCAAGCAATTTCTATGTACATTGGGGAGGATACATAACATGTACCATATCACACTTCACTGGAAGTGACTGTAGAAAAACATTCAATGAAGTAATGTTGGGAGAAGGGCTCCCATCTTTTGAGAAGGCATTCGGAGACATAGGTTTTCTTTTGGAATAATACGACAGTTTTCATTCTTTGCAGATGTAGAATTCCTCTGAAACCCCAAAATGCATATGAGCTCTGTCTCCGACGTTCAACTTTTTGCTGGTACAGTGATCAGCTCTTTTTTTTGGTCTTTAATTCCATTAAATCCCATCCTCGTCACCAGTGTTAGATTTTGGATTGAATGGAAAGACACGGAGGGATCTTCAGCTACAACTTTTTATTTAACACAGTGAAACAACCAGCAAAATAGTCTGGCTGACAGCACTCCTTTTATAGGGGGCTGTCAGCTGGGCAACCAATCAGTTTAAAGCAGTTCTCCCGCTTAAACAGCAGACCACAGTGAAGACTTCAGCACTAGATTTCAGTAACTAATTACAATACATAACAAGCTCTATTTTCTAATTTTCATCATACCCTTAGGTTGGAGGCAGGGGTGGGATTTAGCCGGTTTGAACCAGTTTGAGCAAACTGGATGCTAATTTTACATCTGGTTTGCTGAACCGGTAGTTGCAAGGAATGTCTGGCACTGCCCGCCCTGCCCCTCCCAGGAGTCTCTATGCAGCTCATTTTGGATGCCAGGTAAGTGCAGTGCCCGTGTGGAGGCTCTGGGAGGGCGAAAAACGGGCCTCCCAGAAGTTCTGAAAGTCCGGAAACAGGCCCGTTTCCGGCTTTTGGAGAGCCTCCGGAGCCCGGGGGAGGCTGTTTTGGCCCTCCCAGAGGCTCGAGGAAAGCCTCCAGAGCTTGGGGAGGGTGAAAATACCCTACCCCCCACCGTGGTGCAGGAGGCTGAGTAGGCCATGCCCACCATACCCACAGTCACCCAGCAACCAGGCAGAGAACCGGTTGCTAAAATTTTTGAATCCCACCCCTGGTTGGAGGGTTATATTCTCCACCAGGGAGCCCTGGTGGGGCAGTGGTTAGAATGCAGTATTGCAGACAAACTCTGCCCACAGCCTAGAGGTTGATCCTGATGGGGCTTGAGGTTGATTCAGCCTTCCATCCTTCTGAGATCAACAAAATCAGGACCCAGACTGTTTGGGGCAACATACTGACTGTATATACCACTTTGAGAGTGCTGTGAAGCACTATGGGGCATTGTATAAGTCTACATGCTATTGCTATTGCTATTGCTATTGCTATTGCTATTGCTATTGCTATTGCTATTGCTATTGCTATTGCTATTGCTATTGCTATTGCTATTGCTATGGAAGAAGTTAAACTTACTGTAAAAATAAAGCATTCTCCTGTGCCAAAGAAGCTTGTTGTTCCTCCCCGTTTTTTCCTTTCATTCCAGTCAGAGGAAAGAAATGCTCCACATACCTGAATGGGAGGAAGATGTGAGCAACTGCATAAGGTTTCCTGATAATCAAAAAGACTCAAGAAAATGAATGATCACAGAAGACCACTTAAACTCTTACTGTATTCAAAACATCCAGTGAAAAGATGGGGTAACCAAGCAATGTGAAGATGTAGTTTAAGAACATGTGATTATCATCTTCCAATTACTTTATGAGGGTACCCTGGAGCAGAACATTAGGGACGAGACTACCGTGTCCCCATTTGATGTATACAGGTTTAGGGGAGCAGTTTTGAGTAAGTTCATCCATTGAAGTTTTAAGCCTCATAAGTACTTGTGCTTCCAGTGCGACTATCATAGTAAAGGAATACATACAATTCCAGGCAACAAAGGCTAAAATGTAATCAGTAAAATGCATAACCAAAGATTATAGACTTGAATATAGAAGCACAAAATAACACTGGAAATGAAAAGTCTCGCAAACCAAAATCAGATCTTTCTCTTGCATCCAAGAGGATGAATGTGAAGGTTCATTCTCCAAACTTGTGGGTTGGTTTCCAAATATTTCATTACTAGGCTGGGTAACATCTTCAGCGAAGATGAAGACCCTCACAAGACCCATCACAATCCACAGAGGGATTGAATCAAGATCATATTAGGTACTAATACCACTCTATAAAGCCTTAGTAAGATCACACCTAGAATCCAGTTTTGGTCACCACACTATAAAAAAGTTGTTGAGACTTTACAAAGAGTGCAGGTAAGAGCAACAAAAATGATTAGGGCACTGGAGGCTAAAACATGAAGAATGATTGCAAGAACTGGGCATGGCTAGTCTAGTGAAGAAAAGGACCGGGGGTGACATGATAGCAGTGTTCCAATATTTGAGGGGCTGTCACAGAGAGGAAGGGGTCAGGCTATTTTCCAAGGCATCTGAAGGCCAGACAAGGAACAATGGATGAAACCCTCACCTGACGTGACCTCTGCATCACAAGACCTACTGACCATATGAAGCCTTTAAAAATAGACACTGACATCCCCTACATGCCACTGAATATGTTACCTAGCCTGGCAATGAAACATTTGGAAACCAATCCAGAAGCTCAGAGAAAGAACCTCCATCCTCATCCTATACCCGAGTTACAGATATTCGCCACCATCACAATCTAAGAGGATGTCAGGCAATGCTCACTGGAGAGAATGTTCAGAGATGCAGCTCCTTATCTGAAACACTCTATTCTTAGTAGCCCAGCATGATGTTCATCCTGTAAATTTAGGGCCTGGAAGCAACTTAAACCCTGTCCAGGTGTTAACGCTTCTAAGTGTGTATTTGAGACTGAGATGTACACCTCTCCATAAAAAGCTGTGAGCAAAAAGAAATGTGTGTCATATAAGAATTGCCTGCAATTTCCTATTGAGCAGTTGGCATTCACAGTTGGTGGCAAACTTGGCAAGGCAACCCTTGGAATGCTTCCCCTTCCTCCTCATCAGGCAAGAAATAGGTATTCAATGTACAAATTATTACCTTTGAAAGTATCTCTGATAGAAACATATTCATTCATTTGTTTGTATTGATTAAATGGTTTCCCCCCCCCATCTTTTGTTTTTTGAATATTACCTTTGAAAGTGTCTCTGACAGAAACCTATTCATTCATTTGTTTATATTGATTAAATGGTTCCCCCCCTCTTTTTTTTTTGTTTTGGCAACCAATATGTTTTATTTTTGGAACAACAATAAATGGTCCTATGTGAAGCCTTCCTGGTTGTTTTATAAAGCCCCCTATTTTTTCTTCAGTCCTTGTCTTTCCTCCAACCTCCATTAGGCTCTCAGAAATCTACTTAACCTCCATTGTCAGCATTCTTTCAAAAAAATACTCCTGATGTAATAGGACTTAACATGTAGACTTTTGAAAGAGTTGGGCATCCTTTTTACATAGAAGTAAATGAATGTATGTTTGTGATTTAAGCACATAATTTTGTTTTTTAACCCAGAATACACTTGCTGCATATGGCTTTGGATGGTTTCTGTTTTATTATAGCCCCAAAGATGGAAGATCCCACTACACCAGAATTATTTGAGATATTCAGAACTAAATCACTTACTTCTCCCAGTGTGTTTTTTAACAACAGTAAAGTTGGCTCATAGCCTTCACAGCAGGAATAAAACCTGTCGGAAGCAAAAGAAATGGGATGAAATGAGTCCCCTGCTAATGGCTGGGAAAGCAATTCCTTGATGGCATTGAGATGGGGATGGCTTGAACAGTGGAGCATGTTATTCTTAGTGCTTTATTAATAAGCCTGGAGCGAGAAAAACAACAAGATGGAAACCAGACAGACTCTGAAATAGAAGTTGTATAGTTACCTCACATGTTTTACGTTGTCACAGAAACATGTACTTATGGAATGTGTTTTCAGTAGAACAAATTCCATTTTTCATGCAGATAATTTTCTGCTGTAAATCTTCTAAATATATCCATAACCATTAGGGATGGGTGATAAAGATGATGGAAGTTGCAGAGATTGCTAAATTAACTTCTTTGATCAGCGAAAAAAACCCTCAATATTTATATTTAAGGCTGATTGAAAATTTCTTAAAGACTTTTTGTATGAATAGAGGGAAAAAATGAACTTATGTCCTGTGATTTTGATGATTAGAAAAAAAACCCCACTTGATAATAGAAAAAAGTGAGCTTTTTTTGTAATCATTGAATAAGAGATAATTTTGTAATTGTATTTATATTTGCTGCAAAGCAAAAAAAAAAATACAGTTCTGATAGATAGTGGTTCCGGCAGATATTTACAGCCCTCTTTAAGTTTACAGAGTCCGCATATTGCCCCCAACAATTTGATTCAATCTGCCAAATTGCAGGCAGCCGACAGCCAGCAAAACTTGCCTGCAGTACTGCATTCTAACCACTGCGCCATCGTGGTGTTACTTTTTCATTTCATTGCCAACATGACTGCAAATGGTCACTGAATGAGGATTGTTTGCATAAAACCTTTTTTGGGATTTCCAGAGAAGTTTGTTTGAGCACCTCTTGTTTTTTGTGTTTGACATGACTACATAAAATGCCTGGAGGAATAGCAGCTGGTAATGACTGCCAACAAGTCATTATTATGTTAAATCCATAAAGCCCAACCATTCCTTCAGTCCCACCAATATTCTTTTCTTTATTTGAAACTTTTATGTGGCCACCCAATTCGACCAAGGTGATTCTGGGCAACTTCTAAAAAGAAAACAAGAAAAAGAGGAAAGCAACAAAATATAGCAAAAAGAATTCAAAATCACAATACATACATCTACAGTATAAACAATAATGAGATAATTTTGTTCCATATTGTATAATAACTGCAAAGCAGACATTTGGAAGCTATAATTTCTGCTCAGTGAAGCAAGCAATTGCTCACATAAAACCTGAATGCGTCATAATTTCCATGGCACATGCTGGATCCTGACACAGATTCCTGGGTTGGAATCAGACAGCTTAATTGTGGTTGTAAGAAGAGTGATACTTTCAATGTAGGTGCACCTTGGCTGTTAGATACTCCAAGCTATAATGTTCACACTATTAAGGATGTCTAATCACATTCATCTTCCCCAATGTACATGGATTTTCAAATATTTCCCTTCTATTTTGAAAATATTTATAGGAAAGTGGCTAGAATACAGTTGAAGGCACTTCCCCCAACCCCAATATTAAATGCCTAGTTGGTTATATGAACTACAGACCAGATCCTAGGAGCCGGGATGGGGACAGTCCAAAACATTAATCACATATAAATGGGTCTTCTAACATTACCAGGCCTTCAGCCACCTCCAAAGCACTCTAATGTCGATTCATTCAATGGCTTCTGCCCTCTTCCCAGCAGGCTCCATTCTGAATGGCAGAATAAGAGGTAGGCCTGTGTAAAACAGTACCATTTCACTCTATAGAGCCATCCTCTATTATGATCTCTGGAATGATTTGTTTCAAGTTAGTGGTTTCTTGTGAAGAAGCAAGAATTTTTGCCTTGATATCAGCAATCAAGAGGAGTAAGGGTGAGCTACTTAACTCTGGTGGAGATTTACTTTTGCAGAAGATTGCTGAACATCAGGAAAAAGGCTATTTCCTCATGGCTTGTCAGGTCCAATATATGCCTAAAAGTGAGGAGCTGCTTTGTGGAGTTTGCCTCAAAGGGGTTCTTCAGTTAAATTTCTTTGACTGAAGTATTACTTCATAAGAATCTAATCATAGGAAAGGTCCCTCCCATCAGGCTAAAGAGAGAAATTTATTCTACAAGCTCTGAGGAGAGATTCTGTTCCATCAGCTCCTTCCTGCCCTTATCTGACAGTTGCCATTTCCCGAGTATTTCAATTTGAAACTAATCATAGCAAGAATATGCTGGTTTAAGAAGTTTGGCCTTGATTTGCTTCTTCCTTCCTCTTTTCTTTCTCTCTACCTCTTAGACAGATCTGTTCTAGGCCTGAAAGCTGAAATTAGAGACGATTTTGATTTTACTAAACTTATATAAGCCATTCTGGGAGACTTTATAATCGGAGAAGAGTAAAGCTATTAAATAAATAGTACATGCTCCAAGGTAATCACCTTCTTGAGCTTTTCTTTTTTGGCATCTTAAATTTCTTTTCTCTAATCTGATGCTTTTCAGAAATTTTGGGAGCTATAGTACTCCTATCTAGGAAGACTGCCTAGTTAAGGTTTTGAAGAATGCCTAATACCTGAAGATCCGGTTGTGATAAATCTCAGTATTACTTGTTTTCAAAAATACTTCACAACACCCCCGCCTCCTCATGTGTCTTCTAATGTTATATTTTTCAGACTTGAAAGTTCCAAAGTGCGTGAAATTTTAAAGATCCTACCCCTGCATTTTCTCTGGTGTCCCCCCACTCCCTGCCATTTGTCCTGAATGTGTGCTGATTAGGATCATTCAAAAGAAAGCAACGAGATACTGATTTCAGTGGCAGCTTTCTAATTGCATCTTCTGCCAAAGGGTACATTTCCAGAGAAATTTACCTATGCTACTGTCTGAGCACACTACATGGAAATTGCTTCTGATGAGCAAATATCCAAATTGGGAAGCATATTGCTTGGAGGTTTCATAGCCCACACTGAGCCCACAAGAGTCGATTATTTGTTTAGTGAACAGAGATGGGATAGGCACTAAGGCTGTGCAGCACTTTGGATGTTATCTTTATAAAATGATTTAGAACTCAAGGGAGTGTGAATATAGTACCTCCCTGCAAAACCTTTAAGTCATCACAAGATTGTTGGGGGTGGGTGGACAACAGTCTAAAACGCTGCAGGCTAATATTGTATTCGTGCACCTGCATGCGCTGAAGCACTGAAGGTTGTGCTTTGGTGGTGCAGTGGTTAAAATTCAGTACTGCGGGCTACTTCTGCTGACTGCCGGCTGCCTGCAATTTAGCAGTTTGAATCTCACCAGGCTCAAGGTTGACTCAGCCTTCAATCCTTCTGATGTTGGTAAAATGAGGATCCAGATTGTTTGGGGGCAAGATGCTGACTCTGTAAATTGCTTAGAGAGGGCTGTAAAGCACAATTGCTATTGCTATTGATCCTGAAGCGCTAAGCAGCCTTAATAAACATGCTTAGAGGTCCAACAACACTACACTAGAAATGCCGAAATATAATGAATTAGTCACCTTGGCATCCTTTTCTGTGCTTTTGTACCTAAAAGATTGGATTAAGACTCTCTCCCACTTTCCCAGTTTTTCAGCTATGGCAGGATCCCAAACCTTTCCAAGAAAAGATCAAGAACTTTCAAATACTGGAGTCAGCAGCAAAAGAGGGTGGCATTTAAGAATTGCAAGATCCTTAGCCCTCATTTGAACTTAAGGAAGGTGCATAAACCATAGTTCTTATTCTGAATGTTTGCTCAGTCTTTAAGTTTTTTCATAGCAAGCTTCCCAAGTGGTTTTTTTTTAATGAAGGTCTAGAAATGCCATGTCCATTCATTGTGAACACTGTACACTGTATTCGTCTTAGGTAATTATGTGGAATTCTCAGCTATGACAAGACCAATTGTAGTGTCAGTATCATAAGCACTTAAATGGACTGTATGAATAAATATTGTTCAAAATGACTTTTTTAAAAAGCAAATCAGTCTACTGACCACATTAGAATACTAAACTAAGCTTCAATATGGTTTCTTTGATTTTGACCACTTTGTAACTGCCAAAGCTATCACTTTGTAAAAATACAATGCGCTTGTTTCTAATATTCTATTCAGTTTCTTGTGCTAATTCTTTAATTGGTATAAACTTTTATAGCTCCGTACACTTTATTATTCGCCTTAATAAGTGTCATATTTTGCTTAATACTATGAAAATATGGCCCTTACCTTTGCAAACTGTATCCATTTTCAGAAGTTGAGAATAAAAGAACAGGTGGGTATAAAGAAAATCGTTCTGGGATCCAGGACCACACAATGCGCATTTCTTGAGCTTTAACAATGGCGGAATTAAAATTATGTGCATTCACAATGAGGTGGAATGGTTGTCTGTGCAACGGGAAAAGAAAAGGGAGGCTCTAATCAAACTATAATTCCAAAGAGATCGACTTTTCAGATAGAGAGGGCACTCTTTGCAAACAATTATCAAGCAGGAATAGCTGCTGATTATATTACATCCTGGAATTGCAATGGTACAGGACACACAATGGACATAAACTATGGGACGTATTTTAGAGCAAAGATTGTCATGTGATCTACTGGTCCTCAGCTTTCCTTATTCTTTTTACATTTACATCTACATATTCCTTCAGGGTAGAATTTTATACTTTGAGTGAAGCATAAGATATCCTTTACTCTTCAAACCAGATTTGTCTTAAAAGACAGTTGTTCGCTATTTAATGTTTATGGAGATACTCAGTCATCCAGGCTATGTTTGTCCCAAAGATGCTTTTTCAAAAGGCAACTGGACTTTTCAAAGGAAAAACAAAGAAAGACTCTTTTAATGAAAGGATTTCATATTAGAAATACTTTTCTCCCTCCCCCTGCAACACAAAGACATACTGTATATCCTACAATACATGTATAAACTAGACAACCTTTCTTAGACAATCTATTGTCCTCAGCTCTGAAACTAAGTTTATTTAAGTTTACAAAACTTCAGGGTCTTTAAGTTTCATGATTTGATGTGAATCTGATATTAGACGTGATTTTAAGCATGGCAAATCTTGCCAATATTACTGATAGAAATGTCCATTTCATTTATCTGGGAAACTGCCCAGTATATGTATCATCCCATTCAAAAGAGGGAACACCAACCTAAAAGGCATATGGAGTCCTCTATAATGTTGGTGCCTCCTCCAACTTTTTCAGGCCACTTGTCCATTAACGGTATGCTGGCAGCCATACTCCAAAATGTGGACAAGACCAGGAGAAAAGCGGGGCAGGACAAGAACAAACTCATCAATTAAATATAATTTATTGCACTCACAGACCAATATTCAAAATAAAACATATTAGAAATAAAATAAGAATAAAATCAGAAAACAGGCTAAGAATGTTACTATTGGTGATGGGTTCATCAGCGGGCACTCAGAGTGTGGAGAGTCTTAGCTTGTAGGGAATTTTTAAATATCATTCTTCCAGGTATTAACTAAATACAGTTAGGTTGATTATTCAATTGCAATTACTGGAGAGATTCTGGAAGCAACATTCCACCTTTGTGTGGGGCAAATCCTGAAGCCTTGGGGTCTGACCTTGATATTAGTTCTGTTTGTTCTTTTGTGAAAATATCTGCTGTCAGGAATGGGCTTTGGAAGTCCATGTTTTATCATTCAGATAAAGCAATGAAGTTTGGCTAAAACAAAATCCTACTCTTAAATTCTAAAATATCTCAGAGAAATATAAAGCACGGTAAGGCTTAAACCATACAGTAAATGGTAGATCTCAATGGTAGATTGTTAAAACACATGGAGATTTAAATCAATTTGCTTTCAGGGCTATTATTGATGTATCCTTATGCTTATTTCTACACTTTTTTCAAAGCTGGTATAAATCTAACATGGCCCAAATTTGTTTATTGTATTTTTTAAAAAGGTGCATGCATATCTGACCAGTACTATCTACTGGCAGGATTAACCAATATATGTATATTATGAGTTCTATAAACTCATTGCTTAGAGCAGATGGATTATGGCAGTTGTGGTCTAGAATCTCTCTGTAGGTGAAGGCATATTTTACTGTGATTGATAGGATGGGCAGAAAATACTTTGCATGAGTTATTCTAATTAGGTAGGTCCTGCAGTCATTTAGAATTGTATTGTCTAGCATTTTGTAACTGGAAACGTTATGTCATGCCCAAAATATAGTAAACAAGGTTCTTATACCTGTGATGCACCATTGTTACTCCTTTATCCACCAGAGCCTTCCGGTTAGCCATTTGAAGAAGCCAGATTTCTTTGCGGGAAAAAAGCCGGATGCCAAATGCTTTCTCTAAAAGCTTG
Organism: Arizona elegans; assembly: GCA_022577455.1. Taxonomy (NCBI): domain Eukaryota; kingdom Metazoa; phylum Chordata; class Lepidosauria; order Squamata; family Colubridae; genus Arizona; species Arizona elegans. The sequence continues at coordinate 60,737,225 of JAKOOJ010000003.1, forward strand.
TCAGCCGCCAAGTTTTCCTGAATGTCCCACAGGAAAGCCTGCAAACTTCCCTTAATGTCAACCACCTCTTGTCCTCTTGAGGTCATGAAGAGACGGTATTGCTTCAGCAGTGCCAGAGCAATGCGATAAAGGACTTTTTGCCCTTCCAAGAGATACACATCAAAGATGCGAATGACATAATTAAAGGGAAGATCATCAAAGAGCCACACCAGCCACTCAGAGTACACCTCAAAGATGTCTGATGAACTTGCTATCAGTTGATGAGCAGCTGGGCAGTGCTTATTGGCTAAGTCCCCGAAGGTCATACAGGAGGCCTTGTGAGCCAGGAAGGACTGGTCTATGTAGGTGGTGTGGGGAGCCTTGGAGTAGAGGAATCGGCAAGTAAGCTCAAAGCATTGGGCCTCATCTTGGCTGTAATGGAGCACCAGAGCAGTCACAGCTGGGAGCAAAGGACAGTAAGTAATCTCAGGGTAGAGACTGGAAATACAGATAAGTATTTTCTTCAAAGCCGTTATCCCTTCTGGAGTGAGGCAGTATTTGGGCATGATGCTTCCTGACAGGAATTCAGGTAAGGGATCGAAACTTTCACTCTGGTTTCCAAATAACTTGCTGGCCACATCTTGGTAGACAAAGGCATCAGGAGTCATTAGCCGGCATGGTATATCTTGGATAATGTGCTGGTAAGCTTTTGCTCTTAGGGTATGGCTTCCAGCCCAAAATCCTTCCCTTGCTAGCTTCTTCAGCTCTTTCCTAGACTTGCCAAGGAACTGCTCGTGAGAGTCCTGATGATCATTCAGTTTGGGGATTTTGCTCTGGTCCACAAATATACTGCAGCCTAGGTAGGAAGCTGAATTACTATCCCATGTCCCAGCCTCGGCAATGATTTGCACAGGTTCTTTAATTGGATTAACTGTCTCTGTAGAATAAAGACATTATGTTCAGTGCAATTTATCTACTATTTGACAGCTTGCTTAATGCTGCTTGACAAGTATGGGGGGCGGGGAACCGGCATTGTTGTTTTTCTCCAACTTTTGAACAAGTAGCACTTAAACTGATAAACAGCAATTTGCCATTTGCTCTTAAGCTTCCATTTCATTCAATAGGTAGTTGGTCTTATCAATGTTAGGAACTGAAGGGTAGGGCAATAGAAGATTTACACTATGGTAGGGTTAAATACTAAATACGATGCAATAATTTTTTAAAAAAGGATTTATTTATCTAACGAATAATCATTATATATTTCTCAAAAAGGCTATAAAATAGTATTTTGTTATCCTACTATGGCATCAGTCAACATAGCAAATACCTGTGCAGTCACTAGATTCTCAAGATGCTTCAGAAGATGAAGCTTTCCATGCACAAACATTTTATATTACAGTGAAACAGTTCACTGTAACATAGCTCTGGACTGTTCTGAACACTGCAGAAATTCAGACACTACAAGGACAGGCACAAGCACATGTTTCCTGACAGAGAATGAAGACAACAGGAGGTAGGAAATTATTTTATAGCTATATTATCCAGTAGAAAAAAAGTTGGTGCTATTAGGACTGCACATAACCCAAAGTCTTCCCACTTTGGAAGTCCTTGTATCTTTTTGCATCAGTCTCTTGTCCCTCCCATTTCTTCTCCCTGCCTACTCCCTCAGTTGCTTTCTAGCGAAACAGAGGTGCTGAAATTTCACTCTGCGATGCCCAAATTTTTTTAAAAGTTAAGGACATGAAGGAAAAGAGCCATGGAATATTGTTTTCTTTGAGTTATGGGAAGAGAACAGAGTGTGCTAGGCACAGAGAAGGAGAAAAAGATGAGAGAGTGTCAGCAAAAAGAAAGGGGAAGAAGGGAGAGGGATAATCTGGGAATGGAACATCTAAGAAAATATGTCATCTCCTGCATATGTTGCCAAGTCCTTTAAGTAACACTGGTGAGGAGCTTAAACTCATGCTGAATTTGAAACCAAGATCTCCTGGGAAGTGCTCTACATGGGGCTTCCCTTGAAGATCACCAGGAAGCTAACACTGGTCCAGAATATACCAGTGTGAATAGGGCTAGGCTCTTCTAAGTTTGCCCATGCTATACTTCTGAAGTGTGATCTGCCCTGGCTCCCAGATACCTTCTGGGTGCAATTCAAGGTATTGGTTGTCACCTTTAAAGTGCTACATGCCCCGAGATCAAGTTATTTGTGGGACTGCTTCTTCCTGTGAGTATTGCTTGTTGTACCAGAGTGGATAGGGTAGATATGTTGAGCTATGTCCTTTCTCTAAAATGTTGCCATGTGTTCCTTTTCTGTGACTACCCCATTATCCTGCCACTGCAATCTGGCAGGCTCCAGAAGGCTATCAAGACCTGGCTCAAGACCAGGGTGCCTTGGTATGGTTGTTGAATGGTTTTAGGTTTCTATGGTTTTTATGTTTCTGTAGTTTTATTATTGTTGTAAGCTACCCAGAGTTGCCTTTGAAGATGCATGATGATACAAATCTTTAAAATAAACAAATAGTTAAATAAAAGCCTGTCTTTAATGTGCAGCAAATAGCAGTGGGAATGGACTGTTCCCATGAAATAATCAACCATCACAGTGACATTTTTGGAGAAACTATGCAGACATGGTTACAACAACCTGTAAAAATATTCTTTAGATCTAAGAAAGAAGCAAAACATTAGGAAGAGACTCAGACTGGGTCCCTGGGATATAGATGGGAGGGAGGGAGGAAAAATGTAGTCAGGCTTTCAGGATTCTGTTGCTACAGCCAATCTCAATAAACATGGACTTTTGGAGTTGTTTTCCTGGTCTGGTCTATCTCGAAAGGTGACCCTGATAATACGGCATCCAAGTTCTAGAGACAGGTTTCACAAAAGATATTTGAAGCATTGGGGAAATCAAGCAAGCCAGACAAATCATTTTCGTTTTTCCTAGGAACGCTAAGGATCTGGGAGCAGCCAGGCAGGCAAGCAGGCAGATGATGATCCTCTATTGAGCCAAGATATACTATGTCCTCTATTCTGCATGTGGAACAAAATATCCAAAAGTAACTGTTGATTCCTTGAGATAGAGTTTGGGGCTTCTTGCAATAGAAAATATCAGATGGAAATTTAACTAAACCTTATAAATATAATGAACATAGGTAGTGTTGATCGCATTAGTTTTCATCTCTAAGTAACCTTACTTTTTGATTTGTTGGGGGGGGGGGAAGGAGATTTGGTATAATAGAATAGGAGATTTGCAAATCTATAGTTTTCCATTTCAGCTTTTCAAACAGTCTTGGATTTCTTTAGTTTTTATGACCCAGTCTCCCTTTCTCAGAATATACAGGAACAATGGCTGTCTTTTATGGTGCAGTACATATTTTATGTCATCTATTTTTTTCCCCAGTTTCTTATTATTAAAATGGGGCGATAGGTCTACTCAATCTGGTTGAATGATGTGGCCATCGTTCACTTTGATTTGTACTTTATCTTGATTTTCTTGAAGTACAGCTAGAACACAGCCACTGTCACCAACAGTGGCATATATAGTAGATGCCCTTGCCTTTTGCACTGTTTATGGAAGTATGTTGCCCCTCAAATGAATATTGTTCCAGGTCAGTCTCTGATATTAGATACGTGAGATGATAGAGATGGAAAGGAAAATACAGTATACCCAAAACAGTACATGTAGTTTGTAATAATCTGGTAAAATAATTCTTTCCATCTGTAAAAGAAGTTGGAAACACAGTTGGCAAGATATACTATACATTATTTAAAGGTGAAACTAAAAGTTTGTGAATGCAATATTAGTTTGATTTGCAAGGCCCTGGAACTGGGGGGACATTCTTTGTTGTAAACAAGGGCTTAGTCTTGTAACTTTCCATTTGCTAAGAGTTGAGAATTGTTTTTCCAGAGTTCTTCATGAAAGCTACCCATGAAGTGATGCAAATGTTTAGTGTTCAGTTAACACCTGTGCTTTAGCAATTTATAGCATTGTTACATTACAGTTGTACTGCCGAGGAGGAAAACTACCAAAATAGAAATGCCAGTACAGAGCTATTAGTGTCAGCTATACAAACACAGTGCTTGGGTGGTGGGTAGGGTGGGGGTGGGAAGGAAAAGTGCTTGGAGGGTGGGGGTGGAGAGAGGAAAAGATGAGCAAATAACAATCAAGTGCAAAAGTATTTGCTCAGGATTGATAACTTTGTAGTGAATGTATAGGACTTGTTGATGAACCTATTATGGTGGTGTGCGTAACTGTCAACTGCTGCCAATGTTCTTGATAGTTGGGAATCTATTTTGAATCCTATAAAGTAATATCCATCAGCTTTCATGTAAATAACATCGTCCAGCTGGTGGAGAAAGCTGAGTATCAGATTAGAATCATGGAAAGAAAGAAAGAAAGAAAGAAAGAAAAAAATCAGAAAACTATGACTTGGCTGAAAGCGGAACTTCCTGCAGTGTAGAGGGATAAAATGCGCATATTTGAAATTTGATATTTATAATTAAAGCAATCATTACAAGATAATCATCTGAATCTTCCAGATGAGTTTTACATTTGATTCTCACTTGCTACTCTTCATTTCTAACACTCAGCCGGAGCAGCTGACATCCGTGAATGCCTTCTATTTCTGTGGTTTCTCTGCAGCACAACTTAATAATGCAAGAGTGTTATAACATGTGTTAACAGAATGCTAAGCGTTAGCAAGATGAATCTGCAGTTATTATTAAAAATTCTGGGGAAACAGTTTCCGAACTTGATTAATTCCAATCTTCAGTGCCAATACCACTCATGGGGGGGTGGGGGGGGTGGAGAACTAAACTCTAATCCAAGAAAATGGAAAGCAATAGACTTAGAAAAGCAGCAGAGGAGGGCAAGGAAGCTAAAAGAGCAAGGAAGCAGAGGCTTGGGGGATATTGAGTATCTATATAGAAGTTCTTAAGAACAAACAGCTGCTACACGGGATAGGAAAATATCTTATCCAGAACCCCAGGACAAAGCAGTTTGGAGAGGATGTCATCAGCCTTGGTATGGGGTGGGGGGGTGGGGGTGTAAATTGTGCCAGGGAAAAACCACTGTAGCATTAGACCATCATAACATGCATTTATTTGATCACCTGAATCTTTTGAAAGACTAAACCAAGCATCCCTGCATTAAAGCAAACAAAAAGGCTTAATGGTATATGCTGGTGGCATGTTCAGCTTCTCAGTTATCATTGTGCTCCCCCTGGAGGAAAACATGGGCCATTGTTAGAAAGCTGTGACCACTTTAAAAATCTAAGCTACCAGGGTAAGCGTGTGATTTACCTTGGAAACTGCACTAACTCCTGGCAATTGCCTGGATAAGTCCTTGCAGTTTTCTTGGTAATGGGATGAGAACCACTATTATTCATTTGCTCAAAGAACATTACATTCTGCAATTTCTGCACTTCTGTGTATTGGATCTGTTTATTCTAACCGTGTTATGTTAACTGGTTTACACTAAATGTGCAATAAACTCCAGAAAGAGAAGACTGGGTCAGGAATGAATAATTGCTGAGCTCTTTACTTTCCAAAGTTCTTTGTGACCCCATTTGGCTGACAAACCTTGTACATTGTGAAATATGTTGGAAAGGAATGTTTCTGGCATTGCCTACTGTATAACCTACGTGTGTCTAACATCTCTCATAAATAAAAAATAAAATAAAATCTCTCAGAATATTCAGTCACATTAATTAGTTTAGCACAGCATAACCAACATGCGCACCTCCGGGCATTGTAGAAGTTCACTTTCCATCATCCCTTATAATAATATTGGCCTTGGTGCCTGAATCTCCTGGGAATGCTGCTCCAGGAATATTTAGAAGGCTATACAAATGCATTCTCATGTACAACCTTTCATGGATTATAGTCCACTTCTTCAAAAGCCCAAAACTTTGTTTCGAAATGTATTAGGATGGGTTTTGGGTTGGCTAAAAGGACTCCATCTCTATAATTTTTAAATACAGGGGTTCTTTCTATAGATATAGCAGTTGAGTTACATAAGAGCAATGCCTCCCAAGACCTGACCATGAGCAATTTATAACTATTGTTTTATTTCATTGGTTAAGAAGAAATAAAGACTGGGCAGAGATTACTTTTATCCCACTAAACAAGAAGGAATGAGAGGGGCTGGTATTTATCAAGCAAAAAGACCGTCTGCTTTAGAAGGAAGAAAAGGAGAAAGTGAGTTAATTTTGAGTGCCGCTATGCTTAAATTTCTATTGAATTTGCTCTTCGCTCAAAATAAGAGCTTCCTCTTTGCCTCTTGAAAACAAGATTTTCCCTCATTCCAATGTATCTGCAACATTCAGTTGTTGTTTGTAACTTATGATTAATGGTTGTAACTAAGATTTATGACCTATGACTCATTACTTGTTGTTTATATGTATACTATGAGCTTATGCACCGGAGACAAATTCCTTGTGTGTGCAATCACACTTGGCCAATAAAGAATTCTATTCTATTCTATTCTATTCTATTCTATTCTATTCTATTCTATTCTATTCTATTCTATTCTATTCTATTCTATTCTATTCCTATTCCTATTCCTATTCCTATTCCTATTCTATTCTATTCTATTCCTATTCTATTCCTATTCTATTCTATTCTATTCTATTCTATTCTATTCTATTCTATTCTATTCTACTCTACTCTACTCTACTCTACTCTACTCTACTCTACTACTCTATTGAATAGACTGGCTGCCACACCTTGCCTCTTCCTGTTCCATTTGACTCAACCCAGGTTTGGGGAAAAACCTTCAGATTCTATATTATTGGCCTACTACACTATCTGGTACAACACGTGCTGGTACAACACGGCTTGCCATAGGGTTTGCTGTAAGCACCAAAGCTTTTAGGCTTTACAGAAAATAGAGATTAGCTGAATGCTTTCTATGAGTTCACCATAATACTAAATAGGCTTGGGATCTCTGGAGAATGAAGACAAAGTGGGAAAGCTTAGACTGGACTGAATACTTTGAGAATGATTGATAAGATTAATCCTGGGAACTTTCCTATTATATTGAGCCTGCATATATGTTGAACTCAGTGGTCAGAAAGATTGGATATAAAGTGAAATAATAACAACCTCATCTCAAGGAACACCAACAGTTTCTAGTAAAGGAAAATGGGCCCCAGCTAAGCTGCTACTGAAGCTTCATCCCGCTTGGAAGTTGGCCACTTCCATATAATAACATGAGGAAAGGTGAATAAACATTTAGGCAGAAGAAACATGAAATTCTAAAAATACCAGCAACAATATACAAGTAGTCTTCAACTTTGGACCACAATTGAGCCCAAAAGTTTCTGTTGCTAAGTGAGACAATTGTTAAGTGGATTTTGCCACATTTTATGACCTTTCTTCTTAAGTGAATCACTGCAGTTCTTAAGATAGTAACACGGTAATTACGCGAATCTGGTTTCTCCATTGACCTTGCTTGACAGAAGGTCACAAAAGATTATCACATGACCCCAGAACATTGCAACGATCATAAATATGAGTCAATTGCCAAGAATATGAATGTTGATCATGTGACCAAGGGGATGATGCAACAGTTGTAAGTGTGAAAAACAGTCCTAAGTCACTTTTTTCAATGTCATTGTAACATCAGTCGGTCATTAAATGAACTCTTTTAAGTCAAGAACTATTTTTAAGAAGATGTTGGATAACCATTTGTCTGAAGTGCTGTAGGGTTTCCTGCCTGGGCAGGGGGTTGGACTAGAAGACCTCCAAGGTCCCTTCCAACTCTGTTATTCTATTCTATTCTATTCTATTCTATTCTATTCTATTCTATTCTATTCTATTCTATTCTATCATACCTTTTTAAAAAAAAATTTAAAAGTTATCATAGCTGCAAGGAAAAACTGGGATAAATATATTTTCCCCCCACATTTAGATTTACTGTTCATGCTGCCCCAAACATGGTAATGATTTTTTTGCTTATGGCAAGTTTAAAAAGTATGAATATTATTGGGCAACAAATAGTGTGGCTCATTTCATCAGAATTCAGTGGTAGAGAAACAACGTGGTGTAGCCCAGATATTAACCCTAGTGTATGACAATCATCATTGGAATTAGTTACATCTTTCTTCTTTCAACTAGCTACAGACTTATCCATCATCAACATTATTTCCCAAACATTTGGTTAAACTAGGTGTCAATCTTTGGGTTTGTCTGGGATGCACTGAATGAAGAGGAATAGTTTTGGGCCACATATAAAATATGTAATAGAAATATATATAAATAACAAACTTTCTTTATTTTTTACAGCTTTATTACAATTTTATAAGACCACATTACTAGCTATCCATGGACTGTGGGTTGGACATGTGTGGTTTAAACTCTTTCTGAAACCTTGCTTTATAATTTTCATTTGTCAGTATAATGTTATAATGTTTTTTAAAAAATACTGAGTTTTTTTGCTTTATAATAGCAATAGCTCTTAGACTGATACACTGCTTCATAGTGCTTTACAGCACTCTCTAAGATGTTTAGAGTCAGCATCAGGGGTGAAATGCTTCCGGTTCGGACCAGATCGCCCGATCTGGTAGTGATGACGGTGGGTGGCTCAGAGAACCGGTAGCAGAAATCCGTGCCCACCCCCATGCCTAACTGAGCCACGCAATCATCAGAGCCTTTTTTTTTTTTAATTTTAAAAGCATTTTTTCTTCAGCCGAAAATATGCTTTTAAAAGTAAAAAAAAAGCCTCTGATGATTGCGCGGCTCAGCTGGGATTGTCAGAGCCTTTTAAAAGCATTTTTTCTACAACCTCGTAGAAGAATTGCTTTTAAAAGGCTCTGACGATCCCAGCTGAGTTGCCTGATCATCAGAGGCTTCTGTTTTCTTTTAAAAGCATTTTTTTTTTGCTTTTAAAAGAAAAAAAAGCCTCTGACCATTAGGCAACTCAGCTGGGATCGTCAGAGCCTTTTAAAAGCATTTTTTTACAACCTCTGAAGAGGTTGTAGAAAAAAATGCTTTTAAAAGTAAAAAAAAAATTGGCCATGCCCACCCAGTCACATTACCTCCCCCCCACCAAGCCACACCCACAGAACTGGTGGTAACAAATTTTACATTTCACCACTGGTCAACATAATGCCCTCAACAATCTGGGTCCTCATTTTACTAACCTAGGAAGGATGGAAAGCTGAGTAGTCAGCAGAATTAGCCTGCAATACTGCATTCTAACCCCTGTGCCACCATGGCTCTTATGATTGGGGCTATTCCACACATTGTTAATGCTTTACTTGCATACAAAAGAAAGTATTGATAAACAGACTGCAAGCATGCACATGTGTGTATTTTCCAGGAAGCTAGCATTGTCCTTCAAGTCACAGACTTTTCTAAAATTGCAAAACATTCTGGGGTGCTCCATTCTTGGCAGAACATTTGGGAGAAGCATGTCACATCTTGACTACAGCTTCCTACCATCTAAGCAGGTATACCAGAGGTACAACTGTTGCCCCAGCAGCTCTTAAAAATAGATAAAATCTGTGTTTCCCTCAGCCAATGCAAAAAAACCAAAAACAAAACCTGCAGTAAGCAGAAACCAATGTGTCATTTCCTTTAATTTCTTGCCATGGAATAGTTTATTCTAAGTGAATAGACTGCCAGTCAGGCTCTCAAACCACTCTTTGACAACTCAATACAGGCATGTAAGTTCTGGAGGGACCCCCTGCTTCCCCTTGTCCTTCCTCACTTGATTCTGCTAGATTGCTTTAATATTTGCTCATTGAAAACGACCATTTAAGGTGCCTTCTTTACCTTGTGTGATGGCCAAGTTGTTGTCCTTTAGGATATCCATTCTGGAACTTGTGTGTTTTTTCCAAAAGTGAAATTCGTTAAGGTCCCCTCAGTGGGGCTGATATACTTCAGCCCAATCTGTATCATCTCTCATCCTTGCTTGAAGGATCTGCCCAAAGTTCTGCTGCTGTGTTTAATTTATTGAACCTGAGCCTCCTTCACAGGTAGTGCCTCCCCAAGGATGTTCTTATTTGGTGTAAACAGTGGTAAAATGTTTTTCCACCTACTCACTTGTCTCTGTTTACTGTATGCCTCTCTGACAGGCAGGATCTACATAAGCAAGATAGTGATCAGAGTATCAACAGGCCCATTAAAAGGGACCATTTATTTTTCGAAGGGTAAACATTATCATCCTGATTTCCCTTGCAACATCACAAAAAGAAAGAAAGAAAGAAAGAAAGAAAGAAAGAAAGAAAGAAAGAAAGAAAGAAAGAAAGAAAGAAAGAAAGAAAGAGAAAGAAGGAAGGAAGGAAGGAAGGAAGGAAGGAAGGAAGGAAGGAAGGAAGGAAGGAAGGAAGGAAGAAATTCCATGTGTATCAGAAGAGCAAAACATGGTACATGGAAGAAGGAGCAGCGGGGGTGTGGTCCCCTTAGGAGGCTCTTAATTTCTGCCCTTCTGATGATTAAATGTCCTTGAACTGATGGAACATAAACACAGAAGTTGGGCTTTCAAACTGCTTCTTACTGGTTCCTTTGTTTCTGCTTGAAGACAAAAATAGAATCAGGTGAACAATAAATTTCACATTTCTAAGTGAGTGGCTATGAGATTTAGTGTCTATGAAAACAAAGGTGCTATAAATGTATGTCGGGGCTAGTCTGGGAAGGGCTTTGGATTAATCGGTCACATGTTTAAAGTGTAATGTTGAGTAGATGTATCTCAGCCTTCATCAATAAGCACATGACTTTAATTTGTAGCATTACTTATATCGGAAAACAAGTACTAAAATGACATTGGTATTAGATGGGAATGCAAAGGCAATTTAATGCCATTTTAATTCATTATATCAATCCCCTTCCTTCAGTTTCAGTTGCCAAAGGTCCTTCTAAGTCCTGGAAAACTACGTTCAATGTTAGTGCCCGTTTCTCAATAGAGGCCATTGAGCCTGGACTTCAAAGAAAGGCTCAATTTTGGACCTCAGCTCACTGGATTTTTTTAAATATTGAGATTAGGTCTTCATTCTTCTTCTGATACCATTTTTTAGTTACAGATAGGAACCTTAACAACTGGAAATGTCCAGTACCTCTCTAGATTTCTAAGTGTGTCTGTGTCTGCATAATGAAGTTGGAAAATTCCTTTCCATAGTATAAGAATCCTTTGCATTGAGTTTGATTCCTCATAACTTCATGGAAATATAGTCTCCACAGACATTTTCAGTTCTTTGGCCTATTGATTACTGACTGTGGCATTTGGACATCATAAAATGTTACGAAATGGGGTTGAGGGGTACCCCGGACCGTGAACCAGCTCATGAGTAAACACACTGAGACTGAAATAATTCTGACAGAGCGTCTTGTGTAAAAATATAATTTACTTTAAAACATTTAAAAAGCACTATGTCTTTAAGAAAGCACATTAAAAACAAAGTCTTATCTGGGTATGTGAAGCAAGGCTATCTCCCTAGATCCCTCTCCACAATACCGAAACAGTTCACAAGAGGATAAAGCTAGCATGAAGGTAAGCAGCTTCGGCGTCGATACATCATCAAGGCAATCAAAATGGGGGCAGCACAAGCTTCACAGCTAAAAGTCACCTGAAGTAAAAACAGTTCAAACAGCAAACATTGCTTGAAGCTTGTGGGAGGAAGAAGGTCCAGCAACAGCAGTCCCGATGATAGCTTGCGTGCTACAAAACAGCAAAAGGCAAGCATCCGTGGGAGTTTCTCTGCAACGGCGTCTGGGGTCCTTATCTGCATTCTTCTCCCATCTGCGGTGTTGCACTAAGCTTCTTGCAGGAGCTGTGCATTTAGGCCTAAACCAGGAGTCTAGGCCCGAGTAGCAAGCGAAAAGGTCCTTGCTTATATGGGGAGTTAACCTGCAATTAACTAGGGTGGGGAAGGCTTGCAGGTAATTGCCAACAGGAGATAGCTTGATTGAAACCATACTGTTTGTGAGTAGGCAAGTAGCCACAGTAATCCTGGAAACACTCGTGACATAAAACCATTATCATTTATAAAAAAACGTAAATTGGCCTAATTCAAACTTGGTCTAGTCCAGCCTCCTTTTCTGACAGGGTCTAAGATAATTTACCATGGCCAGCTTGGCGCAGCTAGCTCCCTACCACTACTTCACTGCAGGACAACTCCACACAGTCAGTTCACTGCAAGGAGAACTCTCCAGGGAGAGCCAGGCGGGTGGATGATTGAGTGGGTGGGCAGAGCATAGAGTAGCGATGGTGGCCTTCCCATTTTCACAACCCCTGCAAATACTAATGAGTTTTGGGCCAAAGAGGCTGGGGATGGCGGTGGCAGCAATGGGCAGGGTGGGCAGTAGGAAGGTGGCGGTGGCCAGCTGCATCCCATTTTCACACACCGCTGCTGATGTCCCTGGCCTCTGGTTCAGAGGTTATTGCGGCGATGGCAGCAGCAGCACCAGTGAATATGAAAATGGGACATCCTGGCTGCTGCCTGCCTGCCTCCCTCCCTGGCCACCACCACCGTCACTGCCATCCTCTTCAGCTGAGTGCTCAGCACAATAGTACGGCAGCAGCGGGGACTGTGAAAAGGGACACCCTTGACTGTTGCCACATCCTCATCACCCACTCCACCCATTGCCACTGTCACCACTGTCTCTTTGGCCTTGAGGTGATGGTGGATGGTGTGAAAATGAGAAGCACCTGCTGCACTGCATTCTGCCTACACACTCACTTGCCCATCTGCTTGATTCTCCCTCTGGCTGCCCATGGCAAGTTGGCCCTGTGGCAAGTTGGCCATGTGGAGTTGTCCTATGGCAACTTAGTGGCGATGAGGTGGTAGTAGAGGTGAGTTGGTGGTGGTGAGCTGGTGGTGGTGGTGAGGTGGCCATGCCAAGTTGGCTGCAGCAAATTGTCCCATTTTGTTCTAACAATGATCAACCAAGAAATCACAAGGAGAAATTAAAGGCAATATTACCTTTCTGGTTCCTTGAAACTGGTACTGAACAGTGTATGACCATTATATCTTGAGCTAATAGATAGCTAATTATGACTAGTAGTCATTAACAATTTTAATCTCTACAAATTTTCTAATCCTCCTTTAAAGTTATCCAAAACCATCACTATATTTTCAATGGGAAAATTGCACAATTCATCTATGCTCCAAGTGAAGTAGTATTTCTTTGTTATTGTTGTGATTTTTCCCACTATTCAATTCTAAATATGATACTAGCTTTTTAAAATTAAGGTATCTGTATCTTGACTGCAAAAATTTGGATGATGAATAGGTGGCAGCAAAGACTGAGTTTTCTGTAAATTTGCTCCTGATCTCAAACTAGAATTTCTGTACAAAGAGAGGCAAGTTGCAAATATTTTTTTGTTTCTTTCTCATCTCTTCCCCCTTTGTTCTGGTTGCATATTCTCCACATGCAGTAATATGGAGGATTGTTTCCAATATTCTCCTAGATGAATTGGAGTAGGCCAACTGGAGATGTATAAAAGGAACTAATTAAGGAACCGTGAGCAAGGGATCATTCTTTCATGAGATCTTAATGGGGAGGAAATTAAAAATGCAAAAGGCCCCATTCCCTCCAGATGAGCAACGTAGTTGAATATAATGAATGTTTCATGATTACTTCATGTCAGATGTGTACCGTAAAGAGGAGAACTGAGCTAAGCATCTTTTAAATCCCATTTGCTAAAGAGTTCAGAACAGTGCAGAGAGAACAAGAAATTACATGGCACAATGGGTTGCAGCCAACCCAATTCCTGGCGAGAGGATGGATGCTACCTTCTCATTTAACCAAAATTCTACCATGCTCAAATGGCTTTTGGTATAAAAGGCATAAATAGACTATACTCTTTTAGATTTTTTTTAAAAAATCACTTGAACCAAATTTAGGGAAGTGTTTAAATTAAGTTGGGGATTTCCACAAAATGATTGATGTTCCTGGCATCACATTAGCTTTGAACCATTGCGTTATACCACATTAGTAATGGCTTGGCGGTGCAGAGGATATCAGGTTAGGCACAGTTCATGAGTGAATTTTTCAACACTTGGTGAGAAACAAATATGAATCACATCATTTCATCAAAATTCAGTGGTGGGTAGTAAACATGGTATGGCCCATATATTAAGCCTTCTGTATATCATTCATTCTTTGAATTGGATACATCTTTATTTTTCCAACCATCTACACACATAACCATCATCTGTATTAGGGGTGAAGGTTCATTTTCCGAGCTTGTGGGTTGGTTTCCGAATGTTTCGTTACCAACCTGATAACGAAACATTCAGAAACCAATCCACAAGCTCGGAGAACGAAACTTCACCCTCATCCTACACCCGAGCTACAGATATTTGCCATTATTGCATCATCTGTATTATTTATTATGCAATATTTCTTCTCCGACAAGGTCGCTCATGCAGTGAATGGATATTTATTTATTTATTTATTTATTTATTTATTTATTTATTTATTGGTTCGATTTATATGCCGCCCTTTTCCGGAGACTCAGGGTGGCTTACAATGCATTAAGCAATAGCCTTCATACTTTTGTATATACCTGCTTAGTAGGGCTTTCGGCCCCTCCCTAAGCGATGTTCTTTTTTATACAAAGTCAGCTTATTGCCACCACAAACCAGGTCCTCATTTTACCTACCTCGAAAGGATGGAAGGCTGAGTCAACCTTGAGCCTGGTGAGATTTGAACTTGCAGTAATTGCAGGCAGCTGGTGTTACTTAACAGTGCTTTAGTCTGCTGCGCCACCAAGGCTCTTGTACTATGAAATATCACTGAACAGAGTAAGGCGTATCAAAAACGTTAACTTTATTGATTTAAAAAAACATTTGATTCTGTCAATAGAGAATCATTATGAAACATGCTACATGGTATGGTATTCCTAAGAGGTATGATATCATCTTTAGAAACCTTTTCAACAATACTATGTAAAAACTGAAAATGGCTGTACCAACTTCTTTACAATTAATATTGGTGTATGGCAGGACTGTATTCTATACCTCATTTTTATTTCTGATTACCATGGACTATACCGGAGTCAGCAACCTGCAGCTCTGGAGCCGCATGTGGCTCTTTGGGCCTCTGCTGTGGCTCCATCAGGTAATCCCACCACTGGCTGGCCCCGCCCCTCGTCCTCTCCTCCCAGTGATTCCTCGTCTGGCCTGAGAAGGTAAGGGTGACGGCGGGGGATGGGACAAGTAGTCAGGGCAGAGACAGAGAGAAAAGAGAGAGGGAGAGAGAAAGACACAGAGAGAGATACAGAGAGAGTGGGAGGGGGAGAGAGGGAGGGAGGGGACAGATATATGTCAAAAGGATTTTGTGATTCCCGGTGTTTTCTAACACCTGGTTCTCTGCCCTAATGATCGGCTGGGTAGGCGTGGCTGGGGGGGGTCATGTGGAAGTGAGTGACATTGTGTTGGCCATGCCCACCTAGGTTTTGTGGCTCCTGGTGTTTTCTTTTCTGTGGGAAATGGGTCCAAATGGCTCTTTGAGTATTTAAGGTTGCAGACCCCTGGACTATACCATGAGAAGGGCAATGAATAAATTGAATTTTGGCATTCTGTGGAATAAACAAGGCAAATTGACTGATCTAGATTTCACTGATAACATTGCTTTACTTGCAAACACTAAGACACAGCAGAAAGACATGACACTGGCATTTGGGGCACAGGTAAGTAAAATGGGCTTAAAAATTAGTGAAGACAAGACCAAGCTGATGCAATCCGGCAATGTTCAAGACAGCACCACAATAATATTAGAAGGACAGTCCTTAAAATTTGTGGAATAATTTCAACTATTTTGGTAGCATCGTGGGTACAGATGGAAGAACAGAAGCAGATATGAAATGCTGACTGTGCTCAGTATGGACTAGGTCTGCCATAACACAGCAACCAAGATCAGATTATTTAATGCCATTGTCATACCTGCCATCATACCTGCCATCTATACTAGTGAGACCTGGAAATCTACAAGAATTGTTCATATGATCAATGCCTTCCAACAATGTTGCTTGAAAAGGATTCCCCGTATCTCATATTGGAACCATGTCACAAACAAGAAAATTCTAGAAAGAAGTAATTCCCAAAGAGACTCTGAAATAGTGACAGAATATAGAATGCGTTTTGTTGAATATGTGCTCCATGTGAGTAAGCAACGTCCAGCAAAGACTACAATCAATTGGATACCACCATGTAGTCAAAGAAGAAGAGGAAGGCCAAAGAAATCCTGATGCCAAAACATTTCAGGAAGACCTGAAAAACGTCTGTCTTAAATGGAAGGATGTGGACACTGTAGCTGCACACTGAGAACTGTGGCTTATGCTTGTAGCCCAATGTGCTTAGTGCAGGATGTGAATATTTCTTTAGAATCTTTCTGAAATTATAAAATCCTTTACTATTCTTATTTATCAGTACAAACTGTAAGGTAAAAAAGGCAGAGGTTTTTTATTGGGGGGGGGGATTGGGGATATTCCACATATTATGTTAACACTTTGCCTGCATCTCCCCCAAAATAATTAATGAGAAACACCCTGAAAGCATACAGTATAAACGTGTTATGATATAACATATCCATTCTTGCCCACCTTAGTCTCATCTCTCTCTGGGTGTATTGTCTGAGGAAGGTAACAATTCTTTGGGTGTCTTTGAATTGTCTTTTCCAATATTACAGGAGACATTAGGGTGTTCCACTGAGGGCTTTGAGAGATGCAACTCTTGTCTCATTACAACTTCCTACTACCTATGTAGTATAGGCACAGTTGATAAATGTCTCTTTCCATATCAACTCTTTAAAGCCAACCCAACAAACTGTATTAAAGAGAACCTCTATGTTTCCTTAGCTCTGTTAAGACAGATATTTTACAGAATAATTATTTTGGTGATGACATCTTGTTTTCTGGCTGGCTCCTACATTTAAGTTTTCCCAGTACCAAATAAATACATTTTTATTTTCTCTGACAATTAAAGATAGGATAGTCCTTGTGTATACTCTATTTTTATGCCCCATTGTTTTTCACCTCTTCTGCTGCTCTATCTTTCTTTATAAATGTAACTTTGACATTATTTATTGGTCTGAATATATACAGTATGGTAGTGTTGTGTGTTTATTTATCTGTAGGCAGCCCTGTGTATCAACACTGAACAAAAAGTCTAGTTTTTTAGAATCTTAAAGACAAATATTTAATTTACTGCTTTTCAATTTGTGAAGGACACTTTCCTGAGAAGCTGTCAGGAATCCTGCAGTCAGTATGTACAATATGAATTTCAGAGTGGAAAGAAAGATAAATTGTTCAGTTTGCCATTGAAAGCATGCTTCCTTTAAAGAAAACCACTTATTACTTTTAAGGACCAGAAACCAAATTGTATCTTTTTAATAGTAATGTTGTTAAATTATAATTTAAAGAATAAAAAAAGAATATAAACGATAAAAAAGAATAAAAGAAAAATTGTTATATCAACTTTATTTTCCTTTCTTTTAAAATCTTGATCTTAATTTCCTTCAAATAATATACAAGAACCTGATTTCTATTCTTTTTTATCTCTTCTCACAAAATTATTCAAAGCTTTGAGTGAGCCTCTTTTATAAATGCAAAATAAGAAAATCATCACAGTAATACAATGTGTGGTTTATCCTGGGGAACAAGGAGAAGAAATGCTGCCTAAGAAACAATCAGAGAAAAGAGGCAGGAACCCACAGTGGCTTAACATTCAGAGAAAAAAAAAGTTAGGAAACCACCCTAAGCAGTTAATAGTAGCAGACCTGCAAGATTTTGTTAATAGTACCTTCAGACCTGCAAGATTTTGTTAATGTAGCCTTATTATAAAACAGAATTACTGTGTTTCCCCGAAAATAAGACCCTGTCTTATATTTTTTTGAACCCTGAAATAAGTGCTTGGCCTTATTGCCATGAGCTCAAAAGCCTGATTGGGCTTATTATCAGGGGATGTCTTATTTTAGGGGAATCAGGGTAGTTCCAGGGGTGAAATCGAGCAGGTTCTGACAGGTTCTGGAGAACCGGTAGTGGAAATTTTAAGCAGTTCGGAGAACCGGTAGTGGAAATTTTGAATGGAATGGAGTGGCGTGGGAATGGAGATTTTGCAATATCCTTCCCCCAGCAGTGGGAAGGGAACGGGGATTTTGCAGTATCCGTCCCCTGCCACACCCACCAAGCCACTCCCACAGTACCAGTAGTAAAATAATTTGGATTTCACGACTGGGTAGTTCTGCTAGTTATACAGTATGTCCAATCTGGGTTACTTGGAAGGGCTGACAGTAACTCACTTGGTTAGTTATTTGTATATCCCTTTTAATTGTTAAGACATCAGCCATTTATTTTTTATGCACAGTGTAGCATCTCTTTCCATATCATTCTTGTAACCTGTCATTTCTAAATCCACTTTCAGATCAGTCTTAGTCTGTCAGCCCACCCAGGGAAACCAGACGGGAAACAAGATTAGATGAGCTAATTCTACTTTATTTTAAGAGCACATTAACTTGCAAGTAGCACTTTGACTTTGAAGCCATTATTAATGCCTGCTTTCAAGAATAATTTACTTCCAGACTTTTGTGCTACCTTTTTGACATGTTCAAGGAGTCAGATTGCTGAAGTAGGTGAAAGGGTCTTTAGTAGAAATGTTATTAGAGGGCATGCCTAACACTATCCATTTAAGTCAGGGGTGTCAAACTCATTTTCATTGAAGGCCACATCAGGATTGTGTTTGACCTCTGAGGGTGGGGTGGGCGTGACTGGGGTGGGCATGACCAGCTCAATGTCATTTGTCGAGGCTTCATTAACAGTGGAGGATTGGCCTTTGGTGCCTCTGACAGTGAAAATGGAGGTTGGGAGGGTTGTGCGCGGTCCTCCCAGGCTGTTTTCAACTGTGATGGCCTCCTGCAGCCCTCCACCAGCAAAAATGGAGCCAGGGCAGTTTGCAAGTGGCCCACCTGGGCTCCATTTTCAGCCATGATAGCCTCCCTGAGCTGTTTTCGCTGACAGAGGGCTGCAGGAGACCGTTGCGTGTGGCTCCCCAGGCTCCGTTTTCACTGGTAGAGGGCTGGAGGCTGTCGTGGCTGAAAACGGAGCCTGGGAGGGTTGCACCTGGCCCTCCCGACCTCTGTTTTTGCTGGCAGAGACACCATGGGCTGGTTTCTAGGGGCTAGATCTAACCACCCTGTGGGCTGGATTTGGCCCGCGGGCCTTGACACCCCTGATTTACGTTAATGACGTTATGTTACGTTACGTTAATGAATTTTCTGAGGACCATTGATTGGGTTTAGAACGTGTGGCACTCTGAACAGTATATTAATAGATTTAGTGTTTGGAAAGACATAGCTGTATTCCTTACTTTTTAACTTATGCATTGGAAAGACCCCTGGTAAGCATTATTTTAAGCATGAAAACATGCCTTTGAATATACTGAGCAAGTGAAGACAACAGAAAATTCTTATCTATCCTATGTAACCCTTCCCCCATTCGTAAAAGTTTTTTAGGTCATACCCATCATGGTTCTAGATAATTGTGCCCAGATATTTTCATTTTACATAAACAAGTTAACCTGCTTGGTGGTTTTGCCTTTTTATAATCCCTTTTTATAAAGATAGAAAGTATAAGCAATAAAACCTGAGATGACTTGCTTGCCCATCTTTTTATACAGACTTGATCATAACTTTAAACAGGGGACCCTCTGCCAAGGATATTTTTAGGATGACAGAGTCTTTAGAAGAAAACACCTGAGGATGGCTTGATGATATATCTGGTCAATAGCTGATACCGGTAGATTAGGAAGCTTGCATTGTCTTCTTTATCTTACTTGTTTTGAATAGGAATATGATAAGAGGCAAGCAAGAGTGACTAACAATACAATGATATAGTACAGAAACTTTGCTAAGTTTCCTCAGCTTGCTAAACAACCCTTTCTATATAGATATCTTATATGTACATAGGGAAAAAGGAGTATATTATTATCTCCTCACCAATCTGCCGGAAGCCAATATTATAGAGAATGCAAAGATCTATGCTCCTGCCTTAGAATTGCTGCTCGATGGGCAGCATTGCATCATGAGATGCCATTATTATTATTATTATTATACACTTTTATTCATTAAACATGAAACTCAGTCAACTGAACATTTAAAAAGTATCACAAATATCATTGACTGGCTCTGATGGTTGATACGGGTTGCTGCCAGCATCCTAGGTATCGACCAGGTATCTTCTTAAAATGTTAAGTTATTCTGCAGTTTTTTGCAGTTCCGCTGGTGTTATCCGCTGGTGGACATTGTGCCAAGTGCCGCGATGACAATGGGTGTCACTGTCACATGTTTCATCTATAATCACTTAGTTTTGATAGCCAGGTCGCAATATTTCATGATTTTTTTTTCCAGTTTTCTTTGACTCTGGTGTCTCCTGGTACAGAAATATCAATAAATTGTACGCTTCGGTTTTCAACAACTGTGATATCTGGTGTATTGTGTTCCAAATGTGCATCTGTCTGTATTCAAAAGTCTCACAAGATCTTCCGCTAATTTTCAACCACCTTTTCCACTTTATGTTCCCATGAGTTTTCAGATACAGGTGAGTTATATTTTTTACATAATGACCACTGGATTAATTTAGCAACTTGGTCATGTCTAGCTTTGTAATCAGTTTGCACAATTTTGCTGCACTCACATATTAAATGTGAAAGAGTTTCGACTTTGTCGTTGCAAATTCGGCAGTTTGGATCATCAGTGGACAATTACTATTATTATTATATCATATGGTGTCGTTACATTAGTCAGGAGAGTTACTGCTGTAGGAAATACTTGCGTGTTTCCCACAGTGTGCCACAGGAGAATGAAATGGCTTCATACTAGAAAGAAAGATGAGTCAATCTTCCTGCAGGGTCATCCAAAGCTCCCACTCTCCCTGGAACTGCTTTGCAAAAAGGCACTGCAACTGGGAAGATTCAGAGCTGGCAGAAATCTGACTGCCTGCATGAAACACCAATTTGTCTCCCCATCAAAGTAGTATCTATTTATCTATTCACATAGAACATGCTTTTGAATTGCTAGTTGGGCAGAAACTGAGGCATGTGATCGGAGCCCAACCCAGCACACAGTGCTAGACTTCAACCAATGGAGAGAGACCATCTCCAGCATCATTAAGCTACTGTGCCTCTAATGGGATGCCATTCATTTCTGATGACAAATCAATAATAGAAACTGTGCTTTATTATTATAATTTCAATTGTCTGGGATTGCTAAGTATTGTACCAATATTCTTTATGGGTGAATTAAAGCACTTGGGCCAATATAAGGTGGAGACAAGCCATGTGTTCATTTCAGTGGGACTCAACCAGTCATTGTTTTCATAGCTCCTCTGGTTTTTTATGGGTTTTCATATCCATGGCTCCATTCAATGCCTATAATGAGCATTAAGTTTTAGTAATATCCTTGACTTTTCACCAACCTCATGGTTCAGATTTGGGCCCTACAAAGCCATATGCAGAGGGAAGAGTTAGGGAAAATGGGTTCAATCTTGGAGAGCAATGCTCTTGGGTTTTGGGGTTTTTTTTTTGTTTTTGTTTTTTGTTTTTGAGGTGGGCAGTTCAGCTAGCCACTGAATGTCTCATTTCTCCCATGATTCTGATCCAAAATTTGGTTTCCGGGCAGATAAAACAACTTTTCTGAAATATTGAAAGCCAATGATTTGTTAAGATACAAACTTTGATTAATGCCTTATTAGGAATATGAAACGTGGCTCCAAATTAGATACATTCTTATAAGGTCCTGAATTTACAAACATCATGTTTGTGAGCAACACAAACTCCACCTTTTTGGATTCCCCATTTGCTTCTCTGTATGAAAAGATGCAAACAGGAAACGTCTCCTTAAACCAGGGATCCCCGTCCAGGATGCAGATTACGATTAAGCAATTTTAGAGACTAGATTTCTAACCCAGAGCCTCGAAAGTCTGAACGGCCACGCATTTTTTTTTTTAAAAAAAAATCTGCGATTCCGTCCAGTTCCATCTGGAAGACGCCACCGCCAATCATCCGAGAGGCGCGCTGTCACAAATTGAGCCTCGGCACGCCTCGTAGTCAGGTGATCGGAGCCGGAAGAGTTCCCGACCGAACAGATAGACTTCGGGAAGCCTGAGCTTGCCGGGCGCCGCGATGGCTGCGGAGCCTTGGTGAGTGACGGAGGGCGCGGAGGGCCATTTGGGCAGGCTGGTGGCGAATCCCAACAGGCAGATTGAGCAAAGTCGGGGAGACAAACGGCTCGAGGCTGAGGGCAGCCCATGGAGGACGACGCCCCCCCCTCGCTGCTCCGCCTCTTCGCCATTGCGCATGCTCCCTGCCTCTCCCTTTGCTGCTGAAAGTGCCTGGCGAACGGGGCGGGCAGATGAAGTGCACAGCTTTTCCCGGAAGGCGGGGCTCTCGATCTCTGCAACTTTAAGAGGGGTGGAGTCCAACTCCCAGAACTCCCAGTTAGTTGAAGTGCGTCCCTTTAAAAGAAGACGAGATTGAGAAACATTGCTATAAAACAGGAGTCACCTTCCGTCCACCACCTCTATTCTGCTCTTCTCCTTTGGTTTAAAAAAAATGGGAGAATTTCTACAGGCAGGGAAATTAAATCTCCTGTATCATTTTGGTGTAGTAGCGGGAGAGAAGAGCTGCATAGTGTCTATAGAGATTCTCAGTCATTCAGGTCATGCTTGGCAAGCGGACTTTCTGGTTTTTCCTTGAAGACATTTCGCTTCCCATCCAAGAAGCTTCTTCGTGTCACTTCCTGAGTCAGAGCTGAAGAAGCTTCTTGGATGAGAAGCGAAACGTCTTCAAAGAAAAACCAGAAAGTTTGTCTCTTGAAAACCAGTTGCCTCTTGAAAAAAGCACCTTTGGGAAGAGCTGCATAAATGCAAAGTTTTCCAGGCAGGGATTTCAATGATGTAGAATTTTTACAGTTGGGTACTTTCCCTAAAACTATAGATATCCCTTTTGGCAAGTTTAGTGTAACTGCTTGGTACACACCTATCTTCGCTGATTGGTTTTGAAAACAAAGTGGGGTCAAACCTTTGGATGGATGACCATCAGAAAACTCCAAAAATGTAGGCTAGAGTGAATGCTTACCAAAAAGAAGAAGAAGAAGAAATTAAACCTTCTCACTTTGAAGACAAAAATTGGGTGTGGTAGCAAGTTTTTGGACTAACAATTTTTGTTAAATTTTATAAGTGTTTATGCCTTTAATAAAAATGATTAGTTTAAAAGGATACTGTTAGACTTTTGGGATATCATAGGTCGCACAGCTTTCTTCCTGCAATGTCTGTTTTAGGACAAAGTTGTATACGGACCGTTTGCTTAGGATATGATGAAATCATTTAAGCATCTAAACTATGTCTGATCTATGTTATGTTTGTATTAGAATCTTCAACATTTGTTTTCTATAACATATACTCTCTTTTTTAGTGCAGGTAGTCCTCAACTTACAACAGTTCATTTAGTGACCGAAATTACCACAGCACTGAAAAAAAAATCACATGATTTACATTTGGATGCTTGACAACTTACTCACATGACGGTTGCAATGTCCTGGAGTCATATGATCCCCTTTTGTGACCTTCATTGACAAGCAAAGTCAATGAGGAAACCAGAGTCACTTAACGACCGTCTTACTAATTTAAAATCTACAGTGATTCACTTAACAAATGTAGAGAGAACAGTTATAAAATGGGTCAAACTCACTTAATAAATTTCTCACTTAGCAACATACATTTTGTGCTCAATTGTGGTTGTAAATTGAGGATTACCTGAACTTTCAACTTACCCAGAGTTCAAAAACATTTGAAATTTTGAAGATTTTGAAAAAAAAAAAAAATACGAAGTTTTGGCCGTTTTTCACAAAGCACATTTCTAAACTATAGATTGTATGAAGTATCTCCCTGGTCCATTTTAAAGATCTAGTGTCTGAATTAATATACATAATGACATAATTACAGTGTTCAATGATGTGTTTTATAAACCATATTATGGTGTAATGTGATTATTAATCCTCTGGACTTTGGGGAAATGTTCAGGGAACAGATATGTCAAAACTAAATTTATTTAGGGTTATATGGTCATTGTTATGCTTTATGGAAACAATCCACAAGAATCTCATGTCTGCTATCAAGCATGGAGGTCATAATATCATGGTTAAGAGTTGAAGTCTCAGAACTTGGATGTTGCTGCTGAAAGAATATTCTTTGTTTCATATTAGATAATTCTATAGAGTATATGAGGCAATTTAACATGAAATTTAAGCATAAATGGTCATGCTGCAAGACAGTGACAATCCTCCCCCCCAATACAGATAGTCTGCAAAATAATGAATGATGAAGAAGAAATTAAATTCTTTGGAATGGCCACATTAAAATCCAGGTCTATTCAAATGTGGTAGAATGTTAAAGAGAAGTTCATACAAGAAAATCTGATTTACTAAATTCATATGCTGCCCATCTTGCTGTTGGAGACTCTTGACAAAACTTTCAAAAAGATTTACCATGGAGGAATATGCTAAAATTCCTACAGGAAAAAGAGGTCACTAATTACAGGAAATGTTTGATTGCAATTATTGCCATTAACGGTGATATAATGGCTTAGTGAATTAAAAGAAGACATCATTTTTTCATTCTTGGACCTCATAGGTTGGCCTTAATAGGATGGGGAGGAATGGAAGACCAGTTCATCCTTCATAGCTTTGGGCATACCTGCCATATTTATATCAATGTATAACTCCACGCAATGGGCATATGTGTATTAGGACAATCACATGTATGAACAATTATTGTACATTAAGACAATTTACTGTAGGAACAGTTTTTGTATAGACAGTAGCCTTGGCAACTTCCGTTATAGATGTTTAAAAAGTAAACTCTTACATTAACGATATAAATCAAACTCCTCATTCTGTACTCATTTGGCAGGATGGACACACACACACACAATTTCCTTTATTTCACAGTGATTGAAGTCTATAACTTTAGTAGATTATTTGCTACAATGGCTGCTTGGAATGAAAGTCTAAACGAGAAGAAATGGAAGAAAACTTCTTTTGAGGAAACCGAGGCATGTAATAAAAGCTGTGTTAGGAATAAGGAGATTTTACTGCTGTTTAATATTGTCACTGTTTTTTTTAAGGTTGTTGTTATATGATTCTGCTTGCCATATTGCACAAGAGATCGCTGAAAAAATTCAAGAACGCAACAGATATCAGAGGAGTGGTGAAAGTACAACGAAGGTATTGCCTGCCTTAGAGCAGCCCATCTTCTTGGCTTTAGATTTTGCTATAATTTTTAGTATCAACAGTAAGTGAATGCATTGTGATTGCAATGTCTTCTTTGTGATTGATGTAGAGCTCCCTTTCTGTGGTAAAGCCTTCCCATGACAAGTTTCCAAAAGGATGTTCATTACAGTTCCCATGTCAGTACGCAGCAAAGATTACAAATGGAAATCATAAACTCGGAAGCTTAAAGAAACTGACTTTTTAAAAAAATGTTGATCCTGTTAACTACTTCTAACAATGAATGCAATAAGTATTAAAAAATGCTCTTTTTAAAAAGGTTCAGGAATATTTATTAACTGTTGCTATTATAGCTTTATAGCAAAAAAGCGTATTTTTTTTGCAGGACAACATTTGTGAAGTGAATCTTCACTATTAACCTTGAAACATTCATACACATCTAATTAATAACAATAATAATTAGGGACATTAATTTCTGGTTGTTAAAGCAGAGTCCAGATTGGTATGGAAAAGCATACAGTGTGTTTCTATTAATCACACAAGCTTTTGTGAGAAATCCTTGCTTTAGGAAATATGTGTGTAGCAATCTTTAGATCCCAACTCTAGATCTCGATATACCACTTTTAAAAGTATATGTATAGATCTTATAGTTTCAGGATAATTTGATTATTTCTTGATCATCTCCTTTCCTCCATTGGGACTACAACCTTCTGACTGGATTTACTTTTATAATGTGCAATTAGAGCAAGTACTAGTGTGATTGCATATGTCTACAGTCAGGATCAACAAATGCTCCTCATGTAGCTTTCTCTTCTATAAGAATGTTGGCTTAGCTTGCAAATGTTTTGCACAGCTGACAAATGAGTTTGTCAAAAAAGCTTTGTATATTCATAGACTTGGAGGTACTGCCTAAGTATGATTAGAGAGCCAGAAATTGAATCCAGTATAAACAGACCTGAAACCATGACTATATATATTGCCATAACAGTTGATGTTATGGGTTGATATTGAGAAACGCTCAGATCAGTCATGCTTTCCATGGCTAGAGGTTTTAATAAAAATGCCCTTCCGCTCTGTTAGCCAAGCAGGGTAAATGTCAATAATAACTTGTTTTTCCTGAGATTTTGCCACTTCTGCTTTAAAAAAATAATTCGAAAAAATGGAATTGAAATTAAAAGACAAAGAGAAGAATGGAGATGGCAAAATACATGTGCCTTTCTCCCATTCTTTCCCTCTTTTGGTTGACTGATGACTACCTTTCTATGTAAATGTAAAAAAAATAACCACTCACAACTGAACACATTATAATAAAAACATTAAAAGAAGAACCAGGTTTGTATAACATATCAGGCTAAAATATGGTTGGCTAGTTTGTATTGTATGAAGCCAACAGTCCTGCAGTTGAAATTGCTCTTGTATTGAGTGGTTTCTGGTTTTTAGTAGAATGTGGGCTCTGTTTCCCTTTTAACTTCCAGCTGCTCTGTCATAATATACAAATCTGCTTTCATAAGCAAACTTATTTGGACATAAATCCAAGTAAGTGTGTTTAATGTAGATTGATAATGAGTCTGCCATAGCCCCTTATAGATAAATGTGTCCAAAACAGACTGTTGTTTTATGTTTCCAGAGACTGGAGGGCCATGGAAGTGCTGATTCACAATGAGTTATAGCCTGGGAAAGGTCTTGCAAGTGGATGGCATTGCTTCATTATCTTAGATTATAGTGACATGCGATTCTAGTAATTCCTGGACATTAACTGTGTTAACTGTCAGTTTTTACCACCTTTGTGCAATTTGCTGCCCTTTGACTCTCAGTGGACCTCAGCAAGGAAGCTGCTCTGCTACATTCAGAACCCTGACCTAGAATGAGGCTACTGAAGGATGATTTAGAAGCAGTTTCCCCCTCAGTGCACAAGGCATTGTAGGTGAGGACCAGCCCTCATCCAATCATGCTGTATTCCTGAGAAGATTGGTTCCCCTCATCAATTTCTGTAGTTAAGCTTTCTGCATTCTGTGAAGAAAACTTTAGAGACTTTTTTTTAAAAACTCTCTTGAGAATTTTCGGCTTCTTGCTAGTCCTTAAAATAGAATTTGGTCTTTTCCAAATCCACAGAGCAGAGCTGTCATTTTCATGTGGATAATACACACACAATCATTGTCACAGAAAAGGAAAAGCTGTATCGAAGTTAAAAATCGGGAACAGTTCAGGAATATGAGATTCAGTAGTAAAGAATTTGATTTGTATTCATTATTCCTTCCTTTGGATGTTATTCTGCCTTTGGGAAACAGATAAGATGCACTGTGTTTTATCTTTCTTTCTCCCTCTCTAGGCCAGTGTTGGAGTCAGGTCTTTATTGCAAAATCTTGAAGAAAAAACAAATCGTCTGAAAGACCTGTTGCTTCACTCTGTATCAACACGTCAGATGTATCCATGTAAACAGTTGTAACTGGGAGGGCAATATGACAATTATGGTTCATTTTATTTTGGAAAACACCTAGCTGATATACACATGTGCTTTTAAAAATCCCTCAACTTGGGGAAAACCCAAATACAGAAAGTATTTTATCTTTATTCGATTTACTTTTCATTTCGTGTTCAGAGCTTCTCTTGAAAATACCTGCCGAGTTGCACTCCAAAGTATATCCACTTTTATGAGCAGCTAACATTTTAATAGTGTGAAATGGGTACCCTAAGCTTTTGCAAAACTTAAGGTGCTAGTTTTGCCTCTTAAAATCTTTCCCAAATCTAAAAATGGTTCTGCCCAATTTGAGTAGATTCTGAGGGCTGCAAAAACAATGTTGGGACTTTTACAATCCTGCAATCCTTCCTGATATACATGGAGTGTAATTGCATGATAAATTGACATCCTCTTTGGCAATAGCGTGTGTGAATCAGGCTTCTGCAAAGATTTTCATGGCATCTGCTATCATGGTTTATTTTTTAAATACATGTGTTCATTTTATAATCTGTCCTAAGTATTGGATTGAAGACAGACTTCTTTCATCTTTACAGCCCTTTTCCGTGTGCAAATTATTTTATAGTTCTTATTTTATAAGTGTCATAAAAGTATCACACTTTATAAAAACAGTATTATTGCAAAAGAGATGTCTTGTGATGTTTGTCAGAAGCTTAGATTTTACTTGAGTTTCCTTAGTCAGGATATAATATTCTGTTCTGTTAATAGATGAGTACATGTGTGCCATTCTTTAGCTATTTTATTCATTATTTTATCCAACAATGATCCTTAATCCAGTTCTTGCAGAACCCAGATCGAAGGAGAAAGACGGCAAATTTTAGTAGATGAACTTTTCACAGCACACAGAAAACTCCAAGCATCTTTCCAAAATGAAAACACAGAACCTGATGTAATAAGGTATAGTATTGCAGATGAGCAGTGAATTCAGTGGCATAGTCTTGAAAACAACTCTGAAGAACCCTATGTTCCTCTGTCCAATTTAGAGGAATTTTAAGTGCAGGACTGATTTCATGTTTGTCTGATTAAAGCAGGTAGCTGCTTCTTTCTGTACAAGCCCTCTTCAGTGTTGACTACTAACATGGTGATGGCACTCTCTCTATTTTTAACAGTAGTTAGGAAGTAAAAGACTAGAACGCGCATCGGCAACCCGCAGCTCCGGAGCCGCATGCGGCTCTTTGGGCCCTCTGCTGTGGCTCCCTGTCCCATCACTGGTTGGCCCTGCCCCTTGCCCCTTTTATTTTTTTGGATATTTTTGGAAATCTGGGCTGGCTGAGGAATGATTGCTAGCCGCGGCGGAGGCTTGCCGTCGGGTGACCCTCCTCCCCCTCCTCAATTGTGAGTCAGGTCACAATTCGAACATTGCTATTCATGACCATCTGGAAGCTATAGCTGGTTGAAAGTGCCATGACAGTAACAGATACTTCTTATTAAGCCCAAGGGTCCTCCTTGCTAGGTGAGCTGCATTGATTGCCAGTCAAGCAACCAGGTGCACTTCAAGGTGCTGGTTATCACCATAAAGCCTTCATAAGGTCTAGTTATCTGAAGAACTGCTTGTTTCTAGTTGCTTCTGCCTACCTGCTATATTTAGGCTAAGGGTATGCTCAAAGTGTCATTTTATGGAAATGAGGAAGCGCCTTCTGTATTGCAACCACTACTCTCTTGAATAGCAGCCCCAGAGGTTAGTATGCCCCCCCCCCCCCCCCCCCGTAAGTGTTCCGGAAATCACTTAAGACCTTGCTGTGTACTCAAGCCTGAGATTAGATTGCTTGTGAAGCCTCTTTCTTGTTTTTTGAATATTAGTGTGGTTCTCTTGTCAAGACTATTTTGTGTTATACTATGCTAGTTATGTATTTGATATTTTGTAAGCTGCCCACAGTCTTAACAAATCTAACCTCAAACAAGACTAATTTTGAGAATGCTTTCCTAATTCCGTATTATTAATATTTATTAATAATCGAACTATGAAAGCATTCTCAAAATTAATCTTGCTTGAGGTTTAGTCAATAATCAGTACATTTACCTGTATGTCCTTCAAAATCTAACTTAATGAAACTTAGTCATTTTAATAAAAACAGTCATTTCATTTGCTTTTCAATGAACCATCCCATTTCTAGATGTCCTGTTCTTTACTTCTCTGAAAGGATAATATATTCATAACAATTGTCCCTATTTCCAATCTCTTACTACTGTAATCTGTTTTTTAAACTCATGATGCTTGTTTCTTGTCCAAATAAAACACCAATAATAGCAGCACCAGTATTCGTTAGAATCATATTCCTGGAAACCACCATTATTTATAGAGCCCCAATAGAGTTGTAGAGCTATTCTAGAACGAAACTGAGTGCCTAAAGCATTACTGAAAATCTTTTGGTGAAAACAATTCAACCAGCTACAGGTGATATAATACAATATAATTTACATCTATCATATTTTAATAGTAATTGAATGTGGGCAGAATAGATTCACTTAGTATGTTGGAAAACCTTGCTCCAAGCATTTGAGAAATTATGGTCTGTTGAAAGTAGGTAATCAGACTATATTCTGATAAACCATCTCAGCAAATATTAAAATAGTATCTTGGAATGAGACATTGGAACTTTCTGTCTTTTGTTATTTGTAATCGGGGGTTTTCAAAATGCATAAATCACATTTTATAACAATTGGTGAACTCAAGCTGAAACACTTAGAAAGCTTCAAAGACTATGTATTTTACTATCCATAGAAGAAAGTATGATAATGTAGATGACTAATTTTTAAAATCCTTGCTAAATGAAAGCCTCATTGTGTGGCCATAGTCAAGGAAAAATTCTGAAAGACTAATCTGCATTACCTGGGAAAGTTTATAAGCATGAACCGGTGAAACAATATACTTGAGAAAATAAGCTGCCATTTGTTAAAATGAGGCACAATTCTCAATTATAACCCTCAACGTCTTTTATATTTGGGCAATTGCTAAGCCTTTTAATTAGTTAAATCTGCTCCTGTAATCAAAAGATATCTGCACACTCCACTCTGCTGTGAAGATTTCAAAGATTTAAGCGATTAACTTGGCAAAAGCCATGGGTGGCTAATTGGATAAGCTTTAATCTTCACACTGCCAAAATGATACAGAAGAAGATCAGAAGGTGGAAGTTGGACTCTGTTGGGTATGAAGGGGTCTACTCAACTTATCAAAAAGATTTTTTTTGATGGTAGCAAACAAAGCAAGAACAACGGCTACATTAAAATTATGCCATTACATCTTTCTTTTTGACATTGGTATTTTAAAGCAGGAAAAAAAATCCTTCGAAATCATGGACTCTGAGCCACAAATTATGGGAACTAAAGATTTGCTTATAAATATCTTGGAAATTTTTGCAAGGGATTATTGCAGGGAGGATATGTTTTTCAGAGAATTAAGCATGTTTATGAGGCACATTGGGAACTATAGATCACTGTCAATAATTTCCCAGATGGACAAAACATCCAGAGATAAATATTGGGAATGCTAGGAAACAGAACATTTTATTACATGGGAGGACATGCTAGAAAAACTTCAAAAGTATTGGATAAGATATACATAAAATACAGAACATTTTAGAATTTAAATTTGAAATGAAATAACCATTTTTACTAGGTATAAACCCAGAATAAGAAATATAATTTCTAAAAATAAGTTTTTCCCAACTTTGGAAGAAAAACACAATTCTGATTATATTTAAATAGGATTTTAAGCTTGAAGAATATGTGGCAATGGAAAAATCAACTGTAAATATTCATAACAGAAGTTTAACCAAATTCAAGCAATAATGGTCCATATATATATATATATATATATATATATATATATATATATATATATATATAATATTTTAAATAGCTTGTCAAATATAGACACCTACCATATGGTTTCTAAGAGGGTCTAAATTCTTGCAAATATTGCAAATTGTTTGAAGAACAGAGGAAAAGTCAGAAACCAAATAGCTTTTTAACTTTTTCTTTTTTTCCTCGTATGCATACACAACAATAGGTGTAATACAGTAAAGACGTCAATATTAAATATTAAGCTTGATAGAAACCTACATTATATAATCAATAACTTAATACATTTTGCAATTGTTTACCAATGCAACTCTCAGTTTTTGATGTAAATTTTATGCAAGATCATGCTTCTTTGAACATTATCACTTTTGAAGTCATGGTTAACGTTGTCATAGACTTGTTTTTTACGTTTAAAAGTAAAAATAACCTAAATCATCAGAGTGTTAATAATCTTTAGTCAAACACTATAATACCATTCTGCCAAATAGTATAATGTACTAATTGTGTTAATAATAATAATAATAATAATAATAATAATAATAATAATAATAATAATAATACAATAAATAATTTTAAAAAGAATTAAAGTTAAATTGTATCTCTTCCTTTATCTCTAACTGGGAGTAGAGGTTACCCATCTCACATTATCCTTTCCTACCACAGCAGAACATTCTATGCCTCTCATCTCTCTGAGGTTAGGCTTTAATGTTAGTCTTTAAATAATGAACACAGATGGGTGAATATAATAAGGGGAAGCTCATAAAACCCCTTTGGCCCTTTGACCTATTAGATCAGTCCTAGAATGTTTAATACCAATTACTGTACCAATAATAACAATGATTATATGAACATAATACCTTTAAAATTCCTATTGTGAAAGAAGTAGATTTTTATTGAACAATAAATCTCAGGTTGGAAAGGGACCATCATTTTATTTTTATTTTTTGCATTCTGCTGCTGTTATTGGCAGGCCTTTGGGAAAAATGAATGGCAAAGAAATAATGCTACAACTGGAAAGCTTGGTTGGCAGTCTTAAAAAATGAATAAATTGCAGGGATGCAACCTAGGGCCTTCCAGAGGCTACTGAGCTCACAACTCTTGGCAATCTGAACTAAGGAGAGAGATTGAAATGTTTTGTTTAACCTCTGAATGGCTCCAGTGGATTTATCTCGACTATTGCATTATGTTGCAGATAGTTTTGATTTTGTTTTGGGGTTTACACTTTTCTTTCCTATATGACACAATCCTTTGTCTTTGCTTATATTCTTGTTCAGAGGTTTGGTTTAGCAATTTGAATGAAACTGATTACGTTTTTTTAAAAAACATCTTAAAATCCTGACTTGCTGTCTTAGATAAGGCCAAACAACTAAATGATCCTTAAGGGTTTTCCTTAAGTAACAGAGCTAATATTTGTAATAGCTCATCAATTAAATTGTTAATCTAGCAGTGCTGATTTAATTCAAGTTTTTCCTAATTGATTTAATTTATTACATTATTTATATTAATGTATCTATTAATTAATTTAATTGATACTAGAATAGCCTTGACCCCTTGAGTCTTCTTTTCAGAGACATTTCCTTACCAGATCCTCAGTGCCTTCAACAGTGACATAATTTCTAATGCACTGCATTCACTGGAAAAGCTGAGATATATTCAGAGATGGATCCTCCTTGAAAATAGCCCATGTTGAACTACATGGCACAATCAAACATCGGGAAATGTTTTATGACATTATTGTGTCAGAAACTGTTTTATGATAATGTTTATATCATAAAATGTTTTATAAAATTTGCCAAATTTCTATTCCATGAGATTTTGGATACATTCTGTAAATTAACTTATTTGAGGTACCTTGGTTCAAAAGGATAAGGATAAGGATAATTTTATTTCTATACTGCCCCTCTCCCGAGGGACTCGGGGCAGTGTACAGCCAGGTAAAACACAATACAAATATCATAATTTAAATTTAAAAATTCTTAAAAGTATTACATTTAAGGCCAAAATTAGCTAAAAAACCCTCCAAAATTAAGAACTCCGAATTTAAAACTCAGTTATGAAGCTAGCCCTACCTGTCGGAAGAGCAGGGTCTTAAGAGCACAGCAGAAAACTCGGAGGTCAGAGATCTTGCGTATGTCCGGGGGCAGTTCATTCCAAAGGGCAGGGGCCCCCACAGAGAAGCTCTCCCCTGGGTGTCGCCAGCCGACATAATTTGGCCGACGGCACCCTGAGGAGTCCCTCTCTGTGGGAGCGAACTGGTCAGTGGGAGGCTATTGTTGGCAGAAGGCGGTCTCGTAAGTACCCAGGTCCTGAGCCATGGAGCGCTTTAAAGGTGGTAACCAACACCTTGAATCGCACTCGGAAGACCACTGGGAGCCAGTGCAGCTCGCGCAGGAGAGGTGTTACATGGGCGCAATGAGTTGCACCCATAATTACTCGCGCGGCCACATTCTGGACCAGTTGGACTCTCCGAGTGCTCTTCAAGGGGAGCCCCATGTAGAGAGCATTACAGTAGTCCAGCCGGGAGGTAACAAGGGCGTGAGTGACTGTGCGCAAGGCGTCCCGGTCCAGAAAGGGACGCAACTGGCAAATCACGCGAACCTGATAGAAAGTCCCCCTGGCCACGGCCGTCATATGCTCTTCTAAAGACAGCCATGCATCCAGGAGGATGCCCAGATTGCGAGCCCTCTCTGTGGGGGGTAGAGATTCACCCCCTATAGACAGCGATGGCGTCAGCTGACTATACCTGGACACCGGTAGCCACAGCCACTCGGTCTTGGAAGGGTTGAGTCCAGACCCGTACGGTCTCCAGGCAGCAGGACATCATGTCAAGGGCATCATTGGGGTGGTCTGGGGTGAAGATGTACAGCTGAGTGTCATCAGCGTACTGATGTACCCTCACCCCAAAACCATGGATGATCTCACCTAGCGGCTTCACATAAATGTTGAACAGAAGGGGCGAGAGGACCGACCCTTGTGGCAACCCCCAAGCGAGGTGCCTCGAGGTCGACCTCTGCCCCCCTGCCAACACAAACTGCGAGCGGTCAGAGAGGAAGGAGGAGAACCACCACAACACGGTGCCTCCTATTCCTAACCCCCTCAACCGCTGCAGCATGATACCATGGTCGATGGTATCAAAAGCTGCTAAGAGATCTACTAGGACCAGAACAGAGGAACAACCTCTGTCCCAAGCCCTCCAGAGATCATCCACCAATGCGACCAATGCCGTCTCCGTGCTGTACCCCTGTCTGAAGCCCGACTGGTAAGGGTCCAGATAGACAGCTTCATCCAGATACTGGGGGAGCTGTCGTGCCACCACACTCTTAATAACCTTCGCCACAAAGCGAAGGTTGGAGACCGGACGGTAATTTGCTAATACAGCCGGGTCCAGGGAAGGCTTCTTGAGGAGGGGCCTCACCACCGCCTCCTTCAAGGCGGCAGGAAAGGTCCCATCACTCAGAGAAGCATTTATAATCCCCTGGAGCCAGCCTCGTGTAACCTCCCAGGAGGCCAGTACCAACCAGGAGGGACACGGGTCCAATAAACGTGGCAGCACTAAGCCTACCCAGAATCCTGTCCTCGGGAGCTACAGGGTCAAACTCTTCACAGATAATGTTCTCAAGACCTACCTCCATCTCCCCCTCTGGACTTACCCAGTCGGAGTCCAAGTCTTCCCGAATCTGAGCGACTTTATCATGCAGGAACTGCACAAACTCCTCAGCTCGACCCTGCAAGTGATCTTCCCGCGCTCCCCCCGAAGAAGGGAACGGGTCACCCTAAACAGAGTGGCTGGGCTGTTCTCTGCAGATGCGATAAGAGCGGAAAAATAGTTAGATTTTGCCACTTTTATTGCCACTAGGTAGGTCTTGATATAAGACCTCACCAGTGTTCGGTCGGAATCAGATTGACTAGTCCTCCAGACACTCTCTAGGCGTCTTTTCTGACGTTTCATCTCTCTCAGCTCCTCGGAGAACCAAGGACCAATTGAGATCGACATCGGGTCAGAGGCTGCAAAGGCACAATGTGGTCTAAAGCCCCGGCAACCACCCTATCCCAGGCAGCCACCAAGTCTTCAGTTGAGTTGTGTGCCAAAGTCTCAGGAAATGGCCCAAGCTCCCTCAGGAACCTATCAGGGTCCATCAGGCGCCTGGGACGGAACCACCTGGTCGGTTCCGTCTCCCTGCGGCGAGGGGAAGTGGCTCGAAAGTCTAAGTGAAGGAGGGAATGATCAGCCCATGACAAGGGCTTAATATCTAAATCCTCTATTCCTAGATCATTCAACCACTGACCAGAGACAAAAATCAAGTCCAAAGTGTGTCCTCCTGTGTGAGTGGGGCCTTGAACTAACTGGGTCAGGTCCATGGCCGTCATGGAAGCCATGAACTCCCTAGCTGCCTCCGACCTCTCACCGACGGATGGCAGGTTGAAATCCCCCATGACAATGAGTCTTTCATCTGAGTTTGTAAAGGAACCAAAAGTAGTCTGGATTTGTAGAACAGCTATTGTTCTAATCTGCTGCTAATGCTCTAGTATTTTTAAGTATGACTAATTAGTATTTTTAAGTGTGACTAATTCATTGTTGTACAAGCTTTCCAAAGTAAAGTGTGAATCCTTCAGTAGATACATATGAATCATTTATATCTGAATTCTACCTATTCCAGATAATTGGTCCTCAACAGGCAGGTGGAAAAGCACTATGGAAAATTTTGTGTTACTATGGCAATTGTGACCATAATTTTGTTACTAAGTGAAGTGGTTGTAAAGTTGATATCAAGTGACAGCATTGCTTAATGACAGAAATTCTGGTCCCCATGGTTATCATTAAGTGAGAATTGCAGTCATTAACCGAGGACCTCCTTACAACTTCCTGATGGCTTTGAACAAACAAATGCTTTAGGAAAGCTGGCAGGGATTCGCCGGTCCCAAGTAGCTTGCAAGCAGGCTGGAAGGAAGTTAAATGGCTGTTACTGGGTTGGGAGGGCACACAAATAGATTGTATGATACAAGGGCTGCAGAGTTTGGGGTGGCTGCTGCTAGGCAGGGGAGTGTGAATGGGAGTGGGTGAGTTGTTGGCACAAGTGTAATTGGGCTGGAATTGCACAAGGATTTATGGGTGTCTATTGAGCTGTGGCACAAGTATGTCAGGGCCAGGGGTGATTGCTGCTGGGTAGGGCAGATGTGCAGGTGGCTTCAGCGGGTAGCAGGGGTGTAGGCTCTTTTCAAAGATTTTCAAAGATAGAATCAAAAAAGAAAATACCAGTATTATATGAGACATAGAGGTGTATGAACTGTAACTGCAGTTTCATTTTAGGCAATGAAGCTGCCATATGCTAACAAATAATAAAATTGTGTTTCTCTAGCTGATAGAAAATTTGAAATATTACTACCATGGCTTCAGGTTTATCCTATGCATGCTTATTTGGAAGTAAAGGTACAAGGCTAATGGATATTATGCTTATTTGAGCATCACATGCATTGCATGTTTTCCATTTGATTTTAAGACTGTATAGGAATTTAGGGTAGTATTGTTGAAAATGAATTTTTTTGCTTTTCTTTTCCATTGCCTTGTGCTGTTTTTGGATCATGAGATTTTTAATGAGAATTTTTGTTAAGTCTGGAGACAAAATTGACAAAGATTCTTGAAATTAAATTCGTTTGTTTTCTATGTTTCTTTCTTTGTTTTTGTTTTTTTTTTTGGTTGTTCTTGTAGCACTCCCTAACAACTTTAAAGGAGATATGGAAAAGAGTGCCCCAAAGTGTTAAAATATAAAAAATGAGACCTTTTACAGATTCTCCTTCTGAATTAAATACTAAATTGCTTTCCCCTTTGGGGGTCACTTGATACCTGATTATTATCAATGTTTTTACATTGATCCCCCAAATAGATCTCCACTCTTTGCTTTAGTCTAAATATGAGACCAGCACAATCAGAATCCTGCCAGTGATAGGAGCATTAATTTGTTTTTAAATAACCCATTTTTAGGTCTAGCCTAATGGCAGGCGGGGTCAGAAGAGAAATAACAAATCCATGGCTTGTGGAGGAGCCTGAGGAAACGAAAGGGCTTGACTTCCATGATATCCGACAGCAACAACAGAGAATTATAGAAGGTAAATCCTTCCTTCCTTGTTTTATCTTGTCAACTTTTGTATTAGTTTTGTAGCTGATTCAAAAATCCTCCAAAATGAATTTTTGGGGAGGAGGTGTCTTTAAATTGTCCTTAAAATAAGTATCCATATATCATTTTTGTAGTGTTTGTTTTGTCAAGAGTTATCTAAGATGTTGGTGCTTGATTTTTTTTGTTCTGGCAGTCAACTTAACAGCTTGTATTTATTTGTTCTAGTATATTAAGATTTGACTTTTCAATTTATTATCCAGCCATTAGCAGGTTTTCTTTCATTTAAACCTAGTTTTGGGCATTTCCTCAGCAATCTTTATATATAAATCTAGGATTTATTAACTTGAATTTTATATTCATTGAGCTTGTTTTGCTTTCTTGTATAGAGCAAGATGCTGGTCTTGATGCACTCTCTTCAATCTTATCTCGCCAAAAACAAATGGGACAGGAAATTGGAAATGAATTAGAGGAACAGAATGGTAAGTACATTAGGCAATTTTTTTTTATAATTTGATGTATCTTCGCTGTTATGTTTATGAAAAATGAAAGCACTTTGTTTATTTTATATATCCAGCCTTTACTGTTTTTATAAATAACTCATATTCCCCTGAACATACCTAATATTCCTTTCTCTTCCTAATTTCCCCTCAAGAATAATCCTGTGAGATGTGTTGGAATGAGAAAGCAGGTCCAAAGTTGCCCAGCTAGCTTTCATGACTAAACAGGGATTAGGCTCAGTTTCCTGCTTTCTAACCTGGTGCCTTAAGCACTAGACCCAGCTCTCTTAAACATCGATTGTCTTAAATACGTAATCATATTTTTCTGACCATAATTTGGGAAGGATCATATCAGACCTACAAGGAAATACAATTTACAAAACAAAAGAAAAACAGGCTCTTAAAATTTTTTGTTTCCTATCTCTCTTTCATTCACATCCAACAGTTATAACAATCAAAGCTTACAGCAGTTAACATGCAAATTATAAAATACAAAAATAAAAACAATATATTTAAAAGTAGGGGTAAAATTTAAAATCAGTGTAATAAAAAAACAGTTCAGATAACAAAAATTTGTTGGAACAATGGTGAGGGTTTTTTAAAACCATTTTACTGAATACTGTGAGAGTTAAGTACATCATCTTGGAGAATGCGGTCCAAGGTCTTTGATTCTCCCCTATGTTCCACATAAATTAACTTTTGGTAGTGGTGGGAGGGGGATCTTCAATATATGCGTAATCACAAAAAGGTGGTCCTACATATGGTATAATGTGGCCTCAACCGGTATCATTTAGTTGATGCCAATAAATACCTGGAAACTAGTAAAAATATTTCCATATAGGTGTCTTACAATCCCAGTAACCTCTGCCTGTTAGCAGAGCAAAATGTAAACAACTATATTTTGTATTAGTTGGCAATTTCTGAACACTTCCGGAAACAGCCTCACAGAAAGAACAGTAGTCTTCTACAACAGGCACAGCAGAATATAACCAAGGCATGGATAATTGCCACTTAAGAATAGTTGCATGTGTGCTTCTTGTCTCAGTTATCCATGCCTGAACAGGCTTCATCTCATTTCTGAAATGCAGCTTTTTCCTTACCTGAAATACTTCTATTTTGTCAGGATTTAATTTCAACTTGTTCTCTTTCATTTTGTTTATTACTGAGTTTAGGGTTACCAATTGTCTTCTTAAGGTTAGGTGGTAGGAACGTGTAAGCCAGAGTATCATCAGCATAATGATAGTAACCCATTCCAAAACTCTGAATATCTCTCTCAGCTTTTTCATCTATATCTTAAAACCCAGAAGATAAAAATAGAACCCTGTGGGATGTGATGGATTCACAGCCAGTGAGTTGAACTGTAGCCCGACAGCACTACCTTCTGGGTATGCTCCATCAGAAAAGATCAGACCCACTGCAAAATAGCACCCCTAAGTCCCAACTCAGCCAGATAGATCAGAAGGAAATTATATAGGCATTTCATATGGCATAATAGAATATAGCATTAGTGTATAAAAAAATCACAAAAACCAGAGGAGTGAATTATTTTAAAAACACACAGTGTGAGTGATCGATAAAATTATGAATAGAATTAAATTATGTATGAGCAGTTACTGTAGTGACTAAACCTATGATCAGACATTTAGGTTGTTTAGCCATTGGACAGCAGTACCCTCAAGATGACGTATTTCATGCAGGGATCCAGAGAAACTTCTGAGGAAACATTCCATTGCAATATGATGTAAAGTTTGCAGAATGTTCCCACAGGCACAAATAGGATTATAAATCAGCCCCTATTTATATTTCCAGTATTGGCACCTGCCGTGGTTGGTTTGAATCTGGTTAAGTGCTATCCATATTTTTCTTGAGAAATCAAAGCCAAAGGCACATTGTACTGGATCAGACAGATCTGGGTTAGAATAGCATGGCACCAAGTTGCCCACTCCTGGTGCCATGCTATCTCAATGTCAGAGTCTTCTCTGACAAATTGCTGTTCTGATTAATTCATGACGAGTTCCAAGATTTGAGTCTGAATATTTGATGGACTTCCGGTCTGGTTTCCGCTGCCGCCAGACGGTCCTTTGAGACCGCCAGCCCCGATGCCTGTAAAGAGCCGCCTTTACACCTGAAAGGTGGCTCGAAAAACTCAATTTCCTGATGGAAATGTGAGTCAGAGCAGGTGAGGGCAGGTAGAGCCCTCTGCGAAGTCCCCAGAGTTTTTTTTTTAACTCTTGGGGACGAGCAGGTTGTGGCTCCCTATTCCCGCTCGCCGCTGCTCCGGGCATCGGGAGAACTCTGCCTTTTTGCAGAGCTAGGCGCTGGAACCGGATCAATCAACAAACCTAACAGATGGATTAATTAAAAAAGATGAGACTTGGACTTGGGACCCTAAATTGCAAGTATCCTTAATGAATTTATAAGCATTTTAGAGTGAAGGAGAAAAAAACTTTAAAATGGCGACTGCTGAGGCTTGGGAAGTAGAAGAAAGCCGAAAGTGAGAGTCCTTCCGTAACAGCTACAAAGTAGCGGAATAAATAGTGCTGGTTACAATTTGGAAGAAAAATAGTTATTTTAAGTTCCTTTTTTCTTGGAGATTTGTACTTGATCTTGTTTGGGGAAAAGTTTTCCTTTTTTAAAAAAAGAGTTTGTTAGCAGGATGGCGTTAAAACTTATAAAGCCTGATAGACAAGCAGTGGGGGGGTGCTCCCCTATCCACAATTATCTGAACAAGCTTTGAGCCTACAGACTTTGCAGAATGGTTTTAATTTAAAAGAATTTCTTCAGAAAAGAAATGATACAACTAAAGTAGGATAATCTGCAACGAAAGAGTGTAACAGTGACTAATGCTTTTTCAGAAGTTGTTATAAAGATGGATACAAATATCAAATTACTAGAGTCTAAAATGGAGGAAGTTGATGATAAGATTTATAATTTGGACAATAAAATACAAAGAATTGAAAATGATTTGATAAATATTCAAGACAATAGTTTAGAAGTAAAGTCTAAAAAGGAAGCTGGTCACGAGACTTACAATGCGGAAGATATAAAGCAAGGGATTGAAAGAGAAGTTGTAATGATGCATACAGGCTCACAGAATTTGCGATCAGAATGAGAGGGTTACAGGAAAACAACAGAGATGATCTAAGAAAAATATCTGCTCAAGTTCTGGCTGGGATTTTAAAGGTTCATCCTGAGGAGGTATCTTGTAAAATTGACAAGGCCTATAGAGTAAATTCTTGGATTGCAAAGCAAAGGCAACTGCCTAGAGATGTGGTGATTTACTTTACAGATAAAGAAATAAGAAATGATATTGTGCAAAAATCCTTTAATTCTACTGAATATTTGATCATAGTTAATAATCAGTTTGCCTCACATTTTTGCTACCCCCTTTTTAAGACTGATTGCCTTCTAGGTTGTGGGGTAGTATATTAGATAATACCAGTAGTCATTCAGAAGGTGTTGTTTTAATAGTTCTTAATATTACCCTCATAATGGGATTAAGCTGGAAATCCACTGCTTTTGTTTGGGCATTGTTTAACCATAAAGGGCTACAGCACTTGGCTGCCGAATATATCAAAGCAATGTAGAATATTGTTCCTGGGTTTAATTTTGTCTATGGTTTTTCTTAAGTGTTCTATAGGTTAAGGACCGATCAAGGGTCATAAATGCTTTGGATTACGGTTAAATTTCAATAATTTGTTCCTAGATACACTTTTGGTGTATTTTTTTATGTTGTTCAAGTGAAAACAGGTGACCTCAGTCTTGTTGATATTAGATTTTAGCCTTCAGATTTCAAAAAAAAAAACAAACCATATCCATTTCCTTTAAATAATTTTTGGCGGCTTTTTCAGAGGTATTGAAATCTTCAGATTGTTTTATCAATGTGATGTCATCAGCGTATATAAACTTTCTTTCAGCAGTGCCTGGAAATCTGATGGATAAATATTAAAATTAGTGGTGTCAGCACGGAACCTTGTGGCAGGCTGTCATTTAACCTATATTTCTGTCTAATTGGGACATCTAAATATACTTTGCTGTATCTGTTTAAAAGCATATTGTTTCTTACAAGATACGATACATAAAATATTTAAAATCATCCCTTCTCTCCAGATTGTATCATAGGTCAATGAACATCGTAACAGATTTTTTTCTTTGTTGAAATCCATTTTCTGTATGAGAGGTTATTGATAAAACCTGATCTCAGCAGCTTCTTTTTTGTGTGAAAAATGTTTAGTTTATTCAAAGAAGGTTAAAATACAAAATGCCAAAATATTCAAAAAAGGACAAAAAAAATTAAAAACCCAACAAAAACATTAAAAATAAAAAGTGTCTTAAAAAAAAAAGACTATCCTCCCTAGTTGAATGCTGTTTAATATAATACAGCAATGTTAGTTTCCCACCCCTTGCAAAACAGGCCAAAATAATTTTACTATTAAACTACTAAATCTACTTACAAATGGTTAGCCTGTCATCTATACACTATATTAATAACAAAATAATGAACAGAAAAAGTAATAATAATAAACATATTATGTAAAAGTATAAATGTAATAAAAATTGTGAGCAATAATAAGAGAGAGACAAGATTGAAATTCCAAAACCCTCTGTTAACAAACTATTGTGATCAACTCCTAGAAAATTTACCACAGCTTCAATCACAAATCACCCCAAATATTAACTTTAATTGATCCTGGATCAAATATCCATGTTTGTTTCTTTATACCATTTCTTATCAATTGCTGATTGATTGAAAACAATAAGTGCAATCTCCAAAACCAATCTGTCTTCGTCAAAAAACCCGGATAAAATTATTCCTCAATCAGACATGTTTGGAAAACAAAATAAAACACATGGGAAATTCCTATTGCCAAAGATATTTAAACTAGGGTTAGGGTTAGGTCTCCTTGTAATCCGGGTCAGAAACTGATCTCAGGTATAGATTCTTAGAGATTCTCTAAGATAAGGGATGGTGGAGTGGTGGGTTTCAAAAATGTTTACTACCAGTTTTGTGGGTGTGGCTTGGTGGGCATGGCATGGTTTGGTAGGCATGGCTTGGTGGGTGTGGCAGGGGAAGGATACTGTAAAATCTCCATTCCCACCCCACTCCAGGGGAAGGTTACTGCAAAATCTCCATTTCCTCCCAATCAGCTGGGACTTCGGAGGCAGAGAATAGACAGGGGCAGGGCCAGTCAGAATTTTTACTACCAGTTCTCCAAACTACTCAAAATTTCCGCTACCGGTTCTCCAGAACTGGTCAGAACCTGCTGAAACCCACCTCTGGGATGGTGATAGCTTTTTGTTCGAACTTCTTTGTGGACCACAGTAAAATACATGGGAAAATCCC
Source organism: Arizona elegans (assembly GCA_022577455.1). Classification (NCBI taxonomy): domain Eukaryota; kingdom Metazoa; phylum Chordata; class Lepidosauria; order Squamata; family Colubridae; genus Arizona; species Arizona elegans. The sequence continues at coordinate 60,780,647 of JAKOOJ010000003.1, forward strand.
ACTGCCAGTGAAATGAAATTAGGTTTAGGCTTAGGGTTCGGTCTCTTTGGTGTCAGGGCCAGAAACTGATGGTACAGATAGATTCTTAGAGTTTCCCTAATATAAGTGACAGTGACAGTTTTCGTTCTGACATCTTTGGGGACCACAGTAAAATACATGGGAAAATCCCATTGCCAATGATACTGAAACTAACAGTATTGTTAACAGGCAGGGCAAGGAATTCCTCATGCCCATTCATAAAACTACTGCAAAAGTTAGAGCAGTCACCATTCTAAGATTAACAATGAGCAGAGAATATGCTTGAGTGTAGTCTGATGTAGTCTTGATGCATTTTTGTTACAAGAGTTCTGTTTGCCTACTGTATTGGAAAAGTAATCTGGAGATGATCAAGGAAAGAGCTAAAAATTGTTGCAACGTGAAAACAATATCCAATGCTTTTCCTGATGATTGCCTTTTCATTTCCAAACATTGTAAATATTCCAAAGTAAATATTTACATCAGGGATGCATTGTAACACATTTGGTATCTTTTTAGAAAGATATGTCTCATTTTTAGTATATTTTATTTATTAAATGTGGGTAATGCTGATCTGAGTACCATATAGGAGAGGGAGCAATTTGCATTTAAAAATTTTTTCCTTGCAAACCACTAGATGGTAGTAGAAGACAACAAAGCCTTTCCATAGAATGTCTCACCAGACTTATGGCTGAGCTGCCTAAGCTTCTGCAAAGGAGGAATATTTTACTTTTGCTTCTCTTTACAGAGCAACACACACACAAACACACACACACACACACAAACCAAAGGAAAAAAAATGTTTATTCTGTCTTTCAACTTCGTTCTGTCCCCTTCCCTTTCTCTAGTTTGCCCGGAGAAAAAAGTGTACAGTATCCCTTCCCAGCACATTTATTCACTCACTATATGATACATATTTTAGCTTTCAGAATTTTCTTACTCTGGTCTGCAAATATGTACAGGTTTTTCTTTTTAGTTTCAATGATTTCCTACATGATCGCTGACTGCTGCTACCATGTATGAGACTAGGGAAGCTTTGTATCCTACTAAGAAGCAACTTGTTTCTTAGCTGCCATGCCTGCAGGCAGTTTCAAAGCTTAGGAAAAGGAAGAGGAGTAGGTGCTTGTGATCCTGCAGAATATCTCACAAGAGGCTAGTAAACAGGATCTGTAGGACTTACGGAGTCAAGTATCCTTCATACTTGAGGTAAAAAAAAAAAAATCAGAAACAAGATAGTCCTCCATTTTCAGGGAGCAGGTTGGCAATTTATGAATGTTCATTCTTTAAGAATAGACCTGTGTGTGTGTGTAAAACTTCAGTTTGTTTCTAATATCTTCTAAGTAAAATGTTCATTAGGAGCTTTCCATGGTGCTACATTTACTGTCTGTTTTACTTTATGGGTTATCTAAATGGATAGATCAGAAAATTAGCAGGCTACGCTAAAAAAAACTTCTGTCAAACAGACTGATGAACTAAAAGTAAATCAGTCACTTTTCCATATATTTGTTTAGGAAGAAAATGGCCTACTTTTTTTTCCTAACCAGTATCAAAAAGACAACTGGAAGGGGAAAGATGAAATTACACCCTCTGTCTTCTGACAGCCTTTCTGATTTCTCTGCTGGGTTGGGGAAAAAAACCTGCTGGCCTTTATAAGCCTTCCCTTTATGAGATTGCTAGATAAGAGGAAGACACTTCACTTTCTACATGCCCTGCACATGTATTGATGAGGGATGAATTGTAGAACTGGAAGGATACAATTAGACTATGTAATCCAATTTGAGGCTCGGGGAGGAATTCAGAGTTCAAGCAGTCCAGACAAATGTATGTCTAGTTCTTATCTGAACATAACCTATGAAAGGAATCAATCTTATTTCTGGATAAATGATTCACTGTTGAACTACTGTAACCAGATTCCCCCCCCCCCGTGCATTTAATAAAGATGTGCCTTCTTATCATATACCGTTATTCCATGTCCTGTGTTATGAAACAAGAAAAACTAGATTTTCCCCCCTATTATCAGAATTATTTCGGATGTTAAAGAGTGCTAGCTTGAGTTTTATTTTTTCAAGATAAAATATATCTAGCTCTTTCAGTTTCTCTTCATAGGATTTAAGTTTCTAGATGCATGATCGTCCTACTGTTCTTTTTCTGAATTTTTTTCCAGTTTCTTTGAATCTGCAAGGTTCTCTGGAACTGTGAGGTCTTCTGAAATTTAGAGTACAGCTAGACAACTGGGATGATCTGATTTACTGAATTAATTGGCGTCTGACTAAAGCAGATAAAGGTGGGATTTTCAGTCTGCCAACTGTCTGCTTATGCTGCCAAATACATTTTCATATTCATGTAGTAGTGTATCAGCTAATACCGGTATATGCAAGATTCAGTGAAGAGACAAACATTAAGTGGTGTTTGCAAATAATTTGAGTTAAATGGGATTAATTTGATTTTACATTAAGCCATGTAGTTACAGCTATCTGTCTATTTTGCTTCTTTCCAGTTTCTCAAGCATTCACTCAATAACTTTGATGTTAAGCATTAAGATTCTGCAGTGGTTCAGATGCACATGGGATAAGGTGATTTGGAGTATGTAAGCACATGCATGTCACACCTGTCCTCCACTCTTTTAATAAGCTTTTTTCTACACTTGAAATGCCAGGAAAAGTGTGACTGATTTAAGGGATTTTGATAGTTATGACAAATGTGTCCATGTTGAATTTCCTTAAATCCAGAGCATTGCACAATTGTATTGAATGGGCTGTTCAACTAACATAATTGTTCCGTGGATCCAAAGGGACAAATCCAGAACTTTTCAGATTTTGGAAAACTATGGTAGGAAAAACTTTATACTTTGAAACACTGCCAGCTCTACAAACTCTTCAAATATTTGATCTCACATTTCCTGAGTTATTGAGCCTGTCAGAGAGATATACGCAAGTTAATAGACCTGCTTTCTATACCACCCCTAGGCTTATTCATTTGTGGCATATTGAGGGCAGGATGGAATGAGATCAGACTTGAAAATAGGCTCACAAAAATTATTGTAGCTTTTCTCAACTGTATCAGCATGCTGAGCTTCCATTTATGGCCTTTAAAAATAATTTCAAACCTTTGAAAACACAATTTCAATTGTTCTTGGATTACAGAATTAAAACAAAAGCCCAAAGGAGAAAAAAAAAATAGGTGAGCATTTTTTTGAAAGAAAAGTACATTCTAATTTGTATTCAAAGAAATGCAGCAGAATGCTTAGCAGTCATGGTTCCAGTTGCAAAAGGGTTTTTTTTTAATCACTGGCTCCCTTTCATGAATTTTAAATAACCAAAGAACAGACTTAAGTTATTTTTATTCAAGCTGGTACCAATTTTCACTAAAAGTGTAAAAGGCTATTTAACATTAACATTCATAACATACATCGGCCATCTTGAATTAGGGTTTGCTAGAATTTTAACTTTTTATAAATCTGTTGAGATGCATTAGAGATAATAGTCTTTAAACAGTAATAAAGTCCTTCTTTTAAGCAAATGATAAGCACTTGCTCATGGCACTTAAACACTATACAAGGGTCACTTCCTAAGGGAGCCAAAGTGTAACTGTAACTTCAATAAATGGAAATATCTTACTTGAGTTCTGCACTAGAAATTTTTTTCTGGACTCCCAAGTGGAATTTTGTCTCCCTGCAGGTAGTCCTTTATTTACAACCAGATGCTTGAGGACTGTTTGAGGATACAACAGACTCGAAAAAAGTTACATGTCCTGGAAGTTACAACTGCTCCAATATTCCTGCGGTCATGTGACTACCTTTCAGGCATTTGGCAGTCATGTCCCACAGTCACATAATTGCATTTTGTGGCATTTTTTTTGCCATTTTCTGCCAAAAGATGCCCATTGGATAAACTGGATTAGGATTTATCACATGATTCACTTAACATCGTAAGTGAAGCATCGTAAAAAACAGCTGTAAAATTAAGTCCAGTCATGTGGAGACTCAACTGATGACCAAAATTCTAGGCTTAATTGTCATAAATCAAGGACTATCTCTAATCACAACAGTGGCAAAATAATCTACTCAAGCATATTGTAACGTCTCAGTTTGGTTTAGATGTTTTGGCTGCATCTGAGAAACCTGAGGTGTTAACATAAATATTCAATTTTTGAATAACTGACTAAATTATAGTTATTCACACAGTCAGCCAGATGTTCAGACTGGATTTGGCATTTTTGTCCACCCGTTGAATCTTTCCCAAGGTCCTGAGATAGAAAGGTATTCTTCTATGATGATGTTAAAAGTATCGTCGCAGGATATAAGCTGTTCCAAGTAAAGTTGCCTTTTGCAATTGACTGATGGTGATTTTGTTAATATTGATGGTGTTTAAGTGGTGCTCTAGATGTTTTAGGATTGCATCCAAGGTGCCTATTACAATATTTGCTAATTATTATTAAACTTGTATGTCACCTGAATCTCAATGACTGGACAGTTCACAACAAACAAAGAAATTACAATAACTCCATGTGCCCCATTTTTGGCCTCTGCAAAAGTCCTGCGTGGAAACGGAAAACAGGGTGTGATGAGGCCGAAAATGGGGCGTGATGATGCCAAAAATGGGAGTGTGTCTTATGGTCAGGTGCATCTTATGGAGCGAAAAATACGGTAAATGTAAGTTCATTCTTTTGCAATATCTTTTGATGTTCAGATGAATTTAGAACAAAGGCATTTCGGCATCCCTACAACATAATTTTACAATGTACCTAGCTCTTCAGAGAGTAAGAAAGTGGCATTCATATTTAAAACTAGAATAGTTTGGGTTCTTTGAGAATTCCATGATTCAGCAAAATCATGACAGGTTTTCCTATTTCAAAAGGGTAGAAGCCCTAACTAGTTTGCTTTTCTGAAGTAAAGAGGAAAATACAGAATAATATTTTTTCCAAGCTTCTGGGGATATTAAAAATGTCTTATAGTACAGAGGAAAGAATTCCATTAATATTTTGATCAGGCTTGAATAAATTAAATATTGTAAATAAGACTTTAAAACAAATTGTTAGGTTTATTCTTTAGTATATTATCATATCTTCTTACCCAAAACATGCCAAATAAGAGAAAATTAACTCATTAAGAGAAAAAAATAATCTTTTGGCTGTATTTTGTAAAATACAGCTGTTCAGTGTCTTAGAGAACAATTATGGGTATTAACATTAGCAAGAGGCTTGCTTTTGGAACCATTTTCAGTTCCAAAAGCAAGGTTTCTGCTAGAAGTAATTATAGGGGAAAGGAAACATAGTCATTGTAATAATAGTAATAATAATGTTTTCCTTGTGGTTTTGTACTAATAAATCTGTGGAATGTAAGTATTCATAAAAGTATTGACACTGATTATTTTTAAATTTTAGGTTATGAATAGTGAATTTAAACTGATTTTAATTCAGTATGCTGGATATTAATACTGATTATGTTATGAGTAAACCTGTATATTGATTTGGAGAATCAAATTTAAGAAAAATATTCCAGTTAATAATTTGGAGTAATTTGTTTTTAAAAGATGTTTTAATATTCTTAAATATTGATTTAATGTTTAATAAATATTAAAGCTTCACAAGAAGAATGCTCCTGCTCTTCTCGAAACAGTGTATCCTATTCTTGGGAATACTTCAGAACGCTTTTGAGCCCTTCCGAAACATTGCAAGAACAGGGCATGCTCTTTAGAGAATGGCCTTGAGAAGAAACTAGCAGTTGCCTCTCATAGGCTCGTCAACAGAGGGAGGAAGATAGCTGATGTCAGCTGGCCACAGAAAAGCCTAGAGAGCGCAGGTCAGTGGAGGTGGCAGGAGCTTTATGCTGTGGTGGTTGGCCACCATGCAGTGCTTAAGGCAGCACTCCGTAGTGGCAGTGCAGTGGCCAAAGTTGAAGTCCGGGGGGGTTGTTGTTGTTGTTGTTATTATTATTATTATTATTATTCATATTTCTATGCCGCCCACTCTCCGAGGACTCTGGGCGGCTTACACCAAAGACAGTATACTAAATAGCATATTGCCCCCAACAATCTGGGCCCCCAACAACAACCCATCTCAGAAGGATGGAAGGCTGAGTCAACCTTGAGCTGGTGAGATTTGATCCGCTGATCTGCTGAACTAGCAGTCAACTGAAGTAGCTGCAGTACTGCACTCTAACCACTGCGCCACCTCAGCTCTCATGGTGGCCAGTTGAGATTGTTGAGGACCCCCACCTGTCCTCCTCCACCTCCTCCTCCTCTTTCAAAATCCTGCAGTGCAGGGTAGCCAAAAAGGCAGAGATGGGGAAGGAGAATAGATGGGAGGGGAGTTTAAAAGCAATCAGTCCCTTACCTTACCACCACTGGTTTGAAAAAGGGTTCAAAGAGGCCAGCTGTGTCAAAATTGAAGAGCCCTCAACAGAGGGGGAGGACACAACATCATCTAACTCCAGTCAACATCATAGTCTTTTCAGCAGTTCCAAGAAGCTCCACACCCATTTGCACTATTCAGGTGACCCTGAGGACACAGATAAACCTCCAAGTTGCCTCAGTGACTCTCTAAAAGAATGCAAATGACCAGCTGTCTGCAAGGAATATAAATCCTTCCATCGCCCACCATCCGGTTAGAGCTAAAGAAGCTTCTTGGATGAGAAATGAAACGTCTTGAAAGAATAACAAGAAAGTTTAGTTGCCTCTTGAAAAAGCACCTTTGGAATTTTTGCTGGATGAGGTTTTTTGTCTAATAAAAATGCCAGGTCTCAGGCTGAAGCTGTTTGGAAAGAAAAATTATCTACTTTGTAACAAGGTTACAAGGGGAACATGTAACAAGAGAAATTAATGTATTGTAAATTCTAAATTTCATTCAGTATCTTGTTGATTTAAGATTGTTAAAGTTGGCCTATTAGATTTTTGTATCCTAATCAAACTTTAATTAAATAAGCCCCTCCATGCCACCTCAGTTTTTTTAGGAATTGTCCATTCTGTTTTTAATTATTCTTACTTAAAACAGAGATGGCTGTTTTCAAAATGAACAGCTGTTTCGTGTACACTTAACTTGTCGGTCATCGCCCTCCCTCCCATAAAATCCATCTTTTCTTTGAATTAATATCAGTTATTTGGAATCAAATTCTTTGTGGAAGAGAATATTTTCTTTCAAAATACTTTACTTTTTTTCTTTATTTTTTATCCCATATGCAATAATAACCTTCTCTTTTATAGGCAATTTTTGGAACCTGAGATGACATAGTTACAAAAATTGTTGATTCATTAAACCCATAATGCTGTCATATTCTGTTGTACACACTTCTCTTCTTTCCATTAAGATGTCTTACAGTGACTTACAATTCACAACCAATTGAGGATAAGGAGATCCCTTTTGATTAAGTTGTTTAAAAGAAAAATCTCAAGGCTGCGTCTTTTCTGCTGATCAAACAAAAGCTATTAGAATATGAAACGGGCTTTTTGCTGCTTGCTTTACTGAAACTTCTAGAACTAATTCCACTGAGTCTGCAAGAATTACCACATAAGCAGGCGGCCTAAGGTACTCAATACTAGATCACAAGCGTGCATAATCAGCCCATGATAACAATAACCCAAAAATCATTAGTTAACAATTGTAATTGGGACTTGGAACTTTGTTGCTAAGTGATGTGGTTGCAAAGTGAAAAATCATGTGACTCTATTGACTTGTCACAGCAGTTACAGTTGTAGTCATTAAACAATTTGCTTGCAGACATTAAGCCTTGATAGTACAGTGGTCTACGCACCCTGTTATTAACACAGCTGCCTGCAATTTCTGGTGGTTCGAATCTCTCCAAGGCTCAAGGTTGACTCAGCCTTCCATCCTTTCTAAGGTAGGTGAAATGAGGACCCAGTTTGTGGGGGCAATAAGCTGACTTTGTATAAAATATACAAAAGTATGAAGGCTATTGCATAACGCATTGTAAGCCGCCCTGAGTCTCCGGAGAAGGGCGGCATATAAATCAAATTTTAAAAAAAAAAAAGCATATTGTCACGTGACCTGCAACTTCCTGCCAGCTTTCACATCGACTTTGCTTGCCAGAAACTGGCAGTGAAGGCCACAAATGTTGATCCTGTGAGCATGGGATACTGCAACCATCATAATTATGTGCCAGTTACAAATCGGGATCACAGGACCATGGGGATACTTTGACAGTAGCAACCTCAAGAAATAGATGTTAATCTTCTTGTACAGCACAATCAAAACTTCAAATTGTTGCTGAACAAGTGCTCAGCAAGCAAGGACTATCTGTAAATCCCTTTATCAAGCTATGGAGTCCCATTATATTTACAAATCTAGAACTTTCATATGTGAATGGAATACTTCATGTCACCACAGGCAGGAACATTTGAGGAAACCAGCAGTACCCAGTGAGCATCGAGTAAGCACCATCTGTATGTCTTTAGGGTTAGGTGCTATTTGTGGCAATTGAGGAATTAACGTTTTAAGTTTTCAACCATGCCAGGTACAACTTTTTGTTTTATGCATCTCTTCTCTTCATGTTTTTATCATGGAAAATTGCTCAACTTCTTTTGATTGTCCAGCAAGCCTCTTCTCAAACATACAAACAAAATCAGTGGCATTTGATTTATTGTGCCTATTTTCCATAGATTGCTCACCAAGCATTTTAAAAATATTTCAGTTTGTACATGAATGATGATTCTCTGGCACTAGCTAAAATGTTTAACTCTCCAAACAAAACCCGATGCTTCCCCTATTTTGCATCATATTTTTTTCTTTAACTGTAACCAAGCAGGATGCAATATTTGCTGCTGTCTTGTCATGAAGTACCATATCACTGCATTGAAGCCATATTGTGAGGCATCACAAGCTAATTTCATTTCAAGTGCTATCTGTTCTATACAATCTGCATAGGGTTTTCATCTGTTCCTGAATGAATTTGGAGGGAAGGGAGGAAGGATTTCATATGCAAAACACAACGTAACCCAAGAGTGGGAAGCTGCAGAAGGACACTTGTGGAATATCAATAGATGGCAGTTGCAAAACAAGTTTGGACATTCCACCATGATTCCATCCAAATTACATTTTTCCATGTCCTCTTTGTTTCTGGCAAGATAAAGATGCAATACTAGAAACAAGAACAGGTTTGTTGGTACACTCTTCTGGGTATATCAGTAGCAATACATTTCATAATTTAGACCTATGGTATGTTTTCTAAAAACATTGTATTTGAGCTATTGTGAATACATAATACATTATATATGTCACAATTCTAATGATTATTTAAGTTTATGCCCAATGACTAATGCAGAAATGTGAAATAAAGATTCTGAGAATGGTGGAAGGAAAAAGAGGATGATATAAAGTGTATGCATTTGATTACAGCAGAATGAATGCATTCATGAAAGAACTAAAAAGCGAGGGTGAACTTAGATCATCATGGAGAACATCTATGTGGTTATTAATAGTTGATACTGGCTTGTTCATATTTAATCAGTTGAAATATTGAAATAATCGACTTTAGAAGTGTGGTGGGATGTTCTGTGCCAATGTATAGTTATGGCAGAGTTCCAATTCTCATTTCTTCAGGTTTAATTTTTTGTGTTCATTTTTTACTAATATATTTTTTATCATAGATATACATGGTATAAATGCTAAGAGGTGCCTAAAAGTAAACAAACATGGGCTTATTGGCTAGAGTTGCAAGTGAAAGTTGGTAGTATCATACTGGGAAAACTGCCCTGTCCTTACAATTCTTCATGTAATTTTTATGACTCTACTTTCTAATATGTAGAAGCCTACCACTTTCAGCTTTATGTTCTTAAATCCTGTTTATGTAGCAGGAACTTATTTCCTCATGCCCTCTCAATATATATATTTTAGCATGTTTAATTATATGATTTTAGGGTGGGTGGGTGGATGGATGGATGGATGGATGGGCATGTGGGTGGGCAGACAGACAGACAGACAGTCAATAAGTACCATCTCTAAGAGATGTACATTATATGATCCTTTCCTTAGGAAGGCTGAATAATGGAGGAATTACCTCTTGAGGAAAATTCTTTCTCTAGTCTTCTCCATATGTGCAGGAAAGGGAGTCTCTTTGTGCATAGCAAGGAAGTGAGGCCAATAGATTGCAAAGCTTTGCATTTTTCAGTTATTCTCAGGGGATATTACACAAGATGATTAATATTTTAATGTCTTAGATTCTCTATTTTATTTTTAACACCAGAACACTTTAAATCACATGGGAAAAATCTGTCTCTTCTCCAGTTACATAAACAACTGGTAGTATTTGGGCTAAAGATGAAAATAATTTTCATGGAATGAGGGAAGATATAGGACAGATTTTTATGTTTGACATCAGAAGTTCATTTTGCTGCACTTGGGTGTAAAAAGGATGTCATTCTGTAGCTAGAATTATAAAATTTGACATATTATTTATCTGACATATAGCAACTGTTCTTCAGATTTTAGTAGGATATATATATATATAAAATGCAAGTTTGCCTTTATAACTCAGTCATATTTATATAACGTTTGCAACTATTTGTCTTTTGTTTTTCAAAATGTGTGAATAATCCACAATACTTTACGTAATTTAGAAAATTATTGCTTCTGTAAATTGATATACAGACCACATTGCCCAAAATTGTTAGAGAGCTTTGAACTGTTTTATGGCTATCCACAACTGTGCACATCTAGTTATTATTCTTATGCCTGAGCCAGATGTTTACACTGGATTTGGCATTTTTATTCACCTATTCCCAAGAACCCAGCTGGGATAGGCAGATGTTGTTTGACTTATTGTTATTATTATTATTACAGTAGAATTATCTTTTAACAGTCCCCTGACTCCTTTAGAAAACTGCCTGCTGAAAGGCAAAACAAAACCTATGCAGAAATAATTTGCATCTTTTGGGGTATTGTGCCCATTTAAATAATTTTGAGTGCCTCATGTATTAAGTTGTGGTTGCTTTTTTTAAAGTGTATTTTTATCTACCTTGTATGCAGTAATTTCTATGAAAATATAAGTTCCTATAGTATATAATGTACAATATTTTTTTAAAAAAAACATCAGAGATAATTGTCCCTAATGTTAAATATAAGAAAGGGCTTAAGAACAGAATAATCATTACTGAATAAAATATATCCAGTAATGAATTAATTTTCATATGTTTACTTAACTTCATACACTCACATGTCATGTAAAGCCAAAAATAGTGTTTTGTCACCCAACCATCAAATTGGTCATGCGGTCCTATTACTAATTAGCTTTAACTTGCAATGCTATTCTTGGAGGGGGGGGGGCTAAGGAGGGTGAGAAACTCCTGCTCTCTTTCTTAAGTTATATATGCATTAACATTAAAAACGGATTCAGTTGCTTTTGCATACAGTGTCATTGGTAAAAATCTATTTTCTGACCTGATGTGTTTCATTAAAAGCTTTTTTTAAAAAAATAAAAATAATAATAAAAACTTCAACATGAATGATTTGCATAAGAATATGTACATATCTCTGGATTAGTAATCATTTTAGTAATCATTAGTAATCATCAGTTTCCAGCATATATCATAGCAGTAAGCCTTTGAGAATACCACAAGAATAAAAACTGTTGCTCTTCAGTGAAAGGGATCTGGAAACATATCTGTCACTAAAGCTTAAGCTGCAGAGAGGTCTTCTCAGCTTGGAGTAAGATACATTTATCATCTAGCAATAAACTTCCCTTTTAAGGAACCCCTCTGCAGCAAGCTTGCTTGCCCTTCATGAACAGCTCACATGCATTTTTGAGCCAATTAGTCCCTCTCAACTCAATACACCTTGCAATGTGTTTGTTGTAGGAAAAATAGGAGGTGAGAACATTATGTACAGAGCTTTAGTTACACAAATTAAAGACAGGATAGAAATCTAATAAATTGCATGAAATGCTGATGCATGAGAGCAAGAAGCTAGACCAGCTACAGAGCAGAGTTAGGGATTAATCTAATTGAATATATATGGACACTCTTATAAAACTGATCTATGGAGCAAAACTGAGCAAGGAGAAAGATGAGTTAATTTTCCTTGATTGTATCTAGATATCAATCACTGATGTTGCCTTCAGAGCTCTGTAAGCAGTTTGCACAATTCATTGCAGATAAAATTGCTTGTATTCATGCCAGAATTTATGCCACTTTGGATAATTCTATAATTAAGATATCCTGTGTGTTGTTTGACGTATGTGAGCTAGATTGCTTTTCTCGCAAAGAAATAAGTTCCTTTAACAGTTAGTGCCATTATTTCTCTCTTAGACTCCCTCCATTAACTACTTTAGATTGGCAATATTTCTTTAATCAATGCAGGGAAGAATCATGCATGGGGTTGGAATCACCACTACCCTAATTATATTTAGGTATATTTGGGGTATTTTTTGGCAGAATGACTCAAGATTGGAGATTCTCTGCTTGTCTTTGGTCTGAAAGTAACTGTAGGACAACAAGTTGAATCTGTATTTGGAGAACCTATGAGTTTCTATTGCTTTGGGTGAATGGGCTTTAAAATGTGGGTGAATGCTTGTCATACTCCCATTTAAGGAACACGTTTATAGCTGGCAGAAAGATCCTGGATCTTGCATTAATACTGAATAATCTTACAATATCTATGACAATCAGAGCCTTTTAGCAACTTTCACAAATCAGTTGTACCACTTCATAGAAGGGAGAGAGCTGTTGTTTATATATGTGCTGGTAAGCTGCAAAAACCCTCAGGGTTGGGATTCTTCATAGGATGGCCCTTGAAGATGATCTAGAAGTTGCAAGTGACTCAGAAAACACTAGCATGAATTATAAGTAACAACTCTCTAGAGGTATTTTATATCTCTGTGCTGAAACATTGCTACATTGCTTTCCAATTACTTTCAGAGCCTGATTCATAATACTTTGCTGTATAAAACCATATACAATTCAGTCAAAGTAAAGCAGTACAATTTACTTCTAAACATTTACCCAACATTCTCAGGTCTTCAACAAGGCATCTTTTGGTGGTCCTGCCAGGCTATGTCAATATCGTACAGTAGTAAAGTCTGTCACTTGAAGTTAGGACACTCTCCTTCCTACTTGCAGTTTATGAGTAGTCTTTTGGAGATTTCATGTTACTGCGATTGTGAGCATATTACCTCATGTACCTAATTTTGTTTTGAAGCTAAAAAAAATAGTTTTAGGAACTAACTTCCTTTCATACAGTAAATTCCTTAAAGCCTTTATATGAAAAAGTTGTTTCTTGTAATTTAAACAAAAACACTATCGGGGTTGATACATAGTACCTTTAGGGTTGGAGAAAAAGCTCATACAATTTTTTTTAAAAAATGTTTTTGGAGAAATGCTAAGAGTCAAACTTGAAATTGCCATGTTGTCTTTTGTTTGTACCCAAACACAGAATCAACATTATCTGATTATTTTTAATAAGGATATTTTACTTCAAATGTTTGTCTCAATTTGCCAGTTAATACAAATCACTCTTCCCACTGTTGCCAAATCTCTTTTGTGCATGCTTGTAGTAAGATTGGATTTCTTGTTGTTTGCTTCATGCTTCTCATGGATATGAGAAGACTAAACAGTATCCTGCAAGCCATTCTCAGGGCAACCATGAGGAGAGTTTGTTGTATTCAATGGCAATGTAGATGCACATTTGGTGCGGGGGGGAGCATCTTTATTAAAAGAAGTTATTATTTGAGGCTTGTATACTAACAGAGTCCTGATTTTTGAAGCAGATCAAACATTGCTGGGAGCCATATTATGTTCATTTGGGAAATATTTCCCTTACCATCGGAGATGTTGCCTGCCTAGAACTGCAGACGTGGTGATTCAGCACCTTCTTCAGGGTTAGAGTTTTCTTAGCTGTGTTGTCATAGTTGGCTCTTGGAAAAGAAACCAAATGTGATATGAATACTCCCCTGGTTGTAAGGGCTTTGAAAACATTCTTATCATGGTGAAAAATTAGAAACTCATCTCATCTTAAGCGCAATCACATAAGATGCATAAAATGTTATGTACATTTCTAATCATAGAACCCTGTGACTGCAATTGTTGATGAAGTTATGGCTTTTGATAATCCAGGCAGGTTTTCTGCATTAAACTTTCTGTTACTCACAGATCAAAACAACAAGTGCAGATAGGAATTTAAATGGGCATAAAATGTCAACCATATATATAGGATTTCCTAAGCTTTCTTATTATAAAAGAGGTAGGAGGGTTGTTAAACCATTTGTGAGGGGTGATGCCTGGTACAAAGGGATTAATGCATGGATATTTTACTGCTTTACTTTCTCTAGAGAAGTAAACAAACTGAAGTATGTGTTGTTTCCTCTTCTATTCTTTTTTCCCAGTAAATCATTTAAGGATAAACAAAAATTGGTTAAACTAGGCATCTCGCACCTTGTTTATTGTGATCTTGTTCATCATACTTCCTAAAGTAGGCTGTGAAAAAAAAAACCCTAACATTTTGTTCCTTTTCCTATGTACATGTGGTGGAAATTGGATTAGTCTTTGTAGGACTTCAGACTTTCTTGGTCTGCCCTTTAAACAGAGGATGGGTTTATAGAAAACTTTGTGTGCCACCTGTATTGCAATGTTCCCTTTTTGTTAATCGGTAATAAATCTTGATTTTGTTGGGTTTAGAAGTTTTACCCTTGGCACATATGTAGAACCAATTATATTGTAAATCACCAGTGTTTCAGCAGATGTCATTCTGATTGTTCCCCGCTGCATAGAGCACTACTAGTAAAACATTTGAGGTCAGGAACTTGGATTCCTTAACCACTGTATTCAAGGAAACCCATTTATTGTTCTGTCTCAGTAGAAACAGTTTATTTCTCTTAGACTTATATCACATTGGCAACCTATCAAGGAAAGTCATAATTACATTTATGCAATTGAGGGAGTGGGTGGGCAGAGGATTCATTAATCTGTCTTCATGAATTAAGACTACTTCCCTCTTTTTAGCCCTCCAATATGTATGTAGCAGATTCTTAAGAATACAATATTTTATGTTCATTATCAAGCAAGAATTATGTTTTGGGCACTGAAACAAACTGTTTGACCTATGTCTTTTGCATTGTAAAATTGTTAAATCTATTCTTTGTACTTGAAACTGTAAAAGGATTTACGGAGACTTCATTGCATAAAACAATGCTTATCACAAATTATTGTGAGTTGGGTTTTCAGATTTTGGGGCAGGTTTCTTATTTTGATTTATATTATGAAAGCTGATTTTTTTTTTTAAGTCAAAAGGATCCTTCACCTTAACTATTCTGTTAAGTCTACTTAATAAAAAAAAATAGCAAATCTTGCTTTGGAAATAAACATCGGCAGTTTTCTCATTGTCATCAATTGAGTTGCATGCTTGCTGCTTGTTGACTGCATTGTATGCAGTTGAATCATATCTCTAGGTTGCTTAGAGAGTATGAGGATTAGGTACAATATACAAAAGGGCTTTTTGAGAGCATCTAGCATTTGAGAAAAATGCTTTTATGCTTGCCAAAATCAAGGGTGTGTGCTTTTTAATCTTTACCACCTGTTCTTTTCAGCTATATAGAAAAAGGGGATATATTTGTTCAAATATTTTCTTTATGTGGAGACTTCCAAATGTTTCAAGTTCTCCGTAGTGAGTTCATGAAGAGGGTTGGATACAAAACCCATTATAGAAGTTCACAGCCTGCAGCAGTTAATAATTTTAATTGGAAGTTTGCTACTTGGATTTTTTGTATGGTCTAGGTAGGGACCTAGAATAGCTTTCAAATAGAGAAAGACTTGAGAAACTGAAAGTGGCATTGGAAGGCATGCAGGCAAAATGATAACTATCAGAGACTCTAAAGCATATTCAAGATCTACATTTCTGGTTTTGGAAGGCACTAAGATCTGCTAAAACATATGAGCCATTTATAATTTTAGGTTTCCTCCGATTGTGCTGTATGTGAAGTATAGAATTGAGAGTCATGACTTGCCAGAGATGTCTTCCTGACATGGGAAAGACAGTTGCTTAAAGTCTGAGTATTTGCACATTGCAGTAATTCACCAGAGCCAAAATGCATGGGCATACTTGCTCTTTAATACAGCCCCTTTCACTTTGGCTTAACTTTAGTGTCTCAGCTCCCAGCAGGAACTCATGGAAACTATTTATTATTTCTGACATAGAAGGTAAAATCCCTCTTGTTTTATTGAAAATACACTCTTTAAATTTTCATTTAGCAGCTGGTTTAAGCAGTCTGGTGAACGCTGGGAACAGTTCTGTGAGAACCACAGCAATGTGCCAGAAAATTAAGCATCAAACGTCAATAAAACAAAACAATATGTCTGTTAATCATATCTTTTTATTGAAGAAATCTCCACATAAATCATTTAACCTATTTGCTTCCCTGAATGCAACTGATTATTGTTTAACAGGTGAATATTATCCCTTTCTGATCATAAGAGACAAGAGGTACAGAAATATGAAGTCTGCACAATCCATGCAACAAGTTAAAAAGATTTATTTAGCTCCTGATAGCTGTGGAGAAAAACATTATCTATAAAAATCAATTTTAGTTTCTTTACTAACTATAAGTTTTAACATGTAAAAAAACAAACCCAAAATGAAAAGGGACGGCAGTCATGTTCTGTCTATTAGAAAGCATTGTTTATTTAATGCTTGAAAATTAGGTAATTTAGTCTAGTTCAGCTATTAGATCTGTGCAAAACATTCAGAGTGGCATTCATAAAATATGATGTGAGCAAGACACCTTGCTACCAAATACTGAAGCAGTCTTATCCCATGGAAGACTTGGTATGTGTGCTTTGAGAATTTCACCAGCTTGTGTATATGTATATGCACATACCACATTTCCTTCTGGGACTGCTAGTGAGATGATGCACACATGCAGAAGCGAGCTGGAAGTGCCTTTGAAACAGCTATGCTAAGCTTCCAGAATCTCTTATTGTTTCAATGCTTTGAAGAGAGCTATTTCACGAAATGCTCAGTCAAATGCTTTGTATGGTTTTATCAGATATTCCTAGTCAGCTCCTTTCAGAGGGTGCCAAATCTTAATGTACTTACAGTATCAAATATGAAGATAGGTAGATTGATCTTCTGCTGGAAAAAACATATTTTATTCTGGAACTGAATTCATTCTAATATACTTCAGTGAAATAGTATTTCATTTAAATGATAAAGCAGCCTTCAACTAATATTCAAACCATTATCTGATTAAAAAAAATATTTTCTGGGCCAGAGTAGGATTTGGCAACACATTTGAGCCACAAATCCTTTTTTAAGTCCTTGTTAATCTCATTGAAAATTAATGGGAAGAGTTTTTGATAACTGAAATTGTGAGCATCAAAAAGTGTAAATTCAAATAGATTTAATATAGTTAAAAATCAGCCTTTTAAACAAACAAACCCAAACCCAGACTTGCCCATGAGCCATGGTCCCCTTGCATCATTGCTATGTTTATTTCATCTTTGCCCACCCACCAAAATGTAAATGTGATTTTGGTGTGGCCACTAAAAGGTTAGTCATTGCTGAGTAAAGTTTATGCTAGGTAAGGTTTATGCTTAAAATAAACATGCATTTCATGTCATTTTATTTCTCATACCATCATTCTGTCAATAAATGGCTAGTCTGCAAATAAAGTGAGTAGTTTTGTATATATATTAAAAGATATTCCTATACAAATTGTTGCCAGAGCTGAAGTCAGTAGAAAAATAAAAAATAAAAATAAATCCTCACAAACTACTTTTTGTTTAATATTTGAAAATATAGAAGGAAAACTGTTGGGATAGAATCTGAAATCTATTCATTGGCAGAAAAGCAGAAAAGTTAGCTGTTCCTTAAAATGAAGATCTGTAGTAAGATGTTTCAGGGAATGTTTTCCCCACTGAAAATCATCTCCCACAGATTACTAAATAGTTTACCAAGCAGAATAAGTAAGTTGTTTATATCTCTAAATGTATAGTGTTAGGCCATACATATTTAATTACAAACACAGAAAGTTGAAGAAACATCAAGAAGAACTTTTAAATAAAGATATATATATATATTTCTACATTTTCTCCTTGCTATTGCAACATTTCTGTGAACTGCACATGTATTTTATAATTTTTAAAGTAATAACTTAAACTAATTGTCAAATACTATATATTATAACTATTTCATTAATTTTATTAAATCAGATACAATATTTCTGAAGGTTTTAATAGTGCTTGTTCCACTCTAAATCATGGGTGATGATCTGAATCTGACCAAGCACACACTTATCTCTAGTGTGTCTAACAATGTCAGGGTTGTCCCTTTTCTATTGTCCATATTTGTGGCAAGAAAAATCCGCGGATGCTGGAGCTGGTTTGAGAAAGATTTAGTGATCCAAATGGGAATCACTCTGGGTTTATTTGCCTGATTTAAACATCAGTTCACATTATTGAACTTGCTGATGAAAGGCATGTGAAAAGTTAACTAATATAGTCTAGCTGCCTTTTGGAAATGATCATAATCCATGCTATAAAATAATTTTTTGGAAGCTCTCTTTTGGAAGCTCCTTGTCCTTTTTGTATTATAAAATGGTTCTGAATTACATAAAGAACAAGCTACAGTAAGATCAGACGTAGCTTTACCAATGTCAGGAGCAGAATTTATCTGCCGAAGTCATTTACAGAGAAGATGTTCCAGAAAAAAATGTAGCTATTTTGTGGGGGTTTTCTTTTTACCAAAGTGGGCTTTGTTTTAAATGTTCACTTCCTGTTCTCCATGATCAGTCATTGTTTTCCTAAAGATTAATGACTCGGCTGTTTCAATTTGTGATGGCTGAATCCTTGGAATGCTGATTGGCAGTCCACAGGTCAGAGTTTACATTGAAAAGCAAAATGAAGAATTAGATTATGCATTGTGCATGTTCTTTGAAGGATAAAAATGCTGTTTGAAGTCCTATGCTTATTATTTCCAATAGTTTCTTTTGGATGTATCAAGTTGAATTGGAGTTCTATGATAAATTCAATGGTTGATTCAAAAACTTACATAAATATAGCTTTGTCAATAGTTTAGTTTTATCATCTGATATCATTGTGGGTTGTGATGTCAAAACACAGGTGGTGAACTACTCTGATGAAAACAGATGGTTTGGAGATAAACTAGCCCTCAAGTATATATGTTGTTACAGAGAGAACAAAGCAAAAGTGCCTACTCAACTGCTCACAAACTGTTTGATCATTTGTTTTAGGAACTTGGCCAGAACAGACATCAAGCTGATAGTCTTGTAGTTTCTTGCATCCTCCTATAGAAGATGGGAATGACAAGTTGCTCTCCTTCAGTCTTTTGGGACTATAGTCATAACTATCTAGTTGCCTAGTTAGGTGGCAGCATCTAGTCACATTAGCCTAGCAGAGTATATAGGATTTGCTTGATTTCTTATACAATCCTGACCCTGGAGCTATTTAATCTTTAGGTTAGCAGAGTCAAATTGATTTGTACTTAAGAGGAAATCCAGGACCATAAACTAAACTGGGAAGAAAAAAAGATCATTGTAGAAAAAGACATTGGCAAACTACTTCCATATTGTACCAAGAAAAATACATGGAAAACATTACCATGAAGACCTCAGGAATCAAGTTTGCCTCAAAGGAGGCAGCATCTTTCTGTTGTTTAGATATTGATGAATAACTTGCACATTAACCAATTACTTATTCTAAATAAACATATTAAGAAGTTCAGACAATACGTCTTAGTGAGATACAGAAAGAAATTGAGTACTTCAAACTTAATAAGCTAAGGTAATTACTTTATGATATTGAGGAGACATTTCCTAACAGTAAGAACAATTAATCAAGGTAACACCCTGCGTCCGTCAAGGTGCTCCATCATGGAGGTCTTAAAAAAAAGATTGGACTGCCATTTGTCCAGGATGCAATAAGGTCTTCTGCCTTGGACAGGGTGTAGGAGTAGAAGACTTTAAAAAGATGTTGAGACTGTAAAAAAGTTGTTGAGGCTGTAAAAAAAGAAGGTAAGACTCTAGAAAGAGTGCAGAGAAGAACCCCAAAGATGATTAGGACTAGAAGCTAAAACATAAAAAGAACGGTTGCTGGAATTGGGTATACCTAGTTTAATGAAAAGAAGGACTCAGGGTGACATGATAGCAGTGTTCTGATATATCAAGGGTTGCCACAGAGAAGAGGGAGTCAAGCTATTCTCCAAGGCACCTGAGGGCAGGACAAGAAGCAATGGGTGGAAACTTCCAAGGTATCTTCCAGCCCTGTGATTTTATAGAACAAAGAGTGAGCAAGGAGCAGCTTGGTACTGATAAGAAGAAAAGTGAGAGGCAAAACATTGAAATATTTGTGGTCTTAATTTTTTAGAATGGCTATGTGGCCTAAAGTACATGAGGGTGAGACATTTAGACATTTAGAAAAAACTAAGACGCATCATCATATAGCCAGGCCTGGGTTCTTCCCTTAATGCTTGTCCTTAATTACACCTAATTTAAAAGTAACCCTAGCCTAGCAGAGCATGTAGCATTTACTAGATTTCTGATATAATCCTGAGCCTGAGCTATTTAATCTTTAGTAATTAATTTATTATCCACTATAGATACATAAGACTATTGAAGTCTTTCAGAAGAGGTGCTTTAAAATGCACAAAATATACATAGAAAGCACAATTCCGAATTATTAAAGCAGCCATGTCATTTTTAAGCCCTGCATGCAGCTGCATGCAGAAGTAGCTGCACAACTTTAAAAAACTGACAACAGCCTTAACAATTTGAAGAATAATGTTTCATATATATTATTTATCACAATTCCATTTTCTCCTTTTTTAAATAAACACTTTTGAAAGAAAAGCATAATAAAAAAGATAGAGAAAGCAAACTAAAACAATTAGACATGAGATTTATAAGCATAATAAAATTTAAAAATTGATTAAAATGTTTTGTGCAAAATCAATGTATATTGATAAATATTTTATGTCATTTTAAAACCACACATCATTGATAAAATTGTTTTTATTCTTTTTATTGTTTTAAAATGTCTTAAATATTTTTAACTGTAATATATTTTAGAATTATAAGATGCCCAGAATCATTGACCGAGATGGGTGGCCATAGAAATTGAATGAATGAATGAATGAATGAATATGCAAGGATATTCATTCTTGCATATTAGGATTAATATTAATAATCAGCACAGTATGAATCATAATGTAAGTAATTTATCAGGAAAATAGAAAGAAACTTCATTGATTTAGTCATTTGACCATGTCAAAAATATAAAACTAATATAAAAGTAGAAATGTGTACAACTCCCCCCCCCCCCCAAATAGGACATGTTCATAGTAAGTTGTCAGTAAAATCTTATATCGGGTTTCTCAAAATATATTCACTGTAAATTTAATTTTTTCTTCCATTGTAACAAGTTTCAGGTTCAGATTCATATCTCTAATTGCTCTACCTTGTTTTTATAGCTCCTTTAGAACACTACTGCTCATTTGAAGATATTGGAACAAGTCAGATAGTTCTTATTGTACATTCTGAAGAAAGACTCTCAAATCTTTCTCAATCTCACATTAAATCTTCTAATTTAATTGATGATTAATTTCTCTCTGTGTCAGGCAAATGTATTTGTATTCTCATCTTCATGAACATAAATATTTACTAGTGAAGCAAGGGGTGATAAACCTAGATTAATTCTTTTTCTATGTTATCCCATACGTTTAATATGCTACTTGTTATTGTAAATTGTCAATTCCTGTTTGTATTAAATCAAAGATATTTGAACAAACCATCTGGAAATCCTGCTTCCTCAATAGCCCAACTATAAATTAAAGAAATCCAATCTATAACTGAAGTTAAACAACTAATTTGGTATTATAGTCAGAAGTTTGGTATTGTCCAATCATATTGTTCTTTTGAATCCTGAAATATTTTAAGTTTAATACTCAGTCTCTTTTGGATCATATGAAGTTAGTTTAGTTATTTGCCTCTTCCAGTCATTTCATTCCTTTTTTTGAAGAGTTTGGACAGCCCTAGTAAATCACACTGGACAAAACATCAATAGACATGTGCACATGTATACATTCCTGAGATTGCACACAAGTGATTTATGTTTGCATATCTGTGCTATCATCTGGATCCTGGTCAAACAGCCTACTGTCACTATGTTATATATCAAAGTCATAAATGAATAGAGGAAATAAAGTTGGTAGTAATAATCAAGTTTCATGATACTCTAGATTAATAATCTAGAATTATAATCAATAATCAAGTTTCATGTATTTCTAGATTTTTTTTACATCTCTATCAACAGAATTTTCAAATGTAATAGGACTTTTTGATAGATACATAAAGTGCAATCTCCTAATGATTTCCTATGCTATGATTTTTTTAAAAAATAAATTGTTCATTCTTTTTGTCCTACAAAAAGAGTATTACAGTAACTTTTCCTTAAGTGAACAATAGTGCTGTATTAATAGTCAGGTGAAAGATTTAAGTTCTTCAATTGCAACTCAGTGTTTTCAAATCTTGATGAACTGAATTGCTTGCAAGATGTTTGGTTACCATCTAAGATTCCTGCCTTTGTGGCCTGTCATCACTCAGGGCCAAGGCAGGTCCGACAAAGAAGCGCACATCTGTGTCTTGCTAACTAGCAAATGCTTTCTCATGATCCTTTCACTGGTGATATACTGCCAGACAGCTAGCATCTCAAAATGGCATGGGATAGGGGATTTATTGGCCTAATTGCTTATTGCCTATTGAAACTTAAGTGTGTTGGCTTTGGAGCAACTCCTTTTCATACTTCAGGAGGGGTTATCCAGCAGGCAGCCATCCAGCTGATTTCAAATTCAGTGTAATGGCTCAGTGTCTAAAAAGTTACATGTCACTCTGTGTATTTAATAGAGAAATCTGATTTATACAGACTGAATAATGTATGCATATGAGATATTTTAAACAAAGTACAACATCTGTGATCTGAAGAGTATGATCTTGCTTCACCTTGCTTCTTATGGTTATGTTCCCATATACAATACAGTCTGATAAAATTTTATGAATATTGAGTCATTAGGCAGGACATAATTCTTAGATATTCTTGTTCTAAGCTGATGCTAGCATGATGTAAACTGACCTGAACACAATGTACTGATAGGAAAATAAATTAAGTCCTTTTATTAATAAGCTTGAGTAAACAAAGAAACCAAACTGTTCAGTCCCTGTGACATGCTCCATTTGGATTTATAATTACATAAGGTTCAAATAATACAATATATAAATATGTGCCAATATTTCAATTCCACCTCAGAAATTTTCATCTTGTACATGGCCCAGAGTAATGAGTTGGGCACTTTTATAAATGTGATTTGTAAAGCAATAAATGTCCTGCTTAGATTGTCATACATTCAAGCACATACAAACACAGTGACAACATGTATGCTCTGTTTAGTCTCTGTAGCGGAAAACACAGTTCCCTCTTATGGGTATTAGAGTTGAAAAGAATTCTAGCAGCCACATTGTACTGGCTTCCTCTTCCTTGCTTAATCCACATGAAATAAAATACAAACTGTAATTTTTTTGTGCTACATCTAGACACCAAACAAGATCTGATGCGCATTTAACCTGTGCATTTTTTAAAAAAAACAATGTTCACTCAACAACAAGATTATTATTGTTCAGATTGTGGGGGAGAGAGATTTACCTCTATTTTTGTTCTATTGCAATCTTGATGGAAATGCTTCCTCTGCAAAATGTATTTGCCTTAAAAGGAATCCCATATAGTACTGTTTTCAGTGGGGAATTTTTCTCCCAATGAAAATTATTAAAATTATCTGTTCCTACCCAAGTGACATCATTTTGTTTTCTGAAAAATGAATATTATATATAAATATAACTTTAATAACTAGTCTGGAACCTTTGCATTTACAATTAGACTGGAACTGCCAAATATTTTGCTTCAATAGTTGGGATGCTCCATGAAATGTTTCTGTATGTATATTTCAGGATTCAAATGTTCTTGTTTCATACCCTTTTGTTTTATTAATCACATGAAGTACAATTTCAATCAAAAAGAAATTACTAAAACGAAGAGGAGAAACTAATTCTATTCTTTATAATATGATTCTTCCAGTTGAGAAGAATAATCTTATCCAAGATAATTAGGAAAGGATACTCAAATTCCTACTTTGTGTAAATAGAGCTGTTGCCTGCATTATATCACTGAGACTTCTCAACACATCTGGAAAAAAAGCAGTTCCAATAACATTAAAGCATCCTATTTTCATTGGCACACAGATACTATAGTATATGCCAGTCAGTAATGGGTTTTGGAAACAAGCTGCTCTAAAATTCTTCTAAACTATTCTTCTGGGAAATTATTCAATTAAATACAACTAAAATTAATGCTTGGCTGCTTTGTTTGAATAAAACAAAATAAGCAGCTGGAAAAGAAAATCCCTCTGTGTGCTCAAGAGCAAAGGCTCCAGTTAATATCAGTGGATTATGAGATCCTCTTTCTCCCCTTTAACAACAGCTAATTCTAAATGAAAAGAGGCCAGTTCTAGTTAGAGAAAAATGTGGGTTTGACAGAGACAAAATCAGGCTGAACAAAATAATGCAATCTGAAGTTGGGGATAGTTTCTTGGATGTGTGATAATCTACTGGTGGGTTGGGGCCAGTTCAAGGGAATATGGTGCTTATTTCAGGGTTCAAAAAATATAAGACAGGGTCGTATTTTCAGGGAAACACGGTACCTATCTGGCCTAGGCATCAAGAAAAGGCTTGCAGAAACCCATAGGTTACAAAAGATGTATGGACCTAGAAGCAACCTTTGGTAGCCGTCTCTACATTTTGGAATAACCTGCCCCCCCCCCACCCCCAATACACAATACTAATCCTTGGGTCATTTTGTAGAACACTTAAACTTATTCAGTGGGCTCTTGGTTCCATGATGAAGACTTTGAATAATCATTTTGTTTATGTTCTGGTTTTAAGTATTGTTAACAACTTTGTACATTGGCCAGTCTTAATTTTAACAATTGGGATAGTTTACAAAAAAACCTATAAGATGAATAAAATAATCTTTCTAGTTAAGTGTTTTTAAATATTTGTATACCACTATCGATTTAAAATCTCTTTCTTTGAAGCCTCAGCTTCACTTTAAAAAATCCTTCAGCTTTTGAAGGCAGATAAGGAAGAGAGATCTCTGGTGCTGTCAAATGCCAGAACAATGCCTTTCTTAAAATAACTAAAAACATAAAATAATCTCGAACTAGTTAACCTGCTCTTGGCAGAGGAGGACCTCAAAATGTACCCAAATATCTCAGTTCACCAATGGACATATTAATTGTCAGCTGTCTCCTGTGGTGAGGTGTTAAAAGTCCACAGGTAGAGAGCCAATATAGGAGGCAGCTCACAGCAGGCATTTGACTGAAACTAGCTTGCTTTCACGTTTCTTTTCTCAAAGCTTTATGCTTCGTAAATGCAGCTTGTCCAAAGGCAAGAAGAGCAGGGCCCATTCTTCAATACCCTTGCCAAATCCTAATATCCTTTAAACAAGTCCAAAAATAGCAAGCACAAAATGGCCAGGGAGGAGAGTTGCACGACTGAAGCCTCTTTTCACTGCTCTCAGGACTTCTCCCTGTGTGGTTTGAAAGAAGTCTCTAAAGAGGGCACACCTGGGTATTCTAATTCAAAATAAGGTGTAACCAAAAAAAAAAAAAAAGCAAGCCAAACAAATCCTCTTGCCTCTCCTGGGGAGAGGAGAGAGGAGCACTTCACTTGCTACCGAATGAGAATGTTGTTTTTCATACATTGGACAGCTTTCTGTTCTCTTTGCACCCTTGGCCCATCTATCCTGAATTTCTCTCTCTACCAGTCTCCCCTCATTGTGCCAAATTCTTTCCTACTGAATTCATTTATTAAGAAGAGCAATGGCAAGAAAGTATGTTTCTTTTCTTGATTTACATTTTGAAGTGTCCCAATGTCTCGACTATTAGCTGCAGAATTTGGACCTCATAAAGATTAGGACCTTCCAAATTTACTCAGTTTGGAAAACTCAGAAGTTCTCAACCATGAATGAAGCAAAATAGAATCTGCACTCCTGTCTCTTCCTTTAACTTAGAGTTGCCCATAAATAATATGCCTGTCACTTCAAAGTGCTTTGTGTTAAGTGCGTTGAGTTCTGTACAATCCACAAAAGAGCTGCTATCTTGAAGCAGAAGAGAGTTTTTGGAAAATAAAGCACTTAAGGAGGTGAGGTATGTGGGCAAAAATGTGGCTGTTATTAGTTTTATGTGGCACCTATCAGAAATTTAGAGCATTTCATATGAAACTCATTATTCTTAAAATACTCTGCAATGTAGGCATTATTATCCTCCTCCACTCTCCTCCATTACAGACAGTACATGTGATTGTTATTACCAATACTAAGGTTGAAATCAGTATTTATTTATTGAATTTATATTGCTGCCTATTTGCCCATGGCGAATCAAGGCGGCTTACAGAATATAAAGCCAGATTTAAAACAATAAAAACTAACAAAAAGAATCAAATAAATTAATATAGTACAACATAACAAAATCACCCCCCACCTCTCACCCACCCCATCCCAGCATCCCTTGCCCCATTAAATGGCCCAATCACACAAGCCATTTAAAGGGCTCCATCCCGCTCTGGGTTCCCCAGGCCCACTGGCAGAACCAGGTCTTCAGCCCCTTCCAGAAGAGTATTAAGTGGGGGCCATTCTAATCTCTGGGGGAATGATGTTCCAGAGAGAGGGAGTCACCACGGAGAAGGCCCTTCTTCTGGGTCCCACCAGGTGTATCTCCTTTGGGGATGGGACCCACAACATTCCCTGCCTCCCGCTCTGAGGTAGATGTGACCAGCAAGAGATGGTCCCTCAGATAACCTGGTCCCAAGCCATGAAGGGCTTTAAAGGTGACAACCAGCACCTTGAATTGCACTCGGAAGCAAATTTATTTATTTATTGGTTCGATTTATATGCTGCCCTTCTCCAGAGACTCAGGGCAGCTTACAATGCGTTAAGCAATAGCCTTCATACTTTTGTATATACCTGCTTAGTAGGGCTTTCGGCCCTCCCTAAGCGGTGTTCTTTTTTATACAAAGTCAGCTTATTGCCCCCACAAACCGCATCCTCAAATCAGCAACCAATGCAGCTTCAGCAGGAAAGGTGATACATGTGCACACCAGGGTCTGCACAAAACCATGCGGGCCGCTGCATTTTGCACCAACTGGAGCTTCTGGATACTGTTCAAGGGCAGCCCCATGTAGAGCGCATTGTAAAGTATGTTGGTTGAACCACTCCCCCAAAGTCATAAAAACTTATTCAGATGTAAAATAATGACCAGCTTGTACAAGTGCCAATCCATGTCAGAGATGCTAAGATCACATATTCTAAGAGCTGAATTTAGAATTGGAGGCCTGGGGATTTTTCAGTGGCTAAATTATCATATTGTTACCATAGTTGCTATGTAATTATCATGTATGCATCTTCATTTTACAGTGAGGAAAAAACATACCTATGTGAAGGGAATAGCAAAGGTTCCCTCCTTGAACACTTTTGAGGCCATACCTGCCTTGACTTCAGATAGATGAGGGAAATAATGGGAATTAGGATGAATTGGTGTGATATGTTAAAATAGTCAAAAGTTTCTTTAATTTAAAGGATACCCTCTTAATACCTTTAAGTTAAGGGTATATTTATTACAGCAAAATTACAACATTAACCTAAACCCTAAACCTTTTTTTCCTCTATTGTGTTAATTTTAATTGTAAGTTCTTATGAAATGTTATTAACTACTTTATAGGATCCTTAAAAAAAAGTAGTATGCTTTATTTGTAACAGCCAAATCCAGTGTGATGTTAGGGGTGGGTACTGAAGAACCTTCTTTTCCTTCATATCATGTAAAGATGTCATGCAGGAAAAAGGCAGAACAAAAAACCAAAAACCACTCACTACACCCCAAAACAAAACTTTTTTTACTTTCTTCTTACCAAAGCAACTTGGGTTCAGAGTGAAACTACCGTAATCCAATGCCAAAATATGTTTGGCTTAATAATTCATTACACTACTTATGCATGTGATTCTTTTAATGACTTCAGCATAGATACTATATCTTAAATGATCCTCTACTTTATCTACTTTAGAAGACTTCAGTGCAAAATCAGAATTACAGAATCTTTGGCTTGATAAATTCTGTTTGTTAAAAAGCAATAATAGAAAGCTCAGATATTAATATTCAATCATGTTCTTCTTCCTAGAAATCATTGATGATCTTGCCAATTTGGTAGAAAATACTGACGACAACCTACGCAGACAAACCAAAAATGTCTTGAGGGTGGAGAAAAAGTCAACCTCCTGTGGTAAGATTTTAAATTTCATTCCTTTTGGTTTCTACTGGTTGCTACTTTTTGTGTTGTGAAACCTGGTTTAAAGCCATTTAGTTTTTTTTCTAACAGCCAAAACTAGCTCTTTCATATAACCTTGTACTTTCCTATATGAACAATTTAACAATTATATCCAGGACCTTTGAAAAATCGCTATCCCTTTTAAAAGGGGGAAAGAAGTGTGATAAACAGTCATAATTATCCCAAGTTTGATTAAGGAAAATGAGTTATTTATCTCCTGGAGGGCATTTTCTACTTTGAGGTAATTCTACTTCTTGGAACTAGTAGGGTCAATCTTGAATGGGTCTTGCCAGGAGAGGTATTGGCCCTGCATAGAATGCAGACAGTGGAATTCATCTGGAAGTTCAAAACCCCAGTCGTTTAGTTTTTTAAAACAAAACACCATTCCATTCTTGTGTTGTCTTCTATGCCTCCCTCCCTTCCTCTTGTCTTTTTCCTTTTTAAAAGGTGAGGCTGCCCTACTTTTGAACACTACTGTGCCATTGTAGAAGCCTGAAAACACAATCTGGAAACCATGGCAAGATGTTATCAATCTTTCTTCTTGATGGGAGAGGAACGGAGTAGCTGATTAGCATGGCAGCTATGCTACACAAGAAACACTGCGGGGCAATCATTGAATTCAAGTACTCAACTTTTGTAGAAAACCCAGCCAGGCCAGAAAGAAATGCCACATTCTAATACAATTCCCTCTCCTTTTATATAGGGCAGGGTTAGGGGACTATAGAATAATGTGTCATGACAGTGGAAGAGAGGATAAACAGTGACAAGAAGGAACTCTAGACCAGAAAACAAAGAAGTTATTAATCCCAAAGAAGGGCTAAACAGAGCTGAGGATAATCAATGACAACCTTTCATCTTGAAGAAGCTCAGTTTAGGAAATGGATTATTAAAGTTTAGGAGATTTCTGATGCTGTGGCTACTTTCTAGCACATGAGACAGATCAAATATAAGTATCTTTTCCTCTGTAAAAAAAAAAAAAAACCGCACACACATAAGAAAAAACAAACAAACAAAAAAAGCAATGTTATAAGTGAACAGATTTTCCCCAACACCAAGAATAAGGGTGATGATATATTTAAGACCTTTCTCCCTCTTGATATTCCCAGGCCTCTGTGGGGCTTGATATGTTCTACCTCAGAGTCCTTCTTTTAGAAAAAAGGCCAAGAGAGATAAAGGCCATAAAACCTCTAAAAGAAAATTATAAAATAGGAGACAGAATTATTTCTTTATGAGATTTCTCCCTGCATCACTCTTTAAATTTAGGGAGTTTAGAGATAGTAATGGAATAGTGATAAATAATACAAAATTATTTAAATGTAAAAAATGTTTTAGAACATTATACTAATGGCTCTGGTGAAACCAGAATCAATCCTGAAAAGTGTTCTAGAAGAACCAGGTTTTTACCAGCTTCCAGAAGGCCATGAGAATGGGAACCATTATCATCTTAGTGGTTTTGTCTGTTCTGTAGGAGAGGCGCTCCCTCCCTCCATCTGAGTCTCATCACAGGTCATTATTCACTAATGAGTAAATAACCTATACAGTTTCCATCCCTGGCCCATATCTGAAACCAGAATGCAAGAGCCTTGATAGTACAGTGGTTTGGTGCACCCTGTCATTAACACAGCTGCCTGCAATTTCTGCTGGTTCGAATCTCTCCAAGGCTCAAGGTTGACTCAGCCTTCCATCCTTTCTAAGGTAGGTGAAATGAGGACCCAGTTTGTGGGGGCAATAAGCTGACTTTGTATAAAATATACAAAAGAATGAAGGCTATTGCTTAACGCATTGTAAGCCGCCCTGAGTCTCTGGAGAAGGGCGGCATATAAATCAAATTTTAAAAAAAAATAGATACAGACAATATGCTTTCTCATATATCAATATATCAAGGTTAGATTTATTACCTACAGACCTGCATTCAAAATATCAACTACAGACCAAGATGATCAGTCTGAATAATTGGCTTATGAGTTGAGGCCAAGGAGCCTAAAGCAGACTTTGGCAGCAAATTCTAGAGTCCACTGGAGTTGGGCGAACAATTTCAACAAATAAATAAATACAATTTCCAATATATTTTTTCCTTCTGGAAAGTTTAACCCTTCCCTTCCCTCCATATCTCATCTGTGTCTCATTACTATTATCTTCTCTATTTCCATCCTTCTCAGTTAGGCGACTGTCCTTTCTCAGTGAACAAAGGTCCAATCAAGGGACACCCACTTGAGATCCAACTACAGTATAATACAAGCACAGTAACCTCATCTACTAGCTATATTCACAACCCCTTCATACATCCTGATCTACCTTATGATAATAGAACCACTGCCCTCACCATCTTCCCACTCACTCCAGCCCCCCTGGCTCTACTCCCTGGATCAGAAGAGGCATGGTGGAAAACGCTTTCCCTATTCTTTTGCTCATCGCAGCGACCTTCCTTTTCACTTTTCTGACTGACTGTGGGAAATGACAGTCCTCTTTTCCTGTGATTACTTTGCTTCCACACCCTCATCCTCAGTTACACATGTTCATATAAATCCAAAGGAAGGGGAATAGGTCTAGTACTCTCTTTTCATCTCCTGCCACTAGTTTAATAAGTAGCATAGTAGTCTGTTTATTGTGGAATAAATATGGGGAAGTGTATTTAGGCCCAGAAATCCATGGGAATTATGAGAGATGAGGGAATGGATGAATGCAAGGACATATAAATTGATATGATTTTGGCAGATTTTCATATAATACAGCATTTAGGACAAAGTATGAAAATGTGAGTGTACATGAAAATGATCTTATATTTGAGGGTGGAAAGGTTAGAAGAATATAATTTCTGGGGTAACTTTAGCACAAATAGCATAATCATGGTGTAAGTAGTAATATCAATACTAAGCACTATGAAATTCTGTATAATTGAACTTGCAATCTGGAGGTAGTGAATTCTGTCAGTGTCTACTCATGGAATTACTGAAGGAGAATGAACTCCTTCTTCATAAAGATATTTTTTTTTCCATCCTCTTGTAAAGACTTCAAAAAAAAAAATTAAGGACATTGTAGTTTTCTCCTCCTTCCACAAGATGGTGATACAGTTCCTAATCTTAAGAAATTAAATAACAGCTTCCCTTTTATATTGTTTCTGACTGTTTTGGAGAAAGTAGAATCATCACTTCTATTTTTTTTCTCCTTAAACTTTTGCTATATCAGCCCATCTCAGAAATGTTGATTACTAAAGAAGTCAGGTATTTTCCCTGGTTTTGTTTGTTATGTTTAAATATAGAGAAGTCTCATCTAAATCAACAAAGAGAATTATAAAATCTTAAAGCCTGTCAAATTACAGCTGTAAATTATATAAAATGATTCTTGTCTTTTAGATATTTCTCTTTATCTAATTTACTGGTAATTTCTATTTTCTGTTCCTCTCACTAGGTTTTTTGAATAGATTATTTCAGGTCTGCAGATGCTTTCATAAGATATAAACTTTGTATATTCCAATGAGGAAATCTCTATTCATTTTATTTCTAATATAACCAAGGGTTTAGTTAACATGACATGAAGTCAACTTTTCCTACGGTCTGTTTGCTGGATGATTATGCCAATATTCCATCAAAAAACTGCATGGACAATTGCCTTGGCTTGGAACCAAAAGATGTTTTGGTTCCAAAACATTTTTTCCTGGCATATGAGTTGTGCCAGTTTTTGAATCTTGTCATGTTTCCAGAGTTAAATAAGTTGCATAGTTTTCCATAAATGTGCTACCATGTTACTTGTAATGTAAGCGTATCTGGTTTCATTATCTTTTTCTTGAAAATATATTTTGTGTGTGTACACATCATGTGTTCTATAGAAATTGTGGATCAGATTGAGAAGAGATGCATAGAGGAACAATTTATTGTTTCCTGTTGAAAAAAAAAAGATATTTTAATTACTGAAACACCAGTGCTGCGATGTGCTGAAGCCAAATTAGAACCAATATATTTACAATTGTGTATGTTTTGCTGCCACCAGAACCTCTCTTGAAATCAAAAAACTCTATTTTTTCCCCATTGAACCTTGATTGCTATGGGCAGAATCTGAATTTGAATTTTGCCTTCAAATAATTAAGTCCATTGTTTGGCAGAGTTTCTCAGACCATAGTTGCTTCTGCAGATCTGCAAAGCGTTACATCTTCTATGCATCTACTGCAGAGGTGTCAAACTGGCGGCCCGTGGGCCGGATGTGTCACACATAGGTCACACCCACCCCAGCTCCATGAAGGGGCAGAACATTGTGAAATGTCATGTGATAGCAACGTGATGCTGCAAATTTGACACCTGTGATCTACTGTATTTGTGAAAGTTAATTCTTACATGGTAAGAAGGAAACTGCCTGATGCCTGATCTGTCCATTAACCAAATAACAGATAAATAGAAACTGGTCCTTCTGCTCAAAAGAGTTGGGTGTCTAGTATCATGAAGGTTGTCAGGTTTGCTACTTGTCCTTTTTCAAGGCATGGCAAGGGAAATGTGGTAGAGGAAGCGATTTCCCAATCAGCATATTTTTTTTCCCTAGCTCAAGGATAGGAGGAAACCACCTCAAAGGAGGTATGGGGAAAGAATCTCACGTCTATTATACAATGTCATGTGTAGAGTTTCCTGAATTAGAGAGAATTTACCCAAAGATTTACCCACGGTCTTATCTATGATGTGGGCCTCTTCCTGTGATGTAGTTTCTTCCTATCTTTGAGATAGGAAAATAACACGATGGTTGGGGAAACTGCTTCTTCTACCACATTCCCCTTGCCATGCCTCAAAAAAAGGACCACAAACATACTGCCCTCAGACAGGATTGGGGCAGTGTTTTCCCGCTTCTGCTGATGAGGGAACTGATAGGAAAGGAGGAGCCGGGAAGGAGACTTTCACTGTCATTCTCCCCCTTCCCCAAGCAGATATCCCTTGCAGATCTTTTCAGCAATGGTGCTTTTCAGCCCCACAATTTCTAGGTAAAATTGTTCCAAGTTCTTCAGAAAGTATGGAGCAATACCAGACTGTTGCAGTAGCAGAGAAGTAAATTGGCCATTTCTAAGCCACTGTGTCAGCCAATTAGGTACACCAGACCAAGAAATCAACTCCACAGGAAAGGTAAAACACTTTTATTGAGGTTTCCCATAAGAATCTTGGAATCTGATTGCATTGTACCTTTTTGCCCTTCTTATAATTATGTGAATTAGAAAGATATAGTATCTGTCTAAGTGACT
This sequence comes from Arizona elegans, assembly GCA_022577455.1. Taxonomy (NCBI): domain Eukaryota; kingdom Metazoa; phylum Chordata; class Lepidosauria; order Squamata; family Colubridae; genus Arizona; species Arizona elegans. Next base: position 60,814,249 of record JAKOOJ010000003.1, read on the forward strand.
TAAGTTTTGGTTTGTTTGTTTTTTTACTTTTTGTCACTGTAGTAATGGATCTTGCATGTTTCTATCAAGGTCATCTTCCTTTCTCTCTATACATTGCTGCTCTAAGCAAGCAGGCTAGGAGTTGTAGCCTGGAAAATCAGGGAGGGATTGTCATGGTGGCGATGGCAGAGATTACCTTAGGAGTAGTAACTTCATGTTATCATACAATATATAGTAGGACAAAAACATCAACAGCCAACTTTGAGAGGTTCTCTTCTGTCAGGCAGCTAAAGTAGAAATGGCTACAGAGGCACAGAAACCTGTGACTGGATGGGAGGGGACAGTCTTGAAGTAGTTCTGCAGGTCACTAATCTCTTTAGGGCCCTGCTTTATAAAACACAGCAAAAATATTGTGGCACCCAGTAAAAAATAATACAAGATGTCTCCTGTTGGATATCTTTTGTCTGGTGTTAACCTCTTTCAGTGGTAGACTGGACCAAGATGGAGACTTTGTTGTGAAAACATGTCCTCCACAACAGAGAACAGCTCACCTTGCAGCTGGGGCCAGGAAGATATGTCAATGAACTGTTAGTAGAGGCCCTATAATTAGTTACTATTTACTTCTGATGACATGACAGCTGCACAAAATAACAATCCTCATCATATCTGCCAAGTTGTGGTGTTTTTTTCAGCAATATTTTAATAATTTTTATTGTTCGGATAGCTTTAGCCCTTGTGCTGGGATTCTTGGTTAACAGAAATCTTAGCAGCAATCAATCCTCCTAGGACTTGCTATTATTTGTAATAATAAGCCCCAGCATAGACACTGGCTTATGTCCTCATCCTTTGCTTCTCCCCTGATGAAAAAAACATCAAAATAATGTGGCTTGGCCCAGTTACCCAGACAGCCTGGTGCATAGCTCTTCCTAGAGAAGGCTTTATTTGCAAAACAATCATTCTGTTGGCGAGAGCATTCAGAAAGAAACTATCTGGACAATAAGTTGTCCAGTTGTCTTCTAGATTAAAAAAAAAAAGTGGCCTATGCCAAGTTCATATTTTCTCACATTTTACTTTGGGGAGCAAAAATCTGACATTTAGAATGATACTTCCAGAACTGGGCTTTTTTGAAAGGTCATTTGAATCTGCAGATTAAAAGTCTAGATACCTTAACCTTGTCCTTCCTTTATTCTTTACTGAGTAGTGCTAGATTTGGCATGTCTAGTGAGAAATGGATAGAGCTAGGCCAGTGGGAAAGGGACAGTAACACCTAGTTAATTACATTTGCATATGCAGCTGTTCAAACAGTTTGGCCAGTGCCTGCTCCATCTCTTGCTAGGGATTTGGTACAGCTGTCACTGGTCCCGGCAGTTCATTGGAGGGCTGCAGTGAGTCCCTGGAATGCCGCCTCAGTCATCTATCATTTCAAAGGCCAAGTAATTAGTTCTGTTGGAATAAAAAGAGGAACAAATCTTCTAGTTCATTTTCCAAGGATACGTGTCAAGGAGTTAAATCACTACTTTATATTTTTGAAACTGCTGGAATGCAATAATTAGATAGTTAATGCTTACCCATTTATTTTCCTAGCAGTCTTTAAACTGATGGGGTTTTATTGTGATTTTAGGTGATTGTTCAAGGTTTTTTTTTTTTTAAAAAAATAAAAAATAAAGACACCAAACCATCACAAGTCTTGTTGCCACTGTAACTTAGCATCTTCTATTTGCAGCAATTGTATTTAAATGACTAAAAATAAATAGTTTTTGTTTTAGGCTGCCTTGTTATGCAATGATTCTTCTAAAATATCTTACCTAAATGCATGAAGCATGATGACTGTGGCAATATAATGGTTGAAAATATTCACATTCTTCTGGCACATCCAGATAGGTGACTATTTTAACAAATAGTCATCTTTTCAAAAAAATCCTCCTTTGCATATTTATTCATTCATTCATTCACTCATTCATTCATTCATTCATTCAAATTATTAGTTATTGTTAGTTATCACCTTTAAAGCGCTCCATGGCTTAGGACCTGGGTACCTACGAGACCGTCTTTTGCCACCAATAGCCTCCCACCGACCAGTTCGTTCTCACAGGGAGGGACTACTCAGGGTGCCATCAGTCAAATTATGCCGACTGGCGACTCCCAGAGCCTTCTTTGTGAGGGCTCCAACCCTTTGGAATGAACTGCCCCCGGAGATACGGAATATCCCTGATCTCCGTGCTTTCCGCCGTGCCCTCAAGACCCTGATGTTTCAACAGGCGGGGCTAAACATATGAACATGTGAATGATTTTTTTTTTTAAATGTTATCTAATTCTGGGTTTTATTTAATTGACCAAACTAAGTAATAATTTTAATTAGCAATTTTATGATGTTTGTGTGTCTATATTTTTCTTGACTGTACACCGCCTTGAGTCCTACAGGAGAAAGGCGGTATAGAAATATAATAAATAAATAAATAAATAAATAAATAAATAAATAATTCAGTTTCCACCCAACTCAGCCAAATGACTCTGGGTGGCTTACAATTCTAAAATTATGAAACAGAAGTTGTGAATACTCCAACACTGGAAGTTTTTAAGAAGAGATTGGACAACCATTTGTCTAAAATGGTATAGAGCTTTCTGCCTGAGCAGGGTATTGGACTAGAACAGGGGTCCCCAACCTGTGGGCTGTGGCCCACTACCGGGCCATGACCTATTCACAACTGGGCTGTGTGAGTATCCGGCTGGTGTGGTGCTCGGGTTCTCCACTCATGCGAGCATCGCAGGTGCTAGAGGCCTCCCTCACGCGAGTGTCATGAGTGCTCAAGGCCCCACTTGTGTGAGCGTCATGGCCGCGGGCATGCATGTATGCACCTGACTTAGACTTAGAATAAATTTATTGTCACTTTGAATGTACACTAATTGGCATATATTAAAATAAAATTGTGTTTCATACAGCTCTCAAAGGGTCACCACCTCCAATATACACTACATAAACATGACTGACTAAAAAAATAAATTAAAATTATGCATATACCCATATATATTAAATGACACAGAGAAACAACACAGTCTAGTTTGGATGTATGCATGTATATGGCAAGAAAAACAAATTTGCGAGTTTACCAGACAGATGGCATAGAGAAAAACATTAAAACAGTAAGAACACCCACAAAAGAAATAGATGCAAACAGCAGCCATGATGCTTACCAAGGATAGCTGCTTTAGCAAGCATAGTGAGCAAAAGGCAAGTAGATTCCCTGGATTTCGTGACTCTCTAGTAGGAACTTGATCATTTTTCCATATGCGTATAATGCTGATGGTTTGCTCTGCATCGCACTAACTTCCTAGTTAACTTATTTTTTAATTAAAAGAGTTCAATTAAAAGACTCTTTTAAAAAGTCTGCTGGATCAAGTGGTCTGATGGGCACATTGGTACTCATGGGCCTCATTGCCTCCCTTTGCCTTACTGTAATTCTCGGTACCTATTCTTATTGCTTGATGAGCAGCCAATATAGCAGGTGCCTGTCACTTACTTCTTTGGCAATGTGTTTGTTTTATTCTTTTCACTTTCATTTTGAGATGTGAGATTTGCTTCTTCTTTCTTGCTCTTCAGGGATTCTCGACCTAAAGCTGGAGCGACTGCTTTATGATGGGTTTATTTACCTAATCAATGGGCTCTGGTGTTGTCTAGGAAATGCTGGCATTTTTGAAAGAGAAACTCCTAGTAACTGACAAACAAAAGTCCAGCAGTTAGGTCTGATGAAACAACGAAATGAAGGTCAGCTAATATTGCCCTCCGTCGCTTTCCCGGTGGCCATGACAGCAGGGGAGGTTTATTTGAAGATCCCAGACTCGGAGTCACTGTTCGTATTGTCACCCGCCTGAGTATTCGAGGCCGTGCCAACAGTTTAGGATATTAATGTATTCCACAAGATCAGGGAGAAAGAAATTCCTCTGCATGTCTTTGTTTTGTTTACTCTAATTCCCCCCTCCCCCTTTTCCCCTATGCACTTTGTTTGCAGTGCCTTTGTCTGGTGATGTTGCTGGGCATTTCTGATGAGAAAGGAAAGAATTACGAAGAAGGGAGGAAGGAGGGAGGAGTTAGTACTTTTGAAACACGAGGTGAATTTTTTTTTTTTTACCAGTTGGTCAGGTGAGTTAAAATTAATATTCTGGTTAGGATTGGGAATGCAAATATATGTAGATCCCCCTCACACCTCCCCTCCCTCCTTTCCTCAAGAAGCAAATCTCTTCAAGGAGATTTGCTTTCTGGGCCCAGAAATTATTCTACAAAACCCCAAGCACCGCTGCTCCACAGGATGCCATGCCTCAGTGCGTCTTTAGTATTCATCCTTGCTTCATTACCAGAGCCACCTCTCAGCCCACCCCCAGCAGCTGCTGAAAGGGGCAAAATTACAGCAATTCATACTGCTGGTGACTTACTGCCAGGGGAATAATTGGTTTCTGTTTGCAAGGGACATTATCACAGCTATGCCTCTAAAACAAGAAATTGTTTACAAGTTTGGGGGAAGGGGGATGTTCAGTGTAATGTATTTATCAGGATTTTCACAGGATTTGAAGGAAGGTGGTTTCCCAGAAAGAAAAGCTGTTAATCAAGAAACAATGATCTAATAAAGACATGGGTAGGGAAATAAATATAGGTAGATTTGTTAAAGGTTCCAATGTCTTATACTATCCTAGGAGGAATTGTACATAGTACTTAGATATTTTTTTAAATATATTCTTTGATCCCTCATGGAAATGTTAATGAGACAAAATGTGCTAAAGAGCTCTTCAGACCCTGCCTGGAGAGGAAGGAATGAAATGCAGACCCTCTGGAGGGCTTCTAGCACACAAGAAATCCCTTTGTTTCCTGTTTTAAAAAACCAGAGACATGTCTAAAATCAGGGACAAACTGAGAGCAGGCTGAAGGGACACTGTTGAAAACTAGGCTTTCTGTGTTTTTAAAAGAGGAGGAAAATGTGAATGCCACAGCCCGCTTGATAGGCAGCATAAAGGGAGTGGGTATTTGAAGTCCAGCATGAAGGTGCTATGAAGATGGGAGTGAGATACAGTTAGGCCGCCTTTCACTTAGACTTAATTAAGGACCGCACATGCTTTGTCTCTTGGGATCTCCATTCCTCAATAGAGGCCTCAGCTCAGCCCCAAAATTGTATCTATAGACCTGCTGCCTTTGTGCTGAGTTGCCACACCAAAAACAGTAGCAAGTACAGGCCCCATGTTGCTGGAGGTCATCCTCTTGTTCAGAGAAGTGAGCCTGCATCCCCAAGAAAAAAATGGGTATAGTTGGAAGGGAGCCCGTTTTACAACTGGGGAATAACTAGCCTTTCTGTTTCTCTGTGTGTGTATCAACAAAAAGCCAGTGGGAGGTAGAAGAGGTTTTGTAACACTTTCCACAACTTGATTATGTAGACTTAATGAGGAGTCAGAGGTTATACCACAAAGGGCAAACACTTTTCCTCAAGGAATCAACACAGTGTGTTAAAGTCTATGAATGAGAAATAACTTGAATCTTTCACCCAGCTATTGATTATTCCAGATCTCTTTTTATGTGTTGGGATTTATCAGTTTATGTAGCATTCTATGTACATAGTTATAATGAAATTAGTTTCAGATAAGAGAGGAAGAAAGAGATTTATTTTGATACACTGGAATAGTCTTTCTCAGCTGGTAGATTTACCCTGGAGTCGATTAAGGAGCTGAAATTTATATAGGCTGGTAGGTGATGGTCTAGTTATATTGCAAAGCAAATTACATGAGAAGAGTTAGCCATTAATCTACCCAAGAGCTCATACACATAGAGGTAGTCATATTTGGCTTAATAGAACATGAGATTTCTTGGTAAATGGGATTATTTTCAAATTTGGGAGAGAGAAGAAAAGCACATAAATGATGGTGAGGATGTATGATGATACACATTTTGATCTGGCTCAAACATGATGGCATTGAAGCCATTACTAAAGAGGGCATGAAAAAGCCTGGGCCAAACTCTTCACTTTGTATTCACAAAGTGACTGCAACCCAATTTTTATAATTCTGGATGAGATTTATTTTTCTAAATCCATCTTATTCTGATATTAAACTGAGAATCCCAAAGCTAGTTCAATTGACTCAGTTTAGAAATTATTATTGTTCCTTGATGTCATTCAACATTTATTAAGAAGCATGTAAACAAATGATAACTATTTGCACAGGCATATACCCTGTGAGAAATGAATTTGGAGAAGGGAGCAGAATAAGGCAGTATAGTATTAGGCTTATTGTTGATAGACTATAGAATATGGGGAAACACAGGGACTCTGTTTAACCCTGTGGCAAGTTATAAGTAACTCTTTGGCTGTAGATGTGCACCTGTGTCTTCCAAGTATTATGGAAGCTGTGACCCACTTTTGAACTATCATCTGGAAGCTGTTATGGAATGAATAGGGGTGAAGGAAGTAATTAGAAACCAGATGTCTTATCCCATCCAGAGTATGTAAGCCTACTATTGAGCAATCAGAAATGTAGCCTAAGAATGTTCTTGCTTCTTAAATAGTAGCGTAAGCCAAATGTGTTTTCTTCAGTTATACTTGATGTTTAATAGAAGTGAACAGAACCATCATTCATATTTTGGTAATTTAAATATTTAGTTACGATAACGTGGCCTTTACAATACATCAGGATGCTTTAGCTTATGTATAATGCCACAATAAAACAATGACTTGTATGGTGATATGTCTAAGAGAGTATACCTTCCAGAACCTTTAGTTTCATTCGTAGTATAGAGAGTTTAGTTCTTAAGGACGTTTTTATATCATTTCCTTCTTTCCTCCCTCCCTCCCTCCCTATCCTATTTTAGATTTTTAGGGATATTCATAATTTGTCTTGGTTTACACAATCAGAGATTTTTGTGTAATCAGCAAAAATATGCATCTCTTTTGGATTTCCATTGCTGTTTTCATTTTTCATTAGGTGTGAGCAATATGGATTTGGGTGTTCCTGCCTCATATGAATCAAATTGATGCACCTGGCATTTCACATTCCATGTATCATTGAAGTCTAGATTACATAATGTTGAACATAATTTTACTGTTGTTATTATTAACATTATCTTCCTAGCATATGAGATAGGAGGAATTATTACTTCCAATGACTTAGAATCTATCCTTCTATTGGGGCAATCTTTAACTTATTAATAGTCATAGTTGACTTTTACTGAACTTGTGATGACCTACAATTCAAAGATAGTTTTCATAAGTACTCTTACTGCAAAGATAGTCAATCTAATAGCTAAATTTGTTTTTTTTTTTATCCTAATGGCCTTTTTCCAATTAAATTTTATTACATAATTTTCAACCTATTTTTCTTTCTGGCTTAATTTGCCTTTTCTTGTGAATATACACTTCTAAAGAATACTCATTAAATACCAGGAAGTCCCATGGAGTTAAAGGTTTAAGGAGGAAGGTGTGTCTATGTATGTACATAGGCTGCTTGAATAAAGGGGGTGCATCCTTTTTCCTCATTGAGCTGTTGCAAACTGGTATCTAAAGATATAAAGGAAGCATGTTTATCAGGTACTGTTGAAAATGTAACAACAGCAACACGAATGAGTTTTCATGGCAAAAGGTATTCGGAAGTCAAATGGCAGTAAGGAAACATTGGAAAATGAATGAGTCCAGTTTGGGGAAATAATCTTTGTAAGCCTGTGTTGGAGTAGAGGATACGTTGCCCTTTTTTTAAAAAAAAAAGTTTAATTGGCACAATGGAGGAAAGTGATTTATGAGTCATGGGCTTTTGCTCTACTATTTCTCTTCAGCTATGCCTCTTATAAAAACAGAAAATGTCTCTTTGGATTAATAAACTTGTTCAAGAATTTGTGGAAGCACTGAGAAGAGGACCATTGCTCAAGGAAAGGATGTTGCAGTGCATTCCTTTCCAGATTTATATCCCCTTTACTGGCTTATTTACTGCTTGCTAGTGTCTTTTGTCCAAAAAACAAGACTATGTAATAATTTTTTATCATCAAGATTCTAATATTGTAAACCATTTTCCTTGTGTCTGGCAAGTCGTATGAGGCTTGCAGTTTTGTTCTTCAGATGCCTAGATTTAGGTAGACTACAAAACAAACAAACAAATACAATTCACCATCAAGAATTTCATACAATAATTCGCCATACTGCAACAGTCCCTACAGTCCAATTTACGTACATATAATTTATAGATTTACTTTACTATGACATAATTTAAGATCATACATTACGGAGGCTCAGTAATCAAATAATTGCTGGAAAACAATAATAAGAATCTATAATTAAATACAATATGTTTCTTCATAAAGGCTAAATTTTAAAACAATTTCACAAAAGATTCACTAAAATGTTTTTAGTACCTTTTAAAGTTTTGATTAATTAGATACCAGGCATAATTCCTGGAAGTTGGTTCCAGAGGATTGGCCCTTAATAGGAAAAAGCTTTCAGTCATGTTTTGCTACAAAGTGATTACAATTGTCTCTGACTTCTACAAAACTGGTGTCTTTTAATTTCCACTTCTTTGCTGGTCTATGACCATAATAAAGATTGATTGAATTTCCATTTAAAGGTACCTAACATTTAAAATCTTGATTAATTTGGAAGTAGCAGGAGGTGCATCTCATCTTAGCACTATATTAGCTAATCAACTCATGCACATAGAAGAACCCATGAGTTGTGGACCAATATAATTGGTATAATATCATTTATACCTATATAATTGGTATTATATTACCAATATAAGAAAACATTTTTTTCTTTTCAATGTTTGAATTTGTTGTATGATATTTAGTTGAAAACGAAGTACTCCATTGTCAACAAGCCTGTTTGCAATTGTAGAGTGGCTAGACTGAAGTTTTCTTACTTCAAAATTAAATTGAATTTTTTTCTATCCGTCATTTTGCTGGTTGAAGGATATTGGAAGCCTCTGTAAAGGTTCTTGATTGCGGATTATCCAAATGTGGTTGATGAATGTTAAATGTCAGGAGCAGGGGATTTAGCGTATGAATTTCCCAGGGTTTGATAATCTTGTAGAGCAGCTAGGTGTGACTGCTTCCCCAATAATCTACTTAACTCAGTAGTTCCACCCTTCTATTGCCTTGTAAGGAGAATGAGATTCCTAGATCGTTTGCATGATAAGTAACTTCAGACCCTAAGAGCCTTTGAAAGGGTAGCTGAGAGTTAATTGTGGCAGATTGAACTAATGGCTTCCTATATTCACTGGTTAAGTTGAAAACAAGAACTTGAAAAGCTTCCTTCAGTTAAGTACAGTAATGGCCTCACAGTATAATCCAATAGCCAAAATGTTATTAAAGTTTTTCTAATCTAGGAGAATGTGTTCTATGTTCCAAATTCATGGAATTTGCTGAAAGAACAGGATACATTAGGTTTTGTTCTGATCCAGAAGAAATTAATAGTTTTTTTTTGAAAAATCTTTATAATCTCTAGAGGTTACTATCACCCTGTAACCAAACTATATGGTGATGATAATTTTATATGAAACCTCAATTTGCAATGCATTAACTAGTTTATGTGTATGTAGATTATTAATATAGCTATAGATAAAAATGCACAATTGCATACACTATGGAATATATACAACAGTTTTTTCCAACCTGATGTTCTGTGTTGGACTAAAAAATAAGAGATGATGATACAGAAGATGTAATTTAAAAGGACTAGAGCAGTGCATTATTCTCCTTGAAAACACTTTTGTGGATTAAATTATGAACAAGCTAGTGCAACTTCATTACAGGATACTGTTTTGCAACTGCAACATGCAAATTAACTGCTATCCATAGTATCCTTATCCAAGTATGCATATAATTGACATGACTTGTCCCACATTTCCTGCACTAATAATAGAATAATAGAGTTGAAAGGGACCTTAGAGATCTAGTACAATCCACTGCTCAGGCAGAAATCTTACTACCATTGCAGACAAATGGTTGTCCGATCTCTTCTTAAAAACCTCCAGTGTTGGAGCACCCACAACTTCTGGAGGCAAGTTGTTCCACGGATTAACTGTTCTAACTGTCAGGAAATTTCTATTTAGTTCTAAATTGCTTCTCTCCTTGATTAGTTTTCGCTCATTGCTTCTTGTCCTGTCCTCAGGTGCTTTGGAGAATAGATTGACTCCCTCTTCTTTGTGGCAATCCCTGAGATATTGGAACACTGCTCTTATGTCATTATGTCACCCCAGTCCTTGTTTTCATTAGACTACACATACCCAATTCCTGCAACCATTATTCATATGTTTTAGCTTTCAGTCCCCTAATCATCTTTGTTTCTCTTTTCTGCACTCTTTCTAGAGTCTCAACATTTTTTTTCTATAATTGCGACTAAAGCTGGGTGCAATATTCCATGTGTGGTCTTACCAAGGCATTATAAAATAGTATTACTACTTCATTACCACTTGATCTTGATTTTATCCTTTTATCAATGCAGCCTAGGACTGTGTTGGCTTTTTTGGTAACTGTAGCACACTGCTAGCTCATATTTAAGTGATTGTCCACTAGGATTCCAAGATCCCTGTTGAACTACTGTTGAGCCAGGTACCACCTATTCTATACTTGTGCATTTAGTTTTTCTTGCCTAAATGAAAAACTTTTCTTACTTTTCTCTACATTGAATTTCATTTTCTTATGGTCCAATATTCAAGTCTGTCAAGATCCTTTTGTATCTTGAGCCTATCTTCTGGAGTATTGGCTATTCCTGCCAGTTTGGTGTCATATGCAAATTTGATGAGTTCTCCTTGTAAGTGATTGATGAAGATATTGAAGAGTATCAGGACCTAGAACAAAGCCTTGGGATACCCCATTGCATACTTCCCTCCATGTAGAACAGTCCATTAAGGATTACATGTTGGGTGTGATTGGTCAGTCAATTATAAATCCATCTGGTGGTGATATTGTCTAACCCAGATTTTTCTATTTTACAAAGTAGTAGATTGTAGTCAACTTTATCAAATGCCTTACTAAAGTCCAAGTAAATTATATCCACAGCATTTCGCTGTTCCACTGATTTTGTCATTTTGCCAAAGAACGCAATAAGATTTGTCCGGAATGATCTGTTTTTGACAAATCCATGTTGGTTTTGTTTGACTCTGTGTGTTCACAGATTTTTTGCTTGATTATCCTTTCCAGAATCTTTCCAGGTATTGAGGTCAGGCTGATAGGTCTGTAGTTTCCTGGATCAATTTTATTCTAGTATGATAATGAAGAAATCTAGCTTAGAGAACTATCACACCATTCCTTGCACTCAGTCCTTCAGTCATCTCAAAAGCGGACTACTGTAATTTGCTCTACAAGGGGCCAACCTTGAAGAACATGTAGAAGCTATACCTAGTGCAGAGCATGGCAGCACAGGTAGTTTTGGGGGGGCTCAAGAATAATCCCTGTGACATTACCGCAGTTGCTCCGCGAATTGCATTGGTTACCAGTCTGTTTCCAGGTGCAATTCAATGTGTTGGTGAAGCCCTTCATGGCATGGGTCCAAGTTACTTGAGGGACCGCCTCACACACCACTGGGATTGGCCCATACCACTTGTGCTGGCAGAGGAGGCATACAGCGGGTCCCGTCAGCCTGAGTATTCTGGCTGGTGGGATCTAAGAGGAGAGTCTTCTCTGTTGTTGCTCCTGGCCTCTGGAACATCTTGGCCCCCAATGTGAGGTTGGTCCAACCCTCCTATCCTGAACACAGTCAGGATCAAACTCCAGGCTATGGGCAGAGTTTTCCTGCAATACTGTGTTCTAACCATTGTGCCACCATATGTGTTTCAGCAGGATTTTACATATTGGTCTTGATTGGTCCAATGAATTAGCTAGTAAGAGACTGAAGTTGAATCATGCAAACATTCAGGAATAAAACTGAAGAGTATTGTTCTTGGTTGTATATCATTCCATTGCACAACAGAACAACTAGACACAAGAACAGTTTTTCCCCGAATGCCATCACTCTGCTAAACAAATAATTCCCTCAACACTGTCAAACTGGCTGTTCAGTGCATTTATTCAAAGGCATGCATGCATACTTGATGCATTTGTTCAATGTTTTAAAACTTTACACTGAATTAAAGCATCCCAGTTTGTAGCCACATATCTAATCAGTGCCCTTTGTGTTGCTTTCTGATAAGCATACTGGACACTATAACATATTTTAAAAACCAATTTAAGGTAAACTTTTTCATTTTATATTATCAGCAATCATTTATAAGCCCCTGAATGTCAGTGAATGAAAAATGCAACTTCCATATTTCCATTGAATGTTGTGATGTCATTGCATAATCACAGAACTTATGTGATGATGTCATGACACATATAATTTTGACATCATTGTGGCTTTGTTATGAATGCTACTAAATTATAGGTTGTCAGTTTTGGTTGTATGCTTGATGAGTTTGGTTTTCTCTATGTTTCTTAAAAGTAAATATCATGACAAATCATGATTTTTGTGAGAATATTGATATTCTTTTCTTCCCAGCTCTAACTTGTCATTCAAAAAGAAGGCCTGCAGTTGAATTATTCCCATATAGTTTCTCGAATTGTGATTTATGATGTCAGAGGGGCTAAAAACTTTTCATTTATTTATGATAACACAACTATAATAGAAATAGATGGACTGAACAGTCCATGCTGAACTATTTATTGCTGTGCCTGGCAGCATAATAGGATGCTGATGTATCTTGTTAAAAAAACACTAGCCCAAGGAAATATTTTTTAATATTTTGACAACATAGGGGCCATTTAAAGCAGGATGTCAAACTCTATTTCGTTGAGGGCTGCATCAAGGTTGTGTTTGATCTCAGGGGCTAAGGTGGACATGGTCAGCTCAACATCACTGGTGTCATGTGGTGGCGCGAGTGTTTTTCCAGCGAAAATGGGCTGCCAAGCTCTGTTTTTGGCTGCAATGGCTTCCTGCAACCCTCTGCCAGTAAAAATGGAACTCAAGAGGGCTGCCTGCAGCCCGCCTGAGCTCCGTTTTCACTGGCAGAGGCACCTTTCACTGGCAAAGGCACGTTTGCTGTTTCCAAGGTGGCCCCATGGGCCTGATCTTAGCACCCAGCGGGCCTTGAGTTTGACACTCCTGATTTAAAGATTTCACTCTGTTAGCTATGGAATGAACAAGAATTCAAAGTGTTCCAGGGACCATAAGGCTCAAAAAGAATTAATCTTTGGAAGACAACTATCTGCTGTGACATACTTTTTACTTTCGTTGTTTTCCCATTTTTAAAATTCTGCAGTGTTTCTCTCAAAGTTGTTTTTTCTTTTATTATGATGTAATGACAAGAGTTGGAAGGGCGAACGTCTAGCTGGTGACTGTTTGAGGCCCAGACTTCATCACATATACACAAACACCAAGAAAGGGAGTGCCAACGTATGTGCCGGTGATTCCAGGCCTTTGTTTTTTTTCCCCAATAGCATGTGTAGAGAAAGCTTTGGGCTTGCTTCCCTTCCTTCTAATTTCTATGTTTTTCTCTCCATTTCCATGCTAGAGAAGTGTTTTTCTCCTAAAGAGAAAGATCGGATTAGAAATACAAAACTAAGATAAAGTTGACAAATAATTGCTTTTACTGCCTCAGAATAAATGTTCCAACTTTGGTCAAAGGAATCTGTCCTCTGTTTGGAAAGACCTGCTGAATATGGAGTCTTTAACAACTCTGCTTCCCAGAAAGAAAATGGAAAGTGTTTGAAATTCAACTTGGAAATAGCAAAGTATATTATCTGGCATTTCTCTCACTCTAAAAAAAGTAAGAACTGATTTTGATACACACATACACATTTGTGTGTGTGTGTGTGCATGTGTGTGTAAAGAGAGAGAAAGAGTGCATGGAAGTGAGTGCGCAATTGAAGTTTAACAATGATAGATGAGGGGAAACACTTATCTCATTTCCTTTCATTCAGTCAAATTATGCCTGTGGTTTGGGACCATGAACTCTGGGAATTATTTCATCATAGAGACAATAAACATTTTGGGTTGGAAATTCACTACACACTTTTTCTGATGGAATTTGACATGCAAGACATGTAAAATTCTCATTCTTTTTGCCTTACCAGCTAGTCTCAGTGGATAAGAAAAAAAAAAAGATCATTTTTGTCCACAATTCATTGGAATTGTGGATACTTACACTAACACTGTATTAACGTTGATCTTCATTCCTATGTGGTAATTGCTTAAATCACTTATACGGCATTATAGAAAGATAGATATGTATAAAAGAAAACACAAAATTTTAATGAAAGGAGTCAAGTATTCCCATTTGTTATTAGAAAAGATTTTATTAGGTCAAAGTTGCCAACTCCAAATCCTGAGATTAAAGTTTCTCACACATTTAGGTTATATGCCATGTCTAGCACAGTTACAGTTTTAATATATGTACAAGCATCAAGAACAGCTTTTATAATATGTAATAAATGTTGACTGATTATAAAGTTGTTAGCTTTGAATAACATTGAAAAATAAATTACAGTAAAGATATAATGAACCTACTGCATACATTGTGTGGTAAAAGCTTTCTACAGTGCACGACTCTAATCATTGATCTGAATTTTGTGACTGAAGGCCAAGTTTTAACTCAGAAAATCAAAAAATGGTTTTAAGAGAGAATGTGATATAGTGCCTGCATTTTTTAGTTAAATAAATCCCACTGGTTTCAGGAGTGAGCCAACTTTGTGATTAGTGCGTACGAAATAAGATGATTACCAAGTTTTTTAAATTGAAAAACTAATTGCATACCTCCATCTTTTCTAGTGAATTACATCTGACAGATTCTTTTATGCTATATAGAATGGCCTGTCAGGGCTTAACTCCAAAAATGAAGTCATATTGGTTTTTTGTTTTGTTTTTTAAATAGCATTACAGATTTTTCCCTCCAGGATTTTATCATCTGGGCTGATATTTCCCTTTTTTGTACTGGTTATTACATTTCTAATGTGTTCAATTTGAAGGCAAAAGGAGAAGGGGATGGCAGAGGATGAGATGGTTGGATAGTGTCGTCAGCATAGTGGGAATGATTTTGGGTAGACTTAGAAGACAGTGGTAGACAGTGGGGTCCTGGCGTGCTATGGTCCATGAGGTCACAAAGAGTCACATGATTTAGCGACTGAAAAAAAATGTTCAAATGGACATTATATAATTCATTAATAGTGATGATTAATGCCAGCCACCAAGTTATCTTTGACTCCTAGTGACCACATAGGTAGATTTTCTACATGATAATCTATCCCTAACCTGTTCTTTCAAGTCTCTCAGCAGTACACTCAATAAAAAAAAAATTAAATCCCAAAAGTGAATGCTGTCTGCATTCTTTTAATCATAGATTTGATACACTATTATCTTGGTGCCAAAGATTGTACCATATTGTTTCTTAGATAGATTGCCATTTCTTTGCTTGAATATCTAATGTGTATTGTGTAAGCTTTCTTTTATTTGGAGAAAAATCATTCATGAAGTTTTTTGGCACAATGTTTTGAAACAATAGAAATATCCAATATCACATGGGTTAATTTGAATTGTACTCTGGGATGATTTATGCTGTGAATTCTTTTGAAGATAATTGAATAAGAAACTTGGCAGAACTCAACCCCAATATACTTGCAGATCTGATCTTGTGGAGATTTGACTTTACAACCAGTACGGGTTTTTTTTGTATTTTCTCCTGTTCAATCATGTCCAATTCTCAGCAATTGCTTGGACAAGTCCCTGCAGTTTTCTTGGCAAGGATTTTCAGAAGTGGTTTGCCCTTGCCTTCTTCCTAGAGTTAAGAGAAAGTTTCTTAGGCACAAAACCAGCTGGTTTTGTGCCTAAGAAGAAGGCTAGAACACAAGGTTTCCCAGTTTCTACCCTGATGCCTCAACCATTGTACCAAACTGGCTCTCATGTTTGTTGTAGTAACTTTCCAAGTCTTCAACAACTTTCTACAAGGCCTGCTCTTGAATTTTGTTCATGGCTTCCATAACTCTGGATTGCAATCTTCAGAATCTACATTTAAGGTTGTTTATGTGACAGATAAAAGGAGGTCAAAAGCAATATTATGATTCTTCTCTGGGGCAAAGAGACATTTGTGCAGCTAAAATGTTCAATACTAACACGGCACACAAACAAAAGAACCAGGCTGCCACATCTACAAAGATCTCTGAAAAAGTAGTGTTAGGTCAAACAAGTCTTTACAAGTACAGTCATCCAAATAGATGTGATTTCAGGCTAAAATGCTATGTAACAAACAACAAGCTGTCTGCACTTTTTCTACTTCCCATGAAGACAGAAAGTGGAGCTTCACTTTGAGAGCATCTTTTGACTGGTAGCTGACAGGACCAGGTGTTTTAATCTTCAGGCACTTTGTTTTCCGAACACCCTGTGAATATTGTCTTGCTCTGCACTGAAAATGCAATAAGTCTAAGAAAACTTAAGTACATTCTCTGTTTCACCATAACAGACTAACAAATTGTTGTGATCCTTTCCAAAAAACATGCTTAGATATAGTGCTCTGTAGATCTCCAAGGAGGGATCTTCACTGAAGTGGGAATAAATGAATTAATCTTGAAGGAGCAACAAGATCCTTTATTGTGTTCGCTGGGGGAAAACAAAACACAGCTGGTTTTTCTGGAAATTCTTCTTTGTGATTTGAGGCTTTACCTGCCAAAAGCCATTGTAACCCATTTCACTGTGACAGTTCTCACATTCTAGCTCTCCTTGAAAACTAAACTTGTCCCTCCTTCCACCTTCATTCAAATTCAGTTTCTGCAAACCCAAGACTTTTATGCATTGAAGCAGGCAGGATAGTAGTTTTACCAGATATTGTTAGTGTCTTGGTTCTTTTTTGCTGTACCGGTTTAACTCGATAGACTCATCGAGTACTTATAGCAAACCAATACTTGATAGAGAAGGGAAAACAAATGAATATTATTTCTGCCAGTCTTTCCTTTTGTCAGCTCTTTCTGTTCTTCATTTGCAAGCAGACAAAAGCAGAATGATAAGGAGCGGCCTTGCCTGGTTCTCAGCAAGCTCCCCCTCCAGCATGCAGAATCTCCTCACTCTCTCCTGGAAAACTGAATTTCCTTTTGCGCTTGTTTAGGCATCTCACTCAGCCGTTCCAAAGGCCCTGAAAAAGCACCAGGAGAAGAAGTCAGCAGCTTGGCAAGCTTTGCCTCTTGGAAACTTTGTAATGCAGGAGACAGTGCCCGCCATTGTGCAGCCTTTCTGCAATGGATGGGAGTAAAATAAGCTTGAATGAGTGACTCACTTCAGGGGTACATTGATGTTTACATTTGTCTTGCAGGACTTTGCATATTTTCTTTGGAGGCCTAATTTCAGTCACCACAAAAGTAACTTCTTTTTACACACACATATATATATACTGTTTTCTTTCACGACATGGATCTCATTTCTTCATCCATCCATTCAGACTAGTATAGCTTTTCCCCTCTAGAGGCTTCCCTTCATCCCAGCCATGGATTTCAGCAGTTCCATCTCTCCTGCATTTGTTTGTGTGAATGTTCACAGAACCAAACTCCAGCCCATAATTTCTTTATGTGTTTTGGATAGCCCTCCTTCTCCTCTACGAATTCCCTTAGCCAAGTAATTAAGTATGTTTTTCTGGTTTTGATCCATTGTGATGCTGTTGGGGAGTTTTGACTATTTTGTAAGGATGGGTTTATCTTTTATTCAATCATTTTTTAAAGATAGTCTTCATTATTAACTAGTCAGGCACTTCAGGAATAAATGGCATCAAATATAGTAAGGAAATGAATCAACATAAATGTAGCAATGAAAACATAAATGAGCTGAAATTTAAAGAAATGTTTTAAAAATCAGCACAGAGAAGCATATCAGAAAAACCACTATCAAAATATTTTTCTTAACTAATAAACTATGCCTATTACAGTAGTAAGTATCAGAGTTAGCCACAAAACACATACATACTTTTAACATAAACAACATAATAAAAGAATGCCACAGGAATTGGAAATTGAATCTCCTAAACCCGTGATGGCGAACCTATGGCACGTGTGCCACAGGTGGCCCAGCACGCGAAGCCATATCTGTGGGCACGCGAGCGTTGTCCTAGCTCAGCTCCAGTGTGCATGTGCGTGCTGGCCAGCTGATTTTCAGGCTTTCCGGTCCCAACGGAAGTTGAGAAATGAGCCGTTTCCAGCCTCCAGAGGGCCTCCGGGGGGTGGGGAAGGCGGTTTTCGCCCTCCCCAGGTTCCTAGAATGCCTCTGGAGCTTGTGGAAGGTGAAAAACGGGCCTACCAGGTCCACT